>CP092877.1:33474754-33527804 GCA_030710605.1 Cordylochernes scorpioides
AATCCAAGTTTATAAATGCAATGGGGGGGGTCGGTGTGGAAGGGTGGTCAAAACCGTTGGTTTTCAACCGCTACAACCTGGGATCAAATCCCGCATTGGACACTTTTTTTCTAATAAAAAAAAAAAAATGCTCCAATGACCCCTGATTCTTGCAAAAGTCCAACCTCACCAGCAAGTGCAAGTAATCAAACGGGGCTCTGGCACATTTGTAAGTGCAAAAGTCAAACTGCTTTTCACATGTGGTGCACTTACAGTAAAAGCAGTCGTCTACTTCTTCCTACCATGATCATCATGGCCTGTACCATGTGTAATAGGGATAATAAAAAAATAATAAATGCAATGGTTTCTTTCCATATACACATTTAGAAAATAAAGAGAAAGGGGTAAAGAATTCATTTTACTCTTTAAGTCACCCTAACTAACAGCCGTTAAGTTAGGCCTAAATCGTCAAGTAAACAATTATGCGCGCGTGAACGTCAGCACCTATATGTAAGATGCATTGTAACGCTTTTAAGCATGGTGCGCATACGCTAACTATGGTCGCTGTGTGCCACATGCCAAAGTATGGTATTTTTAGCAATAAATTGGTATTTTAACAAGAAGCATAATTCTCTAAATGATGAAGTTATCAAAATTTGACTTTAGAAATCAGTCAAATAGTGTCAAATTTTTGTTTGTCAAATTAATGTTTAATATTTGAAATATCATGAAAATATGGTCAAATTAGCGCAAGTGTCAAATTATAGGGTATCAAATTACAAAGGTTATACTGTATATATATTGTTACATCATGATTAATGGCGTATTTCTTATATTAGTTTTAATATATTTGAAATTTAAATTATATATTTATTTATTTTTATATAAAATATTCTATGATATTTATTTAAAACAGATTATTAATTTATCATCATTTGTATTTAGGTACACTGTGACTTCACTGCTCTCTTTGATGTGAGAAAATAAACAAAGGATTCTGGTGGCTACTTAAAGAAGACTTATCTCGTTATTCCCTTTTATAAATTTGTAGGATGGTTGAAACACGCTCTGGTAAGATGCAAGACCCAGCACAGGAGAGAATCCAGGCTGAAGAGTCTGCCAAGCCGCAACCTGGTGTAACAATTGGTAGAGATGCTAGTTCCGACCCAGTTGTCCTGAATCCCAACATCGACATCCCCAAGTATGATGGAACGGAAGACCCTCGCCCATGGATTGAATCTCTTGAAGAAATTGGCTTCTTGTACCATTGGGCAGACTACATTATCTCTCGTTATGCCGCCATGAACATGACGGGAAGCGCTAAAACCTGGTTGAATTTACACAAAGCTAGTTTCACGAGCTGGGAAAATATTAAAATCCGCCTCATTCAGGATTTTTCTTTGGACGCGAATAAAGAAGAACTTAGAATGAAGCTCAACAGAATGCAACACTGGAATGAACCAGCAATCAGGTTCGCGGAAGACATTCTAGTGTTGTGCAACAAGGTTGACCCCGCAATGGAAGAAGAAACAAAAATTGAACATGTTATTGGAGGACTGAAAAAAGAGTACTCATTCGCGCTCTACCTGAACCCTCCTAAAACGACCGATGACCTTCTTGTCGTGTGCAAGAAAATGGATTCTTTTGAAAAGAAGTATCGGGAACGTGTGGAGAAATCCAGAAACCTATATAACGGTCCACGCTATTCTAGACCCCAACAACAATCGAGGTACGTGCCGCCGACTGCCGCACGAAACTACCAGACCACTTCCAGGCCCCAAGCCCCTGTTTCCAATAATTACAAGAACGACTCCCATCCTACCCCCAGACAGTATCGAAACAACTTTCCCCAGCCCTCTACCCCTAGACGTCCTTATAATCCTAACTTTGTGCCGAAACCAAACCTTCAGAGAAACACTTACAATAAAAGCCAAGAAGTGAGCAAAAATAGGACGGAAGATGGAAGACCAATCTGCTTTAAATGTAACAAGCCAGGGCACGTGGCCCGTTATTGTAGGGTCAAGTTTATAAGAATCCTAGAAGAGGATCCAGCAGATACCCAAGAGAAGGTCGAAGAAAAATGCCAAATGAATGAAATATCAGAGAAATCAGGACCTCGGCTTTATGCTGATGTATGTCATAGCACACAGACAAATATTCCTACCCGGAATAGATATTCCGTGTTGGAAGATTTAAACTAAGCGTCGCGCCTGAATCTGTCAATCAAAGCAAGTCGACCATAAACGGAATCAAGAAGTTGGACCCTAAATACAAATTAAAAATTAATGTGGACAAGATAGGGACTTTTGAAGCTTTGGTTGATACAGGTGCTGACCTCTCAGTGGTCGACCTCAGAACGGCCCTCGATACAGGCCATGGTATAAGTAAACTCGCAAAAATTTGTGCAGGACCCGATGGAAAAAAATTGGACATGGTAGGAAGTATATTTTTAAATATAAAAATTGATGACGAAACATTATCACACAACTTTGTGATATTGAAAACGCATTTACGGACATTAATTCTTGGGAGAGATTTCCTTAAAAAAATGAACGCAAAAATAGATTGTAAGCAAGAAACTATAAAATATGATTTGACGAATAATCATGACGAAATCAATTTTGAAATGTTGAAAATAAAGAGTGCCAAGGATTCCATTGTACCGGAATGTTCCATGAAATTGATCAAGGCATTGGTAGAAACAGAGGATGGAGAATATATTATCGAGGAGAGCAGCAAAATGTTTCAAACAAATGGACTTCGTCTAGCAAGAAGCTTGATCAATGTTATAAATAGGGAAACACACATCTGGATAACTAATCCGTATCCTCGACCGTTAAAAATAATGAAAAACCAAACATTGGCTTTTGGAAGTAGTCCAGCGAAGATAAATGTGAGTCGAGAAAGAGAGGTAGAAAAGAACGAAGAACCTAGATTCCAAATAAACGAAAATCTTTCACCAAAGGAACAGAAGGAGTTAAAACAAGTTTTAGAAAGGTATGGAGATCTTTTTTCATCGAGATTAGGGAGAACCAATTTGGCAAAACATCGGATAGACACAGAAGACGCGAAGCCAATTAAACACAAGCCTTACCGGGTAAGTGCTAAAGAACGAGATATTATAAAAGAGCAAATTGACGAGATGCTTACAGAAGGCATAATTAGGCCATCTTCTAGCCCCTGGTCTTTTCCAGTAATATTGGTCAAGAAGCGAGATGGTAAATACAGATTTTGTGTGGACTACAGAAAACTGAATAATGTGACAGTAAAAGATGTCTATCCGATCCCTAGAATAGACGAAGTTATGGATACTCTCCAAGGATCTACACACTTCTCAGCAATAGACCTCAGATCTGGATATTGGCAAGTTGAAGTCGAAGAAAGAGACAAAGAGAAAACAGCTTTCACTACAGCGCATGGATTATATGAATTCAACGTGATGCCTTTTGGACTTTGTAACGCGCCTGCTACCTTTGAGAGAAATATGGAGAATATGCTTGGAAATCTGAGATGGCAAATTTGTTTGTGTTATCTGGATGATGTTATCATATATAGCCCGGATTTTCCAACGCACCTCAAAAGACTTGAAGCTGTTTTTAGATGTTTTCGTGAATCTAATTTAAGGTTAAACGACAAAAAATGCCGATTTGCTTTTGAAGAATTGGAGATTCTCGGCTATATAACGAGCAAACATGGTATAAAACCCGCGGAACATAACATCAAAGCTGTCAGAAATTTTCCTCGACCCAAAAAGGTCAAAGAAGTACAATCCTTTTTGGGAATGTGTTCATATTATAGAAAATTTATCAAAGACTTTTCAAAAATTGCTGACCCTTTGACCAACCTTATAAAAAAAAGTGTATCATTTACCTGGACAGAAAGACAAGAGGAAGCGTTTCAAACCCTAAAAACAGCACTATTAAGTCCACCAATTTTAGGTCACTTCAATCCAAATGCACCTACTTATGTTCATACTGATGCGTCCAACATCGGCATAGGTGCAACACTTGTCCAAGACATCGGTGGTGAAGAGAAGGTGATCTCATATTTGAGTCGTACCCTAAGTAAAGCGGAGCAAAATTATTCAACCACTGAAAAAGAATGTCTGGCCGTTGTCTGGTCAATGTCAAAATTACGACCCTACCTTTATGGAAGACACTTTAAAATAGTAACAGACCATCACGCCTTATGCTGGCTCAAAAACTTGAAGGATCCAACAGGTCGATTGGCAAGATGGGCATTGAAAATTCAAGAATATGACTTCGATATAATACATAAATCAGGAAAGAAGCATCTGGACGCCGATGGCTTATCTAGGGGGCCCTTACCAGAAACTGATTGGGATGAGGATTTTGAAAGGCTATTTTTAAATCAAATAACAGACGAAGAGGATAAATTTATCGAAAGTGTTAAGAAAAACCTTAATGGAAGCAGGCGATCAATTGCGCAAAACTTTAAAGAAGAAGATGGATGCCTCTTTAAGAAAAACCCGAACCCTGAAGGCAGGGCGTGGTTGCTTGTGGTTCCAGAGAATAAAAAGAGAGAAATTATGAAAGAATATCACAATCATATGTCGAATGGCCATCTGGGCGTCGCCAGAACCATGTACCGAATAAAGAGTAAATACTTTTGGCCATCCATGCTAAAGGATGTCTCAGAATTCGTTAGGACGTGTCACCTTTGCCAAAGTAGGAAAGGCTCAAACCAATTACCTTCTGGACTACTACAGCCCATCCCCCCAGCCAACTTTCCTTTCGAAAGAATTGGAATTGACTTTGTTGGTCCACTACCATCTACGAAAAACAGGAAAAAATGGATAATCGTGCTGTCGGACTACTACACTAGATATGCAGAAACAAGAGCAGTCTCGGAAGCAACAGTGAAAGAAGTTTCTAAATTTCTAGTAGAGGATATTTTTCTTCGGCACGGAGCCCCACAATATCTTATTAGTGACAGAGGCTCTCAATTTACCAGTAATTTAATGAAAGAGGTGATGAAAACGTGCAAGATTAAACATTGCTTCACAACGAGCTATCATCCCCAGACTAATGGATTGACAGAGCGGTTAAATAGAACATTGATCAATATGCTCAGTATGTATGTGAACACTGATCAGAAAAATTGGGACGAAATACTCCCATTCATCACTCACGCTTACAATACTACAATTCAGGAAACCACAGGATATTCTCCCTTTTTCCTGATGTTTGGAAGAGAACCCACGTCTCTTTTGGACGACAGGAATATCTCGGTGGACATTGACAAAGATGATTATGATGAATACATAAAACATCACTTAGACAAAATAAACAGAACAAGAAAATTAGTTATTAATAACACAATAAAGACTCAAGAAAGAATGAAAAAGAACTATGACAAGAAACACATGGAAAGAAGCTACGAACCAGGAGAATTAGTAGCAGTTTGGACACCAATTAGGAAAATAGGAAAGTGTGAGAAACTACTGAGAAAATATTTTGGCCCATATAGAATATTAAAGAAGCTGTCCAACGTAAATTACTTAATTGAACCAAAAGATAATCCTGGCCAAGACCCATTGATTGTCCATGTCTCAAGAATCAAACCCTATTTTGAAAGAATTGATGAGGTCAATCACGAGGACGTGACGACCTCTGGAGAGGGGGAAGTGTTACATCATGATTAATGGCGTATTTCTTATATTAGTTTTAATATATTTGAAATTTAAATTATATATTTATTTATTTTTATATAAAATATTCTATGATATTTATTTAAAACAGATTATTAATTTATCATCATTTGTATTTAGGTACACTGTGACTTCACTGCTCTCTTTGATGTGAGAAAATAAACAAAGGATTCTGGTGGCTACTTAAAGAAGACTTATCTCGTTATTCCCTTTTATAAATTTGTAGGATGGTTGAAACACGCTCTGGTAAGATGCAAGACCCAGCACAGGAGAGAATCCAGGCTGAAGAGTCTGCCAAGCCGCAACCTGGTGTAACAATATCAATAAAAAAAAAAGACATAATATTAACTTTGACATCTCCAAGAACACTTGTGGCCTATATGTTGTTAACTATAAAAGGTGTCCCAAAATTCACGCAAGAAGTAATTATGATGGAAACCACAGGTTTATAATTGGAAAATTTTTTCCTCTCTAGGTGGACGCTTATCAGTTTGCCAAAGTTGGTGTTGTGGCTTTGTCACCGACCCGATGCCGCTAGTTGCGGCGACGGTCAGTAGATGGCGTCAGACTCTGACGTTTATTTTGACGGGAGAGGCGACCATTGCTTCCAAGGTTTATAATTGAAATTATAATTTTTTAGAGAGAGAAATTCTTATTATATATAAAGGGACAAAAAATGGTAGGACACCACAAGTTGTCTCTTTACAGAGGACCCTGTAGCACTCATACTGGGTAACCCCAGGACCTGTCACATCGTCAACAACTTTCTGGTTGACAACTCGTATAACCGTTTTATAGTTAACATTTGTCCTGCATATTTAGTTTGACATGTCAAAACTTGTATTCACAACAGATTTATTTCGATATAACAGATATGGATATAATAAAACACAATATAGATTAGAAACATGGGGTAACAAGACCACAACCAAATAAAATATACATGATGGTAACAAAGCTGTTACCAAAACATCATAACGGTGTTGTTTAGCCTATGATTTCAGAAATGGATGCAGATGGTGGATGCTGAGAGCCTTTATCTAGCATTGACTGATAGCATCAGAACAAATCAGTTGATGACCCCCTTCGGCAATCTTGCTTAATGCCACATAGGGTAACAGCATCAATTCTAAATTAATGAAATGTTTGTGTGATGTTTCAGTAACAACGCCTTTGCCAAACATTTCATTAATTTGGATTTAGGGTTGTTACAGTCACTAAGTAATAGTGTGTAAACACTATTTATTCAGATTTGGTCTTATTACCTTGTGTTTATAATCTTTAATCCGAATTGTGCCTTATCATCTGTTGTTGTTTCTTATCTCCTTGTTTAAAGATTACACGAATTCCATGAGTTCATGCTCCTCGAGTTATTTTATGATAAGTAGTGGCCTCTCCCAAAGGTCCTGTTTAGTGCATCTAATGCAAGCCAAAATGTGTTCTGGAGCTGCTTATCATCTTGTTAGAGTATGTTTGTACCTACTTTTGCCACAAGTTGAGGAAGAAGGCCCGTCAACAAACGTTATCTCAGCTATCATCTCTTGAGAGCTCTTATCCAATGTCACAGGAACATAATAGGGAAGTGCTCTTCTAAGTGATCAGCACTTATTGTCAGAATATCTTTTGACCATCAAAATTAATAGAGACAGCTGCTTTTTTTAGAGGATAATATTGATATTTTAGGTTATCATTGTGTTTCCTAATAAATGTCCCACACAGTTCTACGTATTTACTAGTGAACAGGATCTATTGTAATAATCCATTTAAAATATATATTTGAGTGTGGTTTCAACTGAGGCTGAGAGGCTGAAATAGCAGGGTTGTTTATAAAATCTCCAATGCCTTAAAGTTAAAGCCCAACAAGTTATCAAAGATGTATCCTTATTAACTGTAAACAGCTTATTAAGAAGATGGGGTGACATGGCAATATAGTCTGCATCACAATCTTTGAATTTTTATCAATATCTGTTTCAGGGTTCAAATCCCCCCATCCCAAAAAGACAGCTTTTTAAATATATATGTAGTAAAACCTCATTCAAACATTACTTAGGACCAATATTTTGTTATAACCATGTTGTTTTTTTTGGTAATGTAGATTATAGCATGTATGTTTTTTAAAAATAAAATAATCCCAAATACCCCCCCCCCCACTTACCGACAATGATTTTTTTTTTTAAAGTTGTTTTTATAACTATGATTAAAACAATGGAGACTTTAAAATTAGCTATAACCAAGTTGCTGCTACAAAGGAGTTATATTTATAAAAAAATGTTTCCCATTGTATAGGTACATACAATGGTATGTATTGTATCAACTTAACCAGGGTGAATGTGCCTTATTTACACATTCTCCTCCATTCCTATATATTCCAAATGATGGGATATTTTGTTGGGGTACTGGTATAAACCACAGGACACTTTCATCTGAAGGAAAAATTGCTTCAATGGTCCCCGATTCTTGCAAAAGTCCAACCCTACCTGTGAGTGCAAGTAACCAAAACAGTGCCCTGCATCTTGTAAGTGCAAAATAGAAGCGCTGGCTAGTTTTATAGTGAATCAAATTGTTTAATTGACCTTGATTGATGAAGCGTCATTATTTCAATCGCTAATGATAAAGAATAAATATTCGAGACTTAATGCAAATTTTTAAAGAAAGATTGGGAAGGCTTGGTAATCTCCCAGAGAACCAACTACAGTCACAAACCTTTCGAATCCAATATCCCCAGAGATAGGTGCTTTTTAACGAACTAAGTCAGTTGTAAATATATACAGTATATTCTCTTTAATTCGACACCCAAAGGGTTCAGAGCTTTCGGTTGAATTAAAGTGAATTAGATATTCCATCACAACATTCATTCTGGTGAATATTTGTTATATACAGTATAACCTCTTTAATTTGACACTATCGATAATTTGACCATTTTAAAACTCAAATATTGACAGTTGATTGTTGTTTACATACAACTTTACCACTAAAAAAGTATAACAAAGGCGAGCACCGGCTGCCGAAAAGCGAAATTTAGAATCATGCCTGCACACTTTTGGTTTCTGGTTTAACCCGTAAGTGGTCACAATGGGTAAAAATTACCCAGAAGGAACTTTTAGAAAATATTTCTATATTAAAAAATATATATATTTAAAATAAATATTCTCAGTACCTTTCTAAATCTATTTAAAGATTATTATAATAAACCTATAATTTTAATTTTATGACATATATTTATTTTATTAGCATGTTTGGGTCAATTTTACCCAGTGCGACCTTTTGAGTTCTCTTCATTGGGTAATTTTTACCCAGCGCGACCTTTTATCGCTTTTGGTTTGTGTATTAAGTTTCGGGTTACTTTCTGGCTTCTTGTTGTTTGGTTTGCTGCCCCAAGTGCAATAATACAATCTATTCTTCCAACAATAAGGTAGGATTTATATTTTCTTTTCTTATTTTTTACATAAAATGCTTTCAAATGCTGATTTTCTTCGTGATGATAGTAATATTCCAAATCCCGATGATGAGGAATCAGAAACTGATGATAATATAGGAATTTGAGTACAGACACTGAACAGTATACATTATCAGAAGAAGAAAACAATGAGGATCCAAGCTTCAATTACTATATAGGAAAGGACCAAAAGACTAAATGGAAGAAATCTCTTCCCCCCAAAAATGTTCTAACTCACAATGAAAATATTATCATCCATCTACCAGGGTAAAGGGGAAGCAAAAAATGCTAAATTGATATTAGATTGTTGGAATCTCTTTATAGATGACAATATACTTGAATGCATAGTTACAAATACTAACATTTACATTAGGAATATTCAGCATAACTATAGCAGAGAAAGAGATGCTAATTTGACAAACCTACATGAAATTAAAGCTTTATTGGGAATTATTTACTTTCTTGGGGTCATGAAAGCAAATAAATTGAATACAGATGATGCAAGAGATAGAACTGGATTGTGTAGAATAGCTATGTCTGAAAACAGATTCCGATTTCTTCTCAGAGTAATTGGTTTTGATGACAAAGCTACAAGAAATGAAAGACCTCGTTAAGATAAATTAGCAGCTGTGAGATTGATTCTTGATGCTTTTGTAAAAAATTGCCAAAATCATTATTCTCCTTCGGAATATATAACGGTGGATGAAAAGCTTGACGCTTTCAGAGGGAAATGCAATTTCAGGCAGTATATTCCGAGTAAACACAATAAATATGGAATAAAATTATTTGCTCTCGTGGATTCAAAAATGTTTTATACTTGTAACTTGGAGATTTATTCAGGAAAAAAACCCTGAAGGTCCTTACAATTTCAGCAACAGTCCAAGTGATGTTGTGGAACGATTGTGTGAGTCAATCAAGGGAACTGGCCGCAATGTAACAATGGATAGCTGGTTCACCAGTTATTCCTTAACTCTAAAACTTTTACACCAATATAGACTAACAATAGTTGGTACTTTAAAAATAAATAAAAAGGAAATCCCCTTGGAGTTTGTCATCAGCAGAGGTAGAAATGTACACACTAGTATTTTTGGCTTTCAAAGTGAAATGACACTTCTTTCATACAAGCCTAAAGAGAATAAAGTTGTACTTATGCTTCCAACTTTGTACCAAAATGCAAACATAGATGATTCAACAGGAGAATTGGAAAAGCCAGAGATGATAATGTTTTATAATATGACAAAGGGTGGTGTAGATATGATGGACGAAATGACAGCTACATATAACTGTGCTATGAATACAAGAAGATGGCCCATGGTTATTTTTTATTCACTTTTAAATATTGGGGCAATAAATTCCCAGATAATTCATTTTGCAAATGGCAATGCATCAAAGGTTAAATCAAGACATCATTTTTTGAAAACCTTATCCTTAGATCTTATTGAAGAGATGGTCAAAGTTTGCACAGTAAGCGGAAGAATGCCATGTGAAATAAAGGAAAAGGCATCAGATATTTTTAATTTGTTAGAGCCTGTACCATCTAAAAAGCCAAAAATAGGAGAAAGACATCGATGCAAGAAATGCCAGAAAGAAAAAAAAGGACAGAAAAACTATTCAATATTGCCAGTACTGTTTTGCCTTTTTGTGTAAGGAACACTAATAATTTGTCAAGAATGTCATAAAGGACGAAACAAGTACTAATTTCTCTGGAAGGAAGTGATACCTTTTATACAAATTTATATTTTATAACCTATCTTCAATATATATTTATATAAAATAGTCAAATATATCATATAAATATTTGATATTTTGATTTGTTATTAATAAAATAATTAAAATATGATTTTATATCTCAGGATTTTATGTAAAGTTATTTAATAGACAAATTATTCTAACATAGAATACCATAAAAATATTGAAAAGAATATTCGATTTATTTAGGTTTTTAAAAGTGGGTAAATTTTACCCACCGCGACCTTTCAAGGTATAAAAGAGGGCGTGACCGCTGCCGGGTTAAGCTTCACTTTGCAGTGCCATTGTGAATGTCGCAAGTGTTATTGTTTTTTTTTTTGTTTTTTTTACACAGGCTATTTAGGCATTGGCACTTTGATATTATTATTTTATTTTTAATTTCCAGCATAGAAATATTAAATTTGTATTTTAACAAGAATTATCTAATGTTGTCGAAATTTTACTTTAAAAATTGGTTGCATCAACGATAATGTTGAATTATTTTTAAGTCTAATTAACATTTATTTGTTAAACTGGAGGTCAAGGCATGAAAATATGGTCAAATTAGTGCAAGTGCTGAATTATAGGGTGTCGGATTAACAAGGTTATACTGTAGTTGGTGAAGACAAATACTGATGATATTTGATGTCAATGACCCGAGATCCAGCATTGAGCAGTCTTTTATTAAAAAATGCTACAAATGACCCTAATTCTTGTGCAAGTCCAACCCCACCAGTGAGTACAAGTAAACAAGCTGGGCTTTGGCACCTTGTAAGTACAAACTACACATCTGTAGACATGTGGTGCACTCTTACAGTAAAGGCCAGCTCTTCCCTACCCACCATGATTGTCATTCATACCATGGTTGGATTTGGAAAATGTTTAAATTATTGTCAGTTATACTGTTATGTGTTGGTTACCCTGTGTTTGTAGTATACATTATTGTTGGTGTCAAATGAAACTAGATAGTAGGCTACTATATTGTGAAAATTTTTCACATAGATTTTGCTTCTGCAGAACTCTTAGCTTTAAAGCACGTGACAAAAAAAGGCCAGCTTAGGCCTTGATAGAATGGGATGATTGGGGAGGGTTTGCAGGCAACAGTTCAGAATTTTTTTTTTTTTTTTACTTATCCCTAGTACACGTGGTACAAGCCATGATAATCATGGTGGGTAGAAGTAGGTGACTGCTTTTACTGTAAGTGCACCGCATGTCTACACATGTGAAAAGCAGTTCGACTTTATACTTACAAATATGCCAGAGCCCCATTTGGTTACTTGCACTTGAGTTGAACTTTTTGCAAGAATTGGGGCATTTTTCTGCAAAATGTAATTTTGGAAAGTTTAACTGAATATCATCTATGCTTCCTTCCTGCAAGGAATCTGTATAAGATGGATGGTCTTAATAAAGCTGTGTGTGGGATTTAACTGAATATCAACCAACTTCACATGGATGCCCCTTGTTATGTCAGGTTGGTTTTACCAAGGGATGGGAGGGGATAGAGGATGAGGGTTGGTGGATTTAAATGGAGGATCATTGTTGAGCCATCCAGCAAGATCATTGTTGCTAGCAAGACTCTCAGGTATTTCTTTCCTCAACCTGTTAGGTTCATTTCCACAGGTTTTTTTCAGGAGCTGCTGCTTGTTCCCAAACTTTTATATCCCTCTTTTGACATCTACTATTTAACTTAGAAGGGTATCTCTTACAAGCTCTGTTTTAGCTCCCAAATCCCCTTCCATTTGTGCTTTTTATATTAATATACAAGAGTGATTTTACATTGTATCATTCAAAGGGAAACAAGCTCAAATAATAAACTGCTCCATATTGGCAGCACCACTGCCTTCATTTACGGTAGCAACATTACTACAGAACAATAAACTTATTTCCATCTTGTTGATTTTTCTAGGTAGTCCTGCATCAGCCAAGTGTCATTTCTATGGAATCTACACAAGAGCAATTATCCTTTGTTTACATTCAACATGACAAGTTTCATTCCCTTGTTTCTGTACAAAAGCGTTTAATACTGTTTCTAAACTTTTCATTTTAACAGTAAAAGCTATTTCTAGCCATCCTCCATAATTATTATGGTTTCTTGTGCATTATGGATTTGAGGTAAATTTTAAAAAATCACTTTGGTGACGTTGGACACAAAAGCTAGCTATTTCTATTTTAGGAAAAAGCAATGCCAGATTGTGCAGATTTAGAGGCTCAATAAAAGGTGTGGTGTGGTTGTGGCAAGTTATCTCTCTGATAACACCAGGCTGGCTTATCATGAAGTCATCAGCTTTTTGTTGTTTGTGTCCCTCTAGTGAATCTGTTTTGCCACCTCGTATGTTTGCTAAATAAGGATCTTTTATGTGGTTTGTGTTCACATTACTGGTAGTGTAGATACAGTCAGGCCATCACAGAATGCCACCCTCAAAGTAAGACAAGCTACAAGAAAATAAGACCTAATCCAAATAATTTAATAGTGTGTGATGTTTCGGTAACAGCATTGTCACCATCATCAGACAAAAGAATAAATGACAAAAAAATATCACAGCAAGTTCTTAAATAGTACTGTTATTAGGTGTTTAAACAAGATAACAGATAAGGAAAAAATTTTAAAGACAACTTGAAATATTCTTAGAAATAAAAGTGGATTTTAAAAAAAATAATATAATTAAAGGCATATCTGTAAATATCATTTATATTTCCTCTTTCTTCCATTCTATTCTTTTGTCTGATGATGGTGACAATGCTGTTGCTAAAACGTCACACACTATTAAATTACTTGGATTAGGTCTTATTTTCTTCTAAACACAAGGTAATAAGACCAAATCCAAATAAATATATAAATATATTTTTTTTTTGGTCTTATTACCTTGTATTTATAATCTACTAGCCGAATGACCCGGGCAACGCCCAGGTTTTACCCATTTAAATGCTTTTATTCAAATACTATTTGTTACAATTATAAATTGGCGCCGTGGATGTCACTCTTGTGAAACGTCCCGCTCCAAACTTTGTGTCTGAGAAGCGATATTTTTATAAAGAGATAGATGATCTGGCTTTGTGTCTTCTGCTCGAATGAATGTTTTTCTGTTAGAATTTTGTTCCTGCACACTAAAAATGAACTGGCTTCCCCCGTGGTCTCTGCTTTTTGGAATTTTTCCGGATATAATTTTGTATCTGATAATCAAATATGATACAGCAATATTGTCATCATCATTTTCTGAATAAAAAACAACTATTTTTTTTTCCCAGAACCTGTCAATTTATTTTTCTTGACTAAAAATCCGAAAAATATCTCTTCCAGATTTTTCTCTATGTCCTGTTAAAACACGTTTTACATGTCCATTAGGTCAGCTGAAATTACCTCGCATATACAAGCTTGATACCCTAATATGATTGAGTGGGGATAAGAAAGAAGAAGACTATTTATTTATTTGGATTTGGTCTTATTACTTTGTGTTTATAATCTGTAATCTAAATTGTGCCATATCATTCTTCCATATAAAGTTTTAACACCAGGTCCTGTTTGAAGCAAAACTTGATTGGCACTTGACCAACCTGCTCCTACAGTGGAAGTTTGTTTTGTGGGGGTAACTGGTTTACTGACCCTTCTTCTCTTTAAGGGTTCTCAAGCTTCCAGGAAGTTGTTTTTACTCTTTGATCAAATCTTTTATTGAACAAACGTAACCCACATGTTTCCATCCAGATCCATCTCTTGGCAAATTTTTAACTTCCAAGAAGATTTATCATTTTAGTACAATCTTTCTCAAAAGAAGAACTTACTATTGCAGTAGAACCTTCCAAAAGATTTGCCATATTACAATAGAGCCTCCCAAGAGAAGATTTGCCATTACAGTAGAACCTCCCAAGAGAAGATTTTACATTACAATAGAACCCCCCAAGAGAAGATTTTACATTACAATAGAACCTCCCAAGAAAATATCTGACATTACAATAGAACCTCCCAAGAGAAGATTTGACATTACAGCAGAACCTCCCAAGAAAATATCTGACATTACAGCAGAACCTCCCAAGAGAAGATTTTACATTACAATAGAACCTCCCAAGAGAAGATTTTACATTACAATAGAACCTCCCAAGAAAATATCTGACATTACAATAGAACCTCCCAAGAGAAGATTTGACATTACAGCAGAACCTCCCAAGAAAATATCTGACATTACAGCAGAACCTCCCAAGAGAAGATTTTACATTACAATTTCTACATGTGTAGGCATGTGTGCCAGCATAATAAACATTCATAACTCCCATCTATCAGGATTATCATGATCTTTACCAAAGTATACTTGGGATAAGTACCTGCACATATATGCCTTCAATCTTTTATTATTATTATTATTAACCCTTGTGCCATTACACAATGTCAAGGAGGCCTTCAATCTTGTAAGTATTAAGACCTTCTTAAGGTTTGCTAAACTGTGTGTGGCAGATCTATGAATTATGTCCGGTGATCACGCTGGCCCCTCCAGCTCCAGTCCTGTTGCCAGCTCTCGAGGAGGAAGGTCCACCGCCACCACAAACTCTCTGAACCAAGATCACAAAGAACCCAAGTTGAATCCCAAAATGTCTAAAGCTCTCAGTACTAGTGCCAAGCGGTAAGTTTTCATCAGCTTTTTCTGGCATCTTGGCCCAAGTGTACTATAAGTGGGATAGCATTAGGAAATACAAAAGATGAATTAGGATTTGGGGGGAAATTTGCATTGTCAGATAGATAGCCTTTAAGTTGGAGGTTTTGATGAAATTGTGCTTTTTTTACAGTAGAACCTCTCATAATCTCCTATAATATTCTATCCTATCTCTTCCTTAAAGCATCCTTTTTCAAGTTTTTACAATTTTAAATTAATTTCCCTGCTTCTCTCTGTCATTCAATTCTTACGGTGATTCATAGTTTGCCTTATTTCCTCTTGCTAGATGACAAACAACTTGAATGTTATTTTATACTTTTATTAAGTTTCTTGATGGACTCAAGCCTCCATCAACTTTGGAATGGTTCCAAATCACATGTGGAGAAGGTTACCATCTTCCAATATATGTTGTGGGGTTTGTAACTACCAATTGGAACCTATGCTATACTTGGTGGGATGGAATTTATGCAGGAACCACAGGAGTTGCACTACAGAATATAAAGGACAATTACTGCTATGTGTACTCTCTCCACCTTTGCCGGTCCCAAGCCCGGATGAAAAAGGAGGAGGGGGAGCAGTAACAAGCTCGCTAAAAAACCTGGGCTCAGTTGGCTCGGCTGACAGTACCCTGTAAGGGCTCCTAATCCAGGGATACAGGATGAGCAGCGTTTGTACTCCATGTTAGGAGCGGCTGCACATGGCATCTGTTCTTCATGTCAGAGGCGGCCATTTCTTTTGGAGATAAGTCAGCCTGCCACTGAGTTGTGCTCCCAGTCTTAATGACAAAAGCAGATGCACTCTACTTCACCCAGTCATGATGGTTGTCAAATCTACCCACTATGCTGCATCGGCCATTGCGCAGAAGCTTGATGCCCTAATATGATTGAGTGGAGATAAAGAAGAAGAAGACTGCTGTGTGTGGTGTTAAAAAATCAATATCTTTAACCCCCTATACAAAATATATAAGTCCTTTCTAGGTGAATATAAACTGTAATAATAGTATCATAGGGCACCACCTCCTATTTGTCTAATTGAATATTACTGATGACCACTGCCAGCTTTCCAACAATAAATTCAGCAACAATCAGTTCCTTGATCAAAAGGTTCATTATATTCCACACTCTCAGATATCCTTTTTTTTTTTTTATTCTTCTTGAGCTATTTTAAAACAAATATGTGTACTTTCCCTTCTTTTCAATTGATTTAAATCTCCTGGACATTAATTAAAAAAAAAGCCTTTATTTAGGGTCACTGACCCTATACAGGATTCACCAGAGGTATGCATAAGAACAAAGCAGTGAGACAAAGGAAATAACGATATATACAGAGTAAGAAGAAAAAGAAAAAAAATAAGAAAAGAAAAAAAAAAACAAGAAAAGAAAAAAAAAAAGAAAGAGGGAAGCAAGAAATCAACACAAAAAGAGTAGCAGTAAGAAAGTGAGGAGTGAGTATCACTTGGCCTTCTTCTGAGATATGGACTTGTGGAAACCATAAAACGCCGTAGCAATATACTTATTCTGGGTCATATTGTCAATTATTGATGGAAGTGAAGCACAGAGTTGCCCAGTTTTGAGCATAAGGGTTCTTCTTTCAGAGCAGAGCAATCAAAAATATAGTGAGTGATTTCATTTTTTAGTTTTGAATTACAGAAGGTACAAGTCGGGTCCTCACCGCAGAGCATCTTGGTGTGGTTTTCTCTAAAAAAACTCGAAAGTATTCTAACTTGTGCGAGTAGTCTTACAACCGGGAAAGGAAAATCTCCTAAAAGGTATCCCTCCGTCATGAAAGATATGTGAATGTCTTTGTAGTGAGAGTATAGCTTAGATTTATCCATTCTTGTAAGGTCGTTTTGTATAGATTGGTCTGCCGCTGTTTTTAAGAGCCCTGTCCTGGACATTAATTAAACAATACTACACAGGTTTCTGGAGATGAGTTTCTTTTCATTTATTTAATCAGTCTCAAGCTTTCAGGCATATCTGCCCTTCTACAGGAGAACATGAATAAAACGCTGCCTGAGTTAGGTATATCATCAGGCATCATTAGTAATGAGAGATTATGTGCAATCTCTCTTAGCTAATGAAATCCCAAAAATTAACTCTGTTGTTGTTGTTGTTTCTTATCCCCTTGTGTAAAGATTACACGAATTCCATGAGTTCATGCTCCTCGAGCTAAAATTAACTCTAATTTCTCAATGATTTATATTTGTGCGAGGTTAAGACAACTTATCAATCAGGTCTCCCTTCTAAAAGTAAAAATCATCAGTAATATCAATTGTATATAGCAAATGAAAACATTAGGACATGAATGTTTCTTTCATGCATAAACCAAATCTCTACTATCCTTACTGCGATGAAAAAAATATATTGGGAGGGCTTGGCTTAACAATGGTGAACCCTTCCATCCTAAAGAAGCAGTCTGGAAGATTAAATTGGCGAAACCAATGGAAGGGTCCACCACTGGTGAGCCTCCCAATATATTTTTTTCATTGCAGTAAGGACAGTATAGAGAGAGAGATTTGATTCATGTATGAAAGAAACATTCGCGTTTCATTTGCCATATAGATGGAGTGTTATTGCTTTATATTATCAATTGTATATTTAAACCACTCTCTTAAATCTTAATCAAATTTGGTTTTAAAACAGAAGTATACATTCTGGGCAAGTTTCCATTAAAAGAGAACTGCTGCCATCCATGTAAACACAGTGACTAACACCAATGTTGGTGTGGTCCAGAATCCAGAAGGAACTGGCAGAAATCACTCTGGATCCCCCGCCCAACTGCAGGTAAGAACAGCTCCAGCAGTCAAGTGGAATTAGAAGGGAACTGTTTTGTCAAATCATGCTGGCATTTTGGAAGGAGTTAGTAGTCTCTGGTAGCCTAGCAGGGATATTGATCATTGTAATGTTTGATTTAAAGTCAGAGGGGTCTTCTGATGGAACCAGTCAATTTTGACAAGCATGACCTGGGATCCTGTAAAAATTGGTGACTTTTTTCTTAAGATTTACTTATAGAGCAGAGAAATACAAAAATCATTTGATAAACTATCACTTGAAGTGTGATGCTAGCATGAATTTCAAAGTATATTTGTGTTTAGTATACAGTTGAACCTCCCTTGCAGAACCAAAGTGTCCTTTAAGGAGAGGTGTCCTCTTACTGGAGAGTTGCTAAATTGTAAAAATGGTAATTTTGCAAATGAAAACTGTCCTTTATAGAGAGATGTTCTCTAGCACGAGTATCCTCTCATGGAGGTTCTACTGTATCTTATAATTACTCTATTACACATGCTCTAATATAAATAGATACCTGTTCCTACTCTGGCAGATTAAAAAGAAACCCCAACAATACTTAAAACTACAGTAGATCAATCCCTTCAAAATGATCCAGCTAGAATAAATAACCAGAAGCTATATTTCTCTTCATGGTCAAATGATGCATTGTCCAACTGAGAATCCTGTTTACTCTCTTTAGAGAAAATCTTCCCTGATGAAAAAGGAGGAAGGGGAGCAGTAACAAGCTCGCTAAAAAACCTGGGCTCAGCTGGCCCGGCTGATAGTACCCTGTAAGGGCTCCTAATCCAGGTATACAGGATGAGCAGCATTCGTACATGTTAGGAGCGGCTGCACATGGCGTCTGTTCCTCATGTCAGAGGCGGCCATTTCTTTTGGAGCTAAGTCGCCCTGCCACCGAGTAGTGCTCCCAGTCTTAATGACAAAGGCAGACGCATTCTACTTCACCCAGTAATGATGGTTGTCAAGTCTCAAGCTCTACAAGCTTGATACCCTAATATGATTGAGTGAAGATAAGAAAGAAGAAGAGAAAATCTTAACAAAAGTTTAGGAAATGGCTACCTGGCATGGCTCTGTGTGAAATTGAAGTGCAAATTAGTTCACCTTATAACTGCATGTTAATCATAAGTTGAAAGAGAATGTATTTTTACAAAATCAAACACAGAACCATTCTTCATGCATTTACTGTCATAGCCAAACTAACTATGTGTGTGTATCACTTTTATATAGCAATCAATGTGGCAAATACATTTTTTTTTTTTTTTTTTTTGGTGTAGGTGTGTGAAGTATAGAGGGCAATGATTTGAGGTAGAGACGACCTTTACAACAGGATTCTGTGTGTGGCAGCGCTGGTCCCAAGGGGGACAATCTCTATGAATGGGTTTCTACCATTCTAGGCCCCCCTGGATCAGTGTATGAAGGGGGAATTTTTTTCCTAGACATTCACTTTTCCCCAGAATACCCTTTCAAACCTCCCAAGGTAAGAGTACCACTTGCTCTCCTAGCAGGATGTTAATGTGGTGTGTACAGGTGACGTTCCGCACCAGGATCTATCACTGTAACATCAACAGCCAGGGAGTGATCTGCCTGGACATCCTGAAGGACAACTGGAGCCCGGCCCTGACCATCTCCAAGGTCCTGCTGTCTATCTGCTCTCTCCTCACAGATTGCAACCCTGGTGAGTAGACACCAAGGTATACAGCACTAGGGACTCCATGAGCACACATTGCTATACAAAGAACAGTTTACATTCCCAAAATTGCCATCATTACCAATTAGCCTCCAGTGAGAGTACATATCTCTCACTTTAGCACTAGGTGGTTCTACTGTATGAGAATTTGAACCATTTAGCGAGAATTTTGCTTTTTACAACTATAAAAAATAACTTCCTACTGCATTGAAAACTATTGGAAGGATTCACCACTAATGATCCAAGCCATTCATTAAAGACGCAAGGAATTTTTTTTTAGTTGGAAAAAGAAAAAAATTGTGGTAGTTTACTTCATTATATTTAGATGTGCACTATTTAATTGGATACAATCATCAGTAGTTTGAAGTGAATCAACATTGAAGGCTTCCCAATCTTGGCTAATTTGCAAAATTATAAAACCTTACTAATTTCCAAACATCTCACACATTCTTATGTCAAGTTTCCTGGCTTTGATCATTTATTTCATCTTTATCAAGCTTAATGTTCTCAACAATAAGAATTGTGATGATAGTTTTTCAATAACTCACATTCTCATGCTAAACCTGTGTTGATTATTTATTTTACTTCAAAAATCACAGCCCATTATCACTACTGGAAGACCACACAAACAAGGGCATATTTCAGATTTTGCAAAAATCAAAAGTTTTAATACACACACAGACAAGATTAAAACATTCAAGATTATTTCTGGATGATGATCTTCCATGTCAACAAAGGTTAACAAAAGACCTTTGAGGTGAGGGGAAAAATGAAAACCCCTGATCATCTGGAGGAGGACTCTAGTGTTGGGGAACCCTCCTTGACTATATTGTTGCATATACATATAGACAAAACTTAAGGAAGTTGTACCCAGGATAATAACTCTGAAAGATATTTGATACACAGTGACCTTCATTGAAGACACAGGAGATAAACAGGTGTGAACATTGCCCCTATCTCTCCTTCAAAAAAATAAACGACTAGCAATATCAAAGACTTTTCACTTTCTTAAGTTTTATTCATGAAGTATATCCTTAGCTTGCAAAAAAGAAAACTCGTTCTGATATATTCAAACTTCACACACAATTTATCTTCATTTTTATAATTTAATGATAAGGCATAATATTTGGATTATAGATTATAGACACAAGATAATAAATAAGACCAAATAAATATATAGCGTGTGATGTTTCAGTAACAACGCTGTGCACAATCAGCACTAATCAATGAATGACAAAGAGTAATTTACAATAGACTTACAAAAATATTTATGCAAAGTACAATGAATATGTACACATGGCACATCTACCACTGCAGCGGTTTGATAGAAAGTCTCAAGCAATGTCACACATATTAACTCCCATGTAGAAAATGTAGATTACTTGCTTCACTGCTGAGATGATGATAATGGCATGGTCCACAAAGCCTACCATTAAGATACAGGGTTATAGATCCAGCGGCCACTCGATGGATTTTGTGATTGCCCCATGTTTGAGGACTTTGATTACACTAAAAGAGATTTTGAAAAGTGATTGCGTTCTTGTTGCACCTGGCTCCTGTTGTTGGAGATTGATTCTAGGGTTTTTCAATGATCACACTTTTATATGAGGTAACTTATCCAATTGGCAACTGTGTGTGCAGCGGATCCTTTGGTGGGGAGCATCGCCACACAGTACCTGCAGCACAGAGAGGAGCACGACCGGATTGCTCGTCTCTGGACCAAGCGCTATGCCACGTAAACTTGCCACGGACCTTAAGTGCTGCTTCCCCAATATCTCTCTCTCTCTCTCTCTTTTTTATATATATATAAACCTCTAGTATAAAAATTATTTTCAAAATTGCTGCCCCTTGTCTGCTCCCTCCGCATGTATTGTCAAGAGTTCTTCCTTCCTTCCTTCGTAGAGAGAGACAGCGAGCTCCATTTCTCTGTACATAGTTTGGAGGATGATGTCCTGGGCCGGCCACACTTCTAGCTTATCATTTCAACTACTGTATCATAGCTGTTCACACAGTATAACCTCTCAGCCCTTACTATACAACCCCCTTTGTTCAAAACACCCCAATATTACCATCTTCAATTCAACCAAACCTTGAATTAAAGCTGATAATTGGGAACTCGGACGGTTGAATTGAGAGCTTATTCTGTAAATAAATTTTCCCCTCTTTATTCTAATGTCTCTACCTTTTATAACTTTTTTTTCTACTAAAAACTTTTTGTCTTTTTTTTTTTTTTTTTAATTAGAAAATAATAATTGAACTTGTCCCCCATTAAAC
Organism: Cordylochernes scorpioides; assembly: GCA_030710605.1. Taxonomy (NCBI): domain Eukaryota; kingdom Metazoa; phylum Arthropoda; class Arachnida; order Pseudoscorpiones; family Chernetidae; genus Cordylochernes; species Cordylochernes scorpioides. The sequence continues at coordinate 33,496,959 of CP092877.1, forward strand.
TGTAAAAGTGGTTATTTATCTTTCATTCCAGATTTTTGTTCCTACACACTTTTTTTTTTTCTCTATTTATAGGAGATGAAACAGTTTGTTATTTATGGAAGTGTATGAAAAAAAAAACTGAGAAAATAAACCCTATTTTCCACGCCATCATCCCCATAATTCCAGTGTTTTCTGTTTTGTTTCCCCCCCACTAGTCCCTATATAATGGCAGTTTTAAACCCAACTCTATATAAAACTCCCATTTTTTTTTAAACCCAAGTATTGCAGACAACCAAGTCAATTTGGTACAAGGGTGGAATAATAAAGTTGTGTTTTTCTAGCAAGTGGTCTTTTCACTTTGGTCACTTCTCCCTTTCTTTAATTAGGTTGTTATATGTGAGATGTAAGTGATTGCTTTATGGATAAGTGATAGAATTGTGCTAAAATCATATCCATAGCTGCTCTATCCAGTAGTGGTAGAGTGTATATTGTACAAGATTTAGAACAGCCCATCTCAAGCCATTGAAGATAGAAAATAACAACAAAATCTACCCTCACTTACCCTAAATGTAGCTTGGCACCTGCCAGTAGAACTAGTTGGTGAGTCAAGGTGCCTCTTTGTGGGAGAGAAATCATCTTACTGTAATCTAATTAGTAAAAATTGTCATTTTAACAATGAAAACTGTCCTCTCATGGAAGTTTACTGTAATTATATGGGGGGTTTCACTAGTGATGCCTTGTATTCTATAATTGTCTCATATCATTTTCTTCATTTTGGACATAATCGTAGATGTATTTGTTTCCTGAGTGTTACACACATAAACTGTTCGAAACTATTTAGACACGTATGATTATTTTTTTAAATAAAACAATTTCTACTGTCCTTACTTTAAAGAAGAATCATATAGGTCTATAATAGTTTTGAATTTTGCATCATAACACATAAACTATCCTTTACTGTGTGACTTTGGACCTGTACCTTAAGTTTTAATGAAACATCCTCCCATGAACATCTCTGGCAGTGATTCCAGTACTCTTGCACCTGCTGTACAAACTACTGTTTGGTAAAATGAACTTACTTTTAAAGAAATAGAAACAGTAGCCAAAACAAAATTACCAAGAACTGGAGGATCCCACCTAAGCACAGTTGGTACACCCTAGAAGCAGATGGCCTCCCAGACCTTTCGGTACATAAACTGACGCACAGTTGGTACAGTGGAGTGGACACAGGAGGAGCTCTGAACCTTAGACAGCATCAAACAACACTAACAAGATTTAGACTAGGCCATCTCAAACCATTGAAGATAGAAAATAACAACAAAATTGATGAGGCACAATTTGGATTGTAGATTATAAACACAAGGTAATAAGACCAAATCCAAATAAATAAATAGTGTGTGACGTTTCGGTAACAGCGTTGTTACCATCTTCAGACAAAAGTACTGAATTCTATTTCAGTACTTTTGTCTGAAGATGGTAACAACGCTGTTACCGAAACGTCACACACTATTTATTTATTTGGATTTGGTCTTATTACCTTGTGTTTATAACAACAAAATCTACCTCACTTGCCCAAAATGTAGCTTGGCACCTGCAGCTCCAGAACATTTTGGCTAGCATTAGATGTACTAAACAGGACCTTTGGTGACTCATGGAATTTGTGTAATCTTTACACAAAAACTGTTTGCACTTTGCCACAGTTTATTCACCATTTCCTTCTATCCACCTGATCTACCTTTCAGTGGGTTTTGTACAAATTATGACATGCTATTGTGATCCTGCATGACATTCTATACATATGACACTCCTGGATCTTGTAACTCTCAACCAACCTCAGCAGGATAAACAGCAGTCTCAGTAGGCTACAATTCTGTGTGCACAATCAAATTCGTGAGTCCAACCCCACCAGCGAGTGCAAGTAACCAAACGGGGCTCTGGCATATTTGTAAATGCAAAGTCGAACTACTTTTCACATGTGTAGACATGGGGTCCACTGTGTCCAGTTCTTGCTCACATCTCTCCGCCTGAGCTACGCAGAAAGGAAGCCACCAAGAAAATGTACCAAAAACTCTTGGATTCACCCGACCTTGAAATTAACCCAATCCTACAGTCTCCCCCAAAACATAGACTAAAATCAAGGAATCCGATATGGTCCAGAGGAAACCAACTTCTCTCCCAAAATTTTAATATCTCAGGAGCATGGACAAATTCCCAAACAAGAACCTCATCACAAGCCCAAGTGTCAAGATCCCAGGTTTTTCCCTCCCTCGACGAGAATGGGTGCTTCTAAACCGCTTTAGGACAGGACAGGGAAGGTGTGCAGAGCTGATGAAGTTATGGGGCTACACCAAAGATCCAAATTGTGCCTGCAACGTCCCACAATCAATGTCCCATATACTAGATGACTGCCCGCTGTACAAATTCAATGGAGGAATCTCCACTCTGTCACCCTGGAAGCCCTGAACTGGCTGAAGGCCTTGCCTCTCAGACTTTAATGACCGAGAAGTCCTCACTTCTTTTTTCTAGATTTGATTCATTTTGTCTCCTCTCTAATTGTAAATACGCTGCTGTATCACCTCATAAGCATAAATAAATAACAGTAAAAGTAGTCGCCTACTTCTACCCCCTATGATTATCATGGCCTGTATCACGTGTACTAGGGATAAGCAAAAAAAAATCAAATTCAGTGCTTTAAGAATCCTCAAGATCAAACTGACAGATAACAGAGTAGCAAACAAAGAAGTTTGGAGAATTTGTTCAATGATTTTATAGAATGGTCTCAAATAAAAAAGGTGAAGAACAGAAGAAAGTAACTGCAATTCAATGATGGCTAACTAACACTAAAGTGACACTATGAGCAAAATATGGAACTGCTTTCTAATTACCAATCTCCTTCGCCATTCTTAAACTTTTGTTATATGGAACTGTTGTTATATAAGGAGAGAAATATAATACTTTATAGAACCTCTCTACCATTGGACACCATGTTGTGGTTAGTGTCCATCAAGTCAACTATATGGACAAATACACTCATAGATGGACTTAAGGAAGTCTTTGATGCCATCTCTTTATTTTTAAGGATACAAAGGAATTGATAAGGCACAATTTAGATTATTCTATATACAGTTACGAGCGTCATGCGTTCTTCATCTCTGTCACCGTTTGCTTTTTTTTTGGAATGGCGCTCTCCTATTGGTTCGTTATGATGGCGCCGCCACTGCACGAGACACTTTGCCCCCCCCCCCACTCGCTTTTTGGTTTTTGTAACTATTGTGTTGGAGCGGGTCGCTCCTTAAATGCATATATTAGTTAATAACTAAATGGAATCCTCTCTTTCCTTTTCCCAGTAAGAGACGCCTACGGAAGCCAACAGTACATAGACAGATAAAGCACATAGGCTATAGTTATTAACCAATATATGCATTTATTTAAGGCGCCAATTTATAATTGTAACAAATAGTATTTGAATAAAAAACATTCAATCGGGTAAAACACGGGCGTTAATGATCCAACAGGTCCACGTGTCTAAATTAAAACACGGGCGTTGCCCGGGTCATTCGGCTAGTAGATTATAACTACAAGAAAAAGAGACCAAATAAATTGATAGTGTGTGACATTTCGGTAATTTGGATTTGGTCTTATTATCTTGTAGGATACAGAGGAAGTTTTTCTCACTTGCCTATCTTGTGTGTCTTTAATAAAGGTCACAGTGTACCAAATATCTTATTGTCTGAATCCCGATATACATGCTAAAAGATACAACTTCCTTAAGTTTTGTTCATGAGGGTATTCTCCAATTTTATATGTAAGAAAGCATTGTCAAAAAAATCAGAGATACTTTCCAGTTGGAATTAATCATTCACTGGGGGTTAGATCAGAACAAAGGAGTTAGTGACTTACTCTTGGGAAGTTGTGCTACATAGAGGGCTTTATAAACAAGTTTTACTCTAGAACAGAGTTTTTATAATTGCTAACTGCATCAGCATAATTTACCTATTAGCAATAGAAAAATTGGAAAATATTTTCTCAGTTCATCATCTAAAACACTCTACCAAATATGTTAAGGTACAATACCTTGACAATAACAAGATTTAGAACAGGCCATCTCAAGTCATTGAAGATAGAAAATAATAACAAAATCTACCCTACTTGCCCAAAATGTAGTTTGGAACCTGCAGCTCCAAAACACATTTTGGCTTGTATTATATGCACTAAACAGGACCTTTGGGAGAGGCTGCTGCTTATTATAAAACAGCTCGAGGAGCATAAACTATGCAATTCATGTAATCTTTACACAAGGGGATAAGAAGCAACACAATTTGGTTATAGGTTATATATACATTAGAACCTCCCTGTAAAGGACAACACCTAATTGCACAGCCAAAGTGTCCTTTAGGGAGAGGTGTCCTCTTACTGGAGAGTTGCTAAATAGTAAAAATGGTAATTTTGCAAATGAAAATTATCCTTTGTGGAGAGTTGTCTGCTAAAGGGAGGTTTCTACTGTATATATTGTAGCGTAGAAATCAAGCCTTGAAATATCCTAAGATGTAAAAGTATTTATTGATGACGTCACAGCGACGAGTCGACAATTATTAACAACTCAACCAAAACTATTTACAGCTAGAGAATCTTAAGCAAGCAAGCAAAGAAATATTTTAAAGATGATTTCACAAATACAGATTAATATATATTTTTTTAATCTGTTGAATATATTTTCATTGAATAATATTAAATTAAATATTAAAATATTTCTTCGTCACAATATATATATTAATTAAAGGGCATATTTTGGATCTAATATAAAACAAACATTTTATTTAATATAAAAATGCCAATATTTCAATAGGCTATACGCCTAACTTCATCAGGGCGTTTCTTATTTTTATTTATTTATTTATTATTATTATTTTTTAACTGCTTCGGATGATCACGTGATGCCTTCACGCGACGATATATAAAATATTTACAACTCTGGGGCTAATATTTAAATATATACACATAAATATCAATAATAATAGACTATATATACATGATTCATAATAAGTATAAGAATAAGAAAATAATTTTAATCGATTTGAACTGTAAATATAACGGAGGGATGTCAATTTTTCTATTAATACTGTTGGTATCTTTCATTGAGATCCAACTTTCTAAAAATAGTCTTGAGTGTTTATCCTGAATGTTGTTGTATATAATATTTGTATTTTCAAAATTTGGTATATGGTCCTGTGTGAGTGCGTGATCTACTAGAATATATATATACATATATATATATGAAAAAACAATAGAAAAAATAAAAGATAAGTGGGTCAGGTGTTGATATTAAAAATAAAGAAGGCATCTCCTGACCACGAGCACATGTGCTTTTTAGACATATATATATGTCTAAAGAGACAAGGGTCGCCTCTCCCATCAAAATAGATGTCTAAAACCAGACGCCATCTATTGACCGTCGCCGCAACTAGCGGCCTCGGGTCGGTGACAAAGCCACAACACCAGCTTTGGCAAACTGAAAAGCGTCCACCTAGAGACCATGGTTTCAGGCTAATGGCCCTCGTCAGTCTAGGGCGGACTTTATTCCATGAGATCCACACAGGATCTAATGGAATCTTCACAATCTACCAAAGAGGTGTTTTGCTGGCAAGGTGTGGCTATAATATAGATGGAAATTTTGCAGGGAGGAAATTGATCTAAAGAGACATGGGTCGCCTCTCCCGTCAAAATAGACATCTAAAACCAGACGCCATCTATTGACTGTCAGCGCAACTAGCGGCCTCGGGTTGGAGACAAAGCCACAACATGGCCCAGCCACCTTGCCAGCTAAACACCTCTTTGGCAGATTGTCAAGATTCCATTAGATCCTGTATGGATCTCATGGAATAAAGTCCGTCCTAGACTGACGAGGGCCATTAGCCCGAAACCATTGTCTCTAGGTGGACGCTTTTCAGTTTGCCAAAGCTGGTGTTGTGGCTTTGTCACCGACCCGAGGCCGCTAGTTACGGCAATGGTCAATAGATGGCGTCTGGTTTTAGACATCTATTTTGACGGGAGAGGCGACCCTTGTCTCTTTAGATCAATTTCCTCCCGGCAAAATTTCCATCTATATATATATATATATAGAAGCAATGGGCGCTTCTCCCGTAAAAATAAACGTCATAATCTCTGACGCCATCCATTGACCGTCACCGCAACTAGCGGCCTCAGGTCGGTGACAAAGTCACAACACCAACTTTGGCAAACTGATAAGCGTCCACCTAGAGACCATGGTTTCGGGCTAATGGCCCTCGTCAGTCTAGGACGGACTTTATTCCATGAGATCCACACAGGATCTAATGGAATCTTCACAATCTACCAAAGAGGTGTTTTGCTGGCAATGTGGCTGGGCCAAATCTATGGCTAGAACATAGATGAAAATTTGCTGGGAGGAAATCAATCCATAGAAGCAATGGGCGCTTCTCCCATAAAAATAAACGTCATAATCTGACGCCATCCATTGACCGTCGCCGCAACTAGCGGCCTTGGGTCGGTGACAAAGCCACAACACCAACCAGCTAATGGCCGAAACCATGATCTCTAGGTGGACGCTTATCAGTTTGCCAAAGTAGGTGTTGTGGCTTTGTCACCAATCCGAGGCCGCTAGTTGCGGCGACGGTCAATGGATGGCGTCAGATTCTGACATTTATTTTTACGGGAGAAGCGCCCATTGCTTCTATGGATTGATTTCCTCCCGGAAAATTTTCCATATACAGTGGACCCTCGGTTTGCGAGCATAATCCGTTCCAGAGCCATGCTCGTACTCCAAAACGCTCGTAGTGCGAAACTAATTTCTTATTTTTAATAATTGAAACTCGGGCAATTCTTCTTGCTACGAACAATTGCACAGTTTCCCACATTTTACATATTTCCCGAATCTGATCTGAAGGGAGGGATCCCAGTGAATTTTCATCCATCACGATTACGGGCAACCATCACGAGTTGCTCGTAATGCGAAATTTCACTCGTAATCCGAGGTAAAATTTTTCAAAAAATTTTGCTCGTACTGCGAAAAGCTCGTACTCCAAGGTGCTCGTAAACCGAGGGTCCACTGTATATATATGTATATATTAAACCTCTCTATAGCGCCCCCTCTTGGGACACACCAAAATAGGGTGCTTAGAGAGGGGGTGCTAAAGACAGGTCACTTTTAATGTAAAATGTTTAAAATCGGGCGCTATAGAGAGGAAGGCGCTATTTAGAGGGGGCGCTATAGACAGGTTTCACTGCATATATATATGGTAATCGGACCAAATACAATTTATTATGTGTGAAGATGGCAACAATGCTGTCACTGAAATTTATAATAAACTAGTGGATGTGTACCCGGCTTCGCCCGGGTTTTATCCTAGTGAAAGTTTGCCTAACGAATATTATTTCAGGAGTTCATGATCTTGTGGAATGGGGTATAGGGGTGCAGCTTTCGTTGATCATGGCACCATGATCCAGGCATACTTCGGTGAAAGTCTGACTTTGCCTGTAGTTTGAGACCATTCCTAACATGGAATCCTTTGCTGCCGACTCTAACATGAGTACAGACACAGCTCCTTTGTATTCCTGGAGTGGGACCTTTGCTGAGGACCATCAACCGGGTCAGTTGAACTCAGGATTTTTAGAGAGGTCTTTCTCCTCTCTCTTCCTTGCTTATTCCAAGTACACGTGGTACAGGCCATGATAATCATGGTGGGTAGAAGTAGGCAACTGCTTTTACTGTAAGTGCACCACATGTGAAAAGCAGACACACAAAAGTAATTAAATGGGGCACCTTGTAAGTAATTGCACAAAGTGAAATTATTCTCTACCAATGTGATGTACAGTCCCAACCTCCCCATGTTTTTGGAGTAACAACAGTTGTTGGATAAGAAACAACAAGGGTTTATATAAATCTAGATATGATGTGACAAGCAGGTTGATTAAATGTAGTGGAGGTTCTTCCATTATTGGTTGGGAGTGGCCAGGTTAAGGAACTGGAGATGGGGTTCCAGCAGGCCTGTTAGAGGATCCTTGTCTACGGCCAAGATCTGGGGGTCCAGCTCCGGACCCACTGTCCACAGCATCTCCAGGTCATACTTGGTCCGGGTCTCACTCAGGAATAGATGGAATATTATGTTGCCTGCACACACACACACACCTTGAGCACAAAATTATCCAAAAAGTTTCAGATTTGCAACTTTTATCTGTATAATCTAAGAAATTGTTTATATGTAGGTATGCATTTTAGAGGGTTGGTGGAAGGATGGTCTAAACCGTTGGTTTTCAACCGCTACGACCCGGGTTCGATTCCCGCATTGGGCACTTTTTTATGATTTAAAAAAATGCTCCAATGGCCCCGGATTCTTGCAAAAGTTAAACCCCACTAGCGAGTGCAAGTAACCAAATGGGGCTCTGGCACATTTGTAAGTGCAAAGTCAAACTGCTTTTCGCATGTGTAGACATGTGGTGCACTTACAGTAAAAGCAGTTGCCTACTTCTACCCACCATGATTATCATGGCCTGTACCATGTGTACTAGGGATAACCAAAAATGGGGTCGGTGGAAGGCTGGTTAAACCATTTGGTTTTCGACCACTAGGACCCGGGTTCGAACCCGCATTGGACACTTTTTTCTGTTTAAAGAAAAAAAAAAAAATGCTCCAATGGCCCCCGATTCTTGCAAAAGTCCAACCCCACCAGCGAGTGCAAGTAACCAAACGGGGCTCTGGCATTAGTAAGTGCAAAGTCGAACTGCTTTTCACATGTGTAGACATGTGGTGCACTTACAGTAAAAGCAGTCGCTAACTACCCACCATGATTATCATGGCCTGTACCACGTGTACTAGGGATAAGCAAAAAAAAAAAAGGTGTGCATTTTATTATACAGTAGAGTTTCTCATGAGTGACCACCTTGTAAGGCACAAATAAATTTCCCTTATTAACTTACTATAGTGAGTTTTCCCATAAACGACCATTAAAAAATAAAAATTAATAATTCAGGTTCAAAAAATAATGAATTAAAAATTATTCACAATAAAAAAGCTTAGTTGATAAATATTTTGTGAAGCAATTAACAAGCACTTTTTGAACAAAGAACTATACCGTCTTTGTCATTTCAAAATTTCTAGTTTTGTTTTCTAGTCATTTCACAAATAAAAGATTTTTTTACGTTGATATTTATTCTTTATTTTATAATCTATTAAATTGTGAATATAAAGGCTTATAACTTTTTTAATTAACAAAATGTTTTGATAAATTACATTTTTGGTGATAGAAATCGACAAATTGCAAAAGAATTAGATATTGTTAAGGCTCAATTTCAAAATTTTATCAAGAAGAGGAACTAAATCATCCAAGAATTTGTTTAAATGGTTTGTTATATAAAGAAAAAAATAATTTATACAGTAGAACCTCCCTGTAAAGAAGACCTAATTGCAGAGCCAAAGTGTCCTTTAGGGAGAGGTGTCCTCTTACTGGAGAGTTGCTAAATTGTAAAAATGGTAATTTTGCAGATAAAAACTGTCCTTTGTGGAGAGGTGTCTGCTAAAGGGAGGTTCTACTGTATCTGAAAATGAAATGTTTAATATGTTAATGTACATAACAGAGGTGTTATAGTGTAGCTAAGTTGGCCTGCTTCTGAGGATTGCCCGCAATCCAAGAGCAGACACTTCTCCCAATCATGATAGTTGCCAAATATCTCCTCTATAAGACATCTCGCAGAATAATCATGCCTGGAGGCTGATACCTTCAATTGAAAAATTCCCTACAGACTCCCAATGCCAATTTGATCACTATGTGGCACTATCATTGAATGTTACAGTGCAGCATCAAACAAACAAAGGCCAAACTGGATAAAACATTATCTATGGTGGTGCTTATTTCAACAGACTACAAACAAACCAAACTCATAGGGATACAAAATATCGAGAAAGGTCTTCCTTCATCAGGAATTTAAAATTCATCTACCAGGTCAAAAAATCCCATAACAATACCTATGACTCAGCCAGGTCCTGAACTGGACCAGATTGCTCATCTTTGGTGACTTTTTTTGGCTTATCCCTAATACACGTGGTACAAGCCATGATAAACATGGTGGGTAGAAGGAGGCGACTGCTTTTACTGTAAGTGCACCACATGTCTACACATGTAAAAAGCAGTTCGACTTTATACTTACAAATGTGCCAGAGCCCCGTTTGGTTACTTGCACTCGCTGGTGGGGTTGGGCTTTTGCAAGAATCGGGGGCCATTGGAGAGAGAGATTAAGATTGAAACTGATTTATTATAAAGTCCATATAAGATTATATAAGGTTAAATACATAAAATAATTAAATAAGATTAATAATGATAGATAGAGAGAGAGAGATTGAAACTTATTTATTACAATGTCCATATAAGATTATATAAGGTAAAATCAGAATAAATAGAAAAAAATTGATAAATATACATATACATATGTCATAATATATGCTCTTCCAGGAATAATAAAGTAAATCTACAGTCGACCAGAGAGAGAGACAGCAGCTAAAGTCCAGTCATTTGAGACACCAGCGACGACATTCCAGGGGGCGACCACAGGGCTTTTCTTGGAACCCTCAGACCTATTTTTGGACAGTTGGGGGGTGGCGTGCGAAAAACGGCGGTCAGCGGTGGCAGCTGCTCGCGCTCCCTCTCTCTCGCTGGTTGCCTGGAATTTCTCTTCCAAACTTGTTGTTTCCTTATTTCTCTCTCCCCACATTATTATCATATTGCCACATTGAAAGTCGACAGGATCATATCACAGAAGAGTCGACAGGATCATATCACATAAAGAGTCGACAGGATAAGACCTGGCCAGGAAGCAAATCCCTCATATACCAGAGTATGAAGAAACAAGAAGCCAAGTCACGATGATCGGCCAAACCCAACTCAACTGTAGCCACTTCTCTTCGAGCTCTCACCCCCTTCTTCGCCAACCTTTGAACCGTGATCCCGAAGAAGTATTCACCTACGACTGAGATGGAGCTGCCACGCACTTCTTCCAGCACTAGATCTGCCCAAGAACGACCACCGTGCCAGGGCAGGACACCTTCCTCCATCATGGACAAGACTCCGCCATATCCCTGCCGCTACTGTGATGTACAACACTGGTACGCACAGTGTCACAGACAGAACTCTCCTGAAGCTCAATGAACTTACCTGCGCCCTAAACCAACATAACTCGTGAGTGTAATTGTTTTAACTCCTACCATTCATTCTTTAAATAAGTCATTCCTTGTAAATTATCCCAATATTTACATAATTAGCTCCATTTATTCTCTCCACGCCTATTAACAATGATTTTATTCTCCATACTATTTATCTAGATATTTGTAACTCATTTAATTAGTTACCTTACCAGTAGAATTTAACAATCGTCATTTTAATTAAATAATTTCCATTTTAACGTAACTCTTTAAAAAAATATATATGGAATTCTACCTATTAATGCTTTACGATTTTTACTATTAACAATAGATTTTTCATAATCAATTTATCTATAAAAATATGCCTCCAGCACCTAAACTTTTGTATACCTATTTGTATATGACCTCTCCTACTTGTAAGCACGGCTCACGAAAAATGATTTCTTTCCCTAAACGACTCAAAATTCACCCTGTAATTCAGGCGTCGAAGAATTCCAACCACCACGTGAGCCTTGCTTATAACCAACCCTTGGTGACTCTTATCTATCTTCCCCTTAATGTCCCACTCATTCTTACAACCTTGTCAACCTTATACCAGCCCAGGACCTTTTATAGAATTATTGATTAATCAATTATCGATAATTAGTGCCAACAATATTGTCATTTCAAAACCCTAACCTTCGCCCTTCATTTATGATAATATATTTCGTAGTTCATCTCTAGCATATCCACCGACCCACACCATCTAGCCAATGGTGTGTTCGTCACAGGGTGCAGATTGACTAACTGCTAGATATTTATCAACTCCTTTTTGTTCGCACTTGAACAATCTGCATCGAGCGGCACAGTTCGCTTCTTCTTCTCGCGCCACACGGACCCTGTCTTCAAATCTATGTTTGTCCCTTGTCCAAACCAGCACGATATAGCCTACCTCTGATATTTCCCATGGAGGTACGTTAAACATCGTCGCTGATTTTGTCCGGTCCGTCATCATTTCGCGCAGACATGGGTTTTACGTTCAACACACCGCGAAATCATCGCCTTGCACAAGTTCCCACGACGGTTCAAACACCTCGTGTCCGAGCAGCTTGTCACTTGTAACGGACAACGCCGTCCTCGTCCCAATTTTTGGCACTGTGCGCGCATACTTTCCGCAAATTAAATATAAGTCCATTCGACTTCCTCACCTACACACGGGACTTTTCCCCTCGGACTCGCTACACAAGTAACTGCATAGATAAGGTAGAATGGCCCAGGGCAAGTTTCCCCTCGCTCTGTTCGCCAAGGTTCTAACATTGTATGTAGTTCTATATTTACCTCAGTCCTGAGCTCACACAATTGCCAACCTCAACCTCATTTCTCGTACTCTACACCTATAGCATAGAAAGCCCTTACCATGTCCGCCTGAAAAATATCTTAAAGTGTAGAGTTCCCCAGTCTTAATGACCTTCAGAATTTCATCATGTGTATGTGACTCCCCTTCTCGTTGTTCACACTCCTCCATATCATTTCCCTTATAATACATTATATTTTGTTGTATATAGCCTTTTATAACCTTGATATTTTCAAGAATTTCCTTAAATATCAAACTCTCCGGTGTTGTAAAACTGCTTGTAAATAATATTTACTTGTGTACTATACAATATTTTATTTACATAAAACTATGTCACCATAACCTTAATTAATTTCAACTGTAAAATTATTTTCCCTATCCCTGGCTTCACCAGCTTCAAGTATACTCAAACCATGTTCAGCCTTCTTCAACGGGGGCCATATGTCATAATATATGCTCTTCCAGGAATAATAAAGTAAATCTACAGTCGACCAGAGAGAGAGACAGCAGCTAAAGTCCAGTCATTTGAGACACCAGCGACGACATTCCAGGGGGCGACCACAGGGCTTTTCTTGGAACCCTCAGACCTATTTTTGGACAGTTGGGGGGTGGCGTGCGAAAAACGGCGGTCAGCGGTGGCAGCCGCTCGCGCTCCCTCTCTCTCGCTGGTTGCCTGGAATTTCTCTTCCAAACTTGTTGTTTCCTTATTTCTCTCTCCCCACATTATTATCATATTGTCACATTGAAAGTCGACAGGATCATATCACAGAAGAGTCGACAGGATCATATCACATATATATATATACAAGTCTTCATTGGTGGCACCCACCGCGGGAAAGACTCTGCCACCGATGGACTGCAAGAGTTCTTTCCCACAGAGTGGGCAGGTCGATAAGAGAGAGAGCACTTTTTTTTAAATTTAAAATATAAATTATATTTAAAAATAATTTTTTTAAAAGTGCTCAATGTGGGAATCGAACCTGGGTCGTAGCAGTCAAAAACCAAGGGTTTAGACCATCCTTCCACCGACCCCCTGGTGATATGAACCACAAGAGCCTGTTCTTTCACTAACACTGAGGACTCAGCACCTTGAGAGCGGCCATTTCTCTCTGCTAACAGAGATACCTACCTCCATTCTAAATCCCTTAAAAACTTTTCTGGAGAGAATTATAAGAAACAATTTCCAGAGAAAGTTTTACCTCCCAGGATACAAGGGTACGTGTATAACAGAGAAATCATAAATCTTTTAAAAGATGAAATAGATTATAGGGATCAAATTTACCTATATCTTATTGGAAAAAGCAATAGACTCGCAAAAAGATTATAATCGCCTTACTACCAAAAAAAAAAAATCTATTCAAAGCCCACAAATTACAAGAATAAGTGAATTGACTCTGCCCTTCAATAAAACCCAAGGAGAGGCTGCTACATGCCCTCAATTAACACTTCCCAAAATTGAATGAAAAAAAAAGGGACAAGAAATCTACTCATCAGTCAAAATGTTTATGAAACCTATCTTTGTAAATTTCAGACATTCTATAAGAAATATCTCAATACTCATTAGTGTATATAATATGATAAAGAAACTTGGTTGTAGAGTAGGGAATTGTATATATATAAAATTGAATGTCTGTCTGTCTGTCTGTTTGTCTGTACTCTATAGATTCAAAAACCATACATCCAATCGCTGTGAAATTTTGGGATATTATTAGGTATATCACCGGGAAGGTTTTTGAAAAATAATTTCATGAATATCTTGAATATCCTTAGAGTTATTTGCAGATTTGTAGATTTAACTCGCAAGCAGCGCCCCCATTGTGACGATGATAACAGGTTTTCTTATCACTAAGTTTGTTATCTTAAATATTATTTATCAAAAGTAAGATTATCTCAGGATGACACGGCAATGTGACACGGGAAAAAATGTTCACTAGATAAAACTATGATTTTCTAATGTAGAAAATTAGGAAAGACAAAATTCAGGATGACACGGCACACAGGGACCAGGAAAAAATGTTCACTTTATCGAGAGATTCAAATTTACGAGTTTCAAATTATCAAAATATATATGTTATAGATTAGAAATTTTTTGTGTGTTTGATTGTTGAAAAGAGGTGCAGTCGTGGAAAAATAAAAATAATTATTTACCTTTCAAGCAGATTTTTATTTTGAATCTCTTGAAGTAAAAATATACATATAAATTATTTATATCACAGGAATATAGAATTTATATAATGAATTCTATAATCGTGGATAAAAGATAGGTAGGGTTAAATATACATATTTACAACAATAATAATTAAAAGTGATATTTTTTTGAATATATGGTCAAAAATGCAGAACAGTCAATGAATGAAAAAATAAAATATATGTTTTTAAAAAAAAATAAAATATTTGTATTTTAGATTATATAATATATATATATTTTTTTATAAGTTTTTAGAGAATTGTTTTAACAAATGTTCGCTAGACAAACCTTTACTCGGGTAAAACCCCGGGCGAAGATAACTTCCAATTACCGAGGGAACCAATTAATATTGATTTTATTCAACTTATCGAGTATTTTTAAAGGGACCGGGAAAAAATGTTCACTTTATCGAGAGATTCGTTAGACAAACCTTTACTCGGGTAAAACTCGGGCGAAGCCGGGTACGTCCGCTAGTTGTATATAAAATGAATTTGATGAAGCCATAAATCACCACGGCAGCATTAGTGACCCATGAAAGGCACAATTTGGATTATAGATTAAAAACACAAGATAATAAGACCAAATCAAATAAATAAATAGTGTGTGACGTCTCGGTAACAGTACTTTTGTCTGAAGATGGTACGAGGGTGAGTAGAAAAGTAAGGTCTCCTATTTTTTTTTTCATAGAAAAACACATTTAATCACAACTTTTTATACATCATTGGAAAGGTTGGATACTTAGCTATTTTTGTACATAGTCGCCTTGATGCTCAATCACTTTTTTCATCCTGTCAACCAACTTTGTAATTCCGGTGTTGTACCACTCTCCTGTCGCCTCTTTGAGCCACTTGTTGAGCAGCTTTTTAAATGCGAAAAATAATTCTCCGGTCGAAATTCACCGTCAGTTAGTGGAAGTGTATGGTGAGAAGTGCATGGACATCAAAAATGTGCGGAAATGGTGCCGGGAGTTTAACGAGGGGCGGATAAACGTCCACGATGAACAGCGGTCTGGGCGGCCGAGTTTGCCGGAATCAACCGTGGCTCGAATCGACGAAATGGTGCGCGAAAACCGGCGGATAACCCTTGAAGATATCGAGGATGGCCTGAATGAAGATTGCAGCCACTTCTCCGTGCACAAGATTGTGTCTGAGACCCTCGGCTACAGAAAGGTGTCCGCCAGGTGGGTCGACAAGTGGCTCAAAGAGGCGGCGGGAGAGTGGTACAACACCGGAATTACAAAGTTGGTTGACAGGATGAAAAAAGTGATTGAGCATCAAGGCGACTATGTAGAAAAATAGCAAAGTGTCCAACCTTTCCAATGATGTATAAAAAGTTGTAATTAAATGTGTTTTTCTATGAAAAAAAAAATAGGAGACCTTACTTTTCTACTCACCCTCGTAATAATGCTGTTACCGAAACGTCACACTATTTATTTATATGGATTTGGTCTTCTTGTGTATCAGTGACCCATGTTGAGAACTCTCAGCTCCCATGCCAGATAAGAATTTCCATATGAGTTAAAACATCTACAATTTATGCCTTGAAATAGAGGCACCTTATCCCTATCCACAAGCCTTGAGAGCCATCCAGCCAATTAGACCTAGCTCTCTGACCTCTGCAAAATCATGGAACACATAATCTTCTATCTTTTGCTTTGTTGTTCTCAGGATGATTGCCAGCAGAAAGCAATGCAATAAACAATAGCAGCCTTCACCAATCTCTCTCTCAAGCCTTTTACCGAGTCTGAAAAAAGAACTAAATCACAAACTTGGAATAGAAAGAAACAGGTTTGGTTGAATTAACAACTTAACTCTATCCAAATCCCCCAATTCCAATAGCAATATTTCACAAATTCTTTGCCTTTACTAAGAATTACCCCACGGGTCAATCCTTAACTCCATTCTCAAATGATTCCCACCATAAAACTACCAGTTAAAATTGCTCTTTATATAGATGACATCAGTCACCAAAGTCAAGAACATTCTCTGAATGAGGAGGCAAAATCTGAAAAGGGTAACACAGAAACTAAACTATTAGTATGAGAGATCTGAAACATAAGGTAGCAAGACTATATCCAAATGAATAAATTATGCGCGACATTCCAGTAACAGTGTTGTTATTGAAACGCCAATCATAATTTATTCCTTTGGATGTGGTCTTGCTAACTTATGTTTCAAATCTACAATCGAAATCGTACCTTATATCATGAGATATCTGAAAAATTGGCCTCTTCATTATTAATCACCTAACTCCGCCTTTGCCAGTCCCAAGCCCGGATGAAAAAGGAGGAGGGGGAGCAGTAACAAGCTCACTAAAAAACCTGGGCTCAGCTGGCCCAGCTGATAGTACCCTGTAAGGGCTCCTAATCCAGGGATACAGGATGAGCAGCGTTTGTACTCCATGTTAGGAGTGGCTGCACATGGTGTCTGTTCCTCATGTCAGAGGCGGCCATTTCTTTTGGAGATAAGTCGGCCTGCCACTGATAGTGCCCCTAGTCTTAATTGACAAAGGCAGAAGCATTCTACTTCACCAAGTCTCAAGCTTTACAAGCTTGATACCCTAATATGATTGAGTGGAGATAAGAAAGAAGAAGAAGTAATCACATTCAGAAATGGACCCCAAATATTATTTTCAATAATTCAGCAATCAAATGTCAGATTCTCCAAGATGCCTTACTTTTAGAAAATACTAGACGGGTGACCCGGGCTTCGCCCCGGGATTGACCCGTGTGCATATCTACCCGAGTGATATATATTTAGATAAGATTTTTTTTTATAATTGTTTGTTATTAGCATTATCTATTTGTTTGCATCAGCATAATTTAATCTAATCTTTGATAGAGGGCGCTGTTCGTGAGCTAAGTAGAATAATTTGAATATATAGTTTTAATAATTGTTTATATATTTCTTAAAATAGCCTATCGTCTTCCCCGTATTTTTTTACCTATGTATGGAAATTTTGGTTTGAATTAGTGAACTACTGCGAATTTGTATACCGGACATACAAACAAACAAACAAACATTCATTTTTATATATATAGATATCGATACTGTGATACATAGAGCTAAAAAAAAACAGACTCAGAATTTAATAAAAAATCAGGCTTAAACTGGAATGAAAACATTAAAATCCCATGTACAAATATAAGGTAACAAGACCACAAATTATAATGCATAATTTATACAAGAAAATAAGACCTAATCCAAATAATTTAATAATGTGTCACGTTTCAGCAACAACATTGTCACCATCATCAGACAAAAGAATAAATGAGAAAAATATCGAAGCAAGTTCTTAAATAGAGCTATTTAAGAACTTTCTGTGATATTTTTCTCATTTATTCTTTTGTCTGATGATGGTGACAATGTTGTTGCTGAAACGTGACACACTATTAAATTATTTGGATTAGGTCTTATTTTCTTGTATTATAATCTATAATCCAAATTGTGGTTTGTCAATACATAATTTACTTATTGGAATGTGGTCTTAATACTTTATGTTCCTAATCTATAATACAAATTGTATTTATCAGTTTATGTACAAAATACCTCACATTCCTAAGACAGGTAACCTATCCAAATATACAGAAATCAAACCAGTGCTTAATAAAATCATCAGTGGACTTCATGGATCTTGTCCAGCCAATCACACTGTGAGTCTAACCTTCTTCCATTATAATTTGGGAGAAAAATTGGTTACTCTAAATTTATATTTAAAAAATATTTAATTCTCCTCAAAGAACACCTTATAGGCATGATTAGGTACAATTTGGATTGTAGAATAGATATAAAAGGTGATAAGGCACAATTTGGATTATAGATTATAAACACAAGGTTTTTTTTTTCCCTCATCCCTATTACATGTGGTACAAGCCATGATAATCAATGTGGGTAGAAGTAGGCGACTGCTTTTACTGTAAGTGCCCCACATATCTACTACACATGTGAAAAGCAGTTTGAATTTGCACTTAAAAATGTGCCAGAGCCCCGTTTGGTTACTTGCACTCGCTGGTAGGGTTGAACTTTGTAAGAATCGGGGGTAATTGCAACCAAAACCAAATAACCAGCAACCAAATCCGAATAAATAAATAGTGTGTGACGAAACGTCACACACTATTTATTTATTTGGATTTGGTCTTATTACCTCGTGTTTAAAAATAAAAGGTATTATGACCAAATCTAAATAAATAAATAATGTGCGAGACATTTCGGTAACAAGTGTTGTTACCATCATCAGACTGAATGATTGGCACTCATATCAAAGACTCCTTTCAACATGACTTAAAATTCTAATCAATATCCCAATTAATCCCAACCACAAAACATTCCACTCCCTCCCACAATAAACTCACCTGTATACCTCGTCGTCCAATCAATCTCCATAAACATGAAACCTAGTCAGAATTACTCCAAGTCTCCAGATCATTGACAAATAATTTAAAATAGTCTCAATTTCTTATGAGTTTTCATGCAAGAAATGTATTTTGAGCTTGGGAACATTAAATTTAAATTAAACAATGCTGTTACTGAAACGTCGCACACCATTTATTTATTTATTTGGATTTGTTCTTATTACCTTGTGTTTAATAAGAGTATGTATGTACCATGCACAATGTGAAATATAAGGACTTACCCATATTGAGGACCTTCCAGTCGTCACATTTTTTGCCCTCTATTTTGGTGAAAGGATCTTTCTTATTCTTCCTTGCCTTGTACTGCCATCCACAACAATCCCATAACATCTTATAATATGCACATATAAGTACAAAAAAAGATACAAGATGTATATGATACAGAATAACTTCTTCTTTGATTCAATATTTACTTTAATTCAAACAATTTTTCATATCCATTGATTCCCAATAAAAATCCTAACCATAACCACATTCCCATTTCAAATTACCTTTTTTTTTTTTTGCTTATCCCTAGTACTCGTGGTACAGGCCATGATAACCATGGTTAACCCTTACGTACTCGCGCGGGGTCTGATAGACCCCAGACAGACTTATTTAATTAAATACAGTCTGACCTCTTTAATTCAACATCCCAAGGGATCAGAGCTTTCGGTTGAATTAAAGGAAGTGTTGTATTAAGGTTAGATGATTAGCTAATCATTAACTCGCTAAAATAATATTTAAAAAAAAAAGCTTTGTTATATAAATTAATGATATTAATTGAAACCATTGTAGGTACTTTTTTGTATATATATTTTTTATTTTCACGATTAACTTTTTAGTATCAGGGACAAAATGGCACTAATACATATTTTTGAAACATAAATAATTACAAATAATATTTTATTCTAATTGAAGAATAATAGCAGTTGAAAGGAAATAAATATGTAAAATATAAAAAGAAAATTTAAAAATAATATTTTAAAATAAAAATGAAGATCTTTTTAAAAATTCCTTTATAGATGTCTGTTTTTGCATTGAAATCCTATTCAGGATGTATATCAGATGGTCTATTTAAAAAAAAACATGCATGTCTTTCTTTCTCTGGAATGTGTTTTAAATAACAAAGAGCTTTTATTGTATTAAAGGCATCCACTGCTGCTGCAGGTGTTATTGATTTTGTGTTTAACCCTTAGTTACTCGCGCCAATTTTACTGATGTTAGTACTCGAGCGGGGTCTCGCAGACCCCAATATTCTACAATGGATAAAATCCTTGAAAAATAGAATTTAGAATATTTTTCGCAGCCGAAAGAATAAGTCTCTAGTTTTTAAATATATCAATTTATTATGAAACATTATTAATTAATTTTATTTGATAAAATTGATAATATGACAAAAAATCTAAATTTTCAATATAAACAAACAATTTCCTTAAAAATATAGATGAAAATCTGAATTTTTTATTCTTGTGCACACTTCTTACAAAGTGTTGTTGAGTGTTCAGTATTGTTGGAGAGTAACTACCCACACAGCTGTTGCCTAGCAACGACACCTCCCTACCAGACATCACGTGACCTGGCGCCACACTGTTCTATACCGTAGTTTAAGTTTTGGTTTTCTTCCTGCTACTGCGCTTGCCTTTTTTGACTCTTTTTGTTCCTTGTCATCTTAATATAATATTATTGTTAATTAAATAATACTTTCTGAGATCCAGCCTCTGATTATCTTACAAGTATAAATGTGTTTAGCGCATTTAGCATATATAATTTGGGATTTTCGGTCTTTAGAGCGATCACAAAATTGGCAATCCTTCCCTTTTACTGACGATGTGACACTGGCTGATTTTATTCCTGTGAAGAGACGCAAGAACTTTATATCTGTCAATTAATTATGGCATTTTAAGACTTGTTGTGGCAGTGTAGATAGATGTAGAAGCATGTGTAGATAGAATATTTCTGATATCTTTTGACAGAAAACATTTATTTTCCCGTTTTTGTAGGTTTGGGTCAATTATCCCAAATGCAATCCCTTCAATAACGATCTTCCTTTAAATATTTCCAAATTGTTGTTCCTTTTATATATAACTTCTGTTAAAACATTTATGAAATAAAAAGAGGCACAATGGCCATCTCCTTGTCCTTCAACTTACTGTGTAATTTTTACACAATTGATCCCAACTACATCAACACCTGATTTTGTATCAATACAAATTATCTCTTATTCAGATTTTCTCCACAAACTTCACAATCTATTTGTTTTGTGGAGTCCATGATCGAAATTGAAATAAATGTTTTGGACTTGGACATATGAAAAAAGTTTGCTCTTTTCTTGAATCCAAAAATGGAAGAGTGAGATGAACGTAGCTTTTGTAGCAAAATATTGGAGGGAATTCTATTTTATTTTTATTTATTGTTCCTAAAAAACTAAGTCAAAGTCATAGATAAAGTATTGCCGAGATATAAGGTAGCTTACCTATTTCACCATGCTTGAAAATTAAAGTTACATTATTACTCTCGCGGGGTCCAATTGACCCCAATTCTATTATATTATCTATTATAGGGCAACAAAATTAAGTTAATATATGTTTACAGATTCATTGTCATATAAAATTAAGCTACTAAAGTTTTGATCTCTGAATGTTTTATAGAATTCTAGATATTTAATGAAATAAGTTTGTCTGGGGTCTATCAGACCCCGCGCGAGTACTTAAGGGTTAAATCTTTTATAATAACACGGAAATGGAATATTGAAATACAATGTTATCATAATCATTATGGCTACATTTTATGAAGATTTATTTATTCAAAAGAAAATTATTTGTAAATTTAAAAATAACTAAAATATTTCAATGCTGAAATTAAAAAGAAAATAATATTATTAATTAGCGCACAAAGCCTAAATTACCGCGTGAAAAAAAACAAAAACATTCGCGACATTGCGCAACGGCACTGCAAAGTGAAACTTAAACTAACAGAAACCAATCGTCACAAACCGCCGATCGTCGCCGCCGTAATACATTTTTGGAGGTAAAGTTGTATGTAAAAAAAGATTCAACTGTCGAAATTCAAATTTTAAAATGGTCGAACTATCGGAACTGTCATATTATCGATACTGCCGAATTACGGTTTGTTTTTTGATAGGCCGGAGGTCAGGACATCAGAATATGGTCGAATTAAAGTAGAGTGTCGAATTAACAAGGTTATACTGTATCTAGAATTCTATAAAACATTTGGAGATCAAAACTTTAGTAGCTTAATTTTATATGACAATGAATATGCAAACCTATATTAACTTAATTTTGTTGAGCTACAATATACAATACAATGGATTTGGGGTCCATTGGACCCCGCGCGAGTAAAAGCGTAACTTTAATTTTCAAGCATGGGGAAATTGGCAAGCTACCTTATAGCTCTGCAATAATTTATATCCTTTATCTATGACTTTACTTAGTTTTTTAGGAACATTCAATAAAAATAAAACAAAAATTTCCCCTTTTTTTTTCTACAAAAGCTACGTTCAACCCACACTTTCATTTTTGGAGTCAAAAAAAGAGAGAGTAGACTGTTTTCGTATGACCACAAAAAAGTCTGAAGCAGTTATTTTAATTTCAATAATAGACTCCACAAAACAAATAGATTCTGAATCTGGTGGAAAATATTGTAATGAAACAAAATAAGATATTGATGTAGTTGTTGTGTGTGTTGAGATCAATTGTGTAAACTTCCACAGTAAGTAGGAGGACAAGGAGGTGGCCATTGTGCCTCTTTTTATTTCATCAATGTTTCAATAAAAGTTGTATATAACAGGAACAAAAATTGAAATATTTTAAAAGAAGAACGTTTATTGAAGAGATTGCATTTGGGTTAACAGACCCGAACCTAACAAAACAGGAAAATAAATTATTTCTGTCAAAAGATATCAAAAGTATTATATCTGCATATACTTCTACAGATGAGCCACAACATGCAAAGTCATGAAATACTATAATTAATTGACAGATACGAAGTTCTTGTTTCTTTAGGAAGAAAATAAGCCAGAGTCATCGTCAGCGAGACGGAGGGGTTGCCGATTTTGTGATAGGTAAAAAGACCGAAAATCCAAAATTATATGTGCTAAATGCGCCGCACATTTATACTGAACACTCAACAAAACCTTGCAGTAAGTGTGCACAAGAATAATTTAGATTTTCATTTATAATTTTAAGGAAATTGTTTGTATATATTGATAGTTTAGAATTTTTGCCGTATTACCAATTTTATCAGATAAAAATAATTAATAGTGTAATTTTTTATAATAAATTGATATATTTGTAAACTAGAGACTGTATTCTTTTGGCTGCAAGTAAAATTTATTTATATATTTTATTTTTTAAGGATTTTATTCATTGTAGAATATTGGGGTCTGCGAGACCCCGCACGAGTACTAACGTCAGTAAAATAGGAGTGAGTAACTAAGGGTTAACCAACTATCATTCACCACGGACTTCATTTGACCTGAAAGTTCTGATCCCTTGGGTTGTTGAAGAAGTTGCACTGTATTTAGATACACAGTAGAACCTCCCTGTAAAGAACAACACCTAATTGCAGAGCCAAAGTGTCCTTTAGGGAGAGGTGTCCTCTTATCAGAGAGTTGCTAACTTGTAAAAATGGTAATTTTGCAAATGAAAACTGTCCTTTGTGGAGAGGTGTCCGCTAAAGGGAAGTTTTACTGTATTTACAGGATGCAAATACCTATTTACAAGGAAGGAGTCTGTGACTGAAAAGAAAACTATTGAATGATATAAATAAGAAATTCCAGAGGTCTCTATCATTGGCTGTTTCTGTTATTTTGTCGATTTGGCTCTTTAAGAGATGTCTAATGTATTCCTGAAGTTGTCTTCTCAGATGTCAGGAAGGGAGTGAAAATATGGAAGAGAAATATGTCCAAGTTGATTGTCTAAGCTGATTTGTTCAGGCATGGTGCTGTGAGTCACATTTCTGCTATATGGTTAGTCCAAAGATATCCAAAGTACGAGGGTTGTCCGTTAAATAAGTTCCACAGAGGTTTTTCATACAGAAAAACATGTTTATTTGCCCTGAACTATACATTTTCGAAAATATCAGACTTTTTTTCATTTTTCTACATATTCCCCGTTTCATTCGACGCATTTTTGCATTCGGGACACCCACTTATGCAACCCAGAGTCAAATAACTCTGCCGCCTGGCCGCGTAGAAAGCCTAAAACCGCTTCTTCCAACTCGTCATCGTCCTGGAATTGGGTTCCACCCAGGTTTTTCTTCAACTCGAGGAAGAGATGAAAGTCACTAGGAGCTACGTCCGGGCTGTAAGGTGGGTGTGACACCAATTCCCATCCAAATTCTTCGATGAGGGCGGTAGTTTGACGGGCGGTGTGCGGCCGGTCGTGGTGAAAACGCACCCCTTTGGTTAAGATCCCTCTCTTCTTGTTCTGAATCGCGCGTCGAAGTTGTTTTAAGGTCTCACAGCACCGGACGGAATAGATTATTGTACCCCGACGCATAAAGTCGCACAACAATAGACCCTTTCGGTCCCAAAAGACGGTGGCCATAAGTTTCCCGGAAAAAAGCGTTTGTTTTAACTTTAGAGGGTTCGGCGAAGAAGTGTGCTTCCACTGCTTGGATTGCTCCTTTGTCTCCGGTGTGGTGTAGTGTACCCAGGTCTCATCACCAGTAACGATCGAATCCAAGAATTCCTCTCCGTCAGTTTCATGGCAATCGAGAAATTTCTGGGCCGCTTCAGCCCGCTGCCGTTTATGGTCTTCAGTCAGCATTTTCGGAACCCATCTTGCGTAGACCTTTGAATACCCCAAATGTTCACGCTAAATATTGTCGATGGTGGTTTTACGGACATCAGGAACCAAATCGCAGAGCTTCCGCACAGTAATCCGTCGATCTTCAACCATTGCCGCTTCGACTTTGGCAATGGTTTCGTCCGAAACCTATGGCCGTCCAGCACGCGGTTCATCGTGAACGTCTGTTCGGCCGTTTTTAAATTCTCTGACCCGTCTGCGCACAATCCCGGAACTCATACACCCTTCTCCATACACTTGACAGAGTTCAGTATGAATGTCCTTCGCCGAATTCTTTTTTTTTTTTGCGGCCAAAAAGCGAATTACTGACAGTAATTCGCAGCTGGCGGGAGACACGACGGCATGCTCCATCACTAACGGCTGCTCAGCCAAGACTAAGCTTACCAGCGACGTGGCCTTGGTGGGAAATTTGAGTGGGGAGAACAAGCTACGAGCACGTGCAGTCGGTTCGCGCCTAAAAGCGATCCTCATGACTGTGGTGCCCCGTGGAACTTATTTAACGGACAACCCTCGTAAGTAGTTGGTGCTTCATCAGGAAGGACAGCCATTTCTGATCATGGAACACCATTTCTCCTTGTGTTCTGAACATAATTCTCTTCCAATTCCAGACTATCATTCTATTAGATTATTGAACCATCAATAGATACTAGCACTTTAATTTATCTATTTTGAAGCTGCTTACACAATTTAATTCTATGTATTTGTTCTTGGTATTTTCACAGTTCCAATTGGGTATTTAGACAGACCATGTTAGGACACATATTAAAAGTGTTGAAGAGTGAGGGGGTAATAGAGTGGAACCTCCTCTGAGAGACAATCCTGGTCTGTAGTTGTTGTTGTGTCTAATGAAGAGCCTCAGATGTCTTCATACATCTCTATTACAGCAGTCGCAATGTCTTCTATCTTGGGTATGTAAAGCTGCTGTTCTGGGTCCATGTCAATTTTCTGTTGTTGTTGTTGTGTCTAATGAAGAGCCTCAGATGTCTTCATACATCTCTATCATAGCAGTCGCAATGTCCTCAATCTTGTGTGTGTAAAGCTGCTGTTCTGGGTCCATGTCAATTTTCTGTTGTTGTTGTTGTGTCTAATGAAGAACCTCAGATGTCTTCATGCATCTCTATTACAGCAGTTGCAATGTCTTCTATCTTGGGTATGTAAAGCTGCTGTTCTGGGTCCATGTCAATTTTCTGTTGTTGTTGTGTCTAATGAAGAGCCTCAGATGTCTCCCTGCATCTCTATTACAGCAGTTGCAATGTCTTCTATCTTGGGTATGTAAAGCTGCTGTTCTGGGTCCATGTCAAATTTCTGTTGTTGTTCTTGTGTCTAATGAAGAACCTCAGATGTCTTCATACATCTCTATTACAGCAGTCGCAATGTCTTCTATCTTGGGTATGTAAAGCTGCTGTTCTGGGTCCATGTCAATTTTCTGTTGTTGTTGTTGTGTCTAATGAAGAACCTCAGATGTCTTCATACATCTCTATTACAGCAGTCGCAATGTCTTCTATCTTGGGTATGTAAAGCTGCTGTTCTGGGTCCATGTCAATTTTCTGTTGTTGTTGTTGTGTCTAATGAAGAGCCTCAGATGTCTCCATGCATCTCTATTACAGCAGTCGCAATGTCTTCTATCTTGGGTATGTAAAGCTGCTGTTCTGGGTCCATGTCAATTTTCTGTTGTTGTTGTTGTGTCTAATGAAGAGCCTCAGATGTCTCCATGCATCTCTATTACAGCAGTTGCAATGCCTTCTATCTTGGGTATGTAAAGCTGCTGTTCTGGGTCCATGTCAATTTTCTGCAAGGCTGTGGCCATGGTCTGTAGTGGAGGTGGTTGATGAAAGTGGTCACTCAGAGAGACGGATGTTACTACAATAGAAGGATTTACTGAATACTAACAAATATATACCCAGATAGGAAACAACACATTTTAGTACTCTAGCCTGGAGGAGTAATGTTGTTACCCAAACATCACACATAAACTAACCTTTACATCTTTATTTACCAATGTTTGAGCACACACTGTTGTCGTTTCAAGGTAATACATTAAACACTAGGTAATAAGACCAAATCCAAATAAACAAATAGTTTGACGTTTCGGTAATAGCATTGACATAGCATTGACAAAACGTCACACTATTTATTTATTTGGATTTGGTCTTATTACCTTGTGTTTATAATCTATAATCCAAATTGTGCCTTATCAAAGTAGTACTGTTGTCAATAATGAGTATAATGGGCCACTAAAACACAGAGAGGTAAAAGAGGTTGATAAATCCAACCTATAATGAATATTTTTACATAGAAATGACATTATTGTTATTATCTTATCCAACTTATCATCTCCAGCTATCAGTTCACAGTGGGGATTGTGAGTTCCATCACTGAAGGAAGAACACCTATGGGGTTGACACATATAAGGAAGAATTCAGTACAAGAAGAAATCTTTCAACCTCTCCCAACCTCGCCCTACCTTCTTAAGAGATCCCCTAACTCCGCCTTTGCTGGTCCCAAGCCCGGATGAAAAAGGAGGGGGGGGAGCAGTAACAAGCTTGCTAAAAACCTAGGCTCAGCTGGCCTGGCTGATAGTACCCTGTAAGGGCTCCTAATCCATGGATACAGGATGAGCAGCGTTTGTACTCCATGTTAGGAGCGGCTGCACATGGCGTCTGTTCCTCATGTCAGAGGCGGCCATTTCTTTTGGAGCTAAGTCGGCCTGCCACAGAGTAGTGCTCCCAGTCTTAATGACAAAGGCAGATGCATTCTACTTCGCCCAATCATATGGTTGTCAACATTACAAGCTTGATACCGTAATATGATTGAGTGGAGATAAGAAAGAAGAAGAGAGATTCCCTCATTAAAACATCAACTTCCAAAGAGAGACCAGCTCCAGGAGAGAACAAGACAACATTTCCTCTTGCACTTGGGTTTTGGCTCATATATATTGTGAAATGTAAATGCATTGCCATTTGGAAAGGATGGATGGATTGGCAGCATGATTGCATTGTGTTATGAAAAAGGACACCTGAGACACATGCTTTGAAAGCATCTGCATTTACTCTAATTCAAATATAATTAAATCTGATTCAATTATTTTATCCAATATATGGGCAAACAATAATTATATATAGGCTCTTGTTGAAGATATATTAAAGCTTTGTTGGCCGATACTTTGAGTATTTTATTCTACTTGACAATATTGAAGGGGTGATAGCTGTAGATACACCAAAGTTTTTGGATCCTCTGCAACTGAGAGTCCTGGCTTCACACTGTACTTCTACAGAAACCTGTTGTTGTGAACTGGGAGGTGTTCACAACAGTTCTTCAGATCACATATTTTAGAGAGAGAAACTTTAAAAAATCATATGATTAGGTTCAATTTGGATTATTCTATATACAGTTACGAGCGTCATCAATTCTTTTTCATCTCTGTCACCATTTACTTTTTTTTTTTGGAATGGCGCTCTCCTATTGGTTGGCTACGATCACGCCACCTTTGACCCCCCCCCATCTTGCCCCCCCCACTCGCTTTGTTGTTTTTGTAACTATTGTGTTGGAGCGGGTCGCTTCTTAAATAATCTATTGTTAACAATACCTCATTATAGGTCCGCAAATATCGAAAGTATAGGTATGTAGCTTTTGTACTATTAAGGTGTATATATATATACACATACTTTATGTATACATACATTATGCTGATGCAAACAAATAGATAATGCTAATAACAAACAATTATTTTTAAAATATCTTATCTAAATATATATCACTCGGATAGATATGAACACGGGTCAATCCCGGGGCGAAGCCCGGGTCACCCGTCTAGTAGATTATAAACACAAGGTAATAAGACCAAATACAAATAAATAGTGAGTGACATTTCGGTAACAGCACTGTTACCATCATCAGCCAATATTCTTTTGTCTGTTGATGGTAACAATGCTATTACCGAAACGTCACACACTATTACATTATTTGGATTAGGTCTTATTTTCTTGGATCTAGAATACGAAATGTTTTTCACCTGTCTCACATACAAATATTTTAATGAAAGAAAATTATAGGTTAAACACTTACAGTTGACTTTTTCTCTCTTTTGGAAGCTTTAAGCGTGTACTGGATCTTTAGATATAATACGTTTATAACATAAGGCTCCTCAGGGGTGAATGGCAGCGAATCACTGAAACGTATATTTTCTTGTATCTATAATCCTTAATCCAAATGGTGCTTTGTATCATTTCTTATTCTATTCATGATTAAGATGAAGTTTATACAAGGCTAGCAAATGTTCCCCGCTTCACCCGGGTTTTACCCAGGTAAAAGTTTGCCTAATATACTTTGCTTCAAGAATGGTATCTTACAGTAGTAGTAAAAATTCATTATAATATCATCTTAATAATTTTTCTACAGTAGAACCTCCCTTTATTGGACCCCCCGCTAGCGGACATCTCTCTACAAAAGACAGTTTTCATTTGCAAAATTACCATTTTTACTATTTAGCAACTCTCCGTTAAGAGAACACATCTCCCTAAATAACACTTTGGCTCTGCAATTAGATGTCCTTTACAGGGAGGTTCTACTGTATTTGCAACTCCCCGTTAAGAGGACACCTTGGCTCTGCAATTAGGTGTTCTTTACAGGGAGGTTCTACTGTATTTGAAACTCCCCGTTAAGAGGACACCTTGGCTCTGCAATTAGGTCTTCTTTACAGGGAGGTTCTACTGTATTTGAAACTCCCCGTTAAGAGGACACCTTGGCTCTGCAATTAGGTGTTCTTTACAGGAAGGTTCTACTGTAATAGAAAATATAAATTAGTTCAATTTGTATAGGATTTGAATAGCCAATAATTTATTCAAACTGTATATATATTCATCTATACTTGAACTGGCCCCCCTTTGTACCTTACTAATATAAATATATATAAACTGACTTTTTGCTCGTGTACTGCTCGAGTGAACATTGAAAGAATCTTGTTTCTGCCCATCAAACACGATGCAGCAATATTATATCTTTATTTTCTGACTAAAAAAATAAGCAAATTAGTCGAGTACTTGGTTAAATGATATTTTCCTTTGTTGAAAATGTGACAAAAATTTATTCCAGATTTAATTCTATCTATACTGTGAAAAAAATAGTACAAAAGTGAAATTATGTTGTTGTTTCTTATCCCCTTGTGTAAAGATTACACGAAACCCATGAGTTCATGCTCCTCGAGCTTCTGCACGACGGGCGATGCAGCATGCAAATCAACATCTGATCTCATGGAATGGGGTGTAGGGGTGCAGCTTTCGTTGATCATGGCGCCATGATCCAGGCACACTTTGGTGAAAGTCTGACTTTGCCTATATTTTGAGGCCATTCCCAACATGGAAGCAGACGCCTTTGCTGCCGACTCTAACATGAGTACAGACACAGCTCCTCCATATCTCTGGAGAGGACCCTTGCTTCTGAGGTCCAACAACCAGGTCAGTTGAACTCAGCATTTTCAAAGAGGTCTTTCTCCTCTTCTAACAATGATACTGTTGGTCCACGACTGCTTATTCATCAGAGTTATTGATGAGAGAAGCGTGGACGCGGGCGCCGCTTGGAGGCGCTGCATGAAGATAACTGACCAATGGGAACGGCCCATCTCTACGGTCTTCATCTTGTATATAGTTTTAGCCTGCTTTTGTTCTACTGCTGTGTGCGGTTGCTATTCTTTTGTCAACATATATATCCTTATATCTAATAATAATACTATATTTATAAAAATCACTTATTTGGCTGTTCTTTTGCATCACCGACCCACAACAGTTATTCTGCTTGTTTCGCAGCTGTCCTTCATATCTGAAGGTTGTTCCCCTATCCACCACCTGTAGCAGTCAGCTCTGCCGAGGGAAAGTGAAACTGTACTGGGCTCAAGTGGATAAATTAAGACATCTCCTGATTGTGCAACTCAAAGTTGCTGATTGTTTGCGCCATCTGTTAGAA
>CP092877.1:33527904-33558668 GCA_030710605.1 Cordylochernes scorpioides
TTATGAAACATTATTAATTAATTTTATTTGATAAAATTGATAATATGACAAAAAATCTAAATTTTCAATATATACAAACAATTTCCTTAAAAATATAGATGAAAATCTGAATTATTCTTGTGCACACTTCTTGCAAAGTGTTGTTGAGTGTTCAGTATAATGTGTTTAGCGCATTTAGCATATATAATTTGGGATTTTCGGTCTTTAGAGCGATCACAAAATTGGCAATCCTTCCCCCCTTTTACTGACGATGTGACACTGGCTGATTTTATTCCTGAAGAGACGCAAGAACTTTATATCTGTCAATTAATTATGGCATTTTAGGACTTGTTGTGGCAGTGTAGATAGATGTAAAAACATGTGTAGATAGAATATTTCTGATATCTTTTGACAGAAAACATTTATTTTCCCGTTTTTGTAGGTTTGGGTCAATTATCCCAAATGCAATCCCTTCAATAACAATTATAACAATTATTTTATTTCCAAAGCGCTATATCCCGCAAGGGATACTTGCGCCAAACAAGGAGAAAAGTCTATTTACATGAGTTATTTACATTATTCAACGAATAAAAACATTAAAGATCCAGATTTTGTAGAAATTTTAGAATGTATTTACAAAATGAATTGAACTTTAGATATGATTTTTTATTGGAAATCAAATCGTTTAATTCATAAACAACTAGTTCATTCTTCATTCTATAATCTTGAAATGCTGGGCAGTCGATCAGTAGATGTCTTGAGGTTTGTTCCTCCATACCACAAAAGCAACTTGAATCCTCCACTGCCTTTAATTCTATTTAAAAAACTTTTGAAATTTCCGTGGTTTGTAACAAATTGTGTATTATAAAAATTTGGACGAAAGTATTTAGGGATTTCTTGGGGAAAAAAGCTTAAGAAAGTATTATTTGCTTCGTTTTTCAGAACATTCATTCTTGATTTGAGAAAGGTATCTATAATTCCTGGAATAAATGGGTCATAAATTTGTTGATCATCTGTGGATAAGTTTCTCAGATCAGATATCATGATTCTGGATTCGATAAAATCTGAGATCAGAGGAATGTTGGCCAAACTATGAACACAGCTATATGATGTGGATTTATAGGCTTGTATACACCATGTCAGTATTTGATATTGGGTTGAATTTAATTTTTGTAAACATTTTTTATTTAAATATTTGAACCAAATTTCGGCTCCATATGTAAGTATTGGTCTAAAAATGGATTTATATAAAGTTAGCCTTTTCTGGGTGCTTAGACCCCAAGATTTCCCGCAAATTGAGAAGAGATAATTTTTAAAACGTTTTGTACGATTTACTATTTCTTCTATGTGGTATGTAAAATTTATTTTGTTTCTTCTTCTGTGATTTGCAATTATTATTCCTAAAATTTTGGTCTTCAGAGTTGGTATGATTGTTTCATTATTAAATTTGATTGGGATTTTTTCTTTGTTATGTAAATAAAGTATATTAGTTTTTTCTAGACTTATTTCAAGTTTGTTACTCTTACACCATACAATCGTATTTAATGCCTGTTCTATAACTAATTTCAGGTCTTTGCAATTGTTGTGCCAGCATATAATTGAAACATCATCCGCATAACATAACACTTCACTATTAGGAACTTGATATTTGATCAAAAGATCGTTTAGTAATATTATCCATAGTAGTGGAGATAGCGGGCCACCCTGCGGACATCCCTTTGTAATTTGTTTATTTATTGTTAAGTTCTCATATGTAAATTTCGTTTTTCCTCGATTTGAAATATGATTGAATAGTCCTTATTAAACTTTCCGGCAAATTATCTTCATCTATTATTTTTAAAATCGCAGGCCACCATGCGTTATCAAAGGCTCCCGCAATATCTATTGTGACCAGAGCTGTCAGTTCTTAGGTTTTGTGTTCCATTATTATATCGATTATATTATTCAAGGCTGTAATAGTAGATTTTGACTTGATGAATCCATGCTGTTTGGGACTTAATAAATTGTTTTGCATATAATATTCATAAATTTTCTTTTTAATAACTTTTTCGTAGATCTTAGACAGATTAGATGTTAACGAAATAGGTCGATAGCTTTTTATTGATTCGACGTTAGATTTGTTTGGTTTCATTAGAATTTTTAAAACTGTCGTTTTCCATTCCCTTGGAAAATATCCCATCTGAATACATTTATTTAATAACGAATGTAGCACAGGAAGTATCAGAGTCTTTGAGTATTTTATCATGTTATTACTGATATTATCTTGACCTGGTGACTTTTTAACATTGGTATTGTCAATTAGATATTCTATTTCTTCGGTATCAATATGGATAGCGCTTGAATTCCTTAGAAAAGGTTCGTAATTTCTAACCAATTCTTGTTGTTGGTTGTCTTGATCAATTCTGTCATCTGCAATTAATACATTTATTATGTCTGTAATGCGTTTTTCTTTTTCTGATTCTTGATTGTTGTCTATTATGGGAAGTCCTTTTTGCTTGTTTGAGGATTTGAGCTTTTTGAAAATTTTATATGTGTTACCAAAAGGATCATTTGATTCATTTTCTTCGATGAAAATTTTCAAACTATTTCTCTTTGCTTTCTTTATCATATTATTAAATTTGTTTCTGACTTGTTTAAATCTTGTTGCATCGATAGTCTTACTGTGATAAAATAAGTTTCTTACGTAATGAAAATGTGTTTTCATTAGTTCAAGTTCTTTATTCCACCATTTTATACCTGCATCATATGCGTAGTTGTTTGATTTTACTTTTAATGATATGTAAGCTGCTTCTATTATGTTATCCGTGAGTTTGTTTACAACTTTATCAATATCCGTGCAATTTTCCACCATATCTGCCTCATTCTTTAATTTGATAAATTCTTGATACTTGAGATTTTTGGAGAAATTTGTCCAGTTGGCGTGTTTTTCATTGAATTTCCATGTAGAATTCTGTTTATCTTTTATATAATTAAATTTTGAGTGAATTTCAAATTGAATTGCCAAATGATCAGAAATATTCGTCAGTGATGAGGTGGTCCAATGTCTGATCATATTTATTGAAAGTCTATTCGAGATTGTTAGATCTACTATACTTGCACCTCTACATGTTGGAGTTTTTATCGTTGTGAATGTACAAGTGATTTTCATTTATTATTGTTTGCAATTTGTAACCATTTGAATTTGTTATTTTATCGAACCAGATTGGATGACGGGAATTGAAATCTCCGCATAGGACTATAGGGTTATTTGAATAAGTATCAATCAAGTTTCTTATAAAATCTAAGTGAGTATCATTACAGGAATTGGGATGAAAGTAAAAATTTCCGATTACTACAAACGAATTTGAGGTTATGACAGATATTGCAGTACAGAATTGATTCGTAAAATTATCTAATTTTTTGAATTTTATATTTTTATTTACAATGATTGTTGCTGTGTAAATAATTTCTGAAGTCTTTGAATAAATTATTGGTGAGTCTAAATCAAATATAACCTGTTTATTTAAAACATATGGTTCTTGAAGTAATATAATATCGGGTGGATTATTATTCGTTGAAATTGTAAGTTCGTTTAAAGCTGTCATACTTTTTCTAATATTCTGTTGTAAACATTTTATGTTTCCTCTATATTGAGCAGTGATCACCTTGATTACAAATAACTAAATTCGTTATTCATTCCTCTTCTGAACCGATGAGATATGAGTTCTTCTCACTGTTCTATCAACCTGCAATTTATATTGAGGACAGTCATTTGTATTTGGTTTATGGTTAATCGGACTATTCCTAAGTCTTGGATTCTTTGAACAGTTATGACATTTTAGCTCTTTAGTACAGACGTGATTGCCCTGGGTTCCACATATGCAACATATTTGTACATTTGGACATTCTTTTGTTTTATGGTCTGGATTAAACTGAAAACAATTTTGGCATTGTTTTACTAGGATTTTATCTTGTATCTGACAACGTTCTAGGTCTGTATATAATGTATTGTTCATTCTTTTCATAAGTTGATAGGCTTTTTGGGAAACTCTCAGGACTATGTTTTGGGTTGGTGTGTTAGATTTCATTACGAATAATATCTTGATTTCATCTTCCATTCCGTTCAGCTCCTGATTCATATTGCAAATCGTATTTACAAATGTGGCTGTATCAGTTAGTTTGGAAACGTTTTTCACCACCACTGTTGGATCTCTTTGCTTTGGAACAAAAATTTTGCTTATTGTTTTTAATTCCTCAGATTTGTTCAATTCCTCTTGAAGTGAATTCATCTCTGTCATATTAGGCAATTTTATAATTACTGCGCTTCTTGTGTTAAACATTTTGTTGATTTTTATCTTTGTGCCCTTGTCTCTAATTTTCTTTATATCCTTAGAAATAGCCTGTATAATGGTTGAAGTAGGTTCATTGTTGGCTGGTGTTGCCATAAGCGTGAATTCTCTATTTTGAATTTGCTGATGTTTTACGATCAAATCTGATACATTTTCTCTTTTTGCAATTTGTGCATAAGAAGGTCTATAAACTGAAATATCCTTTTCTATTTTATCAATCCTGCTGTCCATTACCTCTTTGATGGCTTCGGTTATTGTTTCTAGTTCAAATTCCTTTTTTATTTCTGTTATGGAGGAAATACCATCTTTTATTTGGTTTATATTTGTGCCAAGAAATGTCAGATCATTTTTGGTTAAATTTTTTTTGAGTACTTTTAAATTTATTTGTGAAGTATTCAAGAACTTCATCAAGTTTTAATTTAATTGAATCTACAGCTGATTCCATTTATTTAGTTTCGTATAAGAATCTAAAATAAAGAGCAGTAAATTTGCATATTTTTATAAAATGAAATTTTTGCATAAAGTTTGCAGTAGTGAATTTAATTGTGTTTATTTTTAAAAATCCAATAGATTCAGCAAAGAATAATGTAGTATTACAATAACTATTTATTAACTGAATATATAATATATAATATCTATGATATAAACAATTTTCAAAACAAATATTTACCGGAGCTAAGGCGACACGCAGCCGGTCGGGTCAGCCTCCTAGCGGCAAAAAAAAATCCCTTCAATAACGATCTTCCTTTAAATATTTCAAAATTGTTGTTACTTTTATATATAACTTTTGTTAAAACATTTATGAAATAAAAAGAGGCACAATGGCCATCTCCTTGTCCTTCAACTTACTGTGTAATTTTTACACAATTGATCAACTACATCAACACCTGATTTTGTATCAATACAAATTATCTCTTATTCAGATTTTCTCCAGAAACTTCACAATCTATTTGTTTTGTGGAGTCCATGATCGAAATTGAAATAAATGCTTTGGACTTTTTAGCACATATAAAAAAAGTTTGCTCTTTTCTTGAATCCAAAAATGGAAGAGTGAGATGAACGTAGCTTTTGTATCAAAATATTGGAGGGAATTCTATTTTATTTTTATTTATTGTTCCTAAAAAACTAAGTCAAAATCATAGATAAAGTATTGCCGAGATATAAGGTAGCTTACCTATTTCACCATGCTTGAAAATTAAAGTTACGTTATTACTCTCGCGGGGTCCAATCGACCCCAACTCCATTATATTATCTATTATAGGGCAACAAAATTAAGTTAATATATGTTTACAGATTCATCGTCATATGAAATTAAGCTACTAAAGTTTTGATCTCTGAATGTTTTATATAATTCTAGATATTTAATGAAATAAGTGTGTCTGGGGTCTATCAGACCCCGCGCGAGTACTTAAGGGTTAAATCTTTTATAATAACACGGAAATGGAATATTGAAATAAAATGTTATCATAATCATTGTGGCTACATTTTATGAAGATTTATTTATTCAAAAGAAAATTATTTGTAAATTTAAAAATAACTAAAATATTTCAATGCTGAAAATTAAAAAGAAAATAATATTATTAATTAGCACACGAAGCCTAAATTACCGCGTGAAAAAAAAAAAAAAAACACTCGCGACATTGCGCACTGCAAAGTGACACTTAAACTAACAGAAACCAATCGTCACAAACCGCCGATCGTCGCTGCCGTAATACCTTTTTGGCGGTAAAGTTGTATGTAAAAAAACATTCAACTGTCGAAATTCGAATTTTAAAATGGTTGAACTATCGGAACTGTCATATTATCGATACTGTCGCATTATGGTTTGTTTTTTGATAAGCCAGAGGTCAGGACATCAGAATATGGTCGAATTAAAGTAGAGTGTCGAATTAACGAGGTTATACTGTATCTAGAATTCTATAAAACATTTGGAGATCAAAACTTTAGTAGCTTAATTTTATATGACAATGAATATGCAAACCTATATTAACTTAATTTTGTTGAGCTACAATATACAATACAATGGATTTGGGGTCCATTGGACCCCGCGCGAGTAAAAGCGTAACTCTAATTTTCAAGCATGGGGAAATTGGCAAGCTACCTTATAGCTCTGCAATAATTTATATCCTTTATCTATGACTTTACTTAGTTTTTTAGGAACATTCAATAAAAATAAAACAAAAATTTCCCCATTTTTTTTCTACAAAAGCTACGTTCAACCCACACTTTCATTTTTGGAGTCAAAAAAAGAGAGAGTAGACTGTTTTCGTATGACCACAAAAAAGTCTGAAGCAGTTATTTTTATTTCAATAATCGACTCCACAAAACAAATAGATTCTGAATCTGGTGGAAAATATTGTAATGAAACAAAATAAGATATTGATGTAGTTGTGTGTGTGTGTTGTTGATCAAAATTCCACAGTAAGTAGGAGGACAAGGAGGTGGCCATTGTGCCTCTTTTTATTTCATCAATGTTTCAACAAAATTTGTATATAAAAGGAACA
This sequence comes from Cordylochernes scorpioides, assembly GCA_030710605.1. Lineage (NCBI taxonomy): Eukaryota > Metazoa > Arthropoda > Arachnida > Pseudoscorpiones > Chernetidae > Cordylochernes > Cordylochernes scorpioides. The sequence continues at coordinate 33,534,716 of CP092877.1, forward strand.
AAAATTGGAAATATTTAAAAGAAGAACGTTTATTGAAGAGATTGCATTTGGGTTAACTGACCCGAACCTAACAAAACGGGAAAATAAATTATTTCTGTCAAAAGATATCAAAAGTATTATATCTGCATATACTTCTACAGATGAGCCACAACATGCAAAGTCATGAAATACTATAATTAATTGACAGATATAAAGTTCTTGTTTCTTTAGGAAGAAAATAAGCCAGAGTCATCGTCAGCGAGACGGAGGGGTTGCCGATTTTGTGATAGGTAAAAAGACCGAAAATCCAAAATTATATGTGCTAAATGCGCCGCACATTTATACTGAAAACTTTGGCTGCAAGTAAAATTTATTTATATAATTTATTTTTTAAGGATTTTATTCATTGTAGAATATTGGGGTCTGCGAGACCCCGCACGAGTACTAACGTCAGTAAAATAGGCGCGAGTAACTAAGGGTTAACCAACTATCATACACCACAGACTTCATTTCACCTGAAAGTTTTGATCCCTTGGCTTGTTGTTGAAGTTGCACTGTATTTAGATACACAGTAGAACCTCCCTGTAAAGAACAACACCTAATTGCAGAGCCAAAGTGTCCTTTAGGGAGAGGTGTCCTCTTATCAGAGAGTTGCTAAATTGTAAAAATGGTAATTTTGCAAATGAAAACTGTCCTTTGTGGAGAGGTGTCCGCTAAAGGGAAGTTCTACTGTATTTACAGGATGCAAATACCTATTTACAAGGAAGGAGTCTGTGGCTGAAAAGAAAACTATTGAATGATATAAATAAGAAATTCCAGAGGTCTCTATCATTGGCTGTTTCTGTTATTTTGTCGATTTGGCTCTTTAACCCGTAATTACTGGCGTTCGGCTTGAAAGGCCGTGTGAAAATTAAAAATGTTTGCAAAATTTTCAAAAGGCAATATTTTTCATCAAAATTTTAGGTAGCTTAATAAAATGCATTTATTTGAAGAACTTTTCATTTTAAGAGAAATCTATTTTGTATATCCCGAGTTATTAAATCAAACGGCCTTTAAAGCCGAGCGCCAGTAATTACGTCACTGGGAATTTTAGCGCCCCTATTATTGGCCGTTTCACTTTTGGTTTTATAGACGTTCAAACGCAACAAATAAGTTGAGCATTCGTTTTTTTATTACTCTTGCTTCAATTATATGCATTCTAAATTGTGTTTTGTGATTGTAATTTTGTATAATATAATAGAAGTTCGGTTCCACTTTTGGTTTTTCAAAAAACAAAAATTTGGTATCCTATGTCCCTAAAATTGGAAAATCTGTTATATTACTCTCCACAATGCATTCGACCACAACAATTGATCAAGAAACTGCTGAACAATAAAAGCCCGAGATAATCACATTTTATAATATGACCAAAGGTGGATGTAGTTGATCAGAAATGTATTCTGTTGGAAGAAGAACCAAAAGATGGCCCCTGTGTTTATTTTTCAACTTTTTGGATGTTGTTGCAATAAATTCAGCAGTAATTTATAAGGCTGTCAAGCAAGACGGTGGAATGGCTCGAAAAGATTTTATAAAGCAGCTTGCTCTACAACTAATGAGAGATGCCTTGAATATGAGAAATCAAGCCAAAAATTGTCAAGAGATCTGCAAGTAATAATTCAGAAGCATGCTGGAACTTCATCACTTGAGGTAGGCAAATATTTATTTGATATTCAAACGAAATATCAATAATATGTGTTATCTAGGAATCCACAAGCGGCAGTCCTTTGTCCAAAAAAACGCAAAAGATGCTACCTATGTAAAAAAGATCGTCGAACTCAAATGCAATTCAAAAAATGCAAAGAACCAATCTGTAAATATCATTCTATTGAAATATGCTTGAATTGCGCACCTAATCTTGAATAAAATATTTTAGATAGAATTTTTTAGAATATATATAGAATATTTTAGATAGAAAGAGTTTCTTGTACATTTTCATTTAATTTTGTTTAGACCTCTGTTTATTCGAAAAAAACAAAATATTTATTCTTTGGAAATTATGTGTATACGTTTAATTTATTTTTATTTTATAAATAACATGGTTTATTATTGATTTTAAAAGACGGCCAAAGAGGCCGAACGCCAGTAATTGTGTAAGGAAAATAGGCGCCAGTAACTAAGGGTTAAGAGATGTCTAATGTATTCCTGAAGTTGTCTTCTCAGAGTAAAAATATGGAAGGGAAATATGTCCAAGTTGATTGTCTAAGCTGATTTGTTCAGGCATGGTGCTGTGAGTCACATTTCTGTTATAAGGTTAGTCCAAAGGTATCCAAAGTAAGTAGTTGGTGCTTCATCAGGAAGGACAGCCATTTCTGATCATGGAACACTATTTCTCCTTGTGTTCTGAACATAATTCTCTTCCAATTCCAGACTACCATTCTATTAGATTATTGAACCATCAATAGATACTAGCACTTTAATTTATCTATTTTGAAGCTGCTTACACAATTTAATTCTATGTATTTGTTCTTGGTATTTTCACAGTTCCAATTGGGTATTTAGACAGACCATGTTAGGACACATATTAAAAGTGTTGAAGAGTGAGGGGGTAATAGAGTGGAACCTCCTCTGAGAGACAATCCTGGTCTGTAGTTGTTCTTGTGTCTAATGAAGAACCTCAGATGTCTTCATACATCTCTATCATAGCAGTCGCAATGTCCTCTATCTTGTGTGTGTAAAGCTGCTGTTCTGGGTCCATGTCAATTTTCTGTTGTTGTTGTTGTCTCTAATGAAGAACCTCAGATGTCTTCATGCATCTCTATCACTGCTGTTGCAATTTCCTCATCTTGGGTGTGTAAAACTACTGTTCTGGGTCCATGTCAATTTTCTGTTGTTGTTCTTGTGTCTAATGAAGAGCCTCAGATGTCTCCATGTATCTCTATTACAGCAGTTGCAATGTCTTCTATCTTGGGTATGTAAAGCTGCTGTTCTGGGTCAGTGTCAATTTTCTGTTGTTGTTCTTGTGTCTAATGAAGAGCCTCAGATGTCTTCATGTATCTCTATTACAGCAGTTGCAATGTCTTCTATCTTGGGTATGTAAAGCTGCTGTTCTGGGTCCATGTCAATTTTCTGTTGTTGTTATTGTGTCTAATGAAGAGCCTCAGATGTCTCCATGTATCTCTATTACAGCAGTTGCAATGTCTTCTATCTTGGGTATGTAAAGCTGCTGTTCTGGGTCCATGTCAATTTTCTGTTGTTGTTATTGTGTCTAATGAAGAGCCTCAGATGTCTCAATGTATCTCTATTACAGCAGTTGCAATGTCTTCTATCTTAGGTATGTAAAGCTGCTGTTCTGGGTCCATGTCAATTTTCTGTTGTTGTTCTTGTGTCTAATGAAAGCCTCAGATGTCTCCATGCATCTCTATCACAGCAGTTGCAATGTCTTCTATCTTGGGTATGTAAAGCTGCTGTTCTGGGTCCATGTCAATTTTCTGTTGTTGTTCTTGTGTCTAATGAAGAGCCTCAGATGTCTCCATGCATCTCTATCACAGCAGTTGCAATGTCTTCTATCTTGGGTATGTAAAGCTGCTGTTCTGGATCCATGTCAATTTTCTGTTGTTGTTCTTGTGTCTAATGAAGAGCCTCAGATGTCTTCATGCATCTCTATTACAGCAGTAGCAATGTCTTCTATCTTGGGTATGTAAAGCTGCTGTTCTGGGTCCATGTCAATTTTCTGTTGTTGTTCTTGTGTCTAATGAAAGCCTCAGATGTCTCCATGCATCTCTATCACAGCAGTTGCAATGTCTTCTATCTTGGGTATGTAAAGCTGCTGTTCTGGGTCCATGTCAATTTTCTGTTGTTGTTCTTGTGTCTAATGAAGAGCCTCAGATGTCTCCATGCATCTCTATCACAGCAGTTGCAATGTATTCTATCTTGGGTATGTAAAGCTGCTGTTCTGGATCCATGTCAATTTTCTGTTGTTGTTCTTGTGTCTAATGAAGAGCCTCAGATGTCTTCATGCATCTCTATTACAGCAGTAGCAATGTCTTCTATCTTGGGTATGTAAAGCTGCTGTTCTGGGTCCATGTCATTTTTCTGTTGTTGTTCTAGTGTCATAATGAAGAGCCTCAGATGTCTCCATGCATCTCTATCACAGCAGTTGCAATGTCCTCTATCTTGGGTATGTAAAGCTGCTGTTCTGGGTCCATGTCAATTTTCTGCAAGGCTGTGGCCATGGTCTGTAGTGGAGGTGGTTGATGAAAGTGGTCGCTCAGAGAGACGGATGTTACTACAATAGAAGGATTTACTGAATACTAACAAATATATACCCAGATAGGAAACAACACATTTTAGTGCTCTAGCCTGGGGGAGTAATGTTGTTACCAAAACATCACACATAAACTAACCTTTACATCTTTATTTACCAATGTTTGGGCACACACTGTTGTCGTTTCAAGGTAATACATTAAACACAAGGTAATAAGACCAAATTCAAATAAACAAATAGTGTGACGTTTCGGTAATAGCATTGACGAAAGGTCACACTATTTATTTATTTGGATTTGGTCTTATTACCTTGTGTTTATAATCTATAATCCAAATTGTGCCTTATCAAAGTAGTACTGTTGTGAATAATGAGTATAATGGGCCACTAAAACACAGAGAGGTAAAAGAGGTTGATAAATCCAACCTATAATGAATATTTTTACATAGAAATGACATTATTGTTGTTATCTTATCCAACTTATCATCTCCAGCTATCAGTTCACAGTGGGGATTGTGAGTTCCATCACTGAAGGAAGAACACCTATGGGGTTAACACATATAAGGAAGAATTCAGTACAATAAGAAATATTTCAACCTCTCCCAACCTCGCCCTACCTTCTTAAGAGATCCCCTAACTCCGCCTTTTCTGGTCCCAAGCCCGGATGAAAAAGGAGGAGGGGGAGCAGTAACAAGCTTGCTAAAAACCTAGGCTCAGCTGACCTGGCTGATAGTACCCTGTAAGGACTCCTAATCCATGGATACAGGATGAGCAGCGTTTGTACTCCATGTTAGGAGCGGCTGCACATGGCGTCTGTTCCTCATGTCAGAGGCGGCCATTTCTTTTGGAGCTAAGTCGGCCTGCCACAGAGTAGTGCTCCCAGTCTTAATGACAAAGGCAGATGCATTCTACTTCGTCCAATCATATGGTTGTCAACATTACAAGCTTGATACCGTAATATGATTGAGTGGAGATAAGAAAGAAGAAGAGAGATCCCCTCATTAAAACATCAACTTCCAAAGAGAGACCAGCTCCAGGAGAGAACAAGACAACATTTCCTCTTGCACTTGGGTTTTGGCTCATATATATTGTGAAATGTAAATGCATTTCCATTTGGAAAGGATGGATGGATTGGCAGCATGATTGCATTGTGTTATGAAAAAGAACCCCTGAGACACATGCTTTGAAAGCATCTGCATTTACTCTAATTCAAATATAATTAAATCTGATTCAATTATTTTATCCAATATATGGGCAAACAATAATTATATATAGGCTCTTTTCGAAGATATATTAAAGCTTTGTTGGCCGATACTTTGAGTATTTTATTCTACTTGACAATATTGAAGGGGTGACAGGTGTAGATACACCAAAGTTTTTGGATCCTCTGCAACTGAGAGTCCTGGCTTCACACTGTACTTCTACAGAAACCTGCTGTTGTCAACTGGGAGGTGTTCACAACAGTTCTTCAGATCACATATTTTAGAGAGAGAAACTTTAAAAAATCATATGATTAGGTTCAATTTGGATTATTCTATATACAGTTACGAGCGTCATCAATTCTTTTTCATCTCTGTCACCGTTTGCTTTTTTTTTTTTTTGGAATGGCGCTCTCCTATTGGTTGGCTACGATCACGCCACCTTTGCCCCCCCCCCACTCGCTTTGTTGTTTTTGTAACTATTGTGTTGGAGCGGGTCGCTCCTTAAATAATCTATTGTTAACAATACCTCATTATAGGTCCGCAAATATCGAAAGTATAAGTATGTAGCTTTTGTACTATTAAGGTGTATATATATACACATACTTTATGTATACATACATTATGCTGATGCAAACAAATAGATAATGCTAATAACAAACAATTATTTTTAAAATATCTTATCTAAATATATATCACTCGGATAGATATGCACACGGGTCAATCCCGGGGCAAATCCCGGGTCACCCGTCTAGTAGATTACACTGGTCAACAAGATTTTTGCACAAGAGAACCTGATTATGTTTCTAGTGTAACTTTTCATGCTGAACTCAAAAATCTAATCAGAAATTTCCCATCACCTATGGTTTTTGCGTGACGGTCTTTTTTTAGTATTGAATAAATACAATTTTGCATAACCCTTATTACATTACACTGGTTTATCAAAAAATATTTTTCTTTGTCCACAAAGAAATAGCATCTTATCTACATGTCCTGAATCCAAATATACCATTAGTTTTTTTCTATTACGCAATATTTCTGAGATACACCTACTTGAAATTTGGAAATATTGTTAATATATAGGCATATATGAACGAAACATATTTATTTATTGAAAAACAGTGACAGTGGATTTTCTTCTATACTTTGCTTGTGGTAGATCCCTCTTGAGTGTCCAGCAGTAGTCGGCAAGCATAGCGGGACTCCATTTACCTTGGTACCGCTTCTCCATGCTTGATATATCTTGATGAAACCTCTCACCATGCTCATCGCTAACTGCGCCAAGATTGTCTGGAAAGAAATCTAGATGTGAATGCAGGAAATGGATCTTGAGGGACATGTTACATCCCAGTGCCTTGTAGGAAAGCAACAGATCATTAACTATGTCTCAGTAATTTTCAACCTTGGCACTTCCTAAGAAGGTTTTGCAAACGTTTCTAAAGGAATTCCATGCTGCTGCTTCAACTTCATTCAAACTATTTTGAAAATTTCCATTCTGCTGCAATTCTCGAATCTGAGGTCCAACGAAAATGCCTTCTTTAATCTTCGCTTTACTTATACTAGAAAATTTTTGTTTTAGGTAGGCAAATCCACTGGCATTTCGATCCATTGCCTTGACAAAGTTCTTCATTATAATCCCAGTTTAATATGTAATGGTGGTAAGTAAATATTTTCTGAATCGATCAGGGGTAGATTTGCAATATTTTTATATCCTGGAGTAAAGATTTTACGGTTTGGCCAGATTTTTAAAATGTAATGCCTTTCCCTATCTCTGCTATCCCACTCACACAGAAAACAACAATATTTTGTATATCCAAGCTGTAATCCACGCAAGAGAGCAACGACTTTCAAATCGATGCATATTTTCCAACCGTATCTTTCATATTCTATCTTTTTCAAAAGCAGTTTCATTTATTATGGCATACATATTCATATATTCAAGCATTTATTACTGTATTTATCCCAATACTAAAAAAAAAAGACCATCAGGCAAAAACCATGGGTGATGGGAAATTTCTGATTAGAATTTTGAGTTCAGCATGAAAAGTTACACTAGAAACACCATCAGGTTCTCTTGTGCAAAAAAAAGGGTTTTTTTTGTAGACCTGTGTTATAAACACAAGGTAATAAGACCAAATACAAATAAATAGTGAGTGACATTTCGGTAACAGCACTGTTACCATCATCAGACAATATTCTTTTGTCTGTTGATGGTAACAATGCTATTACCGAAACGTCACACACTATTACATTATTTGGATTAGGTCTTATTTTCTTGGATCTAAAATACGAAATGTTTTTCACCTGTCTCACATACAGATATTTTAATGAAAGAAAAAGGTTAAACACTTACAGTTGACAAGACTTTTTCTCTCTTTTGGAAGCTTTAAGCGAGTACTGAATCTTTAGATATAATACATTTATAACATAAGGCTCCTCAGGAGTGAGTGGCAGCTAATCACTGAAACGTATATTTTCTTGTATCTATAATCCTTAATCCAAATGGTGCTTTTATCATTTCTTATTCTATTCATGATTAAGATGAAGTTTATACAAGGCTAGCAAATGTTCCCCGCTTCACCCGGGTTTTACCCAGGTAAAAGTTTGCCTAATATACTTTGCTTCAAGAATGGTATCTTACAGTAGTAGTAAAAATTCATTAATATCATATTAATAATTTTTCTACAGTAGAACCTCCCTTTATTGGATACCCCGCTAGCGGACATCTCTCTACAAAGGACAGGTTTCATTTGTAAAATTACCATTTTTACTATTTAGCAACTCTCTGTTAAGAGAACACATCTCCCTAAAGAACACTTTGGCTCTGCAATTAGATGTCCTTCACAGGGAGGTTCTACTGTATTTGCAATTCCCCGTTAAGAGGACACCTTGGCTCTGCAATTAGGTGTTCTTTACAGGAAGGTTCTACTGTATTTGCACCTCCCCGTTAAGAGGACACCTTGGCTCTGCAATTAGATGTCCTTTACAGGAAGGTTCTACTGTATTTGCACCTCCCCGTTAAGAGGACACCTTGGCTCTGCAATTAGATGTCCTTTACAGGAAGGTTCTACTGTATTTGCACCTCCCCGTTAAGAGGACACCTTGGCTCTGCAATTAGATGTCCTTTACAGGAAGGTTCTACTGTATTTGCACCTCCCCGTTAAGAGGACACCTTGGCTCTGCAATTAGATGTCCTTTACAGGAAGGTTCTACTGTATTTGCACCTCCCCGTTAAGAGGACACCTTGGCTCTGCAATTAGATGTCCTTTACAGGGAGGTTCTACTGTATTTGCAACTCCCCGTTAAGAGGACACCTTGGCTCTGCAATTAGGTGTTCTTTACAGGAAGGTTCTACTGTAATAGAAAATATAAATTAGTTCAATTTGTATAGGATTTGAATAGTTGATATTTATATATTCCAACAGATGGCGCAAGCTATCAGCAACTTTTTGTTGCACGATCAGGAGATGCCCCTTTATCTATATATATACTGTTGAAATTTCAGCCAGATTGGTAAAATATTGAGGAAGCATGGGGGGGACAAACAGACATATTTTTATATAGAGAGATGAAATTTGATTTAATAGAGCAAGTTGGCAAATTTAGTAGTGTTCTTATGAGAAACATCCAAAAAAATATAAATAATTTCTGGTTTCTCAACGGATTTATAAAGAATTTTAAACATTTTTGAGTTTAGCCAGTTCATGGAAAAGAAGTTAATTATACAGATAAGGCACAATTTGAATTATTAAAATATACAGTTATCAGCGTCATAATAAAGCCACAATTCTTAATCAACTCTGTCACCGTTTGCTTTGTGAATGGAATAAATACCCAAATATGGCCATTTCTCATAACCATCGGTGGTTCAGTGGTAGAAGGCTCGCCTGCCTCGCGGTCAACCCGGGTTCGATTCAAGGCCGATGCATTTTTTTTTTTACAATTTTTAAAGCTCATTTATATATTATACAAGAATGACATCCACGGCGCCAATTTATAATTGTAACGAATAGTATTTGAATAAACGCATTTAATCAGGTAAAACCCGGGCGTTGCCCGGGTCATTCGGCTAGTAGATTATATAACACATGGTAATAAGACCAAATCCAAATAAATAAATAGAAACATGCTGTGGTAAAAGTTCTCATTCAGTACTTTTGTCTGAAGATGGTAACAACACTGTTACAGAAACGTCACACACTGTTTATTTATTTGGATTTGGTCTTATTACCTTGTGAAGGTAATTGTACTGTAGAACCAATCTAATCTGCAACCCAAACCACATCATTGATTGTATTGGCTCATCCATTGATGAGATCTACTCATCTCCAGCAGACACCATCAACGAGCTCTACAAGCTTGATGCCCCGATATGATTGAGTGGAGATAAGAAAGAAGAAGACCAATCAGTGTAAAGTGGCAACACTCACCAGTTTGTTGATGAGCTCCATGGTACCATTGAGATGGCGAGGAGAGAGCCCTGTGCCCAATACCATGTAGGTCCCGTAATCTTTCTCCTCTGGAATCTGGATGACTGCTATGTCCAACACCTTTTCCTGCCGCAGTATGGAGACAAAGTCCTCCAGGTCAAACACCCCTGTGGTTCCTCCTGCACACCTCAGGGATCCATGACTTCACTTGACAGGACAAATAGAGTCTGATTTAAGAATGAGGCAGAAGCTGCCCATTTTAAATCCAATTTGTTCTCTTACTATAAATTATTTACCACACTCGACTTGTATATACACTTGTATCTGGAACTATATATCTTAAATGCACAATTAGGTCTTAAATCAAGAATGTACTATAAAAATAATGTTTACTTAGGTTTGTACTGGTAGCAAAGAGACTTAGAACCTTCCATAAGAGTACCCCTAAAACATGGATGGTCCCTCATTGGAGGATACAATAAAATCCTAAATAATTGCAATTAGATATTTAATGAATGGAAGGAAGAAAAAATTGCAATGAGTTTCTGATCAGATCAGTTGCATCAGATCAAGTCACTTGAAACTCCGCCTTTGCCGGTCCCAAGCCCGGATGAAAAAGGAGGAGGGGGAGCAGTAACAAGCTCGCTAAAAAACCTGGGTTCAGCTAGCCTGGCTGATAGTACCATGTAAGGGCTCCTAATCTAGGAATACAGGGTGAGCAGCGTTTGTACTCCATGTTAGGAGCGGCTGCACATGGTGTCTGTTCCTCATGTCAGAGGCGGCCATTTCTTTTGGAGCTAAGTTGGCCTGCCACTGAGTAGTGCTCCCAGTCTTAATGACAAAGGCAGACACATTCTACTTCACCCAGTCATGATGGTTGTCAAATACCATCAAGGGTCACAACTTGATACCCTAATGATTGAGTGGAGATAAGAAAGAAGAAGTCACTTGATGATTGATGGGAAGTTTTATCGTACCCTGCAATGAATTGTCCTCATCCCGTCTAGTGATGACAGTGTAGACCCAGTCCTTTATCAAGACTGTCTGCCCACTGTTCGTAAACTTATCATGGCAGATCTAGACTAGGAAGTCAATGGCAGGGGGACAACAGTAGTGAATAGGCCAGAATATTGTTTCAAGACAGTTTACAGAATTTTTTACTTATCCAAATTATACATGGCTGTGATGGTGGATAGTAAGTGATTGTGGCACCACATATGTCTACAGATGTAGAAGGCAGTTTGACATTTTCAATTCAAGTGTGTCAAAGCTTCATTAAGGTTACTTGCACACTCATTGGAGGAGTTGGACTTTTGCAAGCATCGGGGGACTCAATCCTGGGTCATGGATGTCAAAACCCAATGGTTTATAGCACTCTCCCACCAACCAAGAGTACTGGAACACCATATACAGTTAAACCTGTCGCCCCCTCTTTGGACTCACCAAAATAGGGTGCTATAGAGAGGGGGTGCTATAGACAGGTCACTTTTAATGTAAATCGCATCGTACTACGTATTTAAAATCGGGCGCTATAGAGAGGGAGGCACTATTTAGAGGGGGCGCTATAGACAGGTTTAACTGTATATATGTTACAAATATAATGTTTTTATTATTGAAAATATAGAGAATTGAAGGTGCAGTCTAGAAAATAGGAAAGATAATTATTTACTTATATCAAGTAGTTTTTATTTTCAATTACTAGAGAAGCAAATTATACATATTAAATATTTATCACAATTATATAGAATTTATAAAATGAATCTTATATTGGTGAATTAAAAAATATAGGTAGGTTAACTATAAATATATTTACAACAATATTCAAAGTGGTATATTCTAAATCTATGGTAAAAAAAATGTAGAACAGTCAATGAATGAAAATAAAATATATGTTTTTAAAAAATACAAAATATTTGCACTTTTCAGATTATACAATATATATATATAGAGTAAAACCCCGCTAATAAGAACCCTGGATATAGCGAACCTTCCCTTATAACAAACCTAAGGCGATTCCCAATTCCATTCCATTGAAAATACCATCATTATAACTAACTTTGCGATTTTTTAAATAACAAACTACCCCTATAACGAACCTATTTCAAGTCCCAAAATGATAAATTCTATTTAAAATACTGGGCTTAAATTCCATCATTAAAGTCTGTAGAGTTGTTTCATCTCATGAAAACAACAATTGCATTAATATTTTTACCAATTTTTTTTTTTTTTTTTTGCTTATCCCTAGTACACATGGTACAGGCCATGATAATCATGGTGGGTAGAAGTTGGCGACTGCTTTTACTGTAAGTGCACCACATGACTACACATTTGAAAAGCAGTTTGACTTTGCACTTACAAATGTGACAGAGCCCCGTTTTATTACTTGCACTCGCTGGTGGGGTTGGACTTTTGCAAAAATCGGGGCCATTGGAGCATTTTTTTTTTAATCAGAAAAAAAAGTGCCCAAAGCGGGAATCGAACCCGGGTCGTAGCTGTGAAAAACCAACGGTTTAGACCATCCTTCCACCAACCCCACCAATGAGGCAGCAGTCAAGCCATCAGTACTGTATGATATTGGGTCTTTTTTAATTGACAGATCTCTAGCTTTGGGGCAGAAAGCCCTTCTATAGGATAAAATATTTTACATTAAATAGCCAATAGGAGTTTAAATAAAATCAAACACATGGGGTGTTTCCAGTTATTTGAATGCAGAATCAACGCGGGCCCCTCCATTGTCTGTGCTTATCAAGTTTGTTATTCAGAGGCTATATCTTTATTTGTAGGTTATGGGGTGGGTTCAGGGATATGATGTAAAAACTCCATCAGTGCATCCAGTCCCAAAAGAGGGATAGCAGTATTAAACTTTGTAAAAACTGTATTGACTCATCCACTGATGAACTCCACTCATTCCCAGAAGACACCATCAAAAGTCTCAAGATTTACAAGCTTGATACCCTGATATGATTGAGTGGAGATAAGAAAGAAGAAGAACTTGGTAAAAACTGTATTGACTCATCCATTGATGAACTCCACTCATTCCCCGAAGACACCATCAAAAGTCTCAAGATTTACAAGCTTGATACACTGATAAGATTGAGTGACCGATATGTCCTCACTTCTTTTTTCTAGATTTGGTTCATTTTGTCTCCTCTCTAATTGTAAAGATGTTGCTGTATCACCTCATAAGCATAAATAAAATAACATTGAGTGGAGATAAGAAAGAAGAAGAACTTGGTAAAAACTGCATTGACTCAACTATTGATGAACTCCACTCATGCCCAGAAGACACCATCAAAAGTCTCAAGCTTTACAAGCTTGATACACTGATATTATTGAGTGGAGATAAGAAAGAAGAAGAACTTGGTAAAAACTGTATTGACTCATCCATTGATGAACTCCACTCATTCCCAGAAGACACCATCAAAAGTCTCAAGATTTACAAGCTTGATACACTGATAAGATTGAGTGGAGATAAGAAAGAAGAAGAACTTGGTAAAAACTGCATTGACTCATCCATTGATGAACCACTCATTCCCAGCAGACACCATCAAAAGTCTCAAGCTTTACAAGCTTGATACACTGATATTATTGAGTGGAGATAAGAAAGAAGAAGAACTTGGTAAAAACTGCATTGACTCAACCATTGATGAACTCCACTCATTCCCAGAAGACACCATCAAAAGTCTCAAGCTTTACAAGCTTGATACCCTGATATTATTGAGTGGAGATAAGAAAGAAGAAGAACTGCATTGACTCAACCATTGATGAACTCCACTCATTCCCAGCAGACATCATCAAAAGTCTCAAGCTTTACAAGCTTGATACCCTGATATGATTGAGTGGAGATAAGAAAGAAGAAGAACTTGGTAAAAACTTTGGTCAGATGGCCTGGCTGATAGTAAAAACTACTGGGGAGACCCAGAGATTTGGACAAATTCAAAATTCAATCTAATCTGAACCTTACCTCAAGTGAAAATTTGACCCAATCATGTTGCTTATTTACATTAATATCTGACCAATCAGGATACAGAATATATGTACTCCAAGTTAGAAGTGGCTGCACATGTCAGAAGAGGCCATTTAATTTGTAGCTAAGTCAGCCTCCACTGAGGAATGCTACCTATCTTAAGCAGATGCATTTTACTTCTTTTAATCATTAAACTCAAGACCCACTGACTCAAAATCTTTTTATGATTGAAAGGAGATATATATATGTTACGATGCACTTGCGCACCATCTGATTTCAAAATACGAAACTATTTTGAAAGCGTAAAATTATTTTTGAAATTAAACAAATTCTACTGCCCTTACTGCAATATAAAAGGAAGTTCCAAAAATGCAATATAACAGCGGTATGGTAGATTAAACTGGCAAAACCGTTGGGAGGGTTCACCACTGATGAGCCAGGCCTTCCCTTTAATTTTTCCATTGCAGTAAGGGCAGAAGAATTTGTTTGATTTCAAAAAGAATCTAACGCTTTTAAAATAGTTTCGTATTTTGATATATATATGTGTTGCGCTGGTTGGTAGGAACTCTGAAGAAATGATAAAGAAAAATGCATATAGATAACACAAAATTACTACAAAGTACAACTTATCATACATAAACATACTCTTTCATTTACTATATCACTGAGAAAAATAAAAGGTTATGAAAATAGTTAATAAATAAACTTACTTTCATTTTCAAAATGTTTTGCAGTTTTCTTGGGTGGATATATGGTGTATTCTGGTTCTTCTCCTTCACTATATTTTTGTGCAATGCAATACTCTTGCTCCTCATGACTTAAGACAACTTCAAAATTTTCATCTGTATACACTTTAAATTTGTCCTGTAATGATAAATTAAGGTTATTATCTTTATTTTCAGAATCATTTGATTTTGATTTTGTTTCACTTGGTGTTTCTTTTTTAGTAGGATCTACTTTAAAATCATCATGAAGAGATTTTATTAATGCTTGTAGTACTTCATCTTTATCTGGAAGATAATAATCTTCTGATTTTTGTTCTTTTAGGTCTGTTTCTGATTCTTTATCTTCTTTGTCAGGATCTTTACAATAACTGTAATTTGAAAAAATATTGAGGCGTTGTGGCTGCAAAATGGGCTTTTTGAAACTGTTACAATGATATGGTCTGAAAAATAAACCTCTTCCTATAATTTCTGGTGCAAACCTACAAGCTTTATTAACCAGCCATATGCCTCGTAATAACTCTTTATTCATGTCAAAGATGTGTGTGTTCCGAAAAGCAAAAATCTACTAAAATTGATAATGTGCAAATCAAAATAATACCACAAAAATATTCCAATGTTTACATCGTGTTATCAAGGGTCAAATATATATTTTTGCAAGTAATAATTTAATCAGTGTGTCTAAATTTTTATTTATAGAATTTAATATTTGAAAATTTTTTTTTTTTACAATTATATTATTTTGAATTTTAAAGCATAACATTAAAGATAATTAATGAACATATAATTTTTATGGTTATTTAACAGAATAATATACCAAATTGTGGGGAGTGGAGGAAGACTCAAAAAAAGTCAGTCAGATTATAAATAGTATTTAATGTTAATTTTGTTTCATTCGATGTAATGTGCGGCAATACTTTGATAATTTTTTTTATGCGGATTATTTTTTCGTTTTATATATTGTGGCGAAGAAATATTTCATTATTTAATTTAATATTATTCAATGAAAATATATTCAACAGATTATAAAAATATATATTAATCTGTATTTGTGAAATCATCTTTAAAATATTTCTTTGCTTGCTTGCTTAAGATTCTCTAGCTGTAAATAGTTTGGGGGGGCTGACCTGTTAATAATTGTCGACTTGTCGCCGTGACGTCACCAATAAATACTTTTACATCTTAGGATATTTCAAGGCCTGATTTCTACGCTACAACTGGTGGAGAGACTGGACCGATACCCATTAAGAAATAAAAGAAAAATTTATTCTGTTGAACCAGAAGAAACTTCTATGAATGTAAAGAAAAAAGGAAGGTACTCAGGTAAGCAACTACGTTGTTCAACATCTGCCAAGGAACCCTTCCATTTTCTCCGGGGAGGGTGGTGAAGATCTCCAAAAATGGTTAAAAGGGTATAAACGTGTGGCAAGGTACAACCATTGGGACGAAACCCTTTGTCTTACTAAAGTTTATTTTTATCTGTCTGGAACTGCTCTCAAATGGTTTTGAGAACAACAAAGAAAGCATACAGACTTGGAAGGAATTCACATCTCAATTAGAAAATGTGTTCGGGGGGGGGGGGGGGGGGGGGGGGGAAAGAAAATTCTAAATTGCAAGCGGAGAAGAAACTTAAAACACGGGCACAATTAAAAGGTGAAAGTACCGAATGTTACATCCAGGATCTCCTGTGCTTGTGCAAAGAGGTTGATCCTCAAATGAGTGAGGAAGATAAAATCTCCCACCTCATGAAGGGGATAGCTGAGGAGCTTTATCAAGCACTCCTACCGAGGGATGTACAGAGCACCGAGCAATTCATTACAGAATGTCGCCGTGTCGAAGCGCTCCGTTGTAGGCGAGTTACCCCAACCAGGTACGAGCGCCTACCAAATGTAGCCTCTCTCTGTGACCAGGATGACGGAGAAGATCTGTCATCTTTGATTAGGCAAATTGTTCGTAAGGAGGTACAGCGGGCATTAGGCTCTCCTCGGGAGGAACCAAAAAATGCTACAATCGAAGAAATTGTAAAGGAGGAGATTGGAAGAACCCTGGCGCCAATCTCAAAGTCTAGGAGAAGTCCCCCTCAGAAGGAAAAACCCCGACAGTTTTTAAATACCAGATATGAGGCCGAAACGATAAGACCGCACCCTGAACCTCGGTACCCAAAACAAGGAGGAAGACGCGATACCAACGAATGGCGAACCACGGAAGGTAAGCCAATCTGTTTCCACTGCGGACGCCCTGGCCACGTCGTGCGCTACTGCCGTGACAGGAGGAGAGAATATGAAGAAGGACAAAATTGGTATTACAAACATAGAGATAGGCAAGAGCCTAGAACATTCTATAATTCTCGGAGCAGCCAAGAGCCCAACGACGACCTGCCAAGAGAAAAAAGACGCCGCTACCGAAGCCCCTCTCCTTACACTGGCCGAAAAGGACAATATTCGTCTCCTGATAGAAGACCCAGCCAGTCGCCTCGCCGTTCCCGTCAGGAAAACTAGAAGATGCGTCCTATTTTGGAGGTAAGGCCGCAAAATTTATAAATCCTCCCTTATCGACTACATTAGAATTAAAAGAAAATTACATAGACATTAAAATAGAAGGAAAAACTAATGAGACGTTACTTCGGCCCATACAAAGTAACCCGAAAAATATCTGATGTGACCTATGAAGTTGAAACACTCGGAAACCAGCAAGGTCGTTGTAAAACAAAAGATTTAGTTCACATTTGTAGGATGAAACCATATTTAAACCCAGAGGACCAAGAGGACCACCTAGAAGAGGAGCCAGAAGATGACTCGACAAACTTCCAGGAAGAAGACATCCCCACTGAACGAACACAACAACCACAGACCCGCGAAGAGATCTCAGGCCCTATCACCCGATCTCGAGCCTTGAGACTGAGGATGTTAGTCTCCTTCTGAGCATCGGGTCGATGCTCTTTATAGGAGGAGGCTATGTGGCGAAGAAATATTTCATTATTTAATTTAATATTATTCAATGAAAATATATTCAACAGATTATAAAAATATATATTAATCTGTATTTGTGAAATCATCTTTAAAATATTTCTTTGCTTGCTTGCTTAAGATTCTCTAGCTGTAAATAGTTTGGGGGGGCTGACCTGTTAATAATTGTCGACTTGTCGCCGTGACGTCACCAATAAATACTTTTACATCTTAGGATATTTCAAGGCCTGATTTCTACGCTACAATATTTATACTAGAGTTGAATGACTCATGCCTGGGATTTACTCAAATGTAATTTTAGCTGAGTGTAGGTGTATAAAGTGAATTGATATTTTAAAAATCAAATAGAATTTTTACAATTTCATATTATGACCCTGCTTCGCCCTGGTTGTACCCAAGTGAATGTTTGCCCAATGAAGAATGCTTCAATAAATATTATATATATATATATATATGTAATAATCTGTTGAAGTTCTGGTTGACTCTTGTAGAACCTCGTCGACTCTCGCTATAAGTTGTGGCAACCGAGGGTCAAACCTGTAGTAACCGAGAGGGACAGTCAGGGCGTGGAGAGTTTTCCAGTACCTCTCTGCACCTTGTAGGACCTTTAACAGTTCTCACAGGGTACAGGCAGTCGTGGTCGAGGCAGAGTGGAAAAGCTTGGGAATGTCCACACACACAAAACGAAGCGACACAGTTGTCGAAGGAAAATTCCTTGAATAGATAAAAAGTCGAGCCAAAAGCAAAGATGGAGATCGAGAAGGTTTCTTACTGTTTTACATGGTCGATGAGTTGGTGACAACCGGCGACACGCGGATGGGGAACTCACTGGAACTGAACTGACTGCTGTTGCTACGGGCCTTTTTATACTACGAGAATTGGGTCATGCACGTGTCACACGTGTCGATGGACACCGGACACTGGCGACGGTCTGTCGGCTTCCAATCTATCTTTAGAAGTTACTTTGTAATTCTCTCAATCTTGCTTTTAACTCAGCTTTTAATCTATTATATAGTTTTATTTATTCATCCTCAGTACATTACATATGGTGATGCAAGGAGACATGTCAATTATGCGTATAATTATTTATAGATTTGCAATTAGTTCTATATACAACATGACAATCTTGTTATACGTATTACATAATATAGGGTTATTGGTTTAAATTATCATAGATGGGCCCCGGGAGTGAAAGGGTTTATCCGGGTTTAAGCGGGTAAAGCCTCTCTAACACAGGTAAGTAATTAAAATTTCTTTTAATTAATTAAAACTGTGAGGGTAAAGGGCTATAACAAGATGTTTATTTGGCTATATCTGAAAATTATAAAAAATAAAACTTATGTTTAATTTAAAAGTTATGATATTCATTATAAAAGAGAACTGTAGATAAAATCTTTGTTTGCTAAAAAATAATGATGATAAAAAATGATGTTCTAAAAGATTGTTGGCGGGTGTTGGAAAGGGTTAGGGGTTGAAGAATATGCAATTGTAAGTGTTGCACAGACAATCAAATACTGAGATCCAGGTGCAAAGCGAGGATATAGACTTGTGCGTCTTCCTAGGCAATGTTTCACCTGCGATCCTGTATAAAGTTACAGTGCTTTGTCACAATTGTAGGGTTATTGGGTTGAAAAGTTGTTGAAGAAAAGACTTAATATGATTGAAAGGGATGGTAGAGCCATGCGATACGTAGAATTGTTGTAGCGACAGTAGGTGGTCTGACTTGACTTGAAATCAAAGGTTGATTGTGGTCCGCTAGAGCTAAAAAAATTGAAAGTTGAAAAAAGTGAACGCTTTGTGCATGCGTTGGTGATGTGCTCTGCGGATGATTGAAATAAACTTTTGAAACGTGTTCAGACCAAAAGTCGAGACTTGTACTTCTGGGGAACTGTGTTCAAAGAGTTTGTTGAATTACGAAATCAAAAGAAAAATTGTCAAGCAGTACTGTCGTTTCTACGATGGTTTGAAGCAATGGCTGAAAGAGGTAGTGAGAAAGTATAGGGAATTAGTTAAAGAATATGATTGTTGAAAACGATTGTTGTAGATGCCCGATAGTTGATGATAAACATTGTCATATAATAAAGTTATTTAAACAAATATAAAATATAGTGAATAAAAAGATAGAATATGATTGCGGATAAAAAAAGTATAAGTGGATAAGATCAAACATGTAATATATAAAAGATATAATAATGAATTAGTAAAATATAAAAGATATAATAATGAATTAAAAATGATTATTGAAACAATTAAATGTTTTGCCATACTAAAATAATATCATGAAAATAAAATTATTAAAATAAAGTTGTTAAAATAATGTTGGAGTAAAAATTTGATTATATAATTGAAAAGTAAAAAATAAAAATAATTATTCAAGATTTTATACAAAAAAATATAATTGAAGGTTATTAATGATTAGATAAATGTTAAGTAGTGAAAAATGGAACAAAAATTGTCTCTTTTGAAGAAAAGTTACAACTGTGGTGTGTAACTAGGTCATGTCCCTTTGGTAAATATCGGTGTTTCTATGTATCTCTGAAACTGGGAATACGTGATCTGACATGTTCATGGTAATATGTTAAATTGGGTAATGATTGGTAAGTCAATTAATTATAGGTGCTGCAATCTATCCGTCCTGCGAGTTGGATGACGAGTTTAAGTACAGGCTTGTCGGTGGTGGTAAACTGAAACTGGTGTCAACCTTTGATGCCGACCGACGCAGCTGTTGTTTATTGATGTTGGCGGGCGTTGTGAGTCACCCTGTTGGCTAGAAGAAAATCTCTCTGCACAGTGGTACTTGCCTATTTGAAAATATAGTTTTCTTGGTGTTCGTAAGTGTTGTGTTTCGACGATGTTGCGGACTTTAAAAAAAATGTTATTCAATGATGTCAGGGTTAGATGTGAGTAAAAGTGCGACTTGACGTAGACACGCTTTGGTGAGGTGTCACAGGCATGAAGGCGTCTTTGTGGCCTGTTAAGTGAGAAAATTGTTGTGGTGCGCTGTGTGACACTAGTGAGTGGATTGAATAGAAAGGTGTCACGTGAAGTCTTTGTTTTTGGTACAGCATCTAACTAGTTTCCGAATGAATAACAAATTTATTAGTCATGGGTGGTTGTTGTACGAAACACATCGAGCATTTTCAGATTGTTATAGAGGTGGCATGTTTATCGTGAAATCTTTGTGTTCGCGACGATATGGAGCTCGTGTGGCTCGAAATTGGCTGTGTTGTTAAATCGCGTGTTAATAGATGGTGGCCAATTGGAGAAAGTAAGGTGGGAATGTGTTGAAGTTCGTTCCGAGGGATGTGTGAATTATTAATAATTATGCATGTAAAAAGAAAAGGACGAGGGAGTGTAGCTATGCTGGAATTTTTAACTTGTTTTGGGGAAGGACAGTTACATTTCTAGTTGTGCTTTTGAAGATATTGTATCTTTCGATTTTTGTATTTTTAAAAAATGCGTTTCACCTATGTTTATTAAAATTTAAATATATTGTTTAAATCGTTGCTTATGTTAGTGCGAAAATTATACTTGTAAAAGGGCAATGGCATGATAGTGACTTATAATTTGAATGGGGCGTGTACATAAAATAGTGAACATAACAATGATTTTTTGCAAAGTTTTGTGTATTTAATTAAGACATTGGTGTTTTTTGGTATAAAAATAAGGTATTAAAAAAAACATACAAATAAGTTTAGAATTATGATTCGAGTACTTAAAATATAATATGATTTTTTATGTAAATTGAAAGTAATGCAATAAAATTTAAAAGTTGCTTAAAATAAAGTAAAAATTGATAAATGAGGGTGTACAATATTTTAAAATTTGAATTGAAATGCTATAAAAATGGTAAAATTTGATTTTAAATGATTACAGTAAAAATAAACATTAAATTTATAGAGAATCAAGTTGTGAACATGAAGAGAGAGTTAAGTAGTTTTTTAAAAACTCACAGTTTTTATGATTGTTCAGTCAGGAGACTTGGTCTTTGGTTGTTGTCCTGATGACGTGGAAGGCGTCCCATGTAGAGCTTGTAGAAGCTTGTGGATTCTGTTTGGCGATGGTGGCATGTCGTCTGGATGGTTGCGTTGTAAGGCCGAAGGTGGGTAACTTCTCACCGGCTTATTTTGCGGGAATTTCGGCTGTGTCGTTGGGGGGAAGATTGCTTGGTCTTTTCGTTGGAATGGCGTGCTTGTTCCTCCATCTTTGCTTCTTGGCTCTTCTATCTATCTGGACAGTCTTTTTACCTTCTTCGTTGTGGTCTCCTTCGTTGTGGTTATCCTGTCGACTCTCTGTAATAATATGTTGAAGTTCTGGTTGACTCTTGTAGAACCTCGTCGACTCTCGCTATAAGTTGTGGCAACCGAGGGTCAAACCTGTAGTAACCGAGAGGGACAGTCAGGGCGTGGAGAGTTTTCCAGTACCTCTCTGCACCTTGTAGGACCTTTAACAGTTCTCACAGGGTACAGGCAGTCGTGGTCGAGGCAGAGTGGAAAAGCTTGGGAATGTCCACACACACAAAACGAAGCGACACAGTTGTCGAAGGAAAATTCCTTGAATAGATAAAAAGTCGAGCCAAAAGCAAAGATGAAGATCGAGAAGGTTTCTTACTGTTTTACATGGTCGATGAGTTGGTGACAACCGGCGACACGCGGATGGGGAACTCACTGGAACTGAACTGACTGCTGTTGCTACGGGCCTTTTTATACTACGAGAATTGGGTCATGCACGTGTCACACGTGTCGATGGACACCGGACACTGGCGACGGTCCGTCGGCTTCCAATCTATCTTTAGAAGTTACTTTGTAATTCTCTCAATCTTGCTTTTAACTCAGCTTTTAATCTATTATATAGTTTTATTTATTCATCCTCAGTACATTACATATGGTGATGCAAGGAGACATGTCAATTATGCGTATAATTATTTATAGATTTGCAATTAGTTCTATATACAACATGACAATCTTGTTATACGTATTACATAATATAGGGTTATTGGTTTAAATTATCATATATATATATATTTGAAAATAGAGCAATCCATAAATAAATCTTTAATTAAATATATGTAATATTGCGGTCGACTCTCTGTAATATCCTGTCGACTCTCTGTAATATGCGGGACTTTTGGGTGATGTTGATTGAGTGGTTTGATTGGATTGATTGATGGATTGTTGTGGGCGCAGTCGTGTTTGCTGAGATAGTAAGGTATTCACACAGGGGAAAAATAACGAGGACACAGGGTTGGATTGAAAAAGGCCAGCGATCAAGGGAGAAAGGGGTGACTATGGGGCTCTTGACTAAGGCTAGGCTGTCACATAGTGAACATTGGACTTATCTGCGTGATGAGGAAGATGGTGGCGAGATCCTGGCTCTGACAGGTCCTGCTGTTGTCCAGGTCCCAACTTGTTGCGATGGTGCCGAGCTCCCAACTGACTAAACTGAGTCCGAGATTTAACATGAAAACTTCTCAGGGCTCTCATTGGATGACTGTCCAGGTGTGCTCGTCTCTCATTGGCTCTTAGCTAATCTTCCTGGACTCTGATTGGATCTTTGTTAATCCTTTGTCCTTGTCTTGTTCTAACATGATCCCGGAAGGGACAGGTTCTTGAACCAGTTTTTATGAGTTCCTGGATAATAAAACCTACTAATGATCGTTTCCTCTTTGATGGTCTTTCTCCCAGATTTCGCTAAGCCTTGTCTTTATTAAAAATCTTTAGATCATACATTGCATACATATTGTGGTGGGATTACATCCAGTTATGTACAAATTATGACAGATGCGCCCCCTACATGTGAAGAATTCAAGAAGGGGTAGCTTGAGTGAATTCTGTAAAGGGAAAAAATAATAATTTTTGTGGGAAAATTAGTTGTGGTTATTGAGAAGCTATATACAAGCATGGGTGGTGATATAAGAGATAAAAGAGAATGGTGTTGATGATATATAGGTTGAGTATAATTAGGAGAAATCAAAAAAAAATTATTATAAGAAATAAAAATCAATGCTATGGTACATAGTGGGATAAAAAAAAGAAAATGCCTAAGCAATATTCTACTCGAGATGGGTAACAAAAATCGAGGGAAATTTTCTATTAGGACTTTTGAGAAATCAAAAATAAATAAGTTGGAAGAAATCAAAGTGAATGCCTTTGCGCATGGTGAGAAAAAAAAAGAAAATGTGCCTAAACCATATTCCACTCGAGATGGGGAACAAAAATCGAGGGGAATTCTATTAGGGCTTTTGAGAAATCAAAAATAAAAAAATATATAAAATATCTAATTTTAAAAGAAAAACCAGTGAGTTTTCGATAAAAATTTGTTTAGTTGTTGGTTTATGAACAAAATAACAAGAAGTTGTTATATAAATGGTAAATATTTGATTAAAATAAATGATAAGTATTTGAATTAGGATAAATGGCAAATTTGATTAAGAATTTTGAATTTAAAAAT
>CP092877.1:33563368-33727598 GCA_030710605.1 Cordylochernes scorpioides
ATCCGATAAATATCTCTTCCAGATTTTTCTCTATGTCCTGTTAAAACACGTTTAACATGTACATTAGTTCAGCTGATATTACCTCCCATCTTCACCGCTAGAAACGCTGCTTGCGAGCGAAAGGGCAAATTTGCAACGCAATTTGCAAATAACTCGAAAAATATTCAGGATAGAGACCTGGGGGGGGGGGGGGGGGGATTTTTACTATAAGTTTTTCAATAGTTAACTCTATATACTGTTAAAATTTCAGTCAGATTAGTTACGTATTGTGGACGTGTATAGCCGACATAGGAACAAACACACATACATACACTGACTTTTATATATATAGGGATAATTGACGTTGATTTAGCCTGTTCCCTGATATTTGGCCAACCCATTTTTTTTGATAAATCAAGAAAAGTCATCCACGAACGCGTTTCGGGCTGTTGGCCCTCATCAGCGTGGAGCAGGCTGTACCACTGCGACCAAAACATTTTTGGTCGAGGAGATGAGAAACTCCTCGATCTATACAAATTGACTTTATTAAATACCATGTAGACAAGAAGTGTGTGTCAAGACATTGTGTGGCCACAGTGATGGAGAGTGTGCCGGTCAACCTGCGACTTACCATCTCCACTGGCTTCATGTTCGCCTACTCCACCGTCGGCGTGGCCGTGGTGTGGGGCTCGTACTTCCTGCGGGACTGGCGCCTCTTCAACGCCCTCACCACGGCGCCGCTGCTCATCGTTCCATTCCTGGGCTGGTAGGCTCGTTGTCCCCGAGTGGCCCCGGCCTCACCGCCACTGCTTTAGGGCCTTCGTGGAGTCCCCCCGCTGGCTGCTCACGCGGGGCCGCGTGGACCAGGCCCGTAAGGCTCTAGCCCGGATGGCCCGCATCAATGGCAAGCCGGAGAATATCGTCAAGACACTTGACGTAAGAGACGCTGTGACGTCTTCTTCTCGTACAATTCCTCCTTTAGTTAGGTCTTGGTATCATTGCGCCTGTGTAGAGAACTGCTGGATATAAATATTTTCAAATTTTCAAAGGTATATATTATATGCCGAAGTTATCTGACGGTGGTAATATCTCCACAATAAAATGTACTTTAGAAAGCAATAGACATTAAATATGTCATTATCTCTTGGTAGAAACCATGACTCTATTCTTCTGTTGTTGATCTGTGTATGAACTTTCCATATTTTTTTTTATCAGTCTGTCCATGATTATTTCTCAACTCTGCCGTAGTTTGGAATTTATCTACCATTAATTTTAAGAGTACCATTTTCCGGATACAATTTCTAGCCTTTCTTTTTCCCTCGGTCTCAAGAAATTCCATGCAGATAATTGCTTCATTGACAATTCTCTAGGTTGAAGGTTTGAGTGTCGGCAGGATGCTGAGAGGGACTTCTGTGTGTCCAGCTGGTCTCTGAGAAGGGAACAGTCCCTGGAGCCAGTCTTCTGGGAGTGTTCAAGTTCCCGGCCTTACGTCGCGTTTACATTCTGACCAACCTCATCTGGTGAGTGAGACAATAGAGCTCTGTCCTTGTTCATTATTGTTGTTGAAACTCTCCGTCCAAATACACTTAGTTCAGGCTATGATAACCCTGTTGGTTTGCGGCTGCTTAAAATGTAAGTGCACCGCATGTCTACAGATGCAGTTGAACTTAGCATTTAAATGGAGCTCCGTTTGTTGCTTGCACTCATTGGTGGGATTGTACCTGCGTAAGTTGGGGGCCAATGAACAATTTATAAAAGTGTTCCATACGAGATTCGATTCCGGGTCCTGTTGTCGAGACCGGCAGTCGATACTCCCATGTTGTCATCAGAGTGTCTAGACATAAGTGTTCGCAGGGCCCTCCAGAGCTACGGCTACACGGGGGCGTACATCCACGCTGCCACGCTGGAGAAGGAGCCGTTCCTGATGGTGTCGGTGAGTGCTGCGGTGGACCTAGTCGGCAACTTGGCCGCGCAGTGGCTCGCGGGCACCGTGGGCCGACGGGGCATCATGGCGGCCAGCAACATCGTGGCCTACTGCTGCTACGCCGTGGCGTGCAACGAGTCGCTCTCCGGCCAACCTCTGACCGGCATCAACCTGGCCATGCTGCTCTGCGGCCGCTTCGCCCTCACCACGGGCTACAACGTCAGCTACCTGTACGCCGCCGAGGTGTTCCCCACGGTGGTACGTTCCCAGGGCATGGCCGTGCGTCAGGCGGTGGGCTCCGTGGGCAACTTCCTCTCCTCCCAGGTCATACAGCTGGTGAGTGGCCAACCTAGGGCGATGTCTTTTTATCCCCGAACTCTCGTCATAAATGGGCAATCCTTTAATGATATAGGACTCAGGAAAACTTCCCATTACCGACCCTTCTGGTAAGCGCGAGTAGATCTACCAACGATCACCTCCGGAAGAGGCCAGGAATGTCCATGTTTTTGGACCGTCTCTCGTGAAAAGTTCTACTCTATCTTGTATAAGTTATCGTGCACATTTACCGAGCTTTGAGAATATAAACTCGCTTCGCTAGCAGTGTCTGGATCAAAGTTGTTAGTTATTTTGCCCACCCATCTTAGCAGCAAGTCCACAAAGTGTAAGTAGAGTGACAAACTAGTGTCGGACCTATACTACGGCACTTCCAACCTCTCGAGTTACCCGGTGTGATAGTCTTGATTCTGCCATGTCGTCAGCACTACGTTACAACGATGTCAATGTGACAATAAGAGAGGTCGAGGAGTTCTAAGACGTATATATCGAAACTTTGATAGCTTATCAAAGTAGATTTCTTAGAACTTCTCGCCCACTCTCATTGTCACATTTACCTGTGACATCGTTGTAACGCGGGGGAGTGGTGACGACATGGCAGAACTGTCGTCAGGGGTCGACGTAATTACTATGCTAAAACATACATACTAAGTTAACAAATATATAGAAAGGAACTATATAGAGAGAGAAAGTATAAACAAAGAGACTATGTACAATTATATACAATCGCTTCCCCAACGACGAAGAGTCCTCTTATAGATAAACAGAGGGTCTTCATTATCCCCCCTCACCTCATGGCTCAGAAAAAAACTTGTTATAGGTGTCTTGGTTGAGGCGAGAATGGATTGGGAGTCGTCCGCCCGGCATGGATCGTAAATGAAAGATATGAGAAGGTTCCTGACCGGAATATTGCAATCTAGACTGCGAGAGCATATTTGATGTCCATAATAATACAACGTATGGAAAACAACATGTAAATCACAACATTCCCAGGTGTAATTCTGATGATCAAACCTCGATGTAGAAGATCATCATGTCACCATTCAGTTAGAGGACAGAATTCGCCGCGAAGAATTAAGGGATATGTGTGCTGTAGGACATGCACACGCCAGGACTCTCCCTGCTCACCTTCAGCCTGGCGTCGCTTATCACCTGCGGCATGGCCGTGTGTCTGCCCGAGACCCTGGGCCGGGCGCTGCCGGAATCCTTGGAGGATGGCGAGCAGTTGGCGCTCTCTCTCAGCTCCCCGATACCTTCACCCAAGTATGAAATATCTCTCTTTACTCCTTCTGATCCTCTCGGCGGTACATTGACTTGTTGGGATGTACTTTGGTAATTGATTATAAAACTAAACATAGCCACGATTTCTAATAAAATATTCCCTTTAATCAATATTAAGGTGAAAGCATCAGGCTTCCAGGGATAATTTATGAAAAAGGCATCTCCTTATCGTGCAACTGAAAGCTGTTGATGGCTTGCGCCATCTATCGGAACTTTCAGTTGCACGATAAGGAGATGCCTTTTTCATAATTTATGCACCTAATCCCAGTACAATATCACATTTGTACTATTTTTTCACATTGTGCCGCGGTCTCACGCAATTCTGGCCTTAACTACCCGTCTCATGATTTTTCAGGATGTCTGAATGACCAGTTTTTTGGTCGTTAAGGTACACCTTGCACCACGCTGATGCGGGCCAACAGCCCGAACGCGTACGTGGTTAGCTTTTCTTGATTAATCAATAATGGGTTTTTGGTAATTTCTGGAATAATTAAAATTCAACGAGAAAAGTTTATATTTATTCCGATAGATAGCGCAAGCCATCAGCAACTTTCAGTTGCACGATAAGGAGATGTCTTTTTCATAATTTATGCATCTTATCCAAGTACAATATCACATTTGTACTATTTTTCCAGGGATAAGTTATATAAAAAAGTATCCCTATAGAAGCCTGATGATTTCACCTTAATAGCTAAAATCTAATAAAATAATTTAATTCAAAAGCTAAAATTTTAAAATGAAAAGACAAATGGGGAAGAGTATGGCGGTTCGGATAAACAAATAGGAGCGCGGATCTAACCTTACTTCTACGCTAGGCCTCTTGGAAGTAGTTAGTGGCATGACGTAGCTACCGTCATTTTGCCTCACCTGGCTTGTCTCCACTGTGCGGTACAGAATACTGAAATTAGAACACTACTATTTTTCTCAGATATTTTAATCGAGTTTTCTCGTAACATGTTTAGAGTTCTGAGATGATTCACCTCGCCAGTATTCTCTGAGATTGTTGCGTAATACCAAGTGCTCTGCCGTAATCCATCTACAGCCGCGACTGGCACGGTGGATGAGATGACGGATGTTGGCCGAACGTGACAAAAGGGAATTTCCAGAATGCTCTCAACTGTCATCATATTTTCAACTCAATTTACACCTTCAACTTACCATGATCTATCTATACCAGATTATGAAGGGGAGTTGACTATACTTTTTGTATAGGCTTTTTCCCCATTATATCCAACGGTTCCTTATTTGTTTAGTTTACTTTGTATAGAGGAAATGCGCATCTATTATGATAAAAATTGAAGTTCTATCAACGCTAATTTTCCGTTATTCATTAAAATTGCATTGCGATTAGTGAGAGACAATGATAACAACTTTGGATCTCTTTAGGAGGAGCCGTTGTTGTACAGTAATGGACAAGGAGGGCTCTGGTCGTGACGGCAACTGGCTGGTGCTCGGCACCGGAACAGAAAGCTCGGGTGCTGGAGTCTCCTGGGGATGGACAGGACTGTTCGCCCCGGGCAAAGACGCGGCAGGGCTGGATGGTGTCAAGGGGATCTGCTTGATGGGTGCAGATAGCTCCGCGGCTGGTGTAGGGAAGGCGGAGTTGTTGAAGGGCATGGACTTGGAGGAGGGAGGCTTCGACACCGGGCCCTGAGGGGTGTCCTGATGACGTCCTCCAAGGGGCAGGTGGCTCGTCGATGTCGCCGACGGTGATATTTGCTACACTTGACGCCGTAGGTGATGTAAGCGGGTATATATTCTCCCTTAGAGATGATCACCAGCTTGGCAGGGAGCTAGTGGTGTTTCCGTTCTTCATTCAGAAGAACGAAGGCCTCCCTGTTGCCGGTAGCCACCTCTGGACACAATTTCGTGGGTCAGGGAAACAACCCTACAGTAGGGCCGCGGCGACGTCTTCGTTCTTTTCTGCTCTTTGTCTATATGGGAAGGCTTTCAGGAGGGTGGTTCCGATTGTGAGGCTCTCGTCAATAAGGCGCTCCGCGAAGTAGACGCTGGCCAGCCCGACCAAAACCTGGCCGGACATCTTCATTAGCGGTATACTAATGACTTGCCCTGCATCTGTTCCTGCGCCATCATACGAAGTCAGCGCTCCACTCGACGATGCAGCAATGGTCGAAGGTCGTAGCTGCCGACCTAGTCCTGACTAGGTCTTGCTGCTGTCTGCTGTTTTTAATAGCCGTTACAGGATCTCTTTTTGTCTTGTCCAGTTGCTGAGGTGGCCTGGCTGCGATGAATTCCGCCTTCGCAAGTTTTTCTGGTTGGATTGAAGACTCTTGGCCTTTTCTTTTTGAAGCCTTGGGCTTTTGCCAACCTTGAGATGTCAATTTCTTCTCGAAAGCTTAGACTCTGTCTGTTCGAATTGCATTTTCATTTTCCGACGTATTCGAAGAGACTGCGAGAGTTCTTTCCCACTGAGTTGACAAGTCATTGTAGTGGCTGGAATTGCTCATTTCGAGACCAAGATGGTAGCCTACTCCACTGCTGTTATATTCATTGCCTCGGGATGAAGGCCGACGCCGAAGAGTCAGGCTTGAAAATTCAGGGGCAGGTCGCCAGAGTCGAGCATCTCCAGGAGCAGGGGTCGGCAGTCCAATATCTGTGGGTCAGTGACCCACGACTGTTGGCGTGCTTCGAGGTAGGATGGGTTAGGGCGTGGAGGACCAGCCTTAGGACGATATTTGCATCGTGCCCCGAGAAGCAATTGCGACGCAAGTCGGCCCAGAGGATGGAGCAGGGCACGTCAACGCTGGGAGTCCACCGGGCCACCAGCTCTCCAACAGGAAGCTTCTGCAGCTGTGCCGAGTCCAGTGCCCAGCGCGCCCTCTGGTGATGAGGTCGGTATTGGGCGTTGTTGACGATGATCTCCGTCTCGTACTCATCATGATCGATTATCTGGCATTTTCCTGCAGGACACACTGGCAGAAGTCCCCTAGGAGCTGCACGTCGAGGAGCACAGCCCGCGTTGAGCGCGCTATGGTAGGTCACCATCGGAGAAGTATCCGGCAGCCACCCTTATCCAGCGCTCGGGAGCCAGCAGGTCGAGCGGCTGCAGGAGGATGGCGGGGTGCATTAACCCAGTGGTCCAGCTCAAGGACGCTGGACGCGGCCGCCCAGAGGCTCAACAGTCTCTTCCTCCTCGGTGAGAGCCAAACGTCTGGAGCCGGCGGTGTCAGCCACGCCCGGCTGCCAACCAGCCAAAAGTATCGGCGCCGCAAAGTGAAGCCTGGGCCCCTTCATGTAGGCGAGCCGAAGATGGCCCGCGATGTCAAGCAGGCCGACGCCTCCTTCGGAGAATGGGCGCGCCAGGATGCCCCCTGGGAAGCCACGAGACTCGGGTCAGCGCTAGACGTAGCGTGCCAGCCGCGCTTGCAGTCGCCCGAAGGTGGTTTCAGGTGGAACGTGGAGGTAGTGCAGGATGGACCCCAGGACCAGACCGCGCAGGCACGATTCACCAGCGACAGATCGCGGGGGAAGGGAGACCACCTCGCGATGGCTCGCTCCAGCAGCCCAGGATAGTCAGCGACTCGGACGACCAGGAAATTTCGAGAAGAGAATCCGTCCGAGATTCCAGAAACCACACCAGAGACCGCAGCTCTTGTCGAAGTTTATAGCCAACCTGGATGCCATACGGAACTCTTCGAAGATCAGAGATACGAGCTCGAAATGAATTGTACCTGATGAAAAGTACTATGTCATCCGCATAGGCGACCACGAAACTGTGGTCTAAGATCATCTTAAGGCGGCGAGGCCGAGATCCTAACTCCTATGCGGAAGATGGCAGCACTGAGGCGGCAACCCTGCCTCACCCCGTTGATAAGCGGGGATGCCTTGGTGTAGACATCTCCGACCCGGATGAAGGCGCCTGCTTCCCCGTAGAAGACAGAAACTCTCCCTAGGAAGACAGATGGTAGGCCCAGGTTCTCTAACAGGACGAACAGGTAGCTCCTGCTCATGACGCCGACTTCAGGTCCAGAGAGATGACAGCCAGCGGCACGTCATGTTTCGCTGCCCAGGCGACTTTATTGGACACTCGCGCAATGTTCCAGGAGGATGACCGTCCCAGGATGATGTAGGTTTGACACTCGGGCACGAGGTCTCATAGATGACGACACAGACGGCCCATGAGCACGCCGCTGAGGATCCTGTAGTCGGTCGTTAGGATTCTGATAGGCCAGAATGCCTGTAAATAGGACCACCATGCGATTTCGGCAGCAAGATGACATTTCTACGCCTTGAAGATGGAGGCAAAGCCCCGTGTAGTCGAGAATCCTCAAAGACCTACCAAAGAACTTAGGCGAAAACATCTTCAGAGGCTTTAACAAACTCGCAGGGTAATCCGTTCTTTCCCGAGGCACGTCTCCTTGGCAGGCAGTGAATGGCTGCTGCTATCTGTTCGCGGGAGATATCGGCGAGAAAGAGCTGGTTCCACTCATCAAACTCCAAGAGAGTCACTTCAGCGGGTAAGTCGGCGATGGCTTCAGCCGAGCTTGGAGCCTGGGATAAGGGTGATGGGGAGCGACGTCTGGCTCGGAAGGAACGCCCGAGGTTTGACAGGAAAGGATAGTTGGAGCAGGGAGTGTCGTCCTCCAGTGTTCGTTTCAGGAAATGGTTTGCTCTCTCGATACACCCACCGCCGGACACGGCGACGGCCTGCCCGAGTGACCGATATCTGCGACTAAATTTGCCTTGATCCCAGTCCAATGATTCCACAGCATCGGGGATGGATAATTTGCTAGGCCTTCCGAGGTTTCATCGATGAACGTTTCCGTTCGGTCGACGAATGAGAGCTGGCTCTTCCACTTGGATCACTTTTTAGTGAGTGACACGGTTTTAGAAGCCTGATGGGACGACGTCTGTCCAGACGACGCGCATCGACCCGGCTTCTGATATTAGAGACCCTGGTATGCTCCAGCGCAGCATTGAAGAAGGTAGCAGCGTCGACTAGGTCGGCTTGGTCCAGTAGCTTTGCGAGGGCTTCTATCGAACCCGATGATAGGTCCTTAAGCGACTTCCCGGAGATTTTCTGGATACCAAGGATACACGCACCTTCTCACACGCCATAGCTGCGATGGTCTGAAGCTGGAGGCATCGCTCTTTAAGAACACGAGAGACGTGGGCATTGACGCACGTCACACTTGCGAGTGCAACGACAGCGCTGTAGCCGTGGCAGAGGTCTCGTACATTGTCCAGGGACATGACGTTGGTTGCCTGCAGGAAGCAGATGTCGATCTCATGTTCCTTGGGAAAACAGAAGAGCAAAATTCTTCTCTGAAGAGCGGCGATTCCGCGCACGTTCAGGGTCGCAACTCGGAAGTTCATTTAGGCTACCGAGCAGAGTTTCTGGCACGTTACAGCTTCTTGTACAGGGTGTTGTTGATATCCCTGTAAGGGCCATAAGCGCCATGGCCAAGGTGTCGTTGGCCTGCCTCTGCTGGACGTTCGATTGGGCCAGAAGCTTGTCAATCACGCCATTGTTGGTGAAGGCTTGGAGTTTTTTACTCTCCAGTTTCAACTGCTGAACGCTGGTGATAGCCGTAGATGTTTTTTTTTTTTTTTTCGTTTTTTTATGAGAACATCCATTTGGTTCTACGCCAAAGTTCGCTTATCTTGGGATGGAGGAAGCTCTTGGGATTGAGTAGTAAATGAAAGCATTTAAACACGAATGTTTCTTTTACACATAAAACTTCTACTGTCCTTACTGCGATGGAAAAAATATTGAGAAGGCTTGAGTCATCAGTAGTTAACCCTCCCAGAGATTTCGCCAATTTAATCTACCAGACCGTTTCCTAGAGCTCTTTTACTGTATTGGACGATTCTGCTTATATATGCTGCACTGAAGGATGGAATCTCAGAAATGGTATTCAAGAGTGTATACTAGTCATCTTTTTTGATATGTTTAACACGATAGCTTTTCTGCTGAACTGGCAGTACGAGTAGACAAAACTCTAATTGGTCAATAATTCAAATAATAATTTGAAGTTTTTTTTTTTATATGTTCACTCTTGTTACGTGGGATACGTGGTAGGTATACGTGACATACAGTAGTACATGACTTATACAATACATTAAAAACAAATCACATTATCAATTATAGAGAATTGTTGCTACTTCTCTTTCAATCTCATTTTTAAAAAGCCTTTCTCCATCTCTATGATTTCCATTTTATTCCAATACCGATTTTACTTACATTTTATTATTACCCCATTTTTGTTTTGTTCCGGGTGTTTATACACTCACTAGACGAATGGCCCGGGCAACGCCCGGGTTTTACCCGAGTGCGCATATATTTTAAAAACGTTTTAATTCAAATATTATTCGTTACAATTATAAATTGGCGCCGTGGATGTCTCTCTTGTGAAACGTCCCGCCCCAAACTGTGTGTGTCTTGAAAATATAAAAATAAAAATGTGAATTTTCATAAATATTTCATCATGTCGATTTTCTTTTTGCATTTCACCTACTAAATCGATAGAGATAATTACATTTGCAACATGAACTTAGGTATATTGACTAAATAGAAAACTACATAGTAATAAAGATCATTTTTTAAAGGCACCATATCGTTTTTTTTTTTTTCAATAAAATCGAAACAAAAATTAACGATAAATAACGACAATTGCCTTAAAAAGAAATTGCCTTAAAAAAAGAAACATTCGCGGTGATTTTGTCTTGCATTCGTTTATACAATTATTATATACGAATGACCCGGGCAACGCCCGGGTTTTACCCGATTAAATGCTTTTATTCAAATACTATTCGTTACAATTATAAATTGGCGCCGTGGATGTCATTCTTGTATAATATATAAATGAGTTTTAAAAATTGTAAAAAAAAAAAAAATAAATGCATCGGCCGGGAATCGAACCCGGGCCGCCCGCGTGGCAGGCGAGCATTCTACCACTGAACCACCGATGGTTATGAAAAATCCCATCCGTGAGCTTCAAACAGACAAACAGACAGAATAAGGCAAATATATAAGTAGATGGACAAAACTTGAGGAAGTTTTACCTTTTAGCATGTATATACCGGAATTAAGACAAAAACTCTGAAAGGTATTTGATACGCAGTGACCTTTATTGAAGACTAGCCGAATGACCCGGGCAACGCCCGGGTTTTACCCGATTAAATGCTTTTATTCAAATACTATTCGTTACAATTATAAATTGGCGCCGTGGATGTCACTCTTGTAAAACGTCCCGCTCCAAACTTTGTGTCAGAGAAGCGATATTTTTATAAAGAGATGATCTGGCTTTGTGTCTTCTGCTCGAATGAATGTTTTTCTGTTAGAATTTTGTTCCTGCATACTAAAAATTAACTGGCTTCACCCTTGGTCTCTGCTTTTTGGAATTTTTCCGGATATAATTTTGTATCTGATAATCAAATATGATACAGCAATATTGTCATCATCATTTTCTGAATAAAAAACAACTACTTTTTTTCCCAGAACCCGTCAATTTATTTTTCTTGACTAAAAATCCGAAAAATATATTTTCCAGATTTTTCTCTATGTCCTGTTAAAACACGTTTTACATGTCCATTAGGTCAGCTGATATTACCTCCCATCTTCACCGCTAGAGGCGCTGCTTGCGAGCGAAAGGGCAAATTTGCAACGCAATTTGCAAATAACTTGTATACAAGACCAAGAAGAGGCGCCGCGAATCATCGAATTCGCCTACAGCCGCTTCACCATCCTTCAACATCGGAGGTGCCAGGAGCAACCGCCGAACGCAATCATCGGCGCGTTCGGTACCGCGGGCGCAGGAGATACCAACAACCAGGGCCCACATCGTGGAGGCCCGGGCGCGGCAGGCATCCTCTGCTGAGGAGCACTGCGTATACCTGGAACACGGCCCCGAACTGCAGCCCTTCCATTACCTGAGGGCGCTGGACAGGCTACTTGGAGGAACCGCCGGAGTCGTCCAAGTCTCCAAGGTAAACGGCCACCAACTCCTGGGACTGGCCAACAGAGGCCTCGCCGAGCGCCTCATAAACAACGGCCTTGAGGTTGAGGGCACTTTCCTCAGGGCTTTCCCTTTCCGCAAAAGAGCGGAGAGGATAACGGTGGGCAACCTCCCCTTCTTCGTGGAGGACACAGCCATCATCAACGCCCTTAGGCCCTATGGGCGCATTACCTCCATCGCGCCCAAAATGATGAAGGCCGGCCCATACACCTACACCGACGGCCGCCGTGAGGCGTTCATCGTCCTCCACGAAGGAGTGACCACCGAGAGGCTCCCCACCCGCCTCGACATCACCATCAAAGGCGAGGCCTGGCCCGCTTATCTGTCCACCGGCATCAAGTGTTCCAGATGCCACGGTCAGGGGCACCGCAGGGCCAACTGCCCCCTGCTTGCAGGGCGGGTTAACACCACTAGTTCGGCCCCATCAGCCTCCCCTGCCGGCGTCCCACCATCGACCGCCCCTGCACCGCCTCAGAGGCCAACGTCCCAGCACCCAGCACCGGCGCCTCCCTTGGAGATCTCCGGCGCTTCGCCCGCGGCCTGAGCTGCGATCCAACGAGCAGGCGCACCCCGGCCATCACCAACAGCGCCCCCGGCCTCACCTGCGCAGAAGACGCCACCTGCCCCTCCACCTGTGACACCTGCTCCGCCCTTGCGGGCACCTGGGGGTTCCGTGAGCCCTCAACCGGCGAAGTCGCAACCCTCTGCACAGGACATCGAGATGACTGCCATCGAGGAGTCCTCCATTTCCTCAACAGCATCAAGCAGGAAATCCACGAGGGAGGACCTCGTGGCCTTGATTCGGAAAAGCCCCGCCGTGTCCTTTGCTGAGACGGACGCTCTTGGTCTTGGGCGGGAGGAGGTCTTGGACCTCCTCGCCTCGAAGACCAAGGCCCAAAGACAAGGACCGCTCCTGACACCTCCGCAGAGCGAAGCTCTCGCCGGTATAATTAAGCAACTCTTTGGCCTGAAGCCCGGAGGCAACACCAACGTTTACAAAATCCTGCATCAGGTCAAGTCCGAGCTGAAGACAGGACCGGCGGCAGTGCCTCCAACACCCACACTGACAGCGCCTCGGCCTGCGGAGACAACACCGCCCGCTCCCCACGGGGAAAAGACGTCGCCGGACATCGCGACACCTCCGCTGTCCTGCCAATTTATTGATGACCGCTGGATGGAGACAGACGATATCTATATATATATAAAATTGAATGTCTGTCTGTGTGTACTTTATAGATTCAAAAAACATACATCCAATCGCCGTGAAATTTTGGGATATTATTAGGTACTAGACGAATGGCCCGGGCAACGCCCGGGTTTTACCCGAGTGCGTATATATTTTAAAAACGTTTTAATTCAAATACTATTCGTTACAATTATAAATTGGCGCCATGGATGTCACTCTTGTGAAACGTCCCGTTCCAAACTGTGTTTTTAAAATGTTTTAATTAAAATACTATTCGTTACAATTATAAATTGGCGCCGTGGATGTCTCTCTTGTGAAACGTCCCGCCCCAAACTGTGTGTGTCTTGAAAATATAAAAATAAAAATGTGAATTTTCATAAAGATTTCATTTTTTCTTTTTTTTTTGCATTTCACCTACTAAATCGATAGAGATAATTACATTTGCAACATGAACTTAGGTATATTGACTAAATAGAAAACTGCATAGTAATAAAGATCATTTTTTAAAGGTACCATATCGTTTTTTTTTCAATAAAATCGAAACAAAAATTAACGATAAATAACGATAATTGCCTTAAAAAGAAATTGCCTTAAAAAAAAGAAACATTCGCGGTGATTTTGTCTTGCATTCGTTTATACAATTATTATATACGAATGACCCGGGCAACGCCCGGGTTTTACCCGATTAAATGCTTTTATTCAAATACTATTCGTTACAATTAGAAATTGGCGCCGTGGATGTCATTCTTGTATAATATATAAATGAGTTTTAAAAATTGTAAAAAAAAAAAAAAAAAAATGCATCGGCCGGGAATCGAACCCGGGCCGCCCGCGTGGCAGGCGAGCATTCTACCACTGAACCACCGATGGTTATGAAAAATCCCATCCGTGAGCTTCAAACAGACAAACAGACAGAATAAGGCAAATATATAAGTAGATAACATTTCAAATTTTCAAGACACACACAGTTTGGAGCAGGACGTTTCACAAGAGAGACATCCACGGCGCCAATTTATAATTGTAACGAATAGTATTTTAATTGAAACATTTTAAAAACACACAGTTTGGAACGGGACGTTTCACAAGAGTGGCATCCATGGCGCCAATTTATGATTGTAACGAATAGTATTTGAATTAAAACGTTTTTAAAATATATACGCACTCGGGTAAAACCCGGGCGTTGCCCGGGCCATTCGTCTAGTAATATATAAATGAGTTTTAAAAATTGTAAAAAAGAAAAATGCATCGGCCGGGAATCGAACCCGGGCCGCCCGCGTGGCAGGCGAGCATTCTACCACTGAACCACCGATGGTTATGAAAAATCCCATCCGTGAGCTTCAAACAGACAAACAGACAGAATAAGGCAAATATATAAGTAGATATCCCCGGGAAGGTTTTGAAAAATAATTTCTTGAATATCTTGAATATCCTTAGAGTTATTTGCAGATTTGTAGATTTAACTCGCAAGCAGCGCCCCTATTGCGACGATGTTAAAAAGTTTTTTTATCTATAAGTTTTATTATCACTAAGTTTATTATCTTAAAGATTATTTATCAAAATGAGATTTTCTACCTATTAATTGCTCACAAGTCAAAGTTAATTTTATCATTTATCTACAACATATATATTGGGAGAATAGATAAAATGATGATTTTGTAATGTAGAAAATTAGGAAAACAAAATTCAGGATGACACAGCAATTTATTTGAGACAAGAATAATGATACAATTCCAAGGCAAGATACTATTCCTTTAACTTCCAATTACCGAGGGAACCAATTAATATTGATTTTATTCAACTTATCGAGTATTTTTCAAGGGACCGGGAAAAACTGTTTACTTTATCGAGAGATTCAAATTTACGAGTTTCAAATTATCAAAATATATCTATTATTATTTTTTTTTATAAGTTTATAGAGAATTGTTTTAACAAATGTTCGTTAGACAAACCTTTACTCGGGTAAAACCCGGGCGAAGCCGGGTACATCCGCTAGTATTACATAAACTAAACCAAGAACGCGACTGTGAATTGGGGATCGAAGAGGGAGACATCATAGAAGCCATCATATACCCCGAGGATAGGGAGCCTCTCATCAAGCGCCTGTCTACTCGGAGGAGGAGCCTCCTCGCTGCTTTCATCAGCGCCGCCATCGAGCGCGCTCGGGACTCCGATCCCTTTGTGCGTGAGGGCATGTCCGCGCTTAGGAGGATGTTTCCCTCCTGATTGACTTCAAACGACCCTCGGTGAGGACGCCGCCTGTTCTGAATTTAAATTGTAAATATTTAATTCCTCTTACCTAACTCTTTGGAGCACTGATTGACTAAGCAGCCAATAAAACATTTTTAATTGTCATACTTGTATACTTGTGTACATAGACCATAAATCTGTACATAGACAGGAAAAGCACATATATTTTAATAATATAAATGAGTTTTAAAAATTGGAAAAAAATATATATATGCATCGGCCGGGAATCGAACCCGGGGCGCCCGCGTGGCAGGCGAGCATTCTACCACTGAACCAAAAGCAAACGGTGACAGAATTGTGCATGACTCTGATAACTGTATATATTATACACGATAAACAAATGTGAACAAAATTGCCTCTGTCTCCTTTAAAAAAAAAAACCCCCCGAAGAAGCTAAAGACTTTCTATTTCCTAAAGTGTCCACACTCGTAAATTTTGAAGTGATTTCACATTTTAAACCTATTGAATTGTCACAAAGCAATAACGCAGCGCCATCTATATATAAAAAATGAAAATATTTAAGCACGAATGTTTCTTTTATATACAATATAAACTTCTACTGTCCTTATTGGGATGAAAAAATATATTGGGAGGGATTGGCTCAGTGGTGAACCCTCCCAGCGGTTTCGCCAATTTAATCCACCAGACCGCTTCTTAGAGCTCGAATACTGTATTGGACATTTCTGCTTATATACGCAGCACTGAAGGGTGGAATCTCAGAAATGGTATTTAAGAAAACTATGGACATAAACTTATAGGACAGTTGAATTACATATAAATATTTAAAAATAAAAAAGGCATATCCTACCAGGAGCACATGTGCTTTTCAGAAGGCAGAGCGCCATCTGGTGGAACAGAAATCAACTAAACATTGATTTAGCCTCTTCCCTGATATTTGGCCATCCCAATTTCTTGATAAATCAAGAAAAGACATTCACGAACGCGTTTTGCGCTGTTGGAGCTCGTCAGCGTGGAGTAGGCTGTACCACTGCGACCAAAAATATTTTTGGTCCCAGTGGCTTCTTGAGAAACGAAGAAATGGGTATTTAAGGCCAAACTTGCGTAAATACGCTTAACATGAAATGTTGGGTGTGACAGATGCTGGCGTCAGTGGTGTCATAGGACTTCAAAGAAGAAAGAACCTGAAATCTTCGTCACGCACCTGTGACCTTGTGGAGCATCACAAGTAAGATCATAGAAAAATATTGATACAAAGTCTGTTTAAGAAGTTCCAGGAATGACCAAAAAAAGTATTATTTGTAAATATTGATATATAGAACCTTTAAAAAAAATGATCACCTTTATGCACCCGGCAAATACCTGCCATCTTATTTTCGCGCTGTTTAAAACACCATTGGTATTGGAAATAAAGTAAAAGATAGAAAGCGAAAAATTGATAAATAAATAAATACACAAATGAATAATACAATATAATGCGGCTTATGATATATTGTAGAACGACATTTAACAATTATCCCGCAAATGTTTCTTTTGAACGAAAAATCGAAATTTATTTTACGGAGAAATAAGGATTATTTCTAACCTTAGGGATGAAGTATGAAGGGATGAATTGTGAAGATAAATTTGACAATTATCCCGCATTATCATTACTCTTCACAATTCATTCTTTCATACTTCATCCCTAAGGTTAGAAATAATCGTTATTTCTCCTTAAAATAAATTTCTATTTTTCGTTCAAAAGAAACATTTGCGGGATAATTGTCAAATGTCGTTCTGCACAAATGAATAATTTAAATAATTTTGAATCTAACTACAGTAATCCCTCGTTAAGACGAACTCAACGGGAGAACGAAATACCCTTTTCGTCTTAAAAGAATTCGTATAAACCAAATTCGTATTAGACGAATTGAATTCGTGGTATCCGGGGGTTGTACTTATGTACTACTGATGAGTAAGAAAACTACATTTCTGAGGAATAATGAATAAATTTATTTGAAAACAATTTTAATGAAAAAAAAAATATTTTATAATTTTAAGGAACAACAATTATGTATATGTCATAATTTGTATATAATTGTATGCACCCCCGACCCACTATGCATGTACAATGTATGATTTTCAAAGATTTAATAAAGAATAAGGTAACTGGAGGACAGAAAGTAGCAACAAGACATAGGAAGTAGGCTTAAAGCGGGCACAATTATTAATAACTTGTACAGTCAATACTTCCTGACAGGGCCGGACGTATCTGGTGACCGCAGAAGTTATAAAAGTTGAGAGACGCCCAATATTTCCGGAGCAGGACTGGACGTATCTGATAACCGCGGAAGTTATAAGAGTCGAACTAACACCCAATACTTCCTGACAAGATCGGACGTATCTTCCACCAAAGAAAGCCGCAGGGCCAATTAGAAGACAACGCCTAAATAGGTCAACCAATAGAAAAAGGTCATGTGACATCTTTCGACCAATGGGAAAGAAGATAAGTCTTGGTGTTAAATCGAGAAGCTAGAATTGTCAGTTGCTCCTTCGCTCCCAACGAGGTAACATCTGCTCTCGAGACCTCCCCGCTCAGCTCATAGCTAAGTCAATCACCGCCATGTGATCAGATAATTAATAAGTCCAAACCCGCTCCGCCTTCTCTCTAAGCTTTTCTTTCCTCCAAACCAGTTGCCTTTTTATTTTCAAACCCCATCACGTGTCCTGATTATTCCTAACTGTATGCTTCAACTTCCACTCAAACGACTGCGTTTCAATCAAACCTCACCATTCTCATCGAACAACAAGAAATTCCGCAACGATATTGTCACAGAACGGATAAGTCGACAGGATAAAGAGATGGAGATTAATCAGGATTTAATAAGCGTAAAAACGGACAACCCTACGAAAGAAAGAGGGAAGAAACTGGCAACGAGCGGAAAGAAGCTGGCAACGAACGAAGCGACAAAACACACCCTGGCGACAATAATTTTGCAGTTGACCGCCACACTTCAAGGAGCAAGGTCCACTCAACTACAGACGACGTTCCGTAGCGCCACCCCCGGAGCAGCCCACACCCCCCGCCGACCGAAAGGCGAGATGAGCGCGGCAGCCGACGCACGTGCCACCACCCCAGGCAAGTGTCACCGAGGCCGGACACCGACCACCGAGGAGTCATCCACCACCATGCCGTACCCGTACCCCGCACTCGAAAGTAATCCGCACAAGCCGGGACAGTGCAAACGGTCCCGAAACGAC
Source organism: Cordylochernes scorpioides (assembly GCA_030710605.1). NCBI lineage: Eukaryota > Metazoa > Arthropoda > Arachnida > Pseudoscorpiones > Chernetidae > Cordylochernes > Cordylochernes scorpioides. Next base: position 33,581,496 of record CP092877.1, read on the forward strand.
ATTCCAGTACCGGACTTCACTCCAATTTCGCGGACGGTGCGAGCAGTCCCGAGCCCCAAGCCAACCATCCCAAGCCAAGACGTCCCAGCCGAGCCGAACTTTAGAGACTAAGGTAGGCACCCCCCCTATGGCGTCAAGAATTGACTTTGAACTCTTATCTAACCCTACCTACCCCTTTAACCATGTATCTAAACATGTACCAAATGAATGCAAGCACGGGCTAGACCAAAACCTGTCCCAAAGGGCTCGTACAGCACACAAAGCTTTCACACATGGAAACCCTTGCCTGCATTCATTGCCCAAACCCCAAATATTTACATACCACCATTCTAATCTCACACCACGCAACTTTTCATGCCCACAACATATAAAGCCACCACGACTTCAACCTACAATTCCAATAATGCCCAAAAAAGTGTCCGTACACCGACACAGCTCACCCACTTACCACACAAAATCCATACATGACCATACGTCGCCACGCCATAACCACGCAAATGTACCTCACAACATACACGCACCCATACGTCACCACGCAACAAACACGCACAACCCGCACAACAAACGCAACACGCGCGCCAAAAGACGACAACAACCAACAAGCGCATGCACAACCGTTAAGAATAATACAATCATCCCGTCTACACAAAACATAGAAAAAATTCACCCTACCAAACAACCACACAATCGAAAAACATTGCGATCTTTCCTAAAAGCTGTGAACGCCTATAAAGAGTTCATTCCGGACCACGCCCGCTTGCGGACGCCACTTGTCAACCTTCTAAAAAAGGATGTCATGTGGGTCTGGAGTGACGAATGCCAGAAAGCGTTCACTAACCTGAAAGAAAGCCTTACCACACACCCCACATTATACCTTTACCAAGAAGGTCTGCCATGCCAGGTGTACTGTAACACCTCAACATTCGGCATTGCAGGCATTCTTAAACAAGTCTACCCTGATGGGAAGACATACCCAGTTCAACATTTCAGCCGCTCTCTGCGTGGTCACGAGCGAAATTATTCAGACTTGGAACTACAATGCCTAGCCATTGTGGAAAGTGTGGATAACTTCCGCGCCTGTCTAATGGGCAGAAAGTTTACAATACTTTCTGACCATCCTGCATTGCAGTGGTTGAAAGAGATCAAAGCCCCGTCAGGCAGATTGTTTCGATGGAGGTTAAGACTGTCAAGATACGAATATGAGGTCCGTAGCATAAATGGAGTACAACAATATGAAACGGGCGTTGTAACTCGTATCCCATTTTGTGGCTTTCTAGATGCGCCACTCATAAAGAGCCAACAGTCTTCTCCACCGGGAAAATCTCGCGTGACTATGGATCACAATGAACTGCGCACCGTCTCCCGAAAAGGAGTACTTAAAACTATAGTCCCAAGTTCACTTACAGCCAGACTTCTTAAGTCCGTACACACACAACACCACCATCCAAACATCTCCAAGATGACGAGACTCATCTCGTCACAATATTATTGGCAGAACATGACACAAGACATCGCAAAACAGGTAAAAACCTGCCCCACCTGCCGATTCGCTAGAAGAATCGATGAATCCAACCAACCTTCACGTAAAAATACCGACACAGGCCCCAAAGCAAAACAAAATTCGTACATAAAGCACAGCGTACACACAACACAAACAATGCCAAAATTACACCACCCACGTCAGAGAAACTTTCCCATATCTCCACTTAAACCAATTACTGCCGACATATCTCTAATAAAACCATTGACGATCAAACAGGAGAACTGCGAACCTACCAATCATTTAAATTCTACAATTAATAAAGTTCAAGCAAATATTTCAAAATCCCCATTTACAAAAATATGGAAGAACATGGGGCAATACCCTATCTTTCATCTGATTTTTATCCTTTGTTTGTTAGTTCTACCATACAAATATATCCCAGTTTTATTTCTTAGTTATTTGTTTATCTATACCATGCCCCCTCATAAAACTTTCGAATTACAAGAGGCAGTTTTCCATTGTGGACAAGCATTTATAAAACTTCTCATAATTTTAGGAAACATTTTTGCAGAAAATCTAAATAAACTCCGAAGAAATAGAAGTAACTGAAAGTAACAAGATCCGAATCGCACCCAAAAAACAAATAAGCGGAAGGAAGTGAGAATTTCGAGACGCCGCGACAAGGATGTAACGCCCTTACTTCAATTACATACAAATAGTGGGAGGGGAATTCTTAGATCGGATCCCGCTTCCCCGCACGCCTCATTTCCGGATCCAATTACCACCCCTCGTTTCTGGCCAACACATAAAATTAGGTCACCGCTTCCCGCACAGATTCCCCTATGCCACCAATCTTGGATTCCAATTCGAGCCTGCGTATCGACTTTTGCAAAATGTGGTCCAATCGCCTTATCACAAGAAAATTAAACAAAGTACACACACAAACATTCTAAATGAGTTCCCATCCCTATTATAACAAATCAATTACTTTACAGACTTCCAAAAACGTTACATATTCCACTTACACTGAGATCTCAAAACAACAATACACACAAAGACAAAACATTTATAGGGCATGTAGATATAACGGGTTCAAACCAATACACCTTATTGTTCATATTAATCATTTTCATTATTTTCTCTCAATTAAAATTTAAATATTTAATCAATTTAACAATTTATTCAATTTATTATCACTTTTAATCATTAATTATCATTATATTTACCACTTAGTTTATATTATCATAGTTTCAAATCAACGAAAACTCATTGGTTTTCTTTTAAAATTGGATATTATATTTTATTTTGATTTACAAAAACATTCTCTTTTTTTTCTATTTTTTTTTTCACCATGCAATCAAGCATTCACTTTGATTTCTTCCAACTTTTATATTATTTTTGATTTCTCAAAAGCCCTAATAGAATTCCCTCGATTTCCATTTCCAATTTCGAGTAGAATATGGTTAGGCATTTTTCCTTTTTTTTTTTCACCATGCATCAAGCATTCACTTTGATTTCTTCCAACTTTTTATTTTTATTTTTATTTTTTGATTTCTCAAAAGACCTAATAAAAATCCCTCGATTTCCATTTCCAATTTCGAGTAGAATATGGTTAGGCATTTTTCCTTTTTTTTCCACCATGCATCAAGCATTCACTTTGATTTCTTCCAACTTTTTATTTTTATTTTTTGATTTCTCAAAAGACCTAATAAAAATCCCTCGATTTCCATTCCCAATTTCGAGTAAAATATAATTAGGCATTTCTTTTTTACCATGCAACAAGCACTTTTCTTTTTTTTTTTTTTCACCATGCAACAAAGCATTTTTTTTTCTCACCATGCAACCAAGCATTTACTTTGATTTCTTCCAACTTTTTATTTTTAATTTTTGATTTCTCAAAAGCCCTAATAGAACTCCCTCGATTTCCATTCCCAATTTCGAGTAGAGTATAGTTAGGCATTTTTCCTTTTTCTCACCATGCACCAAGCATTCACTTTGATTTCTTCCAACTTTTATATTATTTTTGATTTCTCAAAAGCCCTAATAGAACTCCCTCGTTTTTATTTCCAATTTCGAGTAGAAATTAGTTAGGCGCATTTTCTTTTCTTTTTAATCCACTATGTACCATAGCATTCATTTTGATTTCTTACAATTAAAAAATTTTTTGATTTCTATTAATTATATTCAACCTATATCATCAACACCATTCTATTTTACCTCTTATATCACCACCAATGCTTGTATATAGCCTCTCAATACCCACAACTAATTTTCCCACAAAATTATTTTTCCCTTTACAGAATTCTCTCAGGCTAACCCCTTCTTGAATTCTTCACATGTAGGGGGCGCATCTGTCATAATTTGTATATAATTGTATGCACCCCCGACCCACTATGCATGTACAATGTATGATTTTCAAAGATTTAATAAAGAATAAGGTAACTGGAGGACAGAAAGTAGCAACAAGACATAGGAAGTAGGCTTAAAGCGGGCACAATTATTAATAACTTGTACAGTCAATACTTCCTGACAGGGCCGGACGTATCTGGTGACCGCAGAAGTTATAAAAGTTGAGAGACGCCCAATATTTCCGGAGCAGGACTGGACGTATCTGATAACCGCGGAAGTTATAAGAGTCGAACTAACACCCAATACTTCCTGACAAGATCGGACGTATCTTCCACCAAAGAAAGCCGCAGGGCCAATTAGAAGACAACGCCTAAATAGGTCAACCAATAGAAAAAGGTCATGTGACATCTTTCGACCAATGGGAAAGAAGATAAGTCTTGGTGTTAAATCGAGAAGCTAGAATTGTCAGTTGCTCCTTCGCTCCCAACGAGGTAACATCTGCTCTCGAGACCTCCCCGCTCAGCTCATAGCTAAGTCAATCACCGCCATGTGATCAGATAATTAATAAGTCCAAACCCGCTCCGCCTTCTCTCTAAGCTTTTCTTTCCTCCAAACCAGTTGCCTTTTTATTTTCAAACCCCATCACGTGTCCTGATTATTCCTAACTGTATGCTTCAACTTCCACTCAAACGACTGCGTTTCAATCAAACCTCACCATTCTCATCGAACAACAAGAAATTCCGCAACGATATTGTCACATATATGTGATGATTTAAGACCATGGAATTGTTGTAAATAGTCTAAATATCCACTACCACATGTTCCACCCCATGACTGTATATAACTTCTTATGTACTGCACATAGAAAGCCTCAACTAACATCAATCTGTACCGCGTAAGAATCTAATAAAGTATTGCAACTGTACAGATAGAAGGAATGGAGAGAGACAGGAGAAAGTTAAGGTTAAAACAAATCAGGCTTAGAGGATCGTAGAAGTCAAACCTAAGAGGTAGGCCTAGAAGAGAACATAATTATTAATAACGCCACAGTTAACCTTCTGACCCCGGACACCCTGCGAGCTAAGTTTAAACCAATATTTCCGGACAAGACAGGACGTATCTTGTGACCAGAAGTTATAAAAGTTTGAGAGACGCCCAATTTCCGGAACAAGACCGGACGTATTTCTTCCGTCAAAGAGATAAGCCCGGCCCAATCAGAAGACAATACCTAAGTAGGTCAACCAATAGCCCACTACCACGTGAAAAAGTCCCACCAATTAGGAAAGAATCACCTAAATAGGTCAGCCAATTAGAAAGCAGCAAGGTCGTGGTGTTAAATCGAGGCCCTAGAATTGCCAGTCTTCGCTTGGATTCCAACGGTAACACTTGCTCTAAGATCTCCCTCTCTCCTCATCCCATTCCTTCTTGACGTCAGACGCTTTTAGTGGAATCTCTGTTTGTTTATTTCACCTTTGGCCCAGCTGTGTCGCCTTCCACCACGACTGCACGGTAGAGTTGACATCGAGGTTCGTCTAGCATCAGGTAACACTGGTCCCAGAGGTCCCAAGATATCACATATATGTATGTACATAAATTATTTTATTTTAAAAGACAATATGGATAATATAATCACAATGTAAGGCAATAACATGAGAATATAAGTTTATTTTAAAACACTAATAAAAAAGAACAACAAAAGAAACAACTTACATAATATACTTGGTACATACAATGTTTATGTGTATGCAGCATATGCAGTATGCATAGAGTATCCTATATCTGGGTTTTCTATGCAGGCTTCAGAAAGTCTGTTATAGTTTTTTTGGTGGTATTTGATTGGGCACTGTTTCAGACACTCCCTTCTTATTTTATCCAGGTCATCTTCAAAATGAACATCAATATCCGCAGAGGTTTTGGACAGCTTCTGGAGGGTTTCGAGGGCCGCGATTACTTCCCCTCTAGTAGGCATCATTATCTCTTCTTTCACCTCATCGTCTTCTGTTTCTTCTTCTTCTTTTCTTCTAATTCGGGTGAACCGCAAATTTTCAACCCTTCATCCAGGGCAACATACTCCAGGAAAGTCAAAGTCTCAGCTGGGTTTGTAGCTGAAAGGAGTTTGGTCCATTCTTCAGGCTCATCAAGCATTGTTTCTGGAAGTGAAAACGATTCAGCTGTTTTGCCTTTAACAGTTGGCCAAGCTTTTTTGATTGTCAGCCAGTCGGTAACCGTTTCTTCGCTTATTTTGTTGATCTCACCACTCACAACAAGAGACGCAATTGTGTTTCTTCTTTGAAATCTCCAGAGCCATCCGTCACTCCCCTAAAAATTTCCACACCCAATGAGACACTTATTTCTTTAGCCTTTTCTTTGACAAGTGCGCCGGATACAGGAATATTATTTTGTCTACTTTTTCTAAACCATTTTAAAAGCTCATCTTCCACGTCTTGATGGGATGCTTTTCGAAGTCGTTTTGAAGAGCTCGAAGACCCTGATGCAACAGCCGCATCTATTTTTTCTTTGTTTTTTAGAGTGGTTGATAATGTGGACTTCGCAATTTGAAAATTTTCGGCAATTTGCGACTTAGACAACACTTCACGTGCAACTTCGTCCAAAATTTTCCTTTTTAAGGCAAGATCAATGGCGCTTTTTTTAAGCGGTTTAGATGACATGTTTATGTAGGTTTTTTATGGAAGCTCAAACAATTCACACTTCGATTTTTAGAATTTAATAATTTTTATTTCAAGCGCATTATTTTATAATATTTATTTATTTAAGTAACCCAGGTTCCTGGAGCGTACAAAAGTCGCCAACTACCCGGAATTTTTATAATACAATCAATTAGTCGGTTATAAAAAAAGTTATAACAAATAGAAATAAGTCCTTTTTCTTCTGAGAGCTCGATTTACACAGATTATTATTCACAGAATATATTTTTATTATTTATCTTATATTTAATATTTTTAAATATATGTTTTGTATAAAAATATAAGAATAATATAATATTCTGTGAAATTCCGTGAAAGCGTGCGCTCCTTGGCTGCTGGCTGGCAGGGGTCACCATGGCCCCTACATTTATCAGTCGAGAAAAACAGCAATACTGACACAATAGAGTCGAAATTTTCCACTGATTGAGTACATGGAACGACCCCAAGGGGATGGTTTCATAGAAAATGAGTCATCATAACAAACAAAGGACGAATGTTTACACAAAAGACAAAGAGAGCCAATACTTGATATCAACGGTGTTTTTGTTGTTTTAATAGTTTATTGTTTTACTTATAACTCGCCTTTAAAAACATATTAGAATTCGTTTTAACCGATTGATTAGTTCTGCTGGGGGCTAAATTTAATTCGTATTTCGTCATAACCGAATATTTCGTCTTAACCGGCAAAATCTCTTTGGAAAGCATTGAAATTTAACGGGGGAAAAGAAACGGTTCGCGCAAACCGAGAGTTCGTATAATCCGAGTTCGTGATAACGAGGGATTACTGTATTGTACTTAGAGTAGCGATAAGCAGGTGATATTCTGGAGGTAATGGGCGAAAGATTTGATTAATTTAACATAATGAGCTTTATTCTATTATGATAATATGAAACATAAAAATAAACTAATTTCAATCGGAGTAATTATCTTGAAATATTATGCTAATCATCAATCTTTTTTGATAACTTTAACCTCTTCAGTTTCTACCACGGGCTTATTATCAGCTTCTTTAGCCTTTTCACTTTATTCAGCTTCTATAACAGGCTTCTTATCAACTTCTTTAGCCTCTTCAGCTTCTATAACAGGCTTCTTATCAACTTCTTTAGCCTCTTCAGTTTCTATAACAGGCTTCTTATCAACCTCTTTAGCCTTTTCACTTCATTCAGTTTCTTCAATTTCTCTAACAGGCTTCTTATCAACTTATTTAGCCTCTTCAGTTTCTATAACAGGCTTCTTATCAACTTCTTTAGCCTCTTCAGTTTCTATAACAGGCTTCTTATCAACTTCTTTAGCCTTTTATTCTTTTCATCTGAACTTGAGTTCTTTAACTCCTAGGCTCAGGCACTCCTATCCTCATAAACAATCCTTACAAATCCTCTGCCGGCCATCTCGCCGTCCCTCATTGGCTCTTTGTCCCGTGATCAGGAAATTATATTATACAAATGAATTAGTTTTAGCAATTGAAAAATTCACCCAACTTCAGGATCCGTTTTGCAAAGATCTTTTTAAGAAATGAAAGCATTAAAGAACGGATGTTTCTTTTACACACAAAACGAACTTCTACTGTCCTTCCTGCGATGAAAAAATATTGGGAAGGCTTGGCTCATCAGTGGTGAACCCTCCCAGCGGTTTCGCCAATTTAATCTACCAGACCGCTTCTTAAAGTTCTAATACTGTATTGGACGATTCTGCTTATATATTCTCCACTGAAGAGTGGAATATTATAAACGGTATTCAAGAAAATTATAGACAAGCTTTTAGGAGAGTAGAATTACATATAAATAAATACCTTTTTATTTTATAATAACGGAACATTTATTTTGGTCCTCATTGGGGACCTAGAGAGTGAGCACGCAGTGTGCTAATGAGAAATCCTGTTTTTCAACCTCCATCTCTGGTAACGTTTCAAGAGGATTGCCTCTCACAGTCCCTGAATGTTTAAAATATGTGACATTCAATAGAAATACTGCTACTCTTTGTAATTGAATATTTTCAAGTTACCTTTCACCATACTACCCCTGCCTGTCTCCATATCTACTTTTTACCTCTTTAAAAAAATAGGTTATAGCATCCTCACACAATAAGGTACAGGGTTCGGTGGAAGGGTGGTCTAAACCATTGGTTTTCGACCGCAATGACCCGGGATCGAATCCCGCATTGGCCACTTTTTTTCTAATTGAAAAAAAAAATGCTCCAATGGCCCTCGATTCTTGCAAATATTCAACCCCACCAGCGAGTGCAAGTAACCAAACAGGCTCTAGCACATTTGTAAATGCAAAGTCGAACTGCTTTTCACATGTGTGGACATGTGGTGCACTTACAGTAAAAGCAGTCACTAACTACCCACCATAATTATCGTGTACTAGGGATAATAAATCAAATTTAAAAAACATTAAGGCACACACAGTAGTGGCCACATGTAGCCTGCACTACAGTGACGAAGGAAAATATACCTGTGTGATTAGCTTTTCTACTTAATTCTGGTTCAAATCACATAAATAGGTACCGCTCAGCAAGAGCAACCTAGTTCATGATAATTGAAACAATGACTAATATGTGAAGGTTATTCACATATTAAACAAATTTTATCACGGGATTCAATCCCGGTTCATGACTGTCTGGAATCGAGGGGGTTACCTACTCGTCCACCGACTTTTTGTTCTACTCAATTCAAGATAATATATTTGGCCATTATACAGAGGGTGTTTCCTTTCAAATGAAACGATTTCAAACGTCCGTTAGAACTTTATTTTTCGAACGTGAATTTTTTTCATGTGTTCTATGTGCTTCCCCTTCTTCTTGGCTATCTCCCTGCATCGGACTTTCCAAGCTGCGAACACTTCCTTGACTTTGGAGAGCGAAACATTCGACCACTCCTCTTGTGCGGCTTTCCAAAGTCCGGCCTCAGTTTTGGGACGTCGGTTGAAGAGCCGTTGTTTCAACATACCGAACCCGTAAAAATCCAGTGGGCTGGCGTCGGGAGACTTCACTGGAATGTCCGAGTTCCTGATAAAATTTAGGCCTAGGGTGTCCTTCATTTCTTGTAGGAACTGTTGGGTTTTGTTGGAGGTATGGGAAGAGGCTTTGTCGTGATGAAGGAACACTTTGTCCATTTCCCCTGGGTAAAGGTCCTTCAGTTGTTCGATGACAGGTTTCAGAACGCATTCTATATAGAATTCTGAGTTCACCTTCACCTTCGATGGAACCTTTATGAGCGGAAGGACTCCACGGCCAGTCATTACCCCGACAACCATGAAACCTTTAGGGAAAGTTTCGGAGCATTGGTGAACCCAATTATCCGGGACCTGATTGCCTCTTTTGATGTAACAGATCTTCCGGATTCCATTGCAATACGTCACATACATCCATGCTTCGTCCAATGTTGCAGTATATTCCGATCTGGAACCGGCCAGGTGTTCCTCGTAGAGCTTCCGGGCATTCGTTGCACGGTTTTTCATGTGGAAAGGGGTGAGCTTGTGAACCTTGCCTTTTCGTCGGGTATCCAGTTCCAAATCTTTGTGAATGATGTTATTTATCGTTTTTAGCGATGTTCCACACATTCTGGAAAGTTGGCGCTGAGATGGTGGATTTTCAGTAGTTGCTAGCCGCTTTACCTTGGAAACCGTGGCGGGGTCCGCACCGGACGTGGTCGATCGACTTGAAATTTTTGCCCATTGGATTCAGCTTCCCTTTTCTTTCCGATGCCATTTACTACCCTACATATTGTAGCTTTGCCAACATCTAGTCCTTCTGCTTTTAGCTTTTTCACTATGACGCTATAACTGTTTCCTTCTTTGGAAAGGGTCCGAATTGTTTGTTCGACTTGGAGCGTTAGTCTCTCTCCCCCCATGTTGCAAAAATCATGATACCTGATGAAAATGAATTCTCCAGAAGATTCTAGATCTATTGGAACCAGTGTCGTGTGCAGCATGCCTGCACGTGCAAAACGCGAGCGCTCGAAAATCGTTTCATTTGAAAGGAAACACCCTCCGTATATAGCAGAAATAACATTTAGTTGAGATGCATATTCATCCCTGCCTTTACTATTTAACAAAATCAAAAAGCAATTTTAGCATATATATATATTTAGATATTTATTTTCAACGTGTATAGTTGAATGGAAGTCATACTACAGTTCTCCTGTTGAAGGGCATGTTGGCCCGTAAGTTAGAGAAATAAAAAACTGCCCCTGGAATTATTTTGTTGAGATATTCCAATAGATAGCATTCTGCAATGATCAGCATTTATTCGAATGATCAGGTAATTTTTCATTGCATATATACATGTACAAAAACCCAGTTCGGTTATTTATTGATGGCGATAGAATTGGGCAAGAATCAAGGTCGTTCATCTTCAGTTTATCTGTTCTTGAGCAGGTCTTGATCTCCAAGCTTCTCTAACTTGAACTCTTCATAGTTTCTTGTTTCCATCTTGAGCTACTTCAGTTGGAGTTTTGTCAAAAGGAAGCGCTAGGTCAGACGACCATGAGCTTTAGTTTCAGCTGAAGCCAGGCGATTCGAACGTCGGCTCGGTGTCATGTGACTCCTCTTCCGCCTTATGGGTCAGGTTATAAATAAAAGTGTTGTTGCGTCGAGCCCAGACGCCGTTTGTATTCTTTGTCTAATCAGGATGGTACAAAGATGACACGCGAGTTCGTGAAATAATGAAGCTGTTAGCGCTCTATTACGTGATCTGAAATTAAAGGAGCACACTATAAAGAACTTGCCTCCAACCTCCGCTGTCCCTTGGCGCCGTGAATGTTACTTTTGCAAAGCGTCCATCTCTACACAGACCTGGGCGACACCGACTTGTAGGCTGCCGACCGGCACACTCGATGTCCACTTTCACAAAACAATCCGCGCTATATAGTCCACAGCCGTGTTATCTTTCTCCGCCTTGCCAACCTCAGGCCCAACAGCTGCTATTCACTATGAGGTTCACTCCCGGATACTCCGACCGCGCCTTCTTGAGGAGTACGTATTATCCTATCATCCCATCGTCCTTCTCAACCACCTCCTTTCTTAATCCCGCAGTCCCACAACAACAATTAGTTCTCCCGCGTGCACCATTTACTATATAGGAACTCTACACGCCAAATCCCCGGTCCCACCAGTTGCATGATCATTTCCTTGTTTATTTCACTATCTACATAGTCTTGGCTGATGGGAACATGGTGGCAGATGTTTCAGTATATTTAACTCTTATAGCTGGTTGCTTTATTTTCATATTTCTTTTGTTGAATATTTTGCAAATTAATATCACGGTAGCATCTCATGGCTTTCTTCACACCCAACAATACCCTTCTAATGGAGCTCTTTTGTACTAGCCATTTTTAACCCCGGGCACAATTCCTTGAATTTGAGTTATTTAAAATCAATTTATAATACAGTGCTTCACTAGAGTAACTTTTATTTATATACTGTGTGTTTGAAAGCATAAAACTTGATATCTTTTCTCTCAGTGTCGCCTACAAAGACTTATTGTATATTTCTTATAAAATGTTGGCATCTTAGCGTAAATTTTTCTATTTTATTTATTTATTTATTGTGTTACAAAAAGCACGAAGTCCAAAGGACTATTGTGCTGAGCCAGAATTAATATATACAGTTATCAGCGTCATGCACAATTCTTTCTTAATTCTGTCACCGTTTGCTTTTGGTTCAGTGGTAGAATGCTCGCCTGCCACGCGGGCGCTCCGGGTTCGATTCCCGGCCGATGCATTTTTTTTTACAATTTTTAAAACTCATTTATATTATTAAAATATATGTGCTTTTCCTGTCTGTGTACAGATTTATGGTCTATGTACACAAGTATACAAGTATGTATACAAGTTATTTGCAAATTGCGTGGCAAATTTGCCCTTTCGCTCGCAAGCAGCGCCTCTAGCGGTGAAGATGGGAGGTAATATCAGCTGACCTAATGGACATGTAAAAACGTGTTTTAACAGGACATAGAGAAAAATCTGGAAAATATATTTTTCGGATTTTTAGTCAAGAAAAATAAATTGACAGGTTCTGGGAAAAAAGTAGTTGTTTTTTATTCAGAAAATGATGCTGACAATATTGCTGTATCATATTTGATTATCAGATACAAAATTATATCCGGAAAAATTCCAAAAAGCAGAGACCACTGGTGAAGCCAGTTCATTTTTAGTATGCAGGAACAAAATTCTAACAGAAAAACATTCATTCGAGCAGAAGAAACAAAGCCAGATCATCTCTTTATAAAAATATCGCTTCTCAGACACAAAGTTTGGAGCGGGACGTTTCACAAGAATGACATCCACGGCGCCAATTTATAATTGTAACGAATAGTATTTGAATAAAAGCATTTAATCGGGTAAAACCCGGGCATTGCCCTTTCTTAATCAATTCTGTCACCGTTTGCTTTTGTGAATGGAATAAATACCCAAATATGGCCATTTCTCATAACCATCGGTGGTTCAGTGGTAGAATGCTCGCCTGCCACACGGGCGGCCCGGGTTCGATTCCCGGCCGATGCATTTTTTTTTTTTTTTTACAATTTTTAAAACTCATTTATATATTATACAAGAATGACATCCACGGCGCCAATTTATAATTGTAACGAATAGTATTTGAATAAAAGCATTTAATCGGGTAAACCCCGGGCGTTGCCCGGGTCATTCGGCTAGTTATTTACATATATATGATTAATTATTTACACGATGGATTAGTAGTGTTTTGTAAATTATTGTACAAATAGTTCTAAACTTAACAAAGTTCTTATAAGATAGAGTATATACACAAAGGGAATTTTTGGTAATGTTTCAAAGTATCTACATACGATTTGATTAGTCAGAGGGCAAGTTAAAAGAAGATGCTCTGGTGATTTAACATCTAAACGGCATTCACATGTTGGATCATTGATAACATTCAGTTTGAATAGGAAACTTAAGAAGGGTCCTTTGCCTGTTAAGAATAAAGAAGTGAATTTATCAGAAGAAATGAAATTTGGGACAGCAATTGGAAAGAATTTCTTGAACAGTTCATTAGATTGAGAAAGATAAAACTTAAATTTTTGATCCAGATATAGTTTATTCAATTATTTTTGAAGGGTTTTTTTGAGTGTTTGATCTGTGAGAGAATTTGTCATATTATACTTTGTTTGTGATAATTCTAGATAATCGGACAATAAAGGAATTTTCGCTAGAATGTGTGTAATGTAAGAAGATGAACTCCTATAGGCATGAATGCATCTAATAAGAATTTGATATTGTATAGAGAATTCAACTTAGATCTTTTTGCTGCAGTGATAAACGGAAACCAAATGATTGATGCATAGCTTGATATGGGGCGTATCATAGCTTTATATAAGATCAATCTACGCCGAGTATCAATGCCCCAAGTACGTGCACATAATGAGAATAATATATTCTTAAGTTTCGTAGCTTTCATAATTATATTATCAACGTGTGTTCCAAAATTAATCTTATTTCTTTGTCTATGATTTTTAAAAATAACTCCCAAAATTTTAACAGTTTCTGATGGTTGAATTATTTTTCCATCAAAATTAATGGGCAATTTTTCATAGTTATGTAGATAGAGTATACCTGTTTTGTTTGGACTTAGTGAAAGTTTTACCTTTTCACACCAGGCTTTGATTTTTATTAGACATTTGGTAATATTGTACTGAAGATCATAGATGTTTGAACTCCATACCACAAATGTCACATCATCCGCGAAAGCAATTACTCTAGCAAAACTTTCGTTAAAAGATGAGTTAAAATCATTAAGTAATATATTCCAAAGAATAGGAGAAATAATACCACCCTGGGGACATCCCTTATTTATCTTTCTTATACACTTTACATTAGTATATTTAAACTCTACACTCAGGTCTTCAAAGTAAGAATTAATTATTTTTATAAGTACCGCTGGAAAATTTGCCTTGTCCAATTGTTGGAGAATTGCCGGATGCCATGCGTTGTCGAAAGCTCCGCTGATGTCCATTTGTCTATTTGATACATATGAATATCTATTCAAATCTCCCTTTTTATATAAACAAGTTACCGTGTCTGATTGAAGATATATATTAAAATTTTGTACAAAATTATATAATGGCTTCCTATAAAATAATTCCAGGCACATTGTTTCCACAATGTGTCTGTTAGTTATCACAAGAACATGTACCATTCTTCTAAAAGAAAACCTCCTTCAATGCTTGTGTTTTGTATAGTTGATAGTTTTATGGATTTCCATGCACAATATGGTTTTGTGAGCAGTTTTTTGGGTCATCAATATCTTTCTGCCATTTCCTTGGAGGCAAATTTACACTTCAATTTAAAATATTGGATGAGGCCTTGCGCACTTGTAGTATTGGGTGGCAAATACCTCTCAGTAAAGGACAACTAGGTGTCCTTTAGGGAGAGGTATCTTCTTATCAGAAAGTTATTAGTTATTAAAAATGGCAATTTTGGCAATGAAAACTGCCCTCTAATAAGAGTGTACTCTTATGGAAGTTCTACTGTAACCAACAAACACTAGAACTTACCCTATAGAAAACATCAAGAATAATTTAATACAAAAATATATAAAATTAAGGGAAATAAAGAAGTGTTTCTTGATATTGATGTTTTTCTATAAACAAAAAATTTCAATTTTAAATTTGATAAGGTATATAAATTGGATTATAGATTAGAGAAACACAGTAATAAGACCAAATCCAAATAGATAAATAGTGTGTGAAGTTTTGGTAACAGCATGTTACCATTATCAGACAAAAGACTGAATAGAACTAAAAAGATATTGTCTTTTGTCTGATGATGATAACAAGGCTGTTACCAAAGTCACACACTATTTATTTATTTGTATTTGGTCTTATTATCTTGACTTTCAGATTTAAAATAAATAACTATAATTGAGCCTTATATATAGAACAAAATAGTTACTCAAAAAAAGCTATTCATGCACCACTAGAGGTATTCTACACACTGTATAAGTTTTATGCTTCCAACTCAGGTTGCTCAGAGTTACACCCTTATTCACGATGTTGTGTGATTCTAACTCCCTTGATGCTCTAGGCCCAGACAAGAAGCTGCATATTTGCACATGTACAGATATCATCATCGCCTTGGTCTGCAACTCTAGCTGGAAAAGATCTGCACAGTTGATGCCTTCTCCAAGCTTTAGAAAATAAATTTGTAATAAATCCAGGTTGTTTCTTTACTTATCCCTAGTACACATGGTACAGGTTATGGTAATCATGGTAGGTATAGAAGTACGCGACTGCTTTTACTGTAAGTGCACCACAGGTCTACACATGTGAAAAGCAGTGCATTTACAAATGTGCCAGAGCCTCGTTTGGTTACTTGCACTCGCTGGTGGGGTTTTGCAAGAATCAAGGGCCATTGGAGCATTTTTTTTTATCAGAAAAAAGTGCCCAATGCAGGAAGTGAACCCAGGTCGTAACGGTTGAAAACCAATGGTTTAGACCAGGGGTGGCGAAAGTGCGGCCTTTTCTTGCCCAAGTTGTGGCCTTTTCATAAATTCAAAATTATAATTTTTGTTTCGCAGTTTTCAATTACTTTCATTATTTTATTGAAAATATCTAATACGAATGTCATATATTATATAATAAATATATATATAATATATGAAAAAACAATAGAAAAAAAAAAAGATAAGTGGGTCAGGTGTTGATATTAAAAATAAAGAAGGCATCTCCTGACCACGAGCACATGTGCTTTTTAGATGGCAGAGCGCCATCTAGTGGAGCAAAAATAAACTAAACGTTTATTTAGCTTGCTCCGTGATATTTGGCCAACCCAATTTAATACCTTAAATACCCATTTCTTGATTTTTCGGGAAGCCATTGGGACCAAAAATCTTTTTTGGTCGCAGTGGTTACAGCCTTCTCCACGCTGACGAGCGCCAACAGCGCAAAACGCGTTCGTGGATGGCTTTTCTTGATTTATCCAGAAATTGGGTTGGCCAAATATCACGGAGCAAGCTAAATAAACGTTTAGTTTATTTTTGCTCCACTAGATGGCGCTCTGCCATCTAAAAAGCACATGTGCTCGTGGTCAGGAGATGCCTTCTTTATTTTTAATATATAATATAGTAAATGTAAGTATTTAAATTTCTAAAAGAAATTCAAGTGTCGTGCTAAAAATGAAGTACATAACTATACCACTATATCCGGCAGCGCCGATTTGCGGTCAACACTAGTGCTAAAACTAAATGTAACGTCCAAGTAACGTCGAGGCAACGTAATTGCCGGTGTGTAACTGTATCAACTTTACTAAATGGTTGTTTATTTTTTGAATAAGGTAAGTTGTAAGATAATACATATTACAAACATCGAACAATGTTTTTTATTTATTTATTTATTTCATCTCAATTTGCAGGTGTTACATTCGAGCACAGCTCGCGAGTCACCTTGTCCAGATTATTTACACATGGCGAGTTGTGATGCTGGAGTGGCCCCCCGAACCTTACAGGAGGGCAGTTGTTGGGTGTTTGGCTGTCAGCTAGCCATTGGGTCCAGGTCGTCGGATTCGGTGGCTGAGGTCACCTTGGTTTTGAACAATTTCTTGTATAGTTGGATTTGAGGATTTTTGAAATTGCGAGAATAGTCTTGTAGCAGAGTCTTGATAAATCTCTTCTATATTAGGCTGGTTGAGATCTTCTTTGAGAATTTTGTTTGAAAGATTGAATGGGGCTCCTATAGTGGTTCGTAAGCAAATCCTCATGAAGGCATCTATTCTTTTTTTATCCGTAGGTGTGATATATTTGCCCCAGACTGGTAGTGCGTACGTGATGATGGGTAGAATACAGGTTTTGTACAACGTGAACAATGTTTTCTATTGTATTGTAGTAGAATACGGGTAAATTAATTTTAAATTTTAATAATCAGTGCATAATTAAAAAAATTTTATCAGTTGAACAATTATTAATATAATTAATTTTCTGTGAAGGTAAACTTATATAGGTAAAGAATTCTTCCTGATTTGAAATTAAACGAAAAAACATGATGAAGGAAGACGAGCTTTTTTTTTTTATGCATAGGTGCAAGCTTTCGGGTAAAAACCCTTTAACAGGCGAGAAATGAAGCGCGCCTTATAAGAACTATGCTACAAATGGTAGGAAGGAATATATATATATATAAAAAAGGAAAGTTTTAAAACTATTTATATATGTTAATATTAACAGAAGACCGATTTTTGAGAAAAGTAAATATTAAATCTGCAGTCTGAAACCACGAGAAAGCGCATGATTAGGGCTATTGAAATAAAATGTGGGAGGTTTAAATAAAGGACAGGAGAGGATGATAAGCTTCTGGAAGATCTATTTTTCTGTTGATGCTGTTCAGCTTGTGGGATACTATGGATTCTAGGATAAGTCTTTGGTGTAAGATATGTATGTGCCTGTAATGTATGGTGGGGTTTTTGATGTTGAAAGTGTGGCCTGTGCTCTGCATATGTTGATAAATGAGGGATTTGGTATCTTGCCTGGAAATATTACGGGAATGTTCAGTCATCTTGATGGCCACAGATCTACCTGTCTCACCACGGTAAGTGGCAGGACACTGTTCACATGAGACGGAGTAGACTGCGCCCATAGAACGAAGAGGGTCAGGAGGAGCTGAGGACTTAGTATGAGGATGACGGAGGGATGAAAGAAGATTCGGGAAGTTTTTATATATGGTACGGATGCCATAAGATTTAAGTTTTCTGGCTATATCTACTGAAGAGGGGGAGTAAGGGAGAAAACACAATGATCTGTAAGTCATGGAAGTTGTATGTGTATAAATATATTTTTTAATGAACGAGAGCGGAAAAGAAGCTGCGGAGAGCTGGGTTATGATGCGATTTCTTTCTATTATTTTAAAGATGTCTATGGAACAATGGGTGTATATTATTTTTGTAAGGGTTCTGACAATATTGATTTTATGGGAGGTAGGACAGTGAGAATTGTAGTGAGTGTAACAGGGGGGGGGGGGGGCATTGTTTTTTATGATAAACTGTAGTGTGAAATGAGGATGGGGTGTGAACAATTAAAATATCAAGGAATGGGATAACATGAGTAGTTTCCGTTTCTAGAGTAATGGAAATATCCTGATTGTAATTATTAAGTGTTAGTAGTATGAAGCTCTCTTGACCTTTTTTGCATATACAGAAGATATCATCAGTGTATCTGCGCCAGAACTGAATTTCTGTAGAGAGGGTATGGGTGATCCATTCAACTATTCTAGTCATGACTATTTCACCAATAATGGTAGATAGAGGGCTGCCCATTGGGGAGCCCCTGAACTGTCTATAATGGTGCTGTAGGAATGTGTTCATGCTTAAGCATATTTTGGTAAGTTGGACTATGGTTGTAGAAGTGTGGGTATCGACATTTTGTGATTGAAGGAAATGAATCAAGCTATCTGTGATGAGTTCATGGGGAAGACAGAGGTAGAGGGAGGTGATGTCGAAGGAACACATAGTAAAGGTAGGATCAGGTTTAAGACCTGTTAATTCATTAATAAAATGAGGGGTGCTGTTAATTGAAAGGAAATTATTGTAATTGGTTAATAAAGGAGAGAGGAAGCTGGAAAGATATCACTGGGCAACAAGATTTTTGCACAATAGAACCTGATTATGTTTCTAGTGTAACTTTTCATGCTGAACTCAAAAATATAATCAGAAATTTCCCATCACCTATGGTTTTTGCGTGACGGTCTTTTTTTAGTATTGGTATAAATACAGTTTTGCATAACCCTTATTACATTACACTGGTTTATCAAAAAATATTTTTCTTTGTCCACAAAGAAATAGCATCTTATCTACATGTCCTGAATCCAAATATACCATTAGTTTTTTCTATTACGCAATATTTCTGAGATACACCTACTTGAAATTTGGAAATATTGTTAATATATAGGCATATATTAACGAAACATATTTATTTATTGAAAAGCAGTGACAGTGGATTTTCTTTTATACTTTGCTTGTGGTAGATCCCTCTTGAGTGTCCAGCAGTAGTCGGCAAGCATAGCGGGACTCCATTTACCTTGGTACCGCTTCTCCATGCTTGATATATCTTGATGAAACCTCTCACCATGCTCATCGCTAACTGCGCCAAGATTGTCTGGAAAGAAATCTAGATGTGAATGCAGGAAATGGATCTTGAGGGACATGTTACATCCCAGTGCCTTGTAGGAAAGCAACAGATCATTAACTATGTCTCGGTAATTTTCAACCTTGACACTTCCTAAGAAGTTTTTGCAAACGTTTCTAAAGGAATTCCATGCTGCTGCTTCAACTTCATTCAAACTATTTTGAAAATTTCCATCCTGCTGCAATTCTCGAATCTGAGGTCCAATGAAAATGCCTTCTTTAATCTTCGCTTCACTTATACTAGAAATTTTTGTTTTAGGTAGGCAAATCCACGGGCATTTCGATCCATTGCCTTGACAAAGTTCTTCATTAATCCCAGTTTAATATGTAATGGTGGTAAGTAAATATTTTCTGAATCGATCAGGGGTAGATTTGCAATATTTATATATCCTGGAGTAAAGATTTTACGGTTTGGCCAGATTTTTGTAATGTAATGCCTTTCCCTATCTCTGCTATCCCACTCACACAGAAAACAACAAAATTTTGTATATCCAAGTTGTAATCCACGCAATAGAGCAACGACTTTCAAATCGCTGCATATTTTCCAACCGTATCTTTCATATTCTATCTTTTTCAAAAGCAGTTTCATTTATTATGGCATATATATTCATATATTCAAGCATTTATTACTGTATTTATCCCAATACTAAAAAAGACCATCAGGCAAAAACCATGGGTGATGGGAAATTTCTGATTAGAATTTTGAGTTCAGCATGAAAAGTTACACTAGAAACACCATCAGGTTCTCTTGTGCAAAAAAAAAAGTTTTTTTTTTTGTAGACCTGTGTATTTAGCTAGAGGATAAGCGGGCGATAAGTGATAGGCTATGATGGGACAGAGAGGTACTTCTGGTTTATGTACTTTAGGGAGGCCGTATATATAGGCTGAACTATGGAGGTTAGAGGTAAATGAGATATCTTCTTCTTCTTCTTTCTTATCTCCACTCAATCATATTAGGGTATCAAGCTTGTTTGACAACCATCATGACTGTGTGAAGTAGAATGCGTCTGCCTTTGTCATTAAGACTGGGAGCACTACTCAGTGGCAGGCCGACTTAGCTCCAAAAGAAATGGCTGCCTCTGACATGAGGAACAGACGCCATGTGCAGCCGCTCCTAACATGGAGTACAAACGCTGCTCATCCTGTATCCCTGGATTAGGAGCCCTAACAGGGTACTATCAGCCGGGCCAGCTGTACCCAGGTTTTTTAGTGAGCTTGTTACTGCTCCCCCTCCTCCTTTTTCATCCCGGCTTGGGACCGGCAAAGGGATTCTATTCAGGATTCTAGATTTAGGGGAGTGATGATAGTTCAAGAGGCTCAGATTGTTTTCTTAATTTTTGTGTGTGCAAATTTTCTTATATTTAACCACCGGCTATTTTTTTTTTTCTTCATTATCCCATGGGTAAGATTACACCAGGTCATGAAGGTTGAAAGCAATAATTTTTTCTACTATAGTTTTGGGGTTCTTGTATAGGTCTTAGCTCCAATACAGTCCAGGATATGTGCTGGAGTTGGAACAGACGAAAAAACATTTTCTCCATCATGAACATAATGGGTTTAGTATGTCCGGTCTGTGATGCTATTGAGTCTCCAGGTTTTGTTCCTTCATACCAGTGGAGGGAAATACTATTGATCCATTCTTTGGATATATCTCTATTCTGTTTTCTTTTGTATCCATCTATATTATCTATGTTTTCAGAAGGCAGGATAACTGCCGACTTTGCTAAGCCATCGACAATTCCATTCCCCCTAATACCTACATGCGATGGGATCCACTGAAATGTCATCTGCTGTCAAAGTGAAGTGAGTTAATATTTTTGGAAATTTCTTCAAAATTTGTGTACAGTCACACTGTAGCTGGGAAGCAGAAAAAAGCTCATCAGCAGAAAATATATTTTGGCATAATATATATATTTTTATTATCCCTAGTACACGTAGTACAGGCCATGATAATCATGGTGGAGGGTAGTAAGCGACTACTTTTACTGGAAGTGTACCACATGTCTATGCATGTTAAAACAAGTTCAACTTTTGCAATTATAAGTATAATATTTAATTTTAATCCACAGATTATTGGCTCATTGTTTGTTAAAAAGTTTTTTTGATCACAGATGTGTGACTTGTAATCCTTACGTTTGTCTTCCCTTAGTTTTCTATTTGACAATACAGTAGAACCACCATGAGAGGACACCTCTCTACAAAGGACAGTTTTCATTTGCAAAATTACCATTTTTACTATTTAGCAACTCTCCGATAAGAGGACACCTCTCCCTAAAGGACACTTTGGCTCTGCAATTAGGTGTCCTTTACAGAGAGGTTTTTTTTTACTTATCCCTAGTACACATGGTACAGGCCATGATAATCATGGTGGGTAGAAGGCGACTGCTTTTACTGGAAGTGCACCACATGTCTACACATGTGAAAAGCAGTTCAACTTTGCACTTACAGGGAGGTTCTACTGTATGTACTTCAATGCACAAATTTCCCCCACCTACTTTGTATTTTAAATGATTTCAACTGTGATATTATAACACTATGCGGCGCTGAATTTGTGTATACAAAAATGTAATGCCTCGATAAAGGTTGGCGTTCAGCCAGCCGAAATGTTGGCAAAATAAATCTTTTTTTAAATCCAATATATGCCTTTTTATTATCATATATATATATACTAGCGGATGTGTACCCGGCTTCGCCCGGGTTTTATCCGAGTGAAAGTTTGCCTAACGAATATTATATATTATGAAGTATAATAAACAATGTTAAAGATTAGTTTTAATTATTAATCAAGATTGTGTGTGAATATGTGAGAAAGATGTAATATCGTTGTTGTTTTCTTGGCCGACTGTTTTACATATGGTGTTATCTTAAAATTGCTTGTTTTGAATATTTTTTTAGATTGAGTTGAATGAATTGCTGAATTTTTTTTTGTATTTATATATAAATAAAATTAACTCTGTTGATTTTTTTTGTATTTAATCGATAACAGCGAAGTTACGCATGTTAAAGTTAGGAAAAATATTTTGATGTTAAGCAAAACCTGCTCCATCTCGTTTTACATAAATGTTGAAAATTTGGTCGAAATTGATGCATTGTAACGAAAGTTTTTAGTGAACAACACTTATGAAATTTGCATTTTATTAATATAGATATATATAGCCTACTCCACGCTGACAAGCGCCAACAGCGCAAAACGCATTCGTGAATGGCTTTTCTTGTTTTATCAAGAAATTGGGTTGGCCAAATATCAGGGAACAGGCTAAATCAATGTTTAGTTGATTTCTGTTCCACCAGATGGCGCGCTGCCTTCTAAAAAGCACATGTGCTCCTGGTCAGGATATGCCTTTTTTATTTTTAATATCAATACCTGACTCTCTTATTTTTTATTGACAGTCTAAATTGGATAATTCGAAGCCCAAGGGACCATTTAAAAAAATTCAAAAAAATAAAAACGTTTTGAATAAAAGGCTTAAAAGGTCTAGGGACCAAGATAAATATTCGAATTAAAGAAGTTCAATTATACAAGTTCTACTGTATATATATAGAACTAGCCGAATGACCCGGGCAACGCCCGTGTTTTACCCGATTGAATGTTTTGATTCAAATACTATTTGTTACAATTATAAATTTGGCGCCTTAAATAAATTCATATATTAGTTAATAACTATAGCCTATGTGCTTTATCTGTCTATGTACTGTTGGCTTCCGTAGGCGTCTCTTACTGGGAAAAAGAAAGAGAGGATTCCATTTAGTTATTAACTAATATATGCATTTATTTAAGGAGCGACCCGCTCCAACACAATAGTTACAAAAACCAAAAAGCGAGTGGGGGGGGGCAAAGTCAAAAACAAAGTGTCTCGCGTAGTGGCGGCGCCATCGTAGCCAACCAATAGGAGAGCGCCATTCCAAAAAAAAAAACAAACAGTGACAGAGATGACGCATGACGCTCGTCATATATATATATAGAGGAGATTTTATAAAATGGTGAAACCATAATTTATAACTACTCCCACAAATCTTGCTGCATTGAGAGGGCATTTAGGATAGAAAAATTGGCATCAAAAGTTTCACAATTTGAAAACTGCTGCCCCATAATTTACAGTGAAATCAACAGCCTCTTTTATAACAGGTTACAAAATCATTAACCCTTAATTACTCGCGCCTAGCCTCCGAAGCTCATCTCAATTTTCAAAAATCTAAAATGAGAATTTTAAAAATGCAAAAAAAAAAAGAGATAATTTTCATAGTTGTACTTATTCAGCAGATCGACATTTTAAGCCATATTTGAACTTTAATGACAGCAGGAGAGTGTGAAAAAAAAAATTAAAAATTGTCGGCGTGCCTCAAAAGCATGTCGCAAGTGCTTACGTAACACTTTTGGTTAAGGTTTAACCTTGCTGCCTGGCCTCTCTCTCGTCACTGGTATGTTTTTGTGGAATCCTTTAGAACTTGTTTTTCAATTTTTTATCTATATTAATTTTTTATTTTATAATATATTGAATTTTTAATATATAGGTTTAATTTTAGAGGTTTTTTTTTTCTCTGAAAATGGCTAGTAAAACGGTGCTATATTTGCCCTTGCGCCAAGAACCGCATGTCAACCATGACTTGCTGTAAATGCAATAAGATCATTTGCAAAGAACATTCAAACCAAATTTGCCAGTGAATATTGGCGATTTATTAGATATAAAAGAATTTGTGCAAAGCCTGCGAAAATCTCTACTTTTTCACATGTTTTTATATTTTTATGCATGACTCAGTAATTATGAAAATAAAATTTTAAACTTTGCCATCAATTTAATCCTTATTGTCTATCTACTAAGGTAAAATACAATTTTTATTTTTTGAAAAATAATATTACCATTTTTTATCATTATAAAGTTCGAGCTCGGCGCGAGTACCTACGTCCTAAAAACTGGCGCGTTTAAGGGTTAAAATACCCATTGTTTTAACCGTAGCTATAACAACAACAACAGGGTTATAATTAAAAATTCATGTCCAGTGATGCTATAGTGAGATTAAAATGTGTTTTTAAATCTGTAAAATATCAGAGGATAAATATACATAGAGTTTTAAAACAAAGTTTATTAACAATAAAAAAAGAAGATAGGAGAAAAGCAATAAACTCTAGTGAGAATTCAGTTTGACAAAGGCAAGAACCTAGGAAGGGTATATACAGAAAGAAGCAAGGGTGAAGTGTAGTGATGGGAAATCTGCAATCACACACCCCATTGATCAACTAGAGCTTTTTTTGGTGGATGAATGGAATGGATGAATCTTCTATGGCACAACCTCTCCCAAATTCTACTAATTCATCATATAGTGCCATAGGGAAACCAGCCATGTGACTTATAGTTAATAATGTTCCCTTAGATCTAAATACAGGTTTGGGATAAAAAAGATATTTTATGCAATCAATGCACATCAAGAAGAATTCCATCTTTGTTTGAAATCTGAGCTTTCATTCCAACTGACTGTGGAACTTCATCTGCCCTGATACATCTCATCTGTCAATTCTGGCCTTTAAACTGTCCCTGGCTGATGTGGTGTTGAGATGTGAAACCTCTCGTGAGAATTGGCCTGACGGATTATATCTCAACAAGTCAAGGGGCTGCATCTGTACTTAGAATAGGCAGCAAAGGTGTCTGCTTCTGTGTTAGGAATGTCCTCAAATTAAAGGCGAAGTCAGACTTTCACCATAGTGTGCCTGAATCATGGTGCCATGATCAAAGAAAGCTGTACCCCTCACCTCATCCCATGAGATTGTACTCATTGAATTGCATGTAATCTTTGCACATGGAATAAGAAACAACAAATCAATGTCAGAGATGTTTCCCTTTATTACCAACAAAAGGCACCATTCTATAGTCTACAGATTCTATACAATTCACAGGTAAACTGACAGTGTAAATTTCACACGTAGAGTTGCTCAAAAATATAAATTCATTTTCAATATTCAAAGTTGATTAATGTTTATTTATGATATTGTGTCTAAACCAGGGGGTCGGCAAACTTTTGAGTCGGAAGAGTCAAAAATTACAATTTACAAATTTCAGAGTTTTTAGAGAGCCACACATATTTTTCTTGCCAACAATAATTAGCATTCGCATAAATAATATTTGTGTATGGAACTATATAAAAAGCTGCAGCTTCACATCCAAAGAGGCTCGCAGTTTGCTGACCCCTGGTCTAAACCATTACTTTGTAAAAACTAACTTTGTAGCAGTCTTATTTTCAAACAAAGAGATTATTGCAACAGCAGAGAATCTGGAGAGTGACTCTAGGTTTGCCCTGAGTTCCCATTACATACACCTCTACAAGCTCCCAGTATATTACCAACAGAATATATTTCAACAGTACACAATTGAGATGTAATAACATCCACCAGTCCCAGAGGTAGGTACTTACCAAGGGAGGTAAATCATCATTTAGAAGGGCCTTGATTTGGACCTATCACACACACACAACAAGCAATTATAACTCCTTTCTACATATAGTGAAACATCAGCAGGTTCAGTGTGTGTGGCTAAAACCACTAATTTTCATATCACTGCCCTCAGTTTAGGGCAGTCACATGTCAAATACACAAATGAATGAATGGTTCGATTGTATAAACAAAAAATGTCAAAGCCACACAACTTACAATGCTTGCAATAAAACAGCTCAAAGACCATGAACTCATGTAATCTTTACACAAGGGGATAGGAAACAACAACACACACAACTCACAATATCTAATATCGTATATTTAGGTTTATTACTTTGCTTAATAAAGGGGATCGCTGAATGTACAAGTGATGTTCAGCATTATTATTGGGATATTATGGCATATGGCAATATTATTATTGGGATATTTTACCCCACAAATGCTACCTACATTCTGCAACATTGATGTGGTCCTCATTTCTATTTTATATATTGCTTTTAGCATATTGAGCAACCAAATAAATAGGGCAACATAAAAACAAAAACATTTTTTTTTTTTAATTTAAACAATTATATAGTATCTCCAATTCAAGAGTTCGACACTTACTATAATTAGTAGTTTCAAAACTTCAAATTAGGACAAATATTTTTGTTTTCTTAGCAGGTACTGATCTATTAGGCGTACAATTCAAGAGTTCGACACTTACTATAATTAGTAGTTTCAAAACTTCAAATTAGGACAAATATTTTTGTTTTCTTAGCAGGTACTGATCTATTAGGCGTACAAATAAATTTTTAGGAATTTTTTTATAAATTCGAAGCTTTAGTCAGAGAAATCAGTACAATATATTTCATTCAAAGTATTGTCCATCTTTAGCTACGACTTTTCCCCATTTTTCAGGCAGCATACGGATTCCGTGTCGAAAAAAATCCTCGTCTTTTGAGGCGATCCAAATATCGACCCAATTTTTCGCCTCTTCATAAGAAGTAAAGTGCTGCTCGGCCAGGCCATGTGTCATCGAACGGAACATGTGATAGTCTGAAGGAGCAATAGCGGGTGTGGTAGGACATCCCATTGAAGCACCTCCAAAGTCTCCTTGACAACTTTTGCAACATGTGGCCGAGCGTTGTCGTGCTGATAGATCACCTTATCCTGTCTTTTGGCATATAGTGGGCGTTTGATCTTCAATGCTCGGCTTAATCGCATCAATTGTTGTTGGTAACGTTCTCCAGTGATGGTTTCGTTAGGCTGAAATAGCTCATAGTAGATCACTCCGAGCTGATCCCACCAAATGCACAGCATTAGATCCTTGCCATGAATATTCGGTTTGGCCGTTGAAGTTGATGCATGACCGGGCTAACCCTACAATTTTCTGCGCTTTGGGTTGTCATAGTGAATCCACTTTTCGTCCCCCGTCACGATTCGATGCAAAAAACCCTTCCGCTTTTGTCTTTTGAGCAGTAGTTCGCAAGTGCAAATACGGCGCTCGATGTTTCCTGGCTTGAGTTCATATGGAACCCAATTTCCTTGTTTTTGCACCATACCCATGACCTTGAGACGGTTTGAAATCGCTTGTTGAGTCACTCCCAAGGTTTCAGCGAGCTCCTCTTGAGTTTGGCTTGAATCTTCGTCCAATAAAGCCTCCAACTCAGCGTCTTCGAACTTTATTAACCTCCCTCCGCGTTCTTTGTATCTGGTGTCAAAATCGCCACTTTTGAAACGCCGAAACCAGTACTCACATGCTTTTATTGATAGAGCATGTTCCCCATATGCCTCACACAGCAATCGATGTCCATCAGCTGCACTTTTCTTCAAATTAAAACAAAAAAGCAGCGCTTCCCGTAATTGTGTTTGTTGGCACAAAGGTTGACATGGTTAGCGCACCCAAAAAAATGTTCCTTACACTTGAGTGAAAAGACTCCTCTGATTTTTTTTGGGGAAATGATGAAGCCTTAACATGAAACCTTACAAGGTCCGATGCTATTTATATAATATTTGTTGTGGCTTCTTTTGCAAATCCCTCAAAACTTATTTGTACTCCCAATAATAAATTGATTGAAAAATGAAAGGGAACTAGGTGACATTGTGGTGGGGTATCAAACAGGTTACGGTATATAAGGTGGCTAATTTTAGGCTTGAAATAACCTAACAACCTTATCCATGGCTGAATGTCTGTCTAGACTCAGCTAATTCTTATTTTAAATAGGGACTCACTGTCCAACTCCAATATCCTAGAAGTTACCACGCCTGATATGCAAGATTGAGCATATCCTGGCCATGAAACAGCTGGCCAGGAGAATTTCTTTCTAAATTTCATCTAGCAGATGAAGTGAAATCAAGAAACCTGCTAGTGACTAGGTTTCCAGATTCAAGGGTTCATATCAATACTTACTTTTGACTATTTGGCTGGGAACAAACTCTTGTTTTTCTACAATCTCTGCTTGAACCGCTAAGTCTTTTCCCTTTAAACACATCACAAACATTGCTATTAAACACAAGTTTAAAAAAGTCTATTAAGACCATCTGCATTTTAAGATTTCCCGGTTCTGAACACAAATATAGTTTAAGGCCTGAAATGTAGGGTTCCCTGTCTTAAATCAAAAAGTTTCATCTGTGCAAAAAGATCAATTGTTAAATGTCAAGTGGTTGAAAAATAATATGGGAATGCACTTTCTATGCAAGGATAACTAGGTTTATAACATAACTAGGTAGTTTATAATAGTTTAGTGTGTGTTTAAAAAGAATAAAAATGCATTTTTTATATATATATAGAGCTCTGAATGGAAAAAAAGGTGTTCCTAATGGACAATGGCCTATAAATATTTATGATTATAAAATGTTAGAAAAGGAAGGTAACTTGATATGACTAAACTTTTTGGGTCGGTGGAAGGCTGGTTAAACCGTTTGGTTTACGACCACTACGACCCGGGTTCGATCCCCGCATTGGACACTTTTTTCTGTTTAAAAAAAAAATGCTCCAATGGCCCCCCGATTCTTGCAAAAGTCCAACCCCACCAGCGAGTGCAAGTAACCAAACGGGGCTCTGGCACATTTGTAAGTGCAAAGTCGAACTGCTTTCACATGTGTAGACATGTGGTGCGCTTACAGTAAAAAGCAGTCGCTAACTACCCACCATGATTATCATGGCCTGTACCACGTGTGCTAGGGATAAGCAACAACAACAACAACAACAAACTTTTGTGAAGACTTATGAAGTTAGAAAGATATTTGTCAGTTCATTACTGCCAGTTTATTTACCTGACTTCTACAAATACAGTAGAACCTCCATGAGCAGACACTTTTGTACAAAACACAATTTGGCTCTACAACTAGGCGCTTTCCTTTACAGAGAGGTTCTGCTGTATTGAACAACATTTATTTACAAAATCACTTGGTAGTTTGTTCACCATGCTAATGCAGGGTGAGAAAAGTTGTTTGGTATTGAGCTCGTTTTTAGCTTCAAGCATTGTCCTGAGAGTATAAGAATAGGGAGAATCTGAAGAAATGTCTCACCTCCTCAAAGCTCTTGACGAACTCATCTAGAGCCTGCTTGGAGAAGAATCGACAACAAAGTCTTCGTCTTTGGGGAGGTTCCAGAGCATTGTCCATGGCAGCCCAGTACCCTGACAGTCCCTCTACACGTAGGGAGGTTTGGACAGCTATGTGGTGGTCTGAGAACACTTGGCCTGTAGGATCTGAGATAAAAATCCTGGCTCCGTAGATGGTCTCATCGTAGATCATCTGGATCTTGCCTTTACCAACCATCTACACACATAATGTTGGTCAGAGTGTGGATCTCATTCCACCCCAAGTAAGACAATGTGTGGGACTAGGACAATCTGTATAAGGGCCTTTAGAACCAAACCAGGTTTTTAGAGAGCCAGTTTTGGTTGACTGTCCTTGATTTGAAATCAAATGATTCCCCTCTCTAATTCCCACATATTCTTCTGAAGTCTAGATTTAGTTTTGAACTGGTCATGCAAACCATTGCTGGCTTTAAATTACCATAGTTCATGGTATAAAAAATATCTTTTGTTGCATCATGATGCCATATCTCTTATAGTATAATGGTATATTTACTTATTTTTTACTTGTTCTGAAGTTTTGCTTGCATCATTTCACTTTGAAAAATGTTGATATTTTTTTCTAGAATGCCTTCTCTTGGCTTTTTCCCCCTTTATTTTAGAAGCCATTTGCATTTTTTTTCTATCTCAAATTTTAATGCAATTCAAATGCATGCACTTTTTTGCTGATAAAAAAAAAAGCTCCAATGGCTTCTGATTCTTGCAAAAGTCCAAGGTATAAGCAAAAAAAATCTAAGAGCATATACACTTGGTAATTTCAGACTAATGAACAAAACTAACTCACCTTAAAGGCATTGGAATCATTATCAAAGACAGAGTACATCACTTCATCTTCTAGCATGATCATTTTCTCCATGTCATCATCAGTTTCTTCCTCGTAATCATCCTCTTCCTCCGCACTGGCATTCTCTTCTGCATCTACCATGACGTACTCCCTCTCCTCAGACCTGCTCAGCTGTGCCCGCAGGTTCTCGCAGCTGGTGGGCTCCTGAATGCTGGCCACAGCCTGCTCCGTCTCCCTCTCTGATGGTTGGCCTGCTACACAATGACTCTTTCAGTTCTTTCTGACTGTTAAACCTGTAAGAATTCAATAATAATAATGAAAGTTGATTTTTAAGTGATAAAATAAAGAACCATGAGCTATCTAAAAACATTGGTAACCCTGATCTCCTTGATTAACATGACCCAAAGGTGACCCATGATTATCACTCAACAAGATCCAAAGTAGCATTCACACTCAGTTACTCACCTGGCAAAGGTTTATTTTCATTCAGTGACTGTAGGCACTCATTGTAGACCTTTTCAAACTTCTCTTTCAGCTCATAATTCTGGAAAAAAAAAAAAATCTCAAATTGGTTAGTTTTCTTTAAAAATAAAAAAATTAATTAGAGATAATTAAAAACTAGTCTGTTTTATTACCAACCAACATGTATCAAGACCAAACATTTCTGAAAACATTTCTGAAGTAATGCTGTTTTTTGGTGCAAACCAGGCAGGTTTATAAAGTTTCTCTGGCAAACATATTTAGGCTCTTTATTATTAATATCTTTCTTTACAAATGCCAATTAAGGAATGTGTATTTATTAGAAAGTTTCATCTGTAAAAATAAAACCTTACTAATTGAGACCACAAATAATTGGGACCGCTGATACTAGGAACTACACTTTATTTGCCTATTTTATTATAATTAAATTCCATGAGAGTGCAGTACCAAAGAGAGAGCTAATCTATATATAAAGTCTATAATAGCTGGTGTGCAATCCAAAAGAGTATTGTAAGCACAGTACAGTTCCAGTTTAACCAATATAAAGGGGCCCCTCAGTTTGCTATAAGCTGTAAATAGAAGACAGGAATAGTGCCCATGTGGTGAGCTTCACCTGGTCTTGTTCACCACAATGGTGAGGTTCTAACTCCAGCTTCTGCCCAACTAACAATATCTCTCATCACTATATTATTCAATTTTGATTCTTTTTTTCTTGAATTCTGATTAAAAAGTATGAAAAAAAAACCAGGCATTGTCAGTCACTATAAAGATGTAAATGGTATAGGCACTATATGGAAAAGATAGTTATATTCTCAATATATGGATTTTTATTACAATATACACTCATGGACAAAATTTAAGGAATTTGTACCTTTAAGAATGCATATTGGGATTAACTCTGAAATTTTTTTTATACAGTGACCTTTATTGAAGACACGAGATAACCAATTTGTGAACAAAATTACCTGTCTCCTTCAAAAAAAAAAAAATAATAATAATAGACTACCATCGACATCAAAGACTTTCCACTTCTCTAAGTTTTGTTCATGTATATTGTAATAAATGCACAATGTTTGTTCCACTCAATGGAACCAACGTTGAATGAGTACAGACTTCCTAAACATGTACACTACTCCCGAGTAGTGAATTACCAGAGCAAAAGCTCAAACTTACATTCCATCCTTCAGATAGCTAACCTAACTTGCAAGAAGATTTGATCAGGTGATAGTTTACCTTGAAGCGGATGGCAAATTTCTCCAAAGTGCCTTGGGGATCCTCGCTGAAGTCGCGGGCCACCCAGCAGAGAGAGTTATTGCTGGTGGCCATGGGTGAGAGCTGGGTGCCCTCCACGATCAGATGGTTACACACCACCTTGTGGACCTGATCTCTGCGCATTATCAGCCTGTACCTGCACTGCTGGCTGTGCTGCAGGATCTTCATCTCCCCAACTCCTCGCTCCTTCCACTGTTGCGTTGGGGCATCAAACCTGAAAAGCTTGGCCCTCTCACTGAAGATGGGGACTTCATCTTCCTCCCCAGTACGGACCTCCACTAGATCTGGGAGTGGGATGATAGGTTCAAAGTGGGGATCATTCGAGGGGGCAACCTCATCCTCTGCCTGGGCTGCTGCTTGGGGTGAGCTGCCAAACACCTGCTGGCCTGCCCCAGGGAAATTAAAAGAAGCATTTTTGACTGCCTGAGCAGTAAAGTCTTGCCCTGAATTTTGCTTGACCAGATCTGCAAAGGACATTCCTTTTTTCTCAAAAATTGATGCTTGATCCACTTCTTGCTGTTTCACTGAAGGACTTTCTGGGGCTGCAGCAGGAACCACAGGCTCTGATGGGGGTGGTGAGGATTTCTTGTCAGCCTCAACAGATGGCTCTGCTGTAAATGGCAGTAAGAGTGCGGATCCATGATGAGACAGACATTCCTTACCTTTCCCTGTGACACCCGCAGGCAGCTCATCCCTGCACCCTCTACAGCCGGGGCAAGGGGGTGCTGTCTCGTAGAGGTAGAAGTTCTTGGGGAGCTGAAGGGCCAGTGCTCGCTCCACTTGTTCAGATGAGGCAGTCTTCTCATAAGTTATCACAACCTCTGCATCCAATCCTTCATTATACGTGTCTTACCAAGGAAGAATATACTACTCACCTTCATCTGATTCTTTGGCCTTGTCTGGACTTGTTCCTGCAAGTAGAGAGTCAAGATCATTATATGGGCAACTAGGTAGAGATATCCTTTATGAGAGGTTGCCAGGTCTTTAACTGGTTCATTCTACTGTATACATCATCTTTGTTTAATTCACCAGGAAGAAACAAAAACCTCTCCCGATTACCAAGGAATAAACCAAAAAAATGTAATTTAAAAAATACTCAAAAATGATAAATGATCATTTAAAATGTTGAATTAATTCATCTCTCTCTCTCCTATACCTATAATTTAATTAACCAGAAAGATAATACCTATTCAAAAATTTGCAATAGCATCGTTATCACAATTCTGGCCTCACTCTCCTAGGTTGAGAGAGAGAGAGAAAACCTTCAGTGATAAACTACTGTAGTATTAGTGATGATCAATCACATTATCAAATGTATTTTCCATTGCCACTACCTCAAAAAGTAAATAAATTTATCTGAAATACAACCTATAATCAAAATTAAAATCTTTATTAGCACCAACAAATTTATTCCAGTAGCATTGAGGCCTCGTTTCAAAACAAACTGTTTGTAAATAACAGCAATTTAACACTTAATCCTGAAGACTTGACCCATATAGCAGAGCATTCTCTTTTAAGTACATCTGATCTGCATAGTAGTTATTTAGCTAACTACTGACATGTTGCCACCTATTCAGGGAGCAAGAAATGTTCAAATAACTATTACTTTACTTGGAAATGGCAATTGAAATAATACATTCCATTTCGTGTTGACAAAAGAGGAAAGTCACCTGAATTGATTTTGGCTCTTTTGTTATGAAAGGGAATTATAAGGAGACACCGAAGCATTGATGGGACTCATAAATATGAAGACAATAATTGAGAGAACATCTCAAACCATTAAAAATCTACTCCACTTGTCCAAAATTGAACTATGCAGCACCACCACAGCTTGTTCCTTTGGCCTCCAACAACATGGTTTTACAAGGGAGAAGTAAAACCAGATTCTTACCTAATGGCTTAGATGCTGGTGATGCTCCCTGAGAATGTGTGTAGGAGGAGGGTGTTTTGCCTTCCATAGCATCATCAAGGGCAACCTTGAACTCCTGGGCAATCTCAGCAGACTTGAAGCGCAGAGTGAAGTGGGTTTCTTGGCCAGGTTCATCCAGATCAGAATAATCGTTGGCTGCCCAAGTCCAAGCCTTCTCGCCCTTGGAAACAAAGCCGGTGCTGGCTGGAAGGAGATGGTTGAGGCAGAGTTTGAGGATCTGGTCTCTCCTCATGAGAAGCCGGAGTCTGCCAGTCTCTGGGTGCCTCAGGATCTTGACATCTCCAATCCCACGTTCCTTCCACTCCCCATCACAATACCTGAATAACTTTGCTCTGTGGCTGTACAAGACCTGTTCATCTTCCTCTCCTGTCTTGGCATCAACCTGGAACATCACCAGCCTTAGAAGAGGACCATCTCAAATCTGGGTTTGCTCAAAGGTGCTTAGTAAAATAAACATCCAATAAACATGTTACAAATTTTTGTAACAATTATAGAACACAGCAATCATAATGCTCAAAATGTCAAGGCTGATACAAAACTTATCAATATGTGACAAAAAATCTAATGAACAAAAAAAAAGGTAAATAACTGAGCTATTATATTGCAATAGTTAAATATTAGCAGATGTTCACGCATTGCTAATCTCACTGCACGAGAGAAGAAATGTCAAAGTAGGCAAGAGAAAAATTAAGAGAAATATATTTTGTGGCTGTGCCATCATTGAAGCCATCCCATGGCCTGCCCCATTCTTGTAAAAGTCTCATGCAAACTGATCTGTTTTCACACGTGCTACTTTTACAATGCAAGTAGTACCAGCCAAATGTATGTGGCCCTTGTGGAATCTCAATTGTACAGGATCCAGGGAATATAGAAGACAGGGAAAGCCCTAATTTCTAAGATGTCACATCCATTGTACAGAAAAACTTCACATCTGATGAGTACCACCTCCCTAAAAAATCACTTTTGAAAAATAAATTTAAAAAACTTGTCATGATCTAGGCCAAATTCTGATGATAACCTCCAATTGATGCAAAGTTTCTGGGAGGTCAATAATGTATCAACTAGTGATGGGCAGAACCATTTTTCTTTTCAAGGATACCACTTACTCTCTAGAAAAGAGTTTTCACCCCCTGGTTCCAACTTGAAAATTGAAATACATCTTACCTAGTTAACATTAATTTAGCTTTTTTTTAAAGAAGTGGGCCTGTGAAAATTTGTTGCTTTTGCGTGATTTTCAGAACAGTTAATTGAGAATTTTATTATTGTTTATAAAAATTTTAAAAAGCATTATCTCTCTATATTAAAGTTATATACAGTAAAACCTCCCTGTAAAGGATACCTAATTGCAAAGCCAAAGTGTTTTTTAGGGAGAGGTGTCCTCTTACCAGAGAGTTGATAAATAGTAAAAATGGTAATTTTGAAAACTGTCCTTTGTGGAGAGGTGTCTGCTAGCGGAGTGTCCACTACTGTATATTGTTTTTAGGGTAAATTTGACCATAACCTCTCTCGTAGGATGCTAGGAAGCCTCCCCTGTACTGATCAGAACCATAGCCCTAACCCATGGTAAAAAGGTTGGCTCTTAGTCTGCCAAATGTGTCTTTGATCACCACTAGTAAGTTTTTACTAGGGTGATAATGCAGTGTTCTGATACATAATTAAAGAGGCCTATTTAGGTACATGAATTTTATCCTCCTGTAACTTCATCTTGTATATATGGAGTAAAACCTCGCTAAGACAAACCAGGGATATATAGCTAACCTTTCCTTATAACTAACTAGAAATAATCCCCATTTTAATATTATAATACAACGAACTATGGCTATAGTGAACCAAAGGATCAATCCCATTGGAGTTCGCTCTATAGAGGTGGTTATTACTATATACAGTAAAATTCTCTATAGTGAACCCCAATAGGACTGAACCTTTGGTTCACTATACATAGCCATGGTTTACTCTATGTCCATTAGTGAATAAATCAGGTTATATAAATAATAAGTTGTATAAAAAATATATCCTTCATTTGTTATTCTAGAAAATCCCTATCAATAAAAAAAAAAATGGAGACTGCAAAACTGAGACTGAAAAACATTCAGATATTATTTTAGTCAGGAAGATAACTTCCTTGAAAAAATCGACCAGGGAGAACTATTCACCCATTTCGATAAAGAATTGGTTGAAATGAACTACTGCTCCTTTCTGAGTCACAGATTGCTCGCTCCGAGCTGGATACCACTTACCTTGGGTGGCAGAGGAATGACTGGCTTGAAGGTGATATCTGTCTCCGAGATCTCCCCACTTTCATCCTCCTCCCGGCTGATATCCGGGGACTTCACTGGGCTCTTAGCCACCTCAAAGTTGAAGGAGTACTTTTGAGGGCTGCCAAACTTGAAGTTCTGTGGACTCACAGCTTGGCTCTCTTGTACTTTGGAGTAGGAACCAAAGACAAAGTTTCCAGGTACCTCTGTAGGTTTAGATTCTGGAATTTGGCCAAAAACAAAGCCATCTTTGTTAGAAGTGCCAAAGGAAAAGTCAGAAGAGCACCCAAACTTGAAAACAGGCTCTTGAGATGATGGAGCTGCTGCTGCAGCTGGTGGTGGCTTAGAGTGGCCTGGCTTCACACAACCACAGGCTAGGCACACGACATCTTTGGCAGCATTTCTCAGATAGCAGTCTGGGCATTCCCAAGAACCTTCTTCTGGTTTGAAAAGCTGGGACAAAGGGATTTGGCCTTGAGCTTCATCTGCTTTGGGAGCGGTGCAGGTATTGCAGGTGCTACTTGCAGTCTCATTTTTAGAGAGACAGGTGGGGCATTCCCAGGTGTCCTGGGATGTTCCTGGACTATCTCCGGCCTGCTTTGGAGTTTCCTTTTGACATTCTTCAAACACTTTCTTAAACTTTTGGGCTATTTCTTTGTTACCAAATCTAACAGCAAGCTTTTCTGGTTTCATCTCATCATCTTCCATATTGACAGCGTCCCAGACCCAAGAAGTTTCTGATGATTGAAGAACCTGGAGTTTCATGTCTGGTGTGATGAGGTGGTTAGCACACACCTTCAAGACTTGGTCTCTGCGCATGAGAATTCTATATTTGCCAGTCTTGAGATTCTTCAAAATCTTCATTTCCCCCCTTCCCTTCTCTTTCCATTGTTTTCCTTCAGAATCATATCTGAAGAGCTTGGCCTTTGAGGAGAACATCACTTCTTCATCCTCTTCACCAGTTTTCAAATCTGCCAATTCTGGGAGAGGCACTACAGGTTGGAATTCTGCAGTTGGTACAAACTCCTCCACAGCGTCATCCTTCTTCTCCGGTGTAATGTCTCCTTGGGGCTGGACCTTGACAACAGGAGTAGTAGCAACTGTCAGAGTGACATGGGGCTCACTTTTAGATTCCTTCTTTTCTTCTAAAATGATTGCTCCTGTGGATTTTGGGGTGGTGGAGAAAGAAAATTTGGAAAAGGGATTAGCTTTGGGTTCTGTAGGTTCTTGTTTTGTGGATTTGGAGGACAGTTTAATGTCTCTCCCACTTACAGGAGTTGTCTCTGTAGAAAGAGCAGTCGATACGCTTTCATCTTTTCCTGGGGTGGATAGTGCAACACTTTCTTTAAAGCCAAAGGAAGACATAGCTCCAAGAAGGCCCGTCTCAGTTTTAGGTGTGGAGGAAAACTGACCAAATATGGATGAGCCTTGTCCAAACACTGGTGGAGTGGCCTGACCAAATATGGGTTGCACTTTCCCAAATAACAGAGGTGGTTGCTGATCCTTTGCTGGTGTTGAGGGAACTTTTTCTGAAGTTGGATCACCACTTGGTTTACTACCACTGGCCTCTCCAAAGATGGGAGTTTGGCCAAAAATGGGCTTATCAGCACTTGAAACTATCTGTCCAAAAATGGGCTTGCCGACACTTGAAGCTGTCTGTCCAAAAATAGGCTTGTCGGCACTTGAAGCTGTCTGCCCAAAAATGGGCTTGTCAGCACTTGCCATCTGCCCAAAAATGGTCTTGTCAGCACTTGAAGCTGTCTGCCCAAAAATGGGCTTGTCAGCACTTGAAGCTGTCTGCCCAAAAATGGGCTTGTCAGCACTTGAAGCTGTCTGCCCAAAAATGGGCTTGTCAGCACTTGAAGCTGTCTGCCCAAAAATGGGCTTGTCAGCACTTGAAGCTGTCTGCCCAAAAGTGGATGACTGAGATGTAGGCCCAAAGAATACAAATGGAGAATCGGAAAGAAGTGGCTTTTCAGGAGGTGGATGAATTGCTAAAACTGGTGGTATATCCGGGCCCGGATTTAAATTTGGTGGAAATAGTTGTGGACCATAATTGGACTTAGTTTTCCCTGTTGTAAAAGGACATTTGGGATAGCCAGGCTTGTCACTTGTAGTTTCTGAGGTTGCAAAGGATGACTGGCCAAAGATGGGCTTGTTGGCTAAAGCACCAAATGGTGAGGTTCCAAAGATTGGTTTGTCACTGCTGGCTGGTGGCTGACCAAAGACAGCAGGTTTCTCACTCATAACTGGTGTTTGTCCCAGTAAAGGCTTGTTTGATCCAAATAGGTTTTGTCCAAACAGAGGTTTTGAATCAGGGGAAGAGGTTGCTTTGGTAGCTGCCAACTTAGCAAAGACATCTCCACCTTCCCTAGATGTCTCTCCTCCTCCAAATGAGAGTTTGGCAACTGTGCCAGAAAAGGGAGAGTCAGAATCTTTCTTTTCATTGGGCCTGAAAGAGTTGCAACCCTCACAGATGGTTTTGTCATCGGAGTGGCTGCGGTGGCACAGCTTGCAGGTCCAAGATTTACTTAGAGCTGCGGCCACCTTGAGAGGGGAGGCACCAGGTTTGGGGGTGGTGCATGCCACACAGGAGATCTGACCTTCAGAATTGTTGAGCAGGCAAGTTGGGCAGTTCCAGCTCCCTGGCTTAGGCAAGAATGCTGGATCAAAGCTGGTTGGGGGAAGTGACACTGGCTTCGTGGCAGCGGGAGTGATGGAAGGAGCTTCCTTGATGGCTGCAATGCATTTGTCAACAGCTTCTTTGAAACCTATGGCCAATTCTGCTGTCTTGAACCGGATGCAAAATCTTTCCTGTTGTACCACCTCATCTGCATAATCTTGTGCTGCCCAGATCCAGGCTTTATCGTTATTGCTCATTGACATCAGTTGCATCTCCTCATTGATGCAGTGGTTGGCACAGATTTTAAAGACCTGGTAACAAACACAGTTAGCAGGTGAGAATGCAGCAGGCTGAAAGGTTTCCACTTACTTGGTCTCTTCTCATTACAAGCCTGTACTTCCCAGATTCATTCTTCAGGATCTTAACTGTGCCAACTCCCCTCTCCTTCCATTCCTTGTCCACCATTCGGAAAAGCTTTGCTCGCTCTTCAAATATAACCTAAAAAAATAAAAGGATACTGTGAGAATTTTGTGTATAAAAAAAAAAGAAAATACAATAATCATATACAAGAATGTTGAATATTTTTCCAATTGGTGTAATATAGAATATGGGCTTGGAGAAAAATTGGAGCTGAGACACTAGGTAAGTTGTTCTTTGGCCAAGGACTTTAAGAATGGGTGGTTCGATAATCTCTAAGAATGGTCTATTTAAGATGATGTACCATCAAAATGTGAACCATCAAAAAACTGGGTACCATTTGATTCTTGCCAATGATTGATTGGTTTTATATTAAGCCTGAGATCCTGGGGAGAGATTTCCTCACAAAACATTAAATAACAGTATCAAGGTGGTAAAGAAACAACTTAAATCAATGGTTAAATTGTTGTTGTTTCTTATCCCCCCTTGTGTAAAGATTACACAAATTCCAAGAGTTCATGATCTCATGGAATGGGGTATAGGGGTGCAGCTTTCGTTGATCATGGCACCATGATCCTACATGTGCCTACACACAGTCTGACTTTGCCTTTAGTTTGAGGCCGTTCCTAACATGGAAGCCTTTGCTGCCAACTCTAAAACAAGTACAGAAACAGCTCCTCTGTATTCCTGAAGTGGGACCATTGCTGAGGTCCATCAACCGGATCAGTTGAACTCAAGATTTTTATACATATAAAGATACATAACAATATGATTGCTATTGTTGAGTGTCCAGGTTGAGTTGGACTTTGGTGACTTTATGGGCAAATATTTTCAAATTTGGCGTAAAGAATAGTAGGAATATAACTTTTAGTTCTGGTAAAGATAAACCTGTGTTTTACAATATTTAATACTAAAAAAATAAAATGTAAAGAACGTTCTGTATAATTCCTTAAAGATATGCTTAGGTGAATCATATTTATAAAAATCAGAAAAATATAGATACAGTAAACAAAAAGCTATGCCAAACAGACTTTTAAGAGAAAACCTGTCAACTGTGGATAATAGTCTTGTGCAAAGATAAGCTGTGCGATCATTCAGCCATTTTGTTTTAAATCACTACAATATAAAAAGGTGATATTAAATCTATAAAATTCCTTTGTTCCATAAATTTTTTTTTTTTTTGCTTATCCCTAGTACACGTGGTACAGGCCATGATAATCATGGTGTGTAGAGGTAGGCAACTGCTTTTACTGTAAGCGCACCACATGTCTACACATGTGAAAAGCAGTGAACCATGAATTGTGAAAATGTCAAATTGTAAAAAGCTGTTTTGGTGTATCCCAGAGTCTCCAAATAACTTACACTTTCCTCCTCCTCCCCAGTGTGTACATCCACTTTGTCAGGCAAGGGCACCAGAGGTTTGTAGTCGGGGAAGGGGTCGTGGCTTGGCTCCTGAGTGTCCGACACCTCAGAGTCCATCCTCTGTCTCTCGGACTTCTGTGGAGGGCTAAAGAAGGGGGCAGGCTGCAGGGGGGAGGCCTGTATGGGGGCCGGGAGGGTAGAGGTGGATTGGAGGAAGGATGGAGGCAAGTTGGCACCAGGGGGAGAGGAGCTAACCACCGGCATGGGGATTTGGAAAGAATGAGGCTTGGATGTGGGAGTGAAGGCCTTGGGTTCTGGAGGCGGGGGGTAGCTGGAGGCTGGCTGGAACTGGAACTGGGGGAGCTGCTGGCCCTCAGTGAAGTGAAGCCCTGCAGAGCTCAGAGGAGGGTAGCAGGAAGAACGCTGTGGGGGCGGCCTGGGAGCCAGAGGCACACCAGGGTAATGGT
This sequence comes from Cordylochernes scorpioides, assembly GCA_030710605.1. NCBI lineage: Eukaryota > Metazoa > Arthropoda > Arachnida > Pseudoscorpiones > Chernetidae > Cordylochernes > Cordylochernes scorpioides. The sequence goes on from CP092877.1 coordinate 33,622,754, forward strand.
GGTAGGTAGGGGGTGGGCACAGAGGACTGTAGCCCAGGTCAGGACCAAGGTGGGGCGCCCCTGGAGGAGGGTAGTTGGGCCTGTACTCAGGGGGCAGCATCATGGTAGCTCCATTGTGGTACATCCAGTCGTGACCCCCAGTCTCATTCAGCTCCTCATCCGCAAAGTCATCCAGGTCGTCCTCTAAAGGCATCTTGCCAACCTTCTTCAGGGAGTTAGCCAGGTCCCTCAAGTCTGTCAGCTGAAGCTGCAACACAAGCTTTGACACAAGCCTGGTATGTATTACCATTCAAATCTCTGGGTTGGAATAGAATCATTTACTACTTCAAGTAATTGGACTAGTGATCTGTGAACATGAAGATATTACTTCAATAATTTCATTTCTTCAATATAGGTGGGAGCTTTAATTGCGCCTATCTTTATTTGATGCATAACTGCCAGTGTTTCAATTTTTTTTATGGTAGAGCATTGATCAAGGCAAATAATTTCATGTAATTCTATTGTCCCTTCAAAGCTTATGTCTATAGTTTGATTAAATACCACAAAACCAAGATTCACCCCTACAGTGTTGGATATATAAGTCCAATACAATAGTATAGCTCCAAGAAGGTGGTATGGTAGGTTTAAGGGGAAAAACTCACCACCGATGAGCAAAGCCCTCCTAATATTTTTTGATTAAAGTTAAGGAGAGTAGGAGGTGCATTTTATTTAAAAAGAAAATTCCAAGCCTTAATAGTTTCATTTCTTGAATATAGTTAGCATGTTATTTCTCAATAGAAAGTTTGAAAAAGAAGATTGATATCATACCACATACATAGAGAGAGCTGTGGCACTTCAAGTAGGAAGAACCATAAACAAAGATTAAAGGAGGCAAGGGTAAGTGATATTCCAAAAATGCACACACAAAGAGAAATTTGTGAAAGTGGACACCAGGACTTACCTCCACTTGAACAATTGAGGAGGAGATCTGCTTGATTTCTTCTAGGATAGCCTTGGTGTTGTCCACAAGGCATTTGTTCTGTTCTATGAGAGTCTTGTTCATGGTTTCTTGGGATATTGTAAGGGCTTTCAGCTGGGATTCCAACTTATCCATGTTTGGCTTGCGAGGCTGGCCACAATACAAGCAGGGTTAGATATGGGGGGGGGGGGGGTTCCCTCATAGGTGGCACCAAGTAGGAGATATCTCAATCTTATTGGGAAGGGGGAAGCACATGCAGCAAAAATAATTATAGAGTGGATTTAAAATTAAAACATTTGAAGTTTTAGCTCTATTACAACATGTAAACTATTAAAAGAAAACTGTTAAGCACTGAAGTACACCTAAACCTGTCTATAGCGCCCCCCTCTAAATAGCGCCTTCCTCTCTATAGCACCCGATTTTAAACATTAAAATGTAAACATTTTACATTAAAAGTGACCTCTCTATAGCACCCTATAGACAGGTTTAACTGTATTAGGATAACTGTTATTATGGGAACAGTGAATTTATGCCATATATATGTAGGAAACGGAGTAGATATAAATGCATTTATTTTAAGGTTTACAATTTAAAAACAAAATTAAAAAGAAAGAGAAAGTGAGAAGTCTTATTCTTCAGTTGTCACCGTAAACAAGTCTTCTGCTCTTCTTGATTCCGTGTTGCCAGCTTCTTCCTAATCAAATCCTACATATATAATAGCAAAAACCTCCAATTTAATGATGGCGTGATTAGCCCAGACTATAATACATTAAAATGGACCTCAATTTAACAACCAACCAAAAGAGACAAGTGATTCTGAATTTTCATTATCCCAGAAAAGGGGTCGGTGGAAGGATGATCTAAACCTGGGATCGAATCTCACTTTGGGCCCTTTTTTTTATTATTATTATTTTTTTAAATGCTCCAATGACCCCCAAATTCTTGCAAAAGTCCAACCCCACCAGCAAGTGCAAGTTACCAAACGGGACTCTGGGACATTTGTAAGTGCAAAAGTCAAACTGCTTTTCAAGTGTGTAGATATGTAGTGCACTTACAGTAAAAGCAGTCGCCAATTTCTTACCCACCATGATTATCATGGTCTGTACCACGTGTACTAGGGATAATAAAAATTTTGAAAATTATCCCAGAAATATTCACTTTTCCTTTAAACATTCATATTCCTCTTCTTTTTTCCCCCATTTGTTAGTATTAAGAGATTCAATGATCTCATGGAATGGGGTATATGGGTGCAGCTTTCGTTGATCATGGCACCATGATCCAGGCACACTTTGGTGAAAGTCTGACTTTGCCTGTAGTTTGAGGCCGTTCCTAACATGGAAGCAGACGCCTTTGCTGCCGACTCTAACATGAGTACAGACGCAGCTCCTCCGTATCCCTGGAGTGGGACCCTTGCTGAGGTCTATCAACTGGGTCAGTTGAAGTCAGGATTTTTAAAGAGGTCTACTCCTCTTCTAACAATGCTGCTGTTGGTCCGCGACTGCTTATTCGTCAGAGTTATTCTGCTCGTTTCGCAGCTGGCCTTCATATCTGAAGGTCGTTCCCCTATCCGCCACCTGGGGACGCGCCCTATAGCAGTCAGCTCTGCCAACCACTACAAAATGTTATTTTTAATGACACTTTAAATGAACCCACCAACAAACAATACCAAAATCCAGAATACTTAAAACAATTATCATTAGAAATAATTAATAACATTCCTAAAAATGCAATAACTATTTATACCGATGGTAGCAGAGATGAGTTGGGACACACTGGCAGTGGCTGTCTCATCAAAACTACAAATGGCATTGAGAAAATGAACAGAAGAAACCCAGATTTTTGCTCAGTCTTCAGATCAGAACTTATAGCCATCTATGAAGCCTTAAAATCCATCAGAAATACTAATTATCAAGATATCTGGATTCTTACTGATAGTAGAAGTGCCATACAACACTTGAGTCACACAGGGGAACTCAGAGACAAAGTAAGCAGGAACATAATTGGTTATCTCCAAAAACTCTCAAAAACCTCAAAAATTCACCTTCAATGGATACCCTCACATGTTGGAATTGAAGGCAATGAAGCTGCTGATGTTCTAGCGAAAAAAGGCACAAAAGAACCCTTGCCACAGAAAAATAAACTTACTTTTAAAGAAATAGAAACAGTAGCCAAAACAAAAATAAACAAGAACTGGAGGATCCCACCTAAGCACAGTTGGTACAGTGGAGTGAAACCAGGAGGAGCTCTAAACATCAGAAATAGACAGCATCAAACAACACTAACAAGATTTAGAACAGGCCATCTCAAGCCATTGAAGATAGAAAATAATAACAAAATCTACCCCACTTGCCCAAAATGTAGCTTGTCACCTGCAGCTCCAGAACACATTTTGGCTTGCATTAGATGCACTAAACAGGACCTTTGGGAGAGGCCGCTGCTCATCATAAAACAGCTCGAGGAGCATGAACTCATGGAATTCGTGTAATCTTTACACAAGGGGATAAGAAACAACAACAACAACAACAAGAGATTCAATTTTTAAAAATGGATAATGTAAAGGGTGTGAATATTTTGTGCTAAAAATGTTGCCCTTATTTGAAGAGAGAGCTCCTCAAATTTACCTAAAATATTTTGTTGGTCTCCTGATTATTGTGAAACCAAAGTTGTACTGTGTGGTGTATAAAATACTCCAAGGAATCAGAATTTAGGTTCATTAGTCTGTTGTTGTTGTTTCTTATCCCTTTGTATAAAGATTACATGAATTCCATGAGTTCATGCTCCTCGAGCTATTTTATGATAAGCAGCGGCTTCTCCCAAAGGTCCTGTTTAGTGCATCTAATGCAAGCCAAAATGTGTTCTGGAGGTGCAGGTGCCAAGCTACATTTTGGGCAAATGGGGTAGATTTTGTTGGTATTTTCCATCTTCAATTGCCTGTTCTTTGTTGAATTATAGTCAGTTTAAGTATTGGGCTTTTAAAAAGGGGTGAATTAAAGAGGTTATAGTGTAAGTGTAGAGAGGTTACCCTGGAAGGAGGGGTGTAGTAACTCTGGGAGATGTTCTTGGGGCAGGAGGACTGAGTGGGGGAGGCGGCCACAGATTCCTCTGTGGTGTCGTCACTGCCTGCATCCACCACATGCCTGCCTCCCTGCCTGGCCTCTAGCTCCTCCAGCATCCTGGGAACCTCTTTGTTCAGATGGTGGTCTGGGTCCCCTCGGAGCCGGTCCAAGGTCAGATACAGGGAGTTCCTCGCCCGGCTCAGGAGCTCTGCAGACTTCTCCTGACATCCACCAGGCTTGGATTCCAGTTGTTTCAAGCACTGCCACCACTTTGGATCAATACAAGCAGGCATGCAGTGGTTTTATTTTTTAGGAAATACCTTTATAGTAACTGGGATTCACACATTGGAAAACTGTTTCACTATCTCTAGTTCAATTGGTGAGAACTAATGGTTTTCTTTTTTTTTTTTTTCAGAGAATTTTATCAATTAAAAATATCTGGATTCGACATTTAGGATTAATGACTACATTCCCAATTATAACTCCACAATCTTTCTACAGTATTAAATACCTTTTTGTATAATACACCCAAAATCGTCTACACACTGAATATTCAATAACATTGAAGTCATTTCAGCAAGACAAACTGTGTGGGCACAGTGAATACTGATTTTGATGGTCACAAGATAACAAGTATGTAAATATATAATGTACAATTGTCTTATTTAATTTTGTTATTTACAATTCAAGTGGTTCCATAAGTAAAGTAAAAATTTGTTACAACTGGTTCTTGATCAATTATAATATAGCAGAGGAAATTTTTGAAAAAACACGACCTGCAAAAGTAAGATTTTTTTTTTTTTGTAATTATTATTATCATTACTCCTAGTAGTTAGTTTGTATATATTAAGGAATGAGAGCGAGTCCAGAGAATGGATCCATCCCATTGTTGTAACTATGGGAAGCACTCACCTGAGCCTCGTAATAGGAAGCATGTGGAGAAGACAGTTTGTCAAACTTGGCTGCAGCCTCCTCCAGCCGGCCCTGGTTCATGGCATAGAGGGCCAGGTAAAGCTCCCCTTCATCTCGCAGAGCTGCCAGCTCCTCAGGTCCTGGGAGGGCTGCTCCAGAGGGGGGGAATAGGGGGTCCCGGGGCTTACGCAGGGTGCCTCCCTTCTCCAACTTTGCCACTAGCTCCAGGGCCAGCTCCCAGTAGTGGGCTGCCCTGGCCTCCAGAGCTGTGGTGTCCTTGCCCTGCTCCTTGGCATCTGTCACCTACACAACTCAAGTCAAGTTTCCCATTCCACCTTTTTTTCTATGCAAAACTAGCTTATTAGTGCTGTCCCTTTAAGGTAGTCAGGATACCACTTATAACTCCGCCTTTGCTGGTCCCAAGCCCGGATGAAAAAGGAGGAGGGGGAGCAGTAACAAGCTCACTAAAAAACCTGGGCTCAGCTGGCCCGGCTGATAGTACCCTGTAAGGGCTCCTAATCCAGGGATATAGGATGAGCAGCGTTTGTACTCCATGTTAGGAGTGGCTGCACATGGTGTCTGTTCCTCATATCAGAGGCGGCCATTTATTTTGGAGCTAAGTTGGCCTTAATGACAAAGGCAGGCGCATTTTACTTCACCCAATCATGATGGTTCATTCTTTGTAATCCTTCACAACTCTAGATACAGAGCTAACCAATTCTCCTGGAACAGATTAGAGTAAACATCCTCTAGCACAGCAGATGTTCCATCCTGCCTTATTTGGTACACTTCATGTTAGGAGCGACTACACATGGTGTCTGTTCCTCATGTCAGAGGGGGCCATTTCTTTTGGAGCTAAGTCGGCCTGCCACTGTGTAGTGCTCCCAGTCTTAATGACAAAGGCAGATGCATTCTACTTCCCCAGTCATGATGGTTGTCAAGTCTCAAGCTTTACAAGTTTGAAACCCTGATGTTATTGAGTGGAGATAAGAAAGAAGAGGAGGATCCCACTTAAAGATGACCTCTTTATTAACACTTTGGACCTGAAGGACACAAATTCGCGTTGCTTTGCATACTCAAGCACTTTTGGATTAAAACACATTTTCATCACCTTGGTGGATTGCTGAAGCCATGCTGATGAGGGCCAACTTCTCAAAATGCATGTTTCTCCTTTAATTATCGAGACATCTGGTGAATATTTTGGAGAAAAAATAAATCAATCTTTAGGGCATAGATTTTTAGAGGGGGAGAGTTGTACAATCCGGAAGTAAAAAATCTACCACCTCAAACAATTTACTCTTTAAAATCACAAGCTCTTAAGAAATACAATATGTACAATAGCTCAAACCAACAGCTCAAGGCGCTACTTGAATGACAATTAAATAACTTTATTGACCGCTGGTCAACAATTACTCACGAGGAGTTAATAGGGCAAACTATGTACATTGGGCGGAGCCCTCACCGAGGGGGGCCTATGAGGAGGGCAAGGCTATCCTTAGCTTGTGAATTCCCCTGCGAATGGTGGGATGGTTGTTCCGAGTTCGCTTGGAAGCAGCGTCAAGGAAGCCCGCGAGGGTACTCCCCTGCTCAGGCGAGAGACCCGTGAGTAGATCCAATCTCTCTTCGCGGCATAAGACCGCAAGCATCACGGCATCCAGGCTAATTCCTGACTCCAGCAAGGGCTCAAAGCCAGGTTCTATGATCATTTCATTGAAAATTGCATCTAACTCCGGAATCAGATCGTCGTCGTCCTCCATCGGGTCAGGTATATGTAAATAATTCAATAAAATTATCCCTTGTATCATCATTAAGATGACTGTGGCCGACGTTTCTCTTTAAAACTTTTAATTCACATCTCTTAGCTTTCATGCACGAAAAGCTAGAGATATGAATTAATACTTTTAAAAAGAAAGTTTTTCGTTGAAGCCTGATACTTTTACCTTAACTATGGGGGTTCAGTGAAAGGATGGTTTAAACCGTTGGTTTTCAACCGCTACGACCCAGCATTCCCGCACTTTATTCTGATTTAAAAAAAAAAAAAAAAAGATCCAATGGCCCCCGATTTTTGCAAAATCCAACCCCACCATCGAGTGCAAGTAACCAAACGGAGCTCTGGCATATTTGTTAGTGCAAAGTCGAACTGCTTTTCACATGTGTAGATATGTGGTGCACTTACAGTAAAAGCAGTTGCCTACTTCTACCCATCATGATTATCATGGACTGCACCATGTGTACTAGGGATAAGCAAAAAAAAAATACTACTATATGTAGATAATCATCTTTTTAGGGGTTTGCCACATAAAATGTATGTAGGGCCTTGAAGAAGAAGAGCTTAGAAACTTAATTCCATTGGAATGAGAAACCTCATCACAAGAGCTGTATTACTCACCTTGTCGGCATACACCCGGGAGAGGTGTACCACCAGAGACACCTCCAGTCCGTGGTTCCCCACCCCGCGGACCACTTCCAGTCCTTGCTGTAAGATCCTTCGGAGACTGGACATCTTCTCTCTGTGACACCACTTGGCTATATCAACATCTCTAATACTGAGGAAGTTTATGGACTTATTACCACAATAGTAAACAATATCAAGTTTCTTTGCTTATTTCTAGGTCACAAGCTTTCGTGGGATCCACTTGATTTATCACTTTGCTTGATAAAGGAGACAACTCCCTTAAAAAAAAAAAAAAACTGAAACTTATTGTTATATGAAAAAATAGTACAAATGTGATATTGTACTGGGATAAGGTGCATAAATTAAGAAAAAAAGGCATCTCCTTATCGTGCAACTGAAAGTTGCTGATGGCTTGCACCATCTATCTATTCTGGAATAATTAGAAATCAACGAGAATAGTTGATATTTATTCCAATAGATGGCACAAGCCATCAGCAACTTTCAGTTGCACGATAAGGAGATGCCTTTTTCCTTATTGTTATATGTTTAACCTTTTTTATTATGTGGGACTCAAAGAGCAAAGGCTGTTGTTGTTGTTTCTTATCCCCTTGTGTAAAGAGATTACACAATTCCTAAAACAGTTCATTGAAGTGCTCATTGATATGTTTTAGCTCACAGTTCCACATTTACATGGATAATTACATTTTGTAAGCAAACTATTCTTAAATAAAGTCACCAAAATTTACCATTACAGAAAAATATCACACAAGCACCAGATCCCGAGAATACAAAGTTATTAAATATACCAATGATTCCTACTAAATACACCCCTGAAAATTGTTTTAAAAGAGTACTTTCAAATAGAATAACAAAATTATATTTTTAATAAAAAACCTCCTAGAATTGAACCCACGATCTAATATAGAGAAATTTGTTATTCAAAGCAACCTCTGAGCTAAAGCCAGACATGACAGTGCGAGCTCTAAATTAAACACTTCGATGTTAACTTAGGATTAATTAGAGACTCATTAACCTTCCAAGTTAGGAGAGAGAGAGAGAGAGAGAGAGTAGGGCTTGACTTGTGTTCTGAGTAGTACAATAAAGTTGTATGTACAATACCTGGCAACATTATTGACCAGGGAGTGGGCAGCCTCCCACCACACAGACTGCTGGGGAGTACACAGAGGCTGGGCTATGTCTGGGGGAACAGAGAGCGGGGCCTGAGCAGCCTGAGGGGCAATGAGGGCCCCACGCCGGTCCAAGGCAGCCTGGGCACAGTACATGGTGGCGTGGAGGAAGGTCTCCATGTCCAGCTGGCAGAGAGACTCCGGGCTGCCATTGCCCAGATTCCTGCAGGAATAGTGCAGGCTGCTGAAGAGCTGGAAGGGGAAGGGCAGGCGAGTGGCTGAGGTGCGGGCACTAAGGGCCAGCCACACCAGGTGGTGCAGTGAGGCAGCATGGACCTGCTGGGCCTCCTGGAAAGACTCCTGCAGGGAGGCCAGGTGGGGGTACTCCAGGGTGGACTCAGTGTAGGCCGGGTCTGTCAGGAAGAAAGATGTAGAGGACAGCTTCGGATTGCTGGACTCAAAGGTCCGGTGGTAGATCCTCTCCTGAACCTACACACACACACACCTTCCTTTGAGCAAGTCAACTTCTTGAGTGAGACTCTGGGAAAGCATAAATTTGTTTTCATGAGAACCTGGTGAATACACAATTGTTAATTGGAACTAAATTTGTTTTTCTAAGAAAGTTCCATTTGACTTCACTTATGCAAATAAATAGATTAAAAGAAGAGTGAAAATAATATGGCACTATATAGGCTAATGGATTATGGAGAAGATGCTGATGATGGGGAAAATTGAAGGAAGAAGACCTTCAATGAGGTGGTTGGAAGAAATCAAGGAAGCTACTAGATGAGCTGCGAGTGATGGGTAATTTGGGGAGATCCATAGTCACCAAAATTAAAACTTGACTTGATGGTAGTATAGAAAATATGATTATATAGAATTTGTAAAAGTTTTACGAATAGTAAGCATATGTTTTCAGGAGTGATTAAAGTGTTTTCTAGAGTGTGAACAACTGGTAAACAATCAACTATTGACTGCAAGTTACATTTAATGAGATTTGACAGCATTTAGATGCTCGAGGACTTAAAGTTTGATATTTGAGTGGTTGATACCTGAGGTATGCAGCATTCAGACTTGATCTTGGAGATCCAGAGGCGGGGGTCCTCGTGAGCAGCCAGGGTGTTGAGCACCAGGGCAGCTTGCAGGTGCCTGGTGACAGAGAGCCGGTACACCTCCACCAGCAGCTGGTGGTGCTCCGAGGAGCTGTGGAACCAGGCCTCCTGCCCGATCCTGCCAGGCTTGAAGCAGTAGGCCACTAGCAGGAGACTGGCCCCCAGCCGCTGAATATCCCGGCCTCTCTCCCGTGTGCTCCCTCGCAGCACCAGGCCAGCCAGGTGGAAGTACAGCTGGCCCTTCATCTGGGTGAGGAAGTAAGGCCAGCCCTCATAGGCTGGTGGCTTGGTCTGCTGGTGGTGAGCTGCCAGGTATACCACCTGGTCCATCCTACATACACCCAACACTGGTCATTTACAAAATAGAGCACACTTACCCAACATCCAACAAACATAAAAGTTCCCAGGTGAACACCATACTCAATAATCTGCCCATGTATACTTAAAGAGATTAGAAAAAAGTGCACTTTGTTCCTCATAAGGGGCTATGTCTGAAAGAGGATCTGCTGGTTATTTACATGGTACACATGAAGAGCGAAAATGGTTGTAGGGATAGCTTCTGTTCACTTACAGATGGAGAAGGGAGGAGGAGAAGGAAGCCGAGCCCTTGTCAATTCTGGTTTGGGGCTCCGCAAAGGCCAGACTGACAGCCTTGTTGAGGATGTGCAGATAGTGGGTGTAGAAGGCCAGGTCGACTCTGGTGGCCTGCTTCTCAGCATAGGCCTGGCAACACCATTGTACATGATCCAATATATAATATAGTCACTTGAAAGTACTATGAGAAATTGCTTCCTTCTTTGTTAACCTGCTAAACTGACAAAGCAATCCCTCAAAATATTTCAAATGAAACAATGAAAACTATTGCTCTATAATAGCAATTTTAAAGACCAAGCTAGCACACACCCACCTTGCAGATCTCCACCAGGAGGGAGTACCAGGCCAGGGAGGGGTCTGAATACTTCTTGTTCTCCTCCAGACCCAGGGTGTAGGCCTCCTGGAGCTTGCCCTGGCTGAGGTACAGCCGCAGGAGCTTGGACACCAGGACCAGACTAGGACTGGCAGCCTGCACCATCTTGCTCAGTTGCTTGCTTGCCACAACTACCCCACCACTCACCATCTCCGACTTGATCAGTCTCTCCAGCTCTTCCTGGTGGTTGGAACTCATGTTGGACCTCACCAGCACCTCCTGGGCCATACTTTGTTTAGTACCCAATCACACCAAAGACCCAGGATCAAATCCGAATGACATGAGAAGACAGGTTAGTACAAGGATTCAATCATGAAGGAAGAAAAATATGGGCATATTGGTAAAAGATCCAATACTTAATAAACTATATTTCTCCATTCATATAGTACTCTAAGATGTACTGTAACAATTTTTTCCATTGCAGTAAGGGTAGTAGAAATTGTTTGTTTATTTATTTATTTATTTTTTTTATTTATATATATTTTTTTAAGAATCCTACGCGTCTATAATAGTTTAGAATTTCCATAACAGATGGTGTGGTAATACATCATAGTATTAATAAACCAGTAAATCTAGAGAACATGCTTTTTGCTATATTTTATATAATATTTTACTTTCAAAGAAACTTTTATGGCTCTCCGGTATATCGTGAAGAGATTCAAAAGGTTAAATAGAAGAACATTCCCTAAAAAAAAAAAAACCTTTATATTCAAAGGTTTCTAGCTCCAGTGTATATATTTTGACAAACACTAAGATGATTGGATTTCAAGGATACGATGTCAAACATTTATACCTTACCTTCAATTTAAATAGGACGTCGTTGTGAGGAAAGAGGTTTTCTCCTCTTGCTAACCAGTACTGGAACAGAACACAACAATTATCCCTCAAGATCAAGTAGCTACTTCATCCACTTTGGTCAAATCTGATCTAAGAGGTGTTATTGTGAGCTGGCTTTAATGGAGGCTGCAGTTAAATTTTTACCTGAAGAAGGGTTGTTTAAAACCCAAAAGCTTGTAAACTCGTTAAAAGTGTAATAAGAAACTTATCCTCGGAGATTTATATTTGATTAATCTAATTCATACAGAGGATTATAATTCTAAAAAAAAAAAAATAGTTGAATTTTTTCAGTTAAAATCCCAAGTACAAGCCATTATAATCATGGTGGGTAGTTAGCAACTGCTTTTATTGGGTGCACCCCATGTCTATACTGGTGGAAAGCAATTTGCCTTTTCTACTTACGAGTGTACCAGAACCTTATGCACACTTAATGGTTGGTTAACTTTCTCAAGAATCCCTCCCACATTGAAGCAATTTCTTCATAAAAAAAAGTACTAATGTGGGATTTAACCCCAAGTAGTGGCTCAACCAAACTCCATAATAAATATCATGTAGGTCAGCAATCGTATATAGCCATCATGACTATTGGTAAATCAGATAAGCCAACCAGTTTTATAAAGCTCAATATCTTTACCCTAGTGCTGTAAAGTATCTTTTAAAAAAAATGCTTAGATGACAAGTGCAATATAAGGTTGTCCAAAAAGTTCATCAACACCTGCAATAAATTCCAAATTTTCTTAAAAAGTTTTTCTTATTACTTGGCGAATAATATTATTTTGGCGAATACATAATAACAATACATATACAACAATTACTTTATACATAATACAAAGACATTATACATAACAGCGAATATTATTGGTATTTCAATTTTTTGCAAGTGTTTACGAACTTTTGCGACAACCTTGTATTTCAGGGAAATGTGGAGGAATTAGATGAGAAGGTGGATTAGCAAAACAAGAAAATATAAATGTCTCTTAGCAATGTCATTTAAACATGAAGCCAAAAAATAACTTCCCCTGCAAACTGTTCTAGCATTGTACAAACCCTTAATCAGGAAAAATTTACAAATCTAAAATCAGCTTAGAACATTTAAGCCTAGTTTGATGAAGGTTGAAAGAGATCCAATTATTTTCTGACATATAGAAATACAATAAAAAACAAATTTTCTCAAGCCATTGTATGCTTGGAATGAAATTGAACCCAGCACAATTAGAGGGTGCTTTAAAAATACTGGCTCCAACTTCTATAGAGAAGATTGAAAAAATAATTGTTGAACCTCGCATGGAAACTTTTGGATGCAGTTTAAAATAACTGATATCAATGGAGGACTAAACAAGAAGGAACCGGGGTTAGAAAGGCTTTTCCTTTAAATAATGATACCATTTCAGAAACTTACTTTAGCTGTCTCTTGATCAACAGGAATTTGGGTGTAGAGTTGGCAAACTGAAACACAATAGCTTGGGTTAGCTATATTTGGAGAACCTCAGAGACCAATAGTCTTATCAAAATGGTAATTTAAAAGGTCTTTTTAAAACCTACAAACATCTTTCTGAAAACTGCTTTTGCAAAGATCAAAAAAAATTCTCTTTAACTTTCTCCGATCTAATAAAATGAGAATCTATCTCTCTGAGAAACAAAGGACACCTATGAATGAAAGGGTACAATTTGGATTATAGATTAGAACTACAAGGTAATAAGACCAAATCCGAATGAAGTGTGTGACATTTCGGTAACAATGCTGTCACCAAAACTTCGCACACAATTTATTTGGATTTGGTCTAGTAAAGGACACCCATGTTTTTTAGACAGTCTCTTCTGTATTATTCTGTACATTCTTCTGCATAATGTCTTTCATGTGATGATAGAGTGGAACCTGTCTTCAACATAATCCTGCTGTGGCCCAAGTACAGTCTAACCTCTTTAATTCAATACCCCAAGGGATCAGAGCTTTCGGTTGAATTAAAGGAAGTGTTGAATTAAAGTTATTCAGATGATTAGCTAATCATATAACTCGCTAAAATAATATATATATTTTTAAAATAGCTTTGTAATATAAATTGATGTATGTCCTTTTTTGTATTATTTTTTTATTTTCATGGTTAACTTTAGTATCAGGGAAAAATGGCAATAATACATATTTTTGAAACATAAATAATTACAAATAATATTTTATTCCAATTGAAGAATATAGCAGTGGAAAGAAAATAAATATGGAAAATAAAAAGAAAATTAAAAAATAATATTTAAAAATAATCATGAAGAGATCTTTTTAAAAATTCCTTTTAAAATGTCTGTTTTTGAACTGAAATCCTATTCAGGATGTATTCCAGATGGTCTATTTTAAAAAAACATGCATGTCTTTCTTCCTCTGGAATGTGTTTTAAATAACTATTGTATTAAAGACATCCACTGCTGCTGCAGGTGTTATTGATTTTGTGTTTAAATCTTTTATAATAACATTTATAATAACATGGAAATGGAATATTGAAATAAAATGTTATCATAATCATTGTGGCTACATTTATGAAGATTTATTTATTTAAAAGGAAATTATTTGTAATTTTAAAATAACTCAAATATTTCATCGTAAAGATAGAGGCTGCCTGGCAGGCATTCATATTTCTTCAAATAAAAGACACTTCGGCCAGTAAATCTTTTTATTGTCTCGACAAAAATCTTTTGCCCTCGTCAGGAGCGAACAAAAATTAAAACATTAGGCAAAGCATTAGAAATTATTCTAAGGCTGCAAGGGCGTTCTCACACGATATTCAAAATTTTGTACAACATCTAAAGCACGAGTCAAAAATCAAATATTTAACTCACAAAAGACTATGATCTTTTAAATAAATTATATAAATATTTATAATGAGAAATTATAAAACAAAAATAAATATAAAAATACTAAAGAAATTTACAAAGATTTTACAATTGTATAAATAAATCTATTTCTATTATGTACAATTTATACCTACCATTTTAACTAATCTTTAAATTTAAAAACGAATTGTACTGTTGCGGAATATCTTCGAATATATTTATAGATCTTTCCCCCATTCCCCATGATACCCATCCCTCTAAAAATAATTTTTCTTTTTTAAAATTTTATATTCCTATGAAATATCTCAATATCATTCCAATCTGGCTTATGTCCTGAATATAATGCATGTTCCCCAATTTTGCTTAATGCCCTTTTCCCCATTAAACCCTGTTGGTGTTCTTTAATCCTGATCTCTAAATTACGGCCGGTTTCTCCTACATAAATTTTGTCACATTCTGCGCATTTAATCCCATAAATCACATTATCTGGTTTTGTTATGTTAATTCTGTCTTTCATTATGTTATTTCTAGTTAAAAATTCCCTTTTTGTCCTCGTGCTATACCAAATATTATATTTAAATTTTCTCAAAATTCTAGATATTTTGTTGTCGACATCTCTGATATATGGAATAATTATATTATTGCAATCATCTTTATTCCTATTTGAATTTGACCTATCTATTTCATATCTTCTTATCCATTTTTTTGTAAAACCAATTGGATAATCAGATTGCTCTAGTTCTGCTCTAATTTTCATTATCTCTTTTTTATAAATATCTCGGTTTGTGCATACCTGTTTGGCTCTTTGTACAAGAGATTTTATCACCTGTCTTTTATGTATTATAGGATTATTGGAATTAAAATTTAGATGTATCCCACAGTCTGTTGGCTTTCTGAAAACGCTGGTTATAATAGAACCATCCATTTTGCGAGTTAGTCCTACATCTAAGAATGATAAAAATCCCTCTCGTTCTGTCTCGATCGTGAATTCTATTCCTCTTTCTAAATTATTCAACATGACCATGATTTCATTAAGATTTTCTTTGCGGATCACTGCAAAAATATCATCTATATAGCGTCCCCAGAATTTTATTACCTCAATTAAGATCGCCTTTTTATCTACCAATGCCATTACGATGTCAGCAATGATCATGCTAATAAGGCAACCCATAGCAGGTATTTTTGCCTGTAAAATTTATTCCTATATCTAAAGTAAATATTATCTAAAAACATAACCTAAAGCCTTCTATAATTTCATTAATTTCTAATCCCTTGTTTACACAATCTCGAAATATTCTTTTAGCTCTTTTAGAGCTAGATTTCTATTGATATTGGTGAAAAGTGATTTGACATCAAAGGATACCATTATTTCATTTAACCGTAGGTTTTTAACTATGTCTAATAGTTATTTTCTATTTCTAATCTCTAACCCGGAAATTTTACTTGTACTCGGTACCTGTTTTTTAAGCCAGTCCGCTAAACGTCTGGTGGGGGCCTTGAATCCTGACACAATGGGCCGTAGGGGAACTCCTTCTTTATGGATCTTTGGTAGTCCTTTGTAGAGAGGTGCGGCAACATCTTCTAACTTCATTTTTCTTATATCAATGTCCTTAGATTTCATGCTTTAGATGTTGTACAAAATTTTGAATATCGCGTGAGAACGCCCTTGCAGACTTAGAATAATTTCTAACGCTTTGCCTAATGTTTTAATTTTTGTTCGCTCCTGACGAGGGCAAAAGATTTTTGTCAAAACATCGAGACAATAAAAAGATTTACTGGCCGAAGTGTCTTTTATTTGAAGAAATCAAATATTTCAATGCTGAAAATTAAAAAGAAAATAATATTATTAATTAGCGCGCATTTCCTAAATTCTCGCGTAAAAAATAAACAACACTCGCGACATTGTGCAACGGCACTGCAAAGTGAAACTTAAACTAACAGAAACCAAAAGTGCGCAGGCGCAACCCTATCAGCGCCCGCCGTCGTTGCCACCATAATACCTTTTTAGCAGTAAAGTTGTATGTAAAAAAAACATTCATCTGTCGAAATTTGAATTTTAAAATGGTCGAACTATCGGAACTGTCGTATTATCGATACTGTCAAATTACGGTTTGTTATTTGATAGGCCGGAGATCGGGACATCAGAATATGGTCGAATTAAGGTAGAGTGTCGAATTTGCGTGTGTCGAATTAACAAGGTTATACTGTATATATATATATGAAAGGTGAGTTTATAGACTTACACTAGCCAGCCATTTTGCCTGCTGAGTGGCTGCTAAAAACAGGTTTTCCTGTGGTTTTTAAAAGCAATTTCAAGTTACTGGGCTTACACCCTTCCTTCCTACTGAAGTTTTATCAGATTTTATGTTAAAATAGTTAGATAATCATATCTTAGAGAAGATTGATAAAAGTTGGTCTATTGTTTATTCTCCAAGGTGGCCTCTTTAGCCCAAACTACCCCCCCACAGTATATCTATTAATTAAATATATCAACTACATTCAGATTTAGGTTGGCTTTACGACAAACAATTAACACCAACAATTTGGCTGTTATATAATAATGATATTACAACATAGTTCTTTCTAGTCTATTGTTACAAGAAAATAAGACCTAATACAAATAATTTAATAGTGTGTAATGTTTCGGGCATTGTTACCATCATCAGACAAGAGAATAAATGATTCTTTTATCTGATGATGGTAACAATGCTGTTGCTGAAACATCACACACTATTAAATTATTTAGATTTTTTAGGTCTTATTTTCTTGTATCTATAATCTATAACCCAAATTGTGCTTTATCACTAGTCTATTGTTGTTGTTCACAATCTTTTGAGAAAGCTGAAAAGCCTAAAACTTTAAAACAAAATACATTAACCAGTAGAACTTCCATGAGAGGATGCCTCTATACAAAGGAGTTTACATTGCCAAAATTAGAATTTTTCCTAATTGCCAACACTCTGGCTAGTGGACACCTAATCCTAAAGGAAAGCGCTCTGGTGTTCTTTGCAGAGAGGTTCTATTGCTGATGATATTTTCAATATATTTCTGCAGTTACTAGGATGAAACAGTCCACTCAGGGATTGTATTTCATACAAAATTAGTTGTCAATAAGAGTATCAAGTTCACCTTTATTCCAAGTGCAGTCTGTCTCTTTGTATAAATTTATACAGTACTGTATTCAATACACAATGCTCTGTATTTTAGTTTATCTTGTAACTAAGCTATCATTTTGTGATATGCATTACTGGGGACATTATGAAGAGCCTCTATATGGTTTGAAATCAGTTTTCCTTCTAGATAAACTGCCACTTCAGGCGTAGAGCCCGGGATTTAGGTGGATTTGTCTGTGTTATTTTATGGGATACATTAGATTTAAAGCCATTCATATTAATCTAAGAACTTTGTTGGAGCAAACAATTTCCTAACAAAGGTCAAATAGCAACAAAAACTTACTTTTGAGAACCAATTCTTTCTGGCTTGGATCTAATTCAAGGGATCTACAAACAAAAAACAATATTGGTAAATTCAATCTTTAAAAAGTTTTTGTTAAACACAAAATATATAATAAAAAATAGCAATTCTATAATTAGAAATGAACATTTTTTCAACAAAATACATTCACAATAATATAGAATAAATTGATAACAAAAAGCGAATTCTATGAAATCAGAATCTAGATCAAATTTTCTGACTCTTTATTAAATGGGTTCCAACAGAAATGATGCTAGACTTTCCTGCTTTGGTTCTAGTGAAGTAATACAACAACAAAAGGCTTTATTAAGACCTTTCAGCTTTATATAGATTCTTCGAGTAGAAATGTAGGGTACATGCAGGAATAACAGTAATAGTACCAGTAATAAGCATGGTTCTAGTGAAGTAATTGAACAAAGATGAAATACCAAAAATCCATATTGCTACTACCAGACTAGATGGTTGGTTGAGCTAAATGACACCTTTGACTGGGTGACAATCTTTCCTCTAATCCTAGACTTGCAGAAGTCTCCTGGAGCTATGACCTGCCCATCATTTGTTTACATGTGTATATACACAAGGTAATAAGACCAAACTAATACCTTGTGTTTATAATTTATAATCCAAATTGTGCCTTATCATGTGTGTACTAGGTCTATTAGTATGAAACGCGAAAATTTTCAGTGAATTCAAAAGTTCACCAATTCCATTCAACAAAAGATTTTTTATTCAAAGTAATTGCCCTGATTAGCTATACACTCGGACCACCTTTCAGGCAATTTTCAAATTCCTTGTCTGAAAAATTCTATTCCTTTTGAGTTGAACCAGTCAACAAGCCATTTTCAGAGTATGTCTGAGTTCGAAAATTCCTGTTTTTTTAGGGCGTGTCCTAAAGATGTGAGAAGGTGGTAGTTCGACGATGCTAAGTCTATTAATAAAAGAAAGGAGCCAGATTTTTGTCTGACCATTGTGGAAATATGTCTCCTCACCTTATTCTAAGAACTTGACCAATGGCACATACAACTACTCTAAGTGGTAGCAATACACATTTTACTTATTTGCTTACCACCTATAATTAGGACTATTTCTACAAACTAACAAATATTTTGCACAGAATATAGCATATATTTGCACAGATTTTGTCTAATATTGGCCAGAATTTATGCACATTTGCTCAGAAAAATTCACCCCGAAAATTCCAGAGTATAAGAGAGAGAGATGTGCTGGAATCAATAGATGAATATTTATAAGGAATCCTTTCCTTATTTGTGTGGCAAAGAGTGAGTTGCTGCTGTATGTGAGAGATACTACTGGTACCATATCAAACTCCCATGAGAGACAAAAACTGCTCCTTGTCTTTCCATTCTTTCAATGAAGGTTGGATATTAAAAGTAATTTTTTAATTTTACTAAGGTAATTGAGCTTATGGGAGCTTTGATTGTAGTTGAAAATGCTTGCTGAAGGAAAGTCATTCTAAAAAAAAATTAATCCGATTTGTTTCTTCTAGGCAATAATTTTCTAAAATATTTTGTCAACTAAGCCTTTCTTTAGCCAATCTATATTCCATGTGTACCTTGTGATCCCCAGAACTGAAGAGTTTAAAGCCAAACCTCAGGTGGGGTTTGCACTTTGCAAAAGCCGGTAATGGTTACATTTTCAGATAGCTGAAAGGTTGATTGAAGAGCCTATCTTGGGAGGTGGCTGACGAAATTGCTGAAGAAGTTGGATTAGCAGTTAGAATGTACCATGCAGCAGGGATATTGTAAAGTATACACTGAACAAATTTGTTCCCCATTACCTCAAAGGTGGCAGTAGAAATTTGTCTTTCACAAAAGTATAATAAAAGAGTGCTGTGAAAGATAAAAGTACAGTTAAACCTGTCTATAGCGCTTCTTGGGACTCACCAAAATAGGGTGCTATAGAGAGGGGGTGCTATAGACAGGAAGAAGCTATTTAGAGGGGGCGCTATAGACTGGTTTAACTCTGTCATAATGCTGCCCAAACAGACTTCAAGTTAATGGGCTGTGTTCTCAAAGGTAAAAATTTCTACAACTCCCTCCATAATTATACTGTCTCGTTGTTACTTATTCCCTTTGATAGAAATTCAAGTGAACAGGTTCCAGAGTCTCACTTTTTCTTTTGTCAATTTCGGGATCTCTCAGAGGTTCCTTTTAGTGTCATAATTATACTGAACACCCGATTGAATAACAAAACTTTAAACAGAAGCTGACTTAACTGCTGACTTAACCTCTGGGAGGCTTCAGTAGTCTTACATAAAGGTAAGGGTGCAAGAGCTGATAATGAAAGTTCTCTAGAGCTACAACACATTATAAACACAAATCTATAATTGAAACACCACACAATCATAATGCTAAACAGAACTTGCCTCATAAAATCACATTATTAATTGTAAATAATCTCAACTTTATACTAAAAAGCATTATATGTACAGTAGAACCTCTCTCTAAAGGAAAACAACTAGTTGCAGCAATGCCCACATGTTCTTCAGAGAGATATTTTTTTACCTGAGAAAGTGGCTAGCTAATTAGTAAAAATGTTAATTTTGGTGATGAAAACTGTCCTTTGTCGTGAGGTTTCCTCTAGCGACGATGTCCTCTCAAGGAGCATACTACTGCATATGAATAGATAATTTCTAATTAATGGCATACTGGTGTAATATACCCAATTATTCAATTACAGCCAAACTACTTGAATTCAAAACCTAAGAGATATTTATTTCAAGATGAATTGTCATCTGTATCCTATGTTTTATAACCATTCAGATATTTTTAAAACATTAATTCATCAAAACAAGTCATTTAGCAAATTGATTTGAAAAATGAGCATAACAATAATGTTATTAGAATTGTTTCTTAGTGAAATTATTTACAATTTGAGAACAGATACCTTTGTGATGTAGTAGCAAATTTTTGAATCTAGGCAAATAACTCTGGTAAAATTTTGGTCAGTTCTCTAACAACTTGTCAACTTCTAGGTAATGTAAGCTTCCATCAATAACTTGCTATATAAGTGCAATTCTCAACCTGCGATCCCAAATCACATCATTGACTGTATTGACTCTCTATTGATGAGCTCTACTCATCCCCAGCAGACACCACAAAAGTCTCAAGCTTTACAAGCTTGATACCCTGATATGATTGAGTAGAGATAAGAAAGAAGACTTGCTATATAATAACTATCAAAACTTGTAGTCATTTCTATTGAGGGTTCAGGCAAGAATCCTCACGCCACTTCGAGCCTAGCGGCGCCAGTGTGGCGGCGGGAACCGGCCGAGACTAGAACCCGGCAGTTGGGTTTTGGTTTTGGCTGCAAGCGGGGGAGTATCTCCGCGTCTGGCTGTGTGTGGTGTTCTCCTTATGTTCCGGCACTGGTTATAAATAAAACCGGTACCAAGGGAGCTCCGACGACTCAGAGTGGATTATTGACAAAACAACGGGCACAACACAACAATTTCTTTCATCCACCACAACCCCATAGTGAGACAAGCAATTTATATGATTGAAGTGCTAACCCATTCAGGACCCAACCAGCCAATTCCAAATTTACATTAACTTTTTTTTTTTTTGCTTTCATAGGTAACAACTTTGAAGGTAACAACTTGTTTATCCTTCAGGTTTTTAATAATTGCCATATCACAAAGTTGCAACGTAGTATAAGAGAAAGAGAGAGAAGACAAAATTCAACCTTTCATGGATTTGGTGAACCTTTTATGGACCAATTAAAAATTATTTTACATGTCAAAATATATTCCGGAAACAGTAAAACCTCCATGAGAGGACACCTCTATAAAGGACAGTTTTCATTTGCCAAATTACCATTTTTACTATTTAGTAACTCTCCGGTAATAGGACACCTCTCTCTTAAGGACACTTTGGCTCTGAAATTAGGTGTCCTTTACAGGGAGGTTCTAGTATATATATTTTTAAATTATAGAATAATTTGAATAAATAAAAAAATTTGAAATTTTAAAAAGGAGCATGCCTTAGGAGTGAGTGCACATGATGTGGCAATGTTGGTAGGCCTATTCACAGGCTTTATTTGTTGTTATTGTGCAAGTTGACTTTTGGTGACTATATGGATGGACATTCTCCAATTTGTGATAAAGCACAATTTGGATTATAGATTACTAGCGGACGTACCCGGCTTCGCCCGAGGTTTTACCCAAGTAAAGGTTTGTCTAACGAACATTTGTTAAAACAATTCTCTATAAACTTATAAAAAAAAAAGATATATTTTGATAATTTGAAACTCGTATATTTGAATCTCTCGATAAAGTGAACATTTTTTCCCGGTCCCTGTGTGCCGTGTCATCCTGAATTTTGTCTTTCATAATTTTCTACATTACAAAATCATTGTTTTATCTAGTGAACATTTTTTTCCCGGTCCCTTGAAAAGTACTCGATAAGGTTGAATAAATTCATGGTCGTTTATGGAAGATGGACGAAGTTCCCGGAGGTCATCTTGGGCAAGCTCCCGCGAGGCTTTCCCGCACAGCTGTGTCACCAACTCTGCTCTGATTGGTCGGTGGGTACTTGGAATGTCGGCCGGCGGCCGGGCGAATCCATTCTCTAACAGGGTGGGGCAGAACTAAGCCTATCTCCGTTGCAGCTGCTTGCGAGTTAAAGCTACAATTCTGCAAATAACTCTAAGGATATTATAGATATTCAAGATATTATTTTTCGTAAACCTTTCCGGGGATATGCCTAATAATATCCCAAAATTTCACGGCGATTGGATGTACGGTTTTTGAATCTATAGAGTACACACAGACCACAGACAAACAAACAGACAGACAGACATTCAATTTTATATATATAGATAATACAAGAAAATAAGACCTAATCCAAATAATTTATTAGTGTGTGACGTTTCGGCAACAACATTGTCACCATCAGATTTTTTTTTTCATTTATTCTTTTGTCTGATGATGGTGACAATGTTGTTGCCGAAACGTCACACACTAATTTTTGGTTTTCTTTTCTTTCTTCCATTTTTCCCAACATCTTTTCATTCGCTCTCATTAGGTGTCTGAAGTAGGTATTTTTAGGTAGGTGTGCTCACACAATTAGGTAGGTCTTATTCAAGTATACCTGCCCTGTATGCTGCAAAAGCTGAGTTAGCAGCCTTATTGGCAGCTTCATCTGATGATGGTGACAATGTTGTTGCCGAAACGTCACACACTAATTTTTGGTTTTCTTTTCTTTCTTCCATTTTTCCCAACATCTTTTCATTCGCTCTCATTAGGTGTCTGAAGTAGGTATTTTTAGGTAGGTGTGCTCACACAATTAGGTAGGTCTTATTCAAGTATACCTGCCCTGTATGCTGCAAAAGCTGAGTTAGCAGCCTTAATGGCAGCTTCATTGCAGTCCTTTCTTTTTACAGACTTTCAATTAAAACCTTTTTTAATTTATCATATCGGGTGATTCAATAAAGCAAATATTTCTATCAAAATTTAGAACACAAATCAGTCAATTTTGTGTAAATTATAGGGTTGATTTAACAATGATAATTGGATAGGCTGAAATAGCCAAGATGTCAAATTATCAAGACTATATAGTCTAGCAAATTTTCTCCTTTTTAATCAGAAAATATTATCAATAAATCTTCGAATGGTTTCAAGGTTTTCCCCTTATGTACTAAGTGAAATTCTCAACCTGCAACCCCAAAACACATTATTGACTGTATGTTGTTGTTGTTTCTTATCCCCTTGTGTAAAGCTTACATGAATTCCAAGAGTGCATGCTCCTTGAGCTGTTTTATAATAAACAGCGGCCTCTCCCAAAGGTCCTGTTTAGTGCATCTAATACAAGCCAAAATGTGTTCTGGAGCTGCAGGTGCCAAGCTACATTTTGGACAAGTGGGGTAGATTTTGTTATTATTTTCTATCTTCAATGTCTTGAGATGGCCTGTTTTAAATCTTGTTAGTGTTGTTTGATGCTGTCTATTTCTGAGGTTCAGAGCTTCTCCTGGGTTATTTACTGTATTGACTCATCCATTGATGAGCTCTACTCATCCCCAACAGACACCATTAAAAGTCTCAAGCTTTACAAACTTGATACCCTAATATGATTGCGTGGAGATAAGAAAGAAGAATTTTCATAGAGACTTGATAAAAAAAAAAACTTGTGTATAAATATATATTTATGTTTGTGTCACATGATGCCATCATGGAATGCCATTTCACCCTGTTCTGAACAATTCTCTTCACTTCTTTTTATTTTATAATTCCAGACCATTCTATCAGCCCTCTATGAGAGGAAATTGACATTAGAGGAAACATCTATACAAAGGACAGCTTTGATCACCAAAAATTTAGCTGCTCTCCAGTAAGAGGAGACCTCTCTCTAAAGGACACATTATCACTAGTGTCTTCCAGAAAGAGGTTCTAATGTATTACCAAACCAAAATTTTCCTTGGTCTATCTCTCTCCCTCCCTTCATTGATGTCCAATACCTCCAGTATGGTCAATAGACAATTTCCTGGTGATCCTTGAAGGTCCTCCAAACTTCTGTGTTTCCTTTAGATTACTGCATTTAGAAGGCTATTAAATCTATCTATGTATAGGGAAGAACAAACGGAAATTTCAAGATTACAAACAGGACATCTTAGAATGCTCAAATTTAATGGGAAAATCAAAACATTCCCAAAATGCTCCAAATGCGATTCCCAACCAGCCAGTCTTGAACACCTACTGAATTGTATCAAATCCTCCAAAAAAGACCTCTGGGAAAACCCCAGGACTAAAATAGAAAATCTGAGACAATGGAACCTAATGGAGATCATTTAAACAACTTGAGGAATAAGCAACAACAAATCTATCGATTTAATGTAGAGATGTTTTCTAGTATGCCACAAGAGATTCCACTCCAGTTGAATGACCATTATATTCATTTACTGACCAACCTTTTCTTTGTTTCCATATTTAAATCTCTTCTCAAAAGCTCTCATTTTTCCAAAAAGCATTTACCATTTTGAAACTTTTTTTTTAAATACCTCACTTCTTAAGGATTTTTTTGTTCAATTCCCTACAATCAATATTTATATTGCCTTCTAGAGATGAATTGTTATAGAAAGCCATGATTTTGTCTTTTTGAGTCTCAGTCCATAAATGTGTCATAGGCTTTTCTAGATATCTCCTTTCCCTTTCTTGTAATAGATTTTTGGACCTACCTTGTTAGATTTCAATAACCATCTATCTGGGCTTTAATCAACATAGATTTTTTCTAATATATTTTAACTTTTTTTTTTCAATTTTTATAGATATCATTGAAAATTATTTTTCTAATTTAAATAGAAAAACAAATTATCATTTTTAAAAAGTGTCTTAATGCTTACCTGAAGTTAAAATTTACATATATATATTGCTTTTCACTTAATGCATATTTACCTCAAGTTAATACTCAGTGGATATTTTATTTGTTACATATGTACCTCATACATTGTATCAATTTTTCCAACGGTGCTTACCTTAACTTTACCTTATATTCAATGAATATTTAGGTTTTTTTGGGGGTCGGTGGAAGGCTGGTTAAACCATTTGGTTTTCGACCACTACGACCCGGGTTCGATTCCCGCATTGGACACTTTTTTCTGGTAAAAAAAATAATATAAAAAATGTTCCAATGGCTCTGATTCTTGCAAAAGTCCAACCCCACCAGCGAGTGCAAGTAACCAAACGGGGCTCTAGCACATTTGTAAGTGTAAAGATGAACTGCTTTTCACATGTGTAGACATGTGATGCGCTTACAGTAAAAGCAGTCGCTAACTACCCACCATGATTATCATGGCCTGTACCACGTGTACTAAGGATAATTTTTAAAAAATATATATTTTTTTGTTTTTACTATAAATCTACTTTATTATTGAGTGGATTATAGTTGATAAGGCACAATTTGGATTATAAGCATAAGGTAATAAGACCAAATCCAAAAAAATAGTGTGACATTTCGGTAACAGCGTTGTTACCATCTTCAGACAAGGGCTGAAATGATATTAGCACATTTTGTCAGAAGATGATAACAGTGTTGTTACCGAAACATCACACACTATTTATTTGGATTTGGTCTTAATTACCTTGTGTTTATAGTCAGTAGAATATGTGATGGAAAATTCAAACAATTAAGCCTGAAAATACCTTAATTAACTTTATTAACATCATGAAACGCGATATCCCAAACTCAGGGATATTTGCGCCAATACATTTCACTGCATTACAGCAATACGGCTATATACAATCCTGTTCAATTCATTATTTTACATAAATTAACTAAAGAAAATTGTCCAAAGAGAAAAACAAACAACAAAGCAAAACACACAGAGCAAGCATCGCAGTTCTTTTTTTTTTTTTTCTAAGATTCCTTCTCTTTTTTCCAATTCAAGAGAAAATTGTATATGTATTTACAAAATTGATCAAAATTTTTATACTTTTCTTTTTTGTCTACAAATTCATCAAGCTGTCCAATACGACCAAATCTATTTTCCCTAAAATCCCGGAAAATTGGGCACTCCAGAAGTAGATGTCTCGCGTCTTGAATTTCACCTCCGCAGAAGCATCCTGGTTCCTTCACGGCGCCGATAGTTGCCAAAAATTTCCCAAAATTGCCATGATCTGTAATGAATTGGATATTATAAAAATTTGGACGGAAAAATCTTGGAATTCCTAATACGAAAAAGCTTCTGAAAATTTCATTAGTGTTCTCAAAAATTTCATTCATTTTTGCGTGTAAGAATGATTTGACTATACTTGGAGCATGGGGTTCGTAAGTAATTAGATCTTCCATGGACATTTGAGTTAGATCAAATTTGATTATTCTGGATTCTATATAATCTGTTAGGAGTGGAATTTTTGCCAAGCTATGCACACAGTTTGATGAAGTGGTTTTGTATGCTCTAACTGCCCATAAAATGATCTGGTACTGCATGGAGTTCAGTTTTTGTTTACAACGATTGTTTAAATATTTGAACCAAATTTCAGAACCGTATGTAAGTACAGGCCTAATGATTGTTTTGAATAAAGTTAACCTCTTTTCAGTGTCTAAACCCCACATATTGCCACTTAGTGAACATAATAAATTTTTCATACGTCCTGCCTTACACAGAATATCATTAACATGCGGTGTAAAGTTAACTTTGTTTTTCCATTTGTGATTAGAAAATTTCATTCCCAGAATTTTTACTTGCTTGACCGGCATTATTATATTGTTATTAACCTTAATAGGTATTTTTTGTCTGTTATGTAGGTATAGCATATTAGTCTTCTCTGTACTGATCGTTAATTTATTTCTATTACACCATTGGATCACATAATTTAAGGTGTATTCACTTGCGGTTTTTAGTCCTTCAATAGTCTTATTCCAGCAAATTATTGTAACGTCGTCTGCATAACATATAATATCTGCATTCATTGAATCAAAATAGTTTATAGTCAGTAGAATATGTGATGGAAAATTCAAACAATTAAGCCTGAAAATACCTTGATATGCCTTAAAATTCATATATACATATTTTATTATTATTATTCTTTCACTGTGCCAAAATTTACCTTTAAAAAAGGAAAGTCTTAGATCCCTATCTATATAATTTAGTTTTTTTTAAGACTCAATCGATTCACAAATGCACTCTGAAAAAAAAAAGAAGTTTGATAGAATGACAAAAAAATTAAAACCATTTTTGATAAAGCACAATATGGATTATAGCTACAATAAATTAAGCCCTAATCCAAATAATTTAATAATGTGTGACGTTTTGGCAACAGCATTGTCACCATCATCAGACAAAAGAATAAATGAGAAAAACATCAAGGATGATACTTGATAAATACTATTTAAGAACATGCTGTGATATTCTCATTTATTCTTTTGTCTGATGATGGTAACAATGCTGTTGCCGAAATGTCACACACTATTTATTTGGATTAGGTCTCATTTTCCTGTATCTAAAACCATTTTTAGTGTTAATATAAACTACTAATAAACTGATAACCCTAAATACAGTATAACCTCGTTAATTCGACACTCGGCGATAATTCGACCATGTTCTGATGTCCCGACCTCCGGCCTATTAAATAACAAACCGTAATTCGACATATCGATAATACGACACTTCCGATAGTTCGACCATTTTAAAATTCGAATTTCGACAGTTGAATGTTTTTTACTTACAACTTTCCGCTAAAAAGGTATTACGGCGGCGATCGGCGGGCGCCGAGAGGATCGCGCGCGCGCACTTTTGGTTCCTGGTTAGTTTAAGTTTCACTTTGCAGTGCCGTTGCGCAATGTCGCGAGTGTTATTGTTTTGTTTTTTTTACGCCGGGATTTAGGCTTTGTGCACTAATTAACAATAATATTTTATTTTTTAATTTCAGCATTAAAATATTTTAGTTATTTTAAAATTACAAATATATTTCCTTTTAAATAAATATATCTTTATAAAATGTAGCCACAATGATTAGGATAACATTTTATTTCAATATTCCATTTCTGTATTATTATAAAAGATTTAAACACAAAATCAATAACACGTGCAGCAGCAGTGGATGACTTTAATACATTAAAATTTATTTATTAAAAGACATTTCAGAGGAAGAAAGGCATGCATGTTTTATCCTGAATAGGATTTCAGTGCAAAAACAGACATCTATAAAGGAATTTTTTAAAAGATCTTCATGATTATTTTTAAATATTATTTTAAAATTTTCTTTTAATTTACCATATTTATTTCCTTTCAACTGCTATATTTTTCAATTAGAATAAAATATTATTTAATATATTATATTTAATATTTTAATGTCTGTAGAGCTAATATTTGATTATATTACTGAAAAGAAACACATTAGCAGTAAATTTATTTGTTACAATTATTTATGTTTCTAAAATATGTATTAATGCCATTTTATCACTGATACTAAAAGTTAATCATGAAAATAAAATAAAAACACACAATGGTTTCAAATAATATCATTAATTTATATTACAAAGCTATTTTAAAAAAATATTATTTTAGCGGGTTAGATGATTACCTAATCATCTAACCTTAATTCAACACTTCCTTTAATTCAACCGAAAGCTCTGATCCCTTGGGGTGTTGAATTAAAGAGGTTCGACTGTAGGTAGTAATACAGTACTGGCTGAGTGCAACCACAGATCTACAAGAAGGGAAAAAAAAACATTGTAGAATGATTAGCTAGTAAACTAAAATGTCAATTGGTGATATATGGATCTCTATGGATTATATGGATCTCTTAACATATTGTATCTAAATATATAGATGATGGCAAATTTGGATTATAGATTATAGCTACAAGAAAATAAGACCTAATCCAAATAAATTAATAATGTGTGAACTTTCGGTAACAGCATTGTTACCATCATCATACAAAAGAATAAATGAGAAAACTATTTAAGAACATGCTGTGATATTTTTTCTCAATTATACCTTTGTGTGATGATGGTAACAATGATTGTGATGATGGGACAATGCTGTTACCAAACGTCACACACTATTAATTTATTTGTATTATTTTCTTGTATCTAAATATATAGAGAAACAAAGTGAAATGGAACAACTAAAACTTATCCTTTATAACTCTACAGAGTATGTTTCAGAACAGTTTTTGAACTTTCCAGACAACAAAATGATATTTGTTTATTGTGATATTACTTTAATACCTATTTGTGATAAGATACAATTTGGATTATAAACAGAAGGTACTATTTAGATGATAAAACAAAATAAAAGAAGAAGAGTTTCTTTAATTATCCCTTCTTCTTTTATTTCGTTTTATCGTCTAAACAGAAGGTAATAAGGCCAAATAAATAGTATATGACATTTTGGTATCAATGTTGTTACTGAAACTTCACACAGTATTTATTTGTATACATACTGTGTGGCAATAAAGTGAGTGAGGAGAACATCCTATAATGTTGGATATCCTGGAAAGTGAGCTGCTGGGATTGTCAGTCAATTTGATCACTTGGGTCATGTTGAATGCTTAGTGTGTTTCACTGGATATTTCTATTCTCTTACTGTATATGTACTTTTTACTCATTAGATATTTTCCTTGTGTATATACAGTAGAACCTCCCTTTAGTGGACACCCTGCTACCGGACACTTCACTACAAAGGACAGTTTTAATTTGCAAAATTACCATTTTCATAATTTAGCAACTCTCCGATAAGAGGACACCTCTCCCTAAAAGACACTTTGGCTCTGCAATTAGGTGTCCTTTACAGGGAGGTTCTACTGTATTTACTCTTTATGCCATATTAACAAACTGAAACTACAACTAATAAGGAACCATCGAGATAGTTTCCATCATTCTTGGTACCAGGTAGAAAACCCCAAAAAACAGACCCTCCAACTAAACAGAAGGGAATCGACACAGTTGGCCAGATGGAAATCTGGTCACCTGCGCCCCCTAGTCTATAAAGAGGGAGCCAAAAGCTTCCCCATGTGCACTAGGTGCAAAACCGAAGAGGCCACTCCCCAACATTTACTAAATTGCATTGGAAAGGACAAAAGATCCCTGTACAGAGAACCAAGAAGAGTTCTTGAGCTTCTTTACGAGCACGACCTCCAAGATCTTGTCTAATTTAGACTAAAAGGATAAGTAAAAAAAACTCTTTATGCATACTATAATATATATATCACTTCTCTGCCTTTTGGCTAAGATCAAAGTGTAGTGAATATATACAAGGATACACTTTTCCCATAAACAGTAAAACCCCGCTAATACGAACCCTGGATATAGCGAACCTTCCCTTATAACGAACCCACGGCGATTCCCAATTCCATTCCATTGAAAATACCATCGTTATAACAAACTTTGCGATTTTTAAAATAACGAACTACCCCTATAACGAACCGATTTTCGGTCCCAAAATGATAAAATCTATTAAAAATACTATGCTTATAACGAACTTAAAATTGTGATTTAAAAAAATTTTTAAAACAACAAAATTTTGAGCATGTTTCAGCTCACGGATCGCGATTTCAAAACAAAAAATTAGCGGCATTGTTTGTTTTCATTTCCATTCTATTTTTGCTTGTATGTTGTATACATTTTTACACATTAACTTTTATTTAATAGAATATCTTTGAATTCGACAATTTTGAAATAGAAGAAAATACAAATGGCTTCCAAAATAAAGAAAAACAAAGAGTGGCGTTCTAAAAAAAAAAAAAAAACAGTGGCAGCATGCCCTTTTAGAATCGTTCTATATCAAGTTTAACCTAGGCTAAAACATAATTGCAAATAAATTTAAAGCCAGAAATGGTTTCAATAACAGGTTAAAAACAAAATTTAATATACACTTCAGAAGAATATGTGGAAACTGGAATTGGAAGAAAAAAAATATATAGTTCCCCTGTGTCTCATGAGCCACAAACAAATCGACTTATAAATTCTCAAAAATACCACTACAGTTCTATTTTTAGAATGGAATTCTTGTTAGGTATATGACTCATTCAGGCTTTGCGGATATTCCCCCTGGCCGGCCGTTTTACCACCTATTTTGTGTTTGCAAATTGGCGTTTTTTTATTCGCAATTTTACCGATCACACTATCGTATCAACATGTTTCGCGTCCGATTTTTCTGAATTGGTTACTTTTAATTTATCTTCAATTGATTCAGAATACACAGTTTCATTCCTTTGATGGAAATAACGATATTTTAAGACAATTCTTATTTTCAAATTTCACTTTCAAGAAACAAGATATTAGAGGGGCATATATTATTTCAAATAAATATAGTATTATATTATTTAAGAAAGATGTTCTAAAATACTCTTATACCTTTTAAATATATAATTAATGTTTTGCCCAGGGGATTTGGCTTAATTTTTAAATAATACATAGGTTTATATATAAACATGTACGCTAATGATAAGAAGAACCTATTAACAAATGACTTCTTTTGATATTCAGCATTACTGTAAAGAAATAGGTCAATTTAGGGAATTAAAACAAAGTGACCATTATTAAGTGGCTGCCTTTTCCTGTTTGTATGGCTGTTTTTTAATTATACGGTCTAAAAATTTAGAAAAGTTTTAAAAAATGGCCAAACCATGGCTATAGTGAACCAAAAGGTCTGTCCCATTGGGGTTCACTATAGAGGGGTTTTACTGTATATATATTCAAGTAATATTATACATCTACCATTTTGCATATATATTTACTGACACCCTATTATAAAATCAATATCAATCTACCCCAAGGCTTAGTTTAATCAGTATAAAATCTATATATAAATATTCTAAAATGGATGACAAGGCCAAGATTACAGAGTAAAGTTGGGCAAAGTGGGGGATGGCTATGTGTTGTCAGGTGAGGGGGGGCAGGCGCCCAAAAACAGCATTCCTGTGTGGAGGAAGACAGAGACTGGTCATATCTGCGGCGAATAGATGTGGGAAGTTGCCTCGGGGGCAGTGAATGACAGCGGCAGAGAGCCTGACATCAGAGCGGCCTACAAGGCGATGTAAGTCCAGGCTGGACGTGTACAGTGTTGAGCAGAAGGTTTCACAAGAGCGACATCCACGGCTCCAAGGATTCTTCTGATGGGGAGGTTGAAGGCAAGTCCCACTTATTGAACTAGTTCTATTTAGTGCGACATATAATAAAACTTTTGCTGCATCCCTTCGAACTTATATGTATCTTTGTGTAATTAGACAAAGATCTGGGTACGACGTAACAATATTTACATATTTAAATATCTTTGTCCCTCACATGAGCATTTTAGATGGCAAAGGCTTAACTCCGCCTTTGCCGGTCCCAAGCCCAGATGAAAAAGGAGGAGGAGCAGTAACAACCTCACTAAAAAACCTGGGCTCAGCTGGCCCAGCTGATAGTACCCTGTAAGGGCTCCTAATCCAGGGATACAGGATGAGCAGTGTTTGTACTCCATGTTAAGAGCGGCTGCACATGGCGTCTGTTCCTCATGTCATAGGCGGCCATTTCTTTTGGAGCTAAGTCGGCCTGCTACTGAGTAGTGCTCTCAGTCTTAATGACAAAGACAGACACATTCTACTTCACCCAGTCATGAAGAGATAAGAAAGAAGATGGCAAATGGTTATGTGGTGGTCAGGGGAGGATACGCCTTTTTCAATTTAATATCAATACCTGACCCCTTTTCTATTTTTTTTTTCAACATTAAAGGGAGAGGTGCCTCTTTTGTGGTGCTATATATATATATAAATTTATATTTTAAAAAAAGCATATATTAGATTTATGTTTGTGTTTTTTTTACTAAAATATGCGAGCACGCGTAGATCCTCGATAAAGAGAGGCCAGTTGCCCCTCAAAATATTGGAACAATAAAATAATTATAAATCCAATATATGCATCTTTTTTAAATATAATTTTAATTATGGATTGCTCAATCTTCAAAGTAATTTTATATGTAAAAAAAAATAATTTAAAAATAAAATAATTTTAAAAATAATTGAAAAAAGGTATGTTCTGACCACGCTCACATAAGCAATGGCAGAGCACCATCTAGTGGAACCGAAATCAACTAAATGTTGATTTAGCCTATTCCCTGATATTTGGCCAACCCATGTTCTTGATGTAAAAGGAGGAGGGGGAGCAGTAACAAGCTCGATAAAAAACCAGGGTTCAGTTGGCCTGACTGATAGCACCCTGTAAGAGCTCCTATCCTTGGGTTACAGGATAATCAGCAGCGTATGTTCTCCATGTTAGGAGCGGCTGCACAAGGCGTCTGTTCCTCATGTTAGAGGCGGCCATTTTATACCAGGTCAAAGTCCAAGTTACACCTCTCTGTAGGTGACCTCGGGGAAATGCTGGATAAAACCAGCGCTTTAACGTAACTGACATATAACCTATATGAAGTCGTGCATAAAGGATAAGTAAAAAAAAAAATGTTCATGATAAAATCAAGAAAAGCCATCCACGAAGGCATTTCGGGCTGTTGGCCCTCGTCTGCATGGTGCAAACTGTATATATATATACAGTAAAACCCCGCTAATACGAACCCTGGATATAACGAACCTTCCCTTATAACGAACACACGCAGATTCCCAATTCCATTCCATTAAAAATACCATCGTTATAACCAACTTTGCGATTTTTAGAATAACAAACTACCCCTATAACGAACCTATTTTCGGTCCCAATTTGATAAATTCTATTAAAAATACTATGCTTATAACGAACTTAGAATTGTAATTAAAAAAAATTAAAACAAAATTTTGAGCTTCAGCTCACGGATCGCGATTTCAAAACAATAAATTTAGCTGCATTGTTTGTTTTGATTTTTGCACTTTATTTTTGCTGTATGTTGTATAAATTTTAACACATTATACTTTTTATTAAATAGAATATATTTGCATCCATTAAATTTGAAATATAAAAATACAAATGGCTTCCAAAATGAAGAAAACAAAGGCATTTTAAAAACAAAAGCGTTATTTCTTTAAAAAAAAAAAAAACATTTTCAGAACTTTTCAAAGTGAAACAACACAGGCAAAATGTTAAGAACATATTAAAATAAGAGAATATAACTTTTCTATTATAAAAGATAAAATATAAAGCTATTAAAAATTGTTACAAAGAGGAATCAACCCCAACTTTTTCCGCGATCGCTATCGTACGTTTTAGGGCTTAAAAAATAAAAAGTCCAAATAAACGGTCCTGTGATGAAACAAAAATTATTTTTATGCCATTAACTATGGTGATTTTAAAGTCAGCAATGTTTTGCATGACAGGTTAAAAAAAAACTAAATCTAGACCTAGAAGAATATGTGGAAAAATGAAATGGAAGAAAAACACTAACTTTATTTGAATGGTGCAATGCTTGAAGAGTCCTTTGAGCAACAAGGTGTTAGAGCCATTTTTTCAAGTAAACAATGTATTATATAATGTGATAATGATGTTTTAAAATCATTTTATATCTTTGAATATATATTTAATAAAACTTTGCCTAGGGCATTATTATGGTGGAGGATCCAATCACCATTAGACCATTTTTCTGGCCTTTTTTTTCGAATCGCTTCCCTTAGATGGCGAAGAATGCCCAAATACATTTCCTTAAAATGTTTGGCCTGCAGGAAGATACTCGTGATGAACAATGCCCTTGTTATCCAAAAAAGTGACCAGCAACACCTTGTTTCTGGATTTCAATATCCTGGATTTTTTTGGTCTAGGCTCACCCTGACCTCTCCACTCAGCATATTGACGCTTGATTTCAGGGTCATAGCCATAGACCCATGTCTCGTCGCCTGTGATTATCTTGTCTTTCCATTCCGGATCCGTTCTTGTCATTTCCAACATGTTCTCACAGGTTGCAAGCCGACACAGTTTTTGCTCATTAGTGAGGAATCTTAGGATGAATTTTGCAGGAGGCTTTTTGAGCTTCAAATATTTGGTTACGATCCTTCCAATCGTTGTTTTAGAGATGACTGTGTCTTGCTTTAGCTCCAGCAAAGTGGTTCGAGGATTTTCTTTTATCAAATCGGTGATTTTTTGCACATTTTCATCAGTCCTTTGAAATTTTGGGCGTCCTTGACGAGGATCATCTTCAATAGAAATTCTGCCAGCTTTAAATCTAGAATACCATTCAAAAACAGTTGTTCTCTTTGGGGGGTCATTGGGGAATGCTTTATTAGGCATTTCAAAAGTTTCGGTTGCTGATATTTGAAGTTTCCCACAAAATTCTATGCAAAACCTCTGCTCCAATTTTTGTTCCATCATAAAATCACCGCAGCGCTAGGTGTGACCTTTAAATATATTAGAATGATCTTGGCGCGCGTGCATGTACAGCCTCGATATTGGTACCACCGTGTTGCCAGATATTTTTCTATAATAAACAGTCAAATTTATTTACATTTTTCATTTATTTATTTTTTTTATGGACCCAGTCCGGGAACTTATGGGACATACCTTGTAATTAGGGTCTGCATCTGGTCACATCTCAATTTTCTTATACTCACTTAAACACAATAAGACCAAATCCAAATAAATAGTGTGTGACGTTTCTGTAACAGAGTTGTTACTATCTTCAGACAAAAGTACTGAATGTACTTGTATTTTTACTTTTATTTTGTAATTACAATGTACTCGTGTTTATAATCTATAATCCAAATTGTACCTTATCATTTATACTCACTTAAACACAATAAGACCAAATCCAAATAAATAGTGTGTGACGTTTCTGTAACAGAGTTGTTACAATCTTCAGACAAAAGTACTGAATGTACTTGTATTTTTACTTTTATTTTGTAATTACAATGTACTCGTGTTTATAATCTATAATCCAAATTGTACCTTATCATTTATACTCACTTAAACACAATAAGACCAAATCCAAATAAATAGTGTGTGACGTTTCTGTAACAGAGTTGTTACTATCTTCAGACAAAAGTACTGAATGTACTTGTATTTTTACTTTGTAATTACAATGTATCCGGTTTATAATCCAAATTGTACCTTATCATTTATACTCACCCAATAATATTTTTAAAATCACAAGGTGAGATGCTTATTTATGCAGACCATTGGTGATTGTATTATTCTAAGCTAGGCCTACTGGTACTAAACAAAACTATTTCTATATCTAAATCAATCTAACCTAACCTATACTCAGTGAGTGTGTGGCACTTTTACACCAATGGTCAAGTAGAAATAGTATCTCACCCTTTTACTATTACATCTTTGATCTAGTGTAAGCTTCAATTTAAATCTTAGTATTTTGGAATATTTTTTTTAAATCCACTTAAATATATTCATTATTACAAAAAAAATTGTGATGTGATATATATGTAATATATGATATATAAATATGTGATATGTATATAGGCTAGATATATATATAAAAAAATTATATTATGCAAATATAATATTTCAAATTAATTTTTACCTACCTTTTATAAGATTGTAAAGCATGCTCCAAGTTGTTTGTTGCTTCGTGAATTTGTCCTAGAAGTTTTTGTGCAAGCACATGATTTTCTCTAAGGCTAAGAAAGCCAATGAGATGCCTGAAACAAACATTGTTAAACGTATATTTAAATTAATGCTTTTTCAAATTTACCGTTTAGCACTTTCATAATCTTCTACTTGATAATAAAGCCTGGCGAAATTGTATCCTTTTAATAGCCTCTGAACACAAAAATGAATGAAAACAAATACAATATATAAAAACGTAGCGCAAATTTTACTAAAATTGAAAAACCGGTAAATTCATTTAGGGTTAACGAAAGATAACAAAACTTACATCATTGTCATTACTTGTCCTACTTAATACAGCAGTAATGTGGTTATCCACTTCTTTTTTAGTTCGGAACATCTAAAATATATTTAAATGTGTATCCTTTTTATAAATATGAGTGTAATCAATAGGGGAAAATCTAACAAAACCTATTAAAAACAACAAAAACAAATTCGAATTAATTGAGAATTTGCTAAATTTTTTAGACAATTAATGATGATATTTTGTTTCTGAAAAATAAAGGCGCTAAAATTTTTTCCTAATTTTTAAATATATAAAAAAAAAATTACTACTGAAATTTATATGTTAGCTTAGAAGTAGTGAATATTTAAAATTTGTCTAGAGGCATATAAAATATAAAATCAAATTATATTGAGTATTAAAAATACTTTTGTGGCTTTTATGTAGTGATAGAAAGTATTGTCCAATTAATATAAACTATTTTATATGATTAAACAGTATTTCTCAGAAATATAGATGTTTTAAATATTGAAGATAAAATTTTCAAATAAAACGTCTACATATGCTGCGCTTTATTTTAAAAGCAAGACGCTTACTGCAACAAAAGAGGTTTGACAATCCTAACCAAATCCAAAAGGTGGACTCACTTAAAGCAACATTTAAGCCCCTACACTCCCTAGTTCTGTCTCCGCTTTCTATGCATCGTTCCGATTTTGGAAACTTTTCAGAAATACTTTATTTCATAAAATACAAGATTAATTTCTCAAATTATCTACATATTGGGTGCATAAAAATGTTAACAGGAAAACTTGTTACATGCTATCTGTGTGTGTTGTATATGTAAACAAAAATTCCAAATGAATTTTACACTATTAGTCTATCAATATGTTAGGGAAGAAACAGAGATATTTCTTGCAAAAAACAGTAATTGTTATCTGAAAGCTGGCGAGATCTAGAGCACACTAAGTACCCTATCTCGCTAAGATAAGTACAAAAATATTTTTTGATTTCTACAGGGCCATGACTATAGAGTTCGAAATACGCAATCGGCATACAAAAACTCTCACACATCTATTGGTGTATTTAGGAATTCATGTGCTTGACTAAAAAAAAAAAACTTGGGACGCAGTTTATACCTAGATGTTAGTACTTGAGGGATGCTGGATGCCACCATTTACAACTGGTGGCTCTTGGAGCGGACGCTGGACTCCCTATATTCAGTTGGTGGGCGGTGGGGTGGCTTCTGGACGCTGTTAGAAGTAAGCCTAGTTATCTGGGGGACAGATGACCATTCTGGGATCACAAGATGTCCCAAGGCCCCTCTTGGTGATGAGGGCCAGTGATCCACCTCTGAGTGGGAGTCATGCTGCTGATACAAAAAAAAAAAAAGAAAATTGGAATACCAAAGCTTGACCACAAAAAATGAATCTATTTGTATAACTCTCCTATCTCTTTTTCTTATTTTTTTGCCAGAAAGTTCATTATACACGCTACTAAGTAGAGGTATTAGGTGAAAATTATATATAATGTTAATGTGTGTGCGTTTCATAATAAATTTGAGTCAAATTCAAGAAATTTCATTTTAATAGGAACATTATTTCCGCACAAGTACCTACAAAGGCCACAAAAATAACTATTAAAAGAGTCAGAAGCTATGTACAGCAAATAAAAGATATCTTTCGAGAATTTTCTTATAATATTTACATACGCAGCTCGGTTCAAATTCAAGGAACTTATACAATAATCATCATTATGAAGACCATTATGATGCAGTAGAGTTCTTTGATTCCTTCAAGCAGGTAAAAAGCAGGGCCTGTAACAATCAATCTGTGTCCCACGTCATGGTACTCCTGCAATATCCCATGATGTAATTGGATAGAAACCTCCAGGGTAGTTTCATGAATATATAATTGTCTCTCAAATCATTCACGAATGTGTTTTTCCCTGTGTCGATTATAATGAAGGTTGAAGAAACTGATTTTCTCTTAGGGATATAGTTTTCGTGAGAAAATATTATTTAACGATTTCAATATCTTTAATATTTTGTAGAGTATGATTGCTAGAGCAATCTATTCCTTATGTTATGAGGGGAACTATTTTAACACAGAATGTCTTTATTGCCTTTCAATTGAAATTGTATTTAGTTTTTTTTATCGTAACCATATCTGATCACTGTGGGGTAAATTTAGTGTTTTATTGAAAAGCAGGAAGGAAATATTCAGGGTATGTTAAAAACCAAAGGGACATTTTGGATTTTGTTAAAAAGTAGAGAAAATTTTGGTGCAGTGTTAAAATGTAGGAGTCAGTACTCAAGAGTATTGAAGCTTTCGAAAATTATATTTTGCCAGATTTATATACATTGTACTTTTTGAAATTTTTCCCACATGCATCTTAGAATGATTAATCTTTGGAATGTTTAGATGTTTCAATTTTCATTGACAAAAGTATATTTGCACATACTTTTTTTAATCAAACTTTATCCTTTAAAATTTGAATAAAATATTTTACAGAAAGTGGGGTCTATATTTCTTTTAGATGAAATCAGGCAAAATTTTAGGGTCTGTTGAAAAGTAGGACGGAAATTTTGGGTCTGTTAAAAAGTAGTGGGAATATTTGGGGTGCGATGGGCATAGAGATTTGGCTTGGGGTATGATCCAAATGCTTTGTTTTTGACTGATTGGATATATTTTTATTGTAAAATAGTTTGGTTAATAAAGTGTGATTCCCAGGTATTTATAGCCCCAACAACTATATTGTTTCCAAACATGAAGAAATGGATAGAAGGAAAGAATTAGGCTCAAATGTAGAATTTATTGCTGAGATGGAGATGTGTCTTATAAACTTCAACAATACCTATTCTGGAAGATTTTAAAATGTCAAAGAGGTTGGTATTGAGGACAAGTATAGCCGAAAAACATATATACATACATTCATTTAATGAAGACAAAATTTTTTGCAACAAGTTTCTTTTATTCTGCAATTTGGCAAGCTTTCAGGCGTTAGCCTATCATCAGGCCGACTTCGCAAATATATATTAAAAAATAATACAAAATCTAAACTATATATAGGCGTAGAACTGATCCCACCGGAAATAAACCAATTGTAACAAAATATATCGCATACACCGATACATGCAAATGTGCCGAAAACTTTAAAACGAAATAAAAAATAAAAATAAAATTTTTAAAACAAATTTAAAACTATGAAATTTGAGATACGCTAAGATTACATAAAAAAGGACTAAATTAAGATTTGGAAATTACAATAAGACAAAAAACCGACTATGAATTTATACAACTAATTTAGCTATGGGATATATGAAGGTACTGCTGTGGTATATCGATCCTTCTGTTAATGCTCTTTTTATCGTTCGAAACCATGGATTCCAGTATAAGTCTATTATGTTTGGGGAATATATTTCGGAAGTAACACTTGACTTCCTGTAGGTTGAAATGGTGGCCAGTAGAATCCTCATGTTGATAAATAAAAGATCTGCTATCTCGGTTCTTTACGTTCCTAATATGCTATTTAACTCTGGTACCAACAGTTCGGCCGGTTTCCCCCACGTAAGAAGCGGTACATTGTTGGCAAGATAATGAATAAACCGCATTATGCTGGTCACTCGGTTCTGTCTTAACCTGAGATTTCGTGATTGGATGTCTGACTAATTGGCCGATGGATCGAGAGCCTACAAAAACCGGCCTAATCCCAAATTTCCTCAAAACATCTGCTAGCCTTTGATTAGTAGGGGAATACTGCAAATAGCAATTCGATCGATATACCTGCCGGTTTCGGGGAAGGAACCCTTTATAAGTGTGTTTCATCACAAATGAGGCTGGGAATCCATATCTCTGGAGGTTTCGGATGATGTTGCTCTTTTCAATCTTTCTGAAGCCTGGAAGGGAGCAATGCGTGATAATTCTTTTTGTCAATGTTTTGACTATGGAAATCTTGTGACTTATCGGGCCAAATGAGTTGAAATTGAGGTATGACGGCTCTATCCCTTTCTTATAATAAACGGTCGAATGGAATTTGTGTTCGGTTCTGAGGATGAGTATGTCCAAATAAGGCAAGGCGGCCTCTGTCTCTGTCTCCATAGTGAATTTTATCTGGGGGTTGTAACTGTTCAGAGTGTTTAAAATCAGGTTTCCTTTGTCCTCTTCAAACTCGCAAAAGATGTCATCAATATAGCGGTGCCATCTTTTTATGCCAAGGTGTTTGAAGGTAGTGATCCACTTGTCTATTTTCAACATGACAATTTCAGCCGCTATCAATGAAAGTGGGCTCCCCATAGGGGAACCACAAATCTGTTGGTAGATTAAATCTTCAAACTTGAAATTATTCAATGAAAGGCAGAGCTGGAATAAAGTGACGACCCTACTGTTTTCAATGGAATCGGTACAATTTTGGGCCAGTATTTCTTTCAGGTTTTCCACGATTAGATTGTGCGGTAAGCTAAGGAACAAGGATACAACATCAAAGGAGCCCATGATACATCCCGGATTTGGTTTGGAATTCCGTAATTTAATGATGAAATCAGGTATGTTACTGATGGAAAAGGAATTGTAAGGGCGTATCACTGGAGACAGGAATGAAGTTAAGAACCTTGATAATGGCATAGCTGGCGAAAGATGGTACGCTATTATTGGTCTTAGAGGGATATCCTCCTTATGTAGCTTCGGTAACCCATAGATGTAAGGGATTCGGTTGGTGGAAGATGTGAATTCTTTGAATTGGGCGTCGGTTATCAGTTTTTCTTTCTTTAAGGATGCCAGTTTCCGCTTAAACAGGGCTACTGTTTTCGAATTAGTGGTTTGGTCGATCTGTCTGAAGACACTTACATCATCTAAAATATTGTGGATTTTCTTTGCATAGTCAAGTCTGCTCATGATAACCGTGTTGGCTCCTTTGTCTGATTTTGTAATCACAAGATCTGCATTATTTTTGAGTTGTTTAATGGCGGTCATTTCCTCTCTATTGGGTTTGACATCTAATTTGTTCTCTCTGCTAGATAGCCTACTGGCAACCAAGAGAACAAATTAGATGTCAAACCCAATAGAGAGGAAATGACCGCCATTAAACAACTCAAAAATAATGCAGATCTTGTGATTACAAAATCAGACAAAGGAGCCAACACGGTTATCATGAGCAGACTTGACTATGCAAAGAAAATCCACAATATTTTAGATGATGTAAGTGTCTTCAGACAGATCGACCAAACCACTAATTCGAAAACAGTAGCTCTGTTTAAGCGGAAACTGGCATCCTTAAAGAAAGAAAAACTGATAACCGACGCCCAATTCAAAGAATTCACATCTTCCACCAACCGAATCCCTTACATCTATGGGTTACCGAAGCTACATAAGGAGGATATCCCTCTAAGACCAATAATAGCGTACCATCTTTCGCCAGCTATGCCATTATCAAGGTTCTTAACTTCATTCCTGTCTCCAGTGATACGCCCTTACAATTCCTTTTCCATCAGTAACATACCTGATTTCATCATTAAATTACGGAATTCCAAACCAAATCCGGGATGTATCATGGGCTCCTTTGATGTTGTATCCTTGTTTCTTAGCTTACCGCACAATCTAATCGTGGAAAACCTGAAAGAAATACTGGCCCAAAATTGTACCGATTCCATTGAAAACAGTAGGGTCGTCACTTTATTCCAGCTCTGCCTTTCATTGAATAATTTCAAGTTTGAAGATTTAATCTACCAACAGATTTGTGGTTCCCCTATGGGGAGCCCACTTTCATTGATAGCGGCTGAAATTGTCATGTTGAAAATAGACAAGTGGATCACTACCTTCAAACACCTTGGCATAAAAAGATGGCACCGCTATATTGATGACATCTTTTGCGAGTTTGAAGAGGACAAAGGAAACCTGATTTTGAACACTCTGAACAGTTACAACCCCCAGATAAAATTCACTATGGAGACAGAGACAGAGGCCGCCTTGCCTTATTTGGACATACTCATCCTCAGAACCGAACACAAATTCCATTCGACCGTTTATTATAAGAAAGGGATAGAGCCGTCATACCTCAATTTCAACTCATTTGGCCCGATAAGTCACAAGATTTCCATAGTCAAAACATTGACAAAAAGAATTATCACGCATTGCTCCCTTCCAGGCTTCAGAAAGATTGAAAAGAGCAACATCATCCGAAACCTCCAGAGATATGGATTCCCAGCCTCATTTGTGATGAAACACACTTATAAAGGGTTCCTTCCCCGAAACCGGCAGGTATATCGATCGAATTGCTATTTGCAGTATTCCCCTACTAATCAAAGGCTAGCAGATGTTTTGAGGAAATTTGGGATTAGGCCGGTTTTTGTAGGCTCTCGATCCATCGGCCAATTAGTCAGACATCCAATCACGAAATCTCAGGTTAAGACAGAACCGAGTGACCAGCATAATGCGGTTTATTCATTATCTTGCCAACAATGTACCGCTTCTTACGTGGGGGAAACCGGCCGAACTGTTGGTACCAGAGTTAAAGAGCATATTAGGAACGTAAAGAACCGAGATAGCAGATCTTTTATTTATCAACATGAGGATTCTACTGGCCACCATTTCAACCTACAGGAAGTCAAGTGTTACTTCCGAAATATATTCTCCAAACATAATAGACTTATACTGGAATCCTTGGTTTCGAACGATAAAAAGAGCATTAACAGAAGGATCGATATACCACAGCAGTACCTTCATATATCCCATAGCTAAATTAGTTGTATAAATTCATAGTCGGTTTTTTGTCTTATTGTAATTTCCAAATCTTAATTTAGTCCTTTTTTATGTAATCTTAGCGTATCTCAAATTTCATAGTTTTAAATTTGTTTTAAAAATTTTATTTTTTATTTTTTATTTCGTTTTAAAGTTTTCGGCACATTTGCATGTATCGGTGTATGCGATATATTTTGTTACAATTGGTTTATTTCCGGTGGGATCAGTTCTACGCCTATATATAGTTTAGATTTTGTATTATTTTTTAATATATATTTGCGAAGTCGGCCTGATGATAGGCTAACGCCTGAAAGCTTGCCAAATTGCAGAATAAAAGAAACTTGTTGCAAAAAATTTTGTCTTCCTTAAATTACTGATTGCAATTATTTAGGTTTTTATACATACATTCGTTGACATATATATATATATATATTGCTAATCTTTAAACTTCCATTTTTACCTCTTTGGTATTTTATAAATAATAATTATTGTTTTACATTACATAAATTTATGTGCCATTCTAATATTTGTCTTTCCTAATTTTCTGCGTGACAATATTTTATATATAAACCAGTAACAAATGTTATTTTGATAAACAGACAACATCTAGTTCAAAAGTAATTTTTATTTTTACCCCAAAACAAAGAAAGTTATCAAAATTAAGATAATTATAATGATTAGTAATATATTATATCAATAACATAATGATGATGTCGATAAATGATGCTACTTGTACAGAGTATATTTTCGCACTGATCTTGATAAATTCTTCACAGACAGCAAAATGAGTCTGCTGGATGTTTTCAGAATCTTGTCGCCATTCTATTTACCTACACAGAGTATGAATGTATCACAGAATGAAAAGTATAACATAATCACATACACATAATGCGAATTCCACACAAATTCCACATTTCAATTTCCTGGGCACAAAAGTAATGGGGAAACAGGTAAGCACATTTAATGTACTAAGTCATTTTATTAATATTTTATAAATATTTTTACAATTCTTATTTTAGCTTCTAATAAAACAGATTAGGTATGAAAAAATCAACCTAGCCAAGAAACCTAATCAAACAACCATCATAGATAACCAAGATTGGGTCAGGTCCCCGTGAATAACCAAGTCCGAATATTTTTACATTTATTATACAAATAAAATAAAGACACTAGAAAGTATGCTTTATTTGAAAAAGGAAAATATCGTGCTTAATTATT
Organism: Cordylochernes scorpioides; assembly: GCA_030710605.1. NCBI lineage: Eukaryota > Metazoa > Arthropoda > Arachnida > Pseudoscorpiones > Chernetidae > Cordylochernes > Cordylochernes scorpioides. Next base: position 33,667,561 of record CP092877.1, read on the forward strand.
TTATTTATTTTGCATAGATTGCATATTAGTATTTATTTATTGATTTAAGCTCAACTGACCTTTTTTTTTTTAATTGTTTTCCATATAACATTTCTCGGGAGGTAAACATTTCTATGTAATTCTACTATCCTAAAAGCTCATTTCCATATACCATAACTAAAAATCCAACCTTCTGTGTAGCATATATAATCAGAATAGTTCAGTACAGCATTAAGGCTCTACAAAGCGGTCTGGTGGATTAAATGAGAGAAGCCTTTAAGAGGGTTCACCATTTATGAGTCAAGCCCTCCCAATATTTTTCATGGCAGTAGAATTATTAGAAATTTTGATTTATAATATAGTTAAAATGGTGCTTAATGGTTTTATGTCTCATGTATTTATCGCGCTTTATTGCTTTATAACAAATAAATTGGTATGACGCTAAAAATACCTATTATTTCTGACCCTTCATCCAAAAATAATGAATTTGTGATCACTGTAATGAAAAAATTAAAAATTGCCACAAATGACTATTTGAAAAAAAATGTCGAAAGCACGCAACTCTGATAGAGGTTGCAAAAATAGGTTTCTCTGAATGCTTTGAAAAATAATAATAATAATAAAAAGTTATATTTTTAATACATGTATATGTGAAATGTCATCAAAAATATTAAAAAGTTTTATTGATAATGCTTAGCATTGCCATAATTGTTTAGAATGGACTTTCCTTTATATTTCTCACTGAGTTTTGTACTGAAAGTCGGCCCTGTAGGAGATACACGTGTAGGCGCCATCCCGACCAGAGAGCCACAGATAAACAGATTATAAACGCACAGAATATAGAATCCGAGCTCCCCAGTAGAAGGAATACCCGGAAGACGACGGTACTCTCTGTTATATTTGTTGTTCACTATTATGATTTTGTTCTAATAAACACTACTAAATTATTTTATTGGATCCTCTCTTTCTTTTTCCCAGTAAGAAACGCCTACGGAAGCCAACAGAAATTCAGAAGTGGGATAGTCCTGAAGAAAATTGAAGATTCACTGGAATAATTTGGAAACGAGAAGGACGTGGCGCGGTGACCGATCAACGTAAGAGGAGTTGCATGGTATGTACGAAATTTAATTACCTATTCCTAAAAGTATTATTACAAGTCACCTCGGTAAAATATTATTGCAAAATCATCTCGATAAGAAAGTATTTTAAAGTAAAGTGAAGTATTTTAAAGAAAGTATTTTAAAGTAAAGTGAAGTATTTTAAAGAAAGTATTTTAAAGTAAAGTGAAGTATTTTAAAGAAAGTATTTTAAAGTAAAGTGAAGTATTTTAAAGAAAGTATTTTAAAGTAAAGTGAAGTATTTTAAAGAAAGTATTTTAAAGTAAAGTGAAGTATTTTAAAGAAAGTATTTTAAAGTAAAGTGAAGTATTTTAAAGAAAGTATTTTAAAGTAAAGTGAAGTATTTTAAAGAAAGTATTTTAAAGTAAAGTACAGTATTCTAAAGAAAGTATTTTAAAGTAAAGTAAAGTATTCTAAAGAAAGTATTTTTAAAGTAAATTGAAGAAACAAATAAAAAGTATTATCGCAAAGTATCGCGGTAAAAAGAAAAAAAAAGTATTGTCTCAAAATTACCAAAGAAAAGTTGATTTCGTTTAAAGAAATAATTGAAACAGTACGTATCTGGTTTAGTCAGTTTTATTTGTTTATTTAAAAAAAAAACTTTGCCTTGTTTATTTTTCCTTTTGAAAAACATGACTTATTTAGCGAAAGTAAGGAAATGCGATTTGAGCAAGTTGGCGTATGAACTCGGCGAGGTAGTACCGCCAGAGAGCAGGATCGTCGACTTAAAACGCCTTATCCTGAATAGTCAATCTTACGAAGAAGAATTCGCAAAGCAACTGTTGGAGACTCTGATCGAGGAACGGGAACAAACAGAACGAGCAGAACGGGAGCGAATGGAACAAACAGCACAAACAGAGCAAGCAGAACGTATAGAACGGGAACGAAAAGAACAAATGGTAATGGAATTCGAGCTTGAGAAGCTGCGCATCCAGACTACACGCGGAAACAACGATACGTCTCGAAGTACCAGCAATGACGCACATTACGAGATACGTAAACTGATGCCCAAGTACGAGTCGAAGGACAATGATTTGAGTTTTTACCTAATTCTTTTCGAAAGACAGGCAAAGCGACTAGGATTGGATGAAGACCAATGGGCGTTCAGCCTCCTAGGATTGCTACCTTACGAAATGACTCAATTAATCGCTCGGGAAACAGAAGAACAAAGCGGCGATTATAGGTTCGTGAAAAGGTTGCTCCTAAAACGGTACAAGTTGAGCCCCGAACAATTCAGACAAAAATTCGAGAAGCACGAGAGATCTCAAAAGGGTTCCTGGAGAGACTTCGCTTTCGAATTGCGAGGATATTTCAACGAATGGATCGAAGGAATGAACGTGGAAAATTTCGATGCCCTAAAGGATTTGTCCGTCACTAACCAGCTAAAGAAAAAGTTCCAAATGTGCTGCGTAATCATCTCATTGACGATTGGACCAAGTTAAACAACCCAGATGAGTTGGCGGATAAACTGGACGAGTACGAAAATGTTCGCACCGAGATGGGACCTCCGCATTGGAATTCGAAACACCTCATACCACCGTCGTTTCAGCAGAAATCTGCGAGATTCCCCAACCAAAGCGAAGTTAAAGAGACTAAACAAGGAACGAATGTTTCGGGTCAAGACGCTGCAAGGAACGAAATCAGTGAAACGTACCCTAACACCTTGAGGAGAATGGTCAACCGTACGATCAGAAACGACAAGGGAGAACCGAAGTGCTTCAACTGCAATCAGTTTGGACACATTGCCAGAGACTGCCCAGCACCCAGGACTACGTTGACATGCCGAGGATGCGGTCAAACGGGACACAAGGAAAGGAATTGCACAAGACCCAAAGAAGGACTAAAAGTAGCCAACCTGGAAGTCGAAGGACTGGAGACTGTCCCGCCAGATGTATATTTGAAGGATGTCAAGATCGACAACAAGGAAACCGTGAAGGCAATGATAGACACCGGGAGCAGCAGTTGTCTAATGAGAGAATCGGTCGCAAGGAGGATCAGCGTCGACATCGAACCAGACTCGACTAGTCTGTACGGCATCGGTAACCAGACTGCACCAGCTGCCAGGACCGTTGGGAAGACGACAGTCGACCTGGAGATTGATGGCATCGTCGGAAGGGAAATCACTGTATTCATTGTCAACGATGATGCCCAACCCTATGACCTATTAATTGGAAGAACATGGACAGATCTGCCCTACGTATCCTTCGCCAGAATTGGTAAAAACTTGCATATTGGCTATTCATCCGAATTTCCGTTTGCTAATCTGCAAGAAGAAATCAAGTCGCGTCGCATCGAACTGAGAGCAACCGAAACTGTTCAGTTGGAGAGCGACTCCATTAACTTTACAAGTGCAATCACAGACGAGGTAAAGGACGGATATGTATTGTTCACAGGAGTAGATGACGCCTGTGTCGATTCCCTATTGGAAGTGGTCGACGGAAAGACGACCGTACCCATCATCTCAGCTGGCAAGGGCAAGTTGAGAGTAAGGAAGAACCAATGTGTAGGGCGGGTTGAACTACTGAACCTTGATGATATTGTTGTTAACCTGGACGTCGCAGAGGATTCGTTTCAGACTAAAATGAAGAGAAGAGGGAAGGACAAGACCAAATGAAACGTAAGCGCCCCATACTGCCTGAGGACATCAACGTCAATCATTCTCTGACTTCGAAAGAGAGACAAGAAATCCTAGATGTAGTAAACGAGTATAGAGACTGTTTCGCTCTTGGCATGGAGGAATTAGGGTGCACCGATGTCACCAAGATGGACATTAAGGAGGTTGATGGAAGCAAGCCAGTCTGTCTGAGACCGTATAAGACGACTGCAAGTGAACGCGAAGCAATCAGGGAGATTGTCAGAGAGTGGAAGGACAATGGAATAGTCACGGAAACTAGATCACCCTACGCTAGTCCCGTCCTACTTGTGAGGAAGAAAACTGGAGATCATCGTCTGGTGGTAGATTATAGGAGACTCAACACTCAAACAGTTAAGGACAAGTTCCCATTACCAAGGATAGACGACCTTCTGGAAGGCCTAAGGAATGCGAAATTCTTCACCACTCTGGATCTGGCGCATGGATATCTGCAGATACCACTGACCGATAAGGCAAAATTAAAGACAGCATTCATCACCCCAGATGATACAGGTCAATTCGAAAGGATGATTTTTGGACTCGCCAACGCACCAGCTGAATTCCAAAGACTGATGCACACTGTCCTAGGTCCGCTGCTGAACAAGAAGGCATTCTGCTATCTCGACGACGTGATTATCCCGGCAAAGGATTGGCGGGAGATGATCGAAAGGTTGAGGGAAGTCCTCGAAAGAATAAGATCAGCGAAGTTGACACTGAAACCCTCTAAATGTGAGTTCTGAAGGAGGGAAGTTGAGTTCTTAGGGTATGTCATCAGTACAGGCGGACTTAAGCCAGGCCCAAGAAAGATCAAGGCGATAGAAGAATTTCCAGAACCCAAGAATGTCCACGACATACGACGCTTTCTGGGACTGACGAACTTCTTCAGACGATTTGTAAAGGACTTCGCGAGGAAAGCAGAACCGCTAAGCAGGCTTACGAAGAAAGGTTCACAATTTGAATGGAAGGAAGAACAGCGAAGGTCATTTGGAGGACTACGAAAGGATCTGGTCGAATATCCGGTACTAGCTCATTACAACCCTGAACTCAAGACAGAAGTACATTGCGATGCGAGTGCTGAGGGATTAGCAGGAATGGTGCTACAGATGGACGAAGACTGCAAATGGCGCTTGGTCTACTGTGTGAGCAAGAAGACAACAGAGGCCGAGAAGATGTACCACTCAAGCAAATTGGAGCTGATGGCGATAGTGTGGACCTTGGATCGACTACGTCAGTTCCTCGTAGGAATCAAGTTTACAGTGGTTACAGATTGCCAAGCACTGGTCTACATGAACGCGAAGAAGACTACAAATCCTCAGATAGCGCGATGGTACAATCTGATTCAGGAATACGATTTCGAAATTCGACATAAACCAGGGGAGAAGATGGCCCACGTAGACGGAATGAGTAGAGCTCCAGTCGACGACCCTAGAGACACGATGGAGGAAATCGTGGAGAAAAACCTTGAAGTGTGCCTCACAATCACACTGGAAGAACAAATCTTGATGATTCAGCATTCCGACCCTGAATTGAGAGACCTGATCCAGATCTTTCGAAAGGACCCGTGTGATAGGACAGTAGGAGAACAAAATAGAATTAACGACTACAGCTACAAAGGAGGCAGACTTTTCCGCATGGTGAAAAATGGAGAAGAGGAACGAGCCCTGTATGTTATACCCAAAAGTATGAGGAAAAGCTTAGTTGTCAAATTCCATGATCTAATGGGACATTTTGCGACTGATAGGACTGTCAACAAAATTAAGGAATTGTACTGGTTTCCTTCAATGAAGAGGTACGTTCGACGCCATGTGGCTATGTGTCTCGAGTGTCTATTTAACAAAGTTCCCGGTGGAAAACAACAGGGCTTCCTACATCCCATTAAGTCAGGCAAGAGACCGTTTTCCATCGTACACATGGACCACGTAGGCCCCTTCGTGAGAAGTACAAAAGGTAACCAGGAACTTTTAGTGATTGTCGATAATCTGACAAGATTTGTCCGATTAAGCCCTGTAAGGAATACATCGACGCAGAACGTCCTGAAGGTAATGAAAAGTTTTGTGAATGATTTCGGACTACCCGACAAGATCATCAGCGACAGAGGGTCATGTTTTACCTCAAGGCAATTTGAAGAATTCTGTCGAGGAAATGGAATACATCATACTCTGAACTCTACGAAACATCCGCAAGGGAACGGGATGGTCGAAAGAGTGAACCGAACAGTATTGTCCACTCTAGCAACCAGTATCGAGGATCCGCGACGGAAGGATTGGGACCTGAAGATCAAGGAGGTAGAGCGAGACCTGAACAATGCGGTGAACAAGACGACGAATAAAACACCGTTCGAAACACTCCACGGCTATTCCCCTCGATTCCACGATGGGATACTTAGAAGATTAGCCAACGAAGACGTGGACCCATGGACCGAGCCGGATAGAATTCAAGAGAGTGTGAGATCCCAAATTGAGAACAAACAAGAAATTATGAAGACATACTACGATAAGAAGAGGTGCCGTACAATCCAATTCGAAGTAGGAGAAATTGTAGTGATGAGGCATGTACCCAAAATGACGGGTGAACCAACCAAGGCACAACCCAAATATCGAGGACCCTTGATAATTACCGAGGTTCTGCCAAGCGACACGTATAGAGTGACTCAGTTAAGCGAAAGAACCAGTGGACGGTTCTACACGACAACGGCCCATATCAGTCAACTGAAGTCTTGGCACAGTGAAGAAGATGATTCAGCTACAGAAGAAAGTCCGGACGAGGAGCCAGAAGTAGAAGATACCCCCCGACGCAACCCACGACGTTCCTGCAACGCAAGGTTCAATCGAGGACGATTGAAATCCAGGAATGGCCGAATGTAGGCGCCATCCCGACCAGAGAGCCACAGATAAACAGATTATAAACGCACAGAATATAGAATCCGAGCTCCCCAGTAGAAGGAATACCCGGAAGACGACGGTACTCTCTGTTATATTTGTTGTTCACTATTATGATTTTGTTCTAATAAACACTACTAAATTATTTTATTGGATCCTCTCTTTCTTTTTCCCAGTAAGAAACGCCTACGGAAGCCAACACACGACTATTCTATTATATTTGGCTATTGACCAGTTTTTATTTGGTAATATGGCTGACTATTTCTGTTCATGTCAATCTCATTTAGATTCTCCATTTATTCCTCTTATTATTAATCTTCCACATCTTTTAAAATATCACATATTATAGGCTTCTGTGTGATCATATGGTATGATAATAGATCATAGATCTATTGCTGTTGTTGTTGCTTATTTCTCAAGTCGTTTAAACAATTCCATTAGGTCCCATTGTCTTAGCTTTTCTATTATAGTCCTGGGGTTTTTCCAGAGGTCTTTTTTTTGGAGGATTTGATTCAATTTAATAGAAGATCTATTTCAATTATCCTGATTGGTATATTGTGTTTTAACTTGTTTCAACCATAGTCTAGCTTTCACCACTAACAGAGATTGCAAGGGTGAAATTTTCGTGGTGAATGATATGATAATATGATAGATCTCTCTATTGTGCAATTATCCTGATTGATATATTGTGCTTTTTTCAACTTTTGTCATTATTTCAAGAATCTTTAGATCATAGTCTAGCTTTTTTTTCCATCACTAACATAGATTGCAAGGGGGAAATTTTCATGGTGAATATGATATGATGATAGATCTATTGCAATTATTCTGATTGATATATTGTGCTTCAACTTTTGGCATTATTTCAATAACCTTTAGATCGTAATCTAGCTCTTCCATCACTAACAAAGATTTACAGGTGTGAAATTTTAGTGGTGGATTTTAAAATTGTTTTTCAATTTACTAAAGTAAGATTTTACCATGAGCTGCTCGTTATCTTGATGAAAATAGCCTTCATCTCTATAAAAAGTCACTAACAATAGACACTAAAGAAATTTAGTATATTTAGATATGTAAATTTGACTTCTAAATAGTTATGATTAACCAAAATTTGATAGATGTATAAATTCAATATAGTCCCAAACCAAAATATGAACCTTACTTATACCTATATTAATACCATATATGAAGCGCAATGAAAAAGAAATCAGTGAGCCAAAAAAAAAAAAAAAAGAGAGAGGGTAAGCAATATAGAACAATTATAGCAAAATATAACAAGTATAAAGTACATATAAAATACATTCATGGACAAAACTTAAGGAAGTTGTACTTATTAGCATGAATATCGGGATTAAGACAATAACTCTGAAAGATATTTGATACACAGTGATCTTTATTGAAGAAACACGAAATAACCAAGTAAAACCAAGTTTAATTTTATTAAATTGCCTTTCTCTCCTTCACACATCAAAATATGAAACTTCCTTAAGTTTTGTCCATGAATGTATATCGAGTATAAAGTACATCTCAATATACGTAACTAACAACAAAATCCACCTATAAATATAAGCATAAAGTGTGCATACATATAGAAAAAAAACTCGTACAGATATAATACAATAATTTTCTAATAAGCACAAAGTTGATGCATAGCAAGTATAAAGTATAACAAACAAAAGAATACACACATGCACAAAGAACATATACACTTATTATAAACAACAAGACCTCTACTCGTAGCTTGTTTTGGCAGGTTCCAAATCGTTAAATAAACGATTTTGGAGAGAATTTTTTTTTGTTTTATATATTCTCCGAATTTTCCGTCGCGGGTGCTACAGTAGTAGTTCACATATGTGTTGCCATTGAAGATATTGTCAACGAAAGTAATGACAGTTACCTTTACTTACGGCGGCAGCACAGGAGGAAGCTGACCATCCTCCTGCCGTATTTCTTCCAGCGGGGCGCTGGGCGGACCGGCTCAGGCTGGCTCTCGCTGCAAATACAGTTGTAAGGAGGGGAGGCTGCAGAGAGAAGGCATCTGTGTTTTAATTTAATAAGATAAACAAGCAATCCAGGACTAGGTTTCTTTAACTATTTCTATTTCTCTAGCTTTCGGGGGCCAACATGCCCTTGAACAGGAGAACTAGAAGTATGACTTCCAGCTAAATATCTTTGTTATAAGTCATATAATCAAGTAAGTTGTCTCTCTCTCTCAACCTTATATAATCTATATAAAAGATACAATAAAAGTAGTATCAATCTCTCTCAATGTCTATTATAACCATTATATTGGGGCTCTTTGGTGAGAATACTACTAAATTACATATTTCCATCTTGAATTATCTTAAACCGTGGGGAGAACTAGTTAGGGACTAGTACTGTTTAAAGTTGGCCCTTGATGACGTGTTAGCTCAATTTTTGGATGAAAGCAGTTAATGTTGTTGTTGTCGTGTCCAATGAAGAGCCTCAGATGTCCCCTTGCATCTCTATCACAACAGTCGCAATGTCCACTATCTTGGGTGTGTAAAGCTGCTGCTCTGTTTCCATGTCAATTTTCTGCAAGGCTGCGGCAATTACTGTGCATGAGAATATGTGAGTAGGTGTTAGTTCCACACCAGGATAGTTGCTGCATGTCCTATAGGTTCTTGTGCCATCTGGATGTATTGTCATTCCTTTATAGTGTTTCGTTCTGAGTCTTTTTATAGTTTTTATCAGCTTTGTAAAGCAGTTAATGATCAGGATAATATAAGTCAATGATTGATAGAGTATGGTGACAAAATTGTTGACAATTCCAGATGGAACAAAAATAGTATCGGTCATATTAGATTTAACTACACAATAATAAGCGCTTTAATGATTTTTCTTCGCAGGTCTATTTTATATTCCGTTTCATATATTAGCGCTCTAATTGGCTGTTCAATGTCACGTGATCTTAATCAGCCTATCAGCGTGCAGTGCTTCTTTAGATCAAAGGCAATAATAATAAAAATCCTATATTAAATATAAGATCGCGGGTTAATTGTTTATTCAATTATTCAATAGACAATACAATTCGGGGAAGCTAGACTTTTACTTCATTACTAAAACTAAATAAAATATACGAATAGAGAGGTTCAGATCTCGAAAGATAAAAAAATCTTGTTTGGAGTACGAATCTACAAATATGATAAAAACGAATTTCGTATTTAAATCAAACCTAACAGTAGGTGTACATGTGGAAATTTTTCTTTTACATGTTAAATAAATCATGCTGTAGGGTGTATTCAAGATCTTGTGATATTTTGTTGGCTTCCTGAATAATTTAAAATCGAAGGATGCCTTTATCATCCAACTCTCTAACAATCGTAATGACTTCAATATAAAGAGGCTTTCTTTAAAGGCGTCTACAATCCTGATATTTGCGACATTACCAAGTTAGAACATCAACTCACTCGTAGAGAGTTTCGAAATTCACGTAAGGAATTTCTGCAGGCGGCCTCGACGCTCCAAATCTCGCCAGCCTTTTAAGATTGAATTCGGCGAAAGTGTAATCGCCCATTTTGCTGCCAGGCTGGCGAGGTGGTGGTGTTAGCGAGATCTTCTCCAGGTCGGCCACGTTGATCTCACGGATCACTTCCTGGTCGGGCATCTCGAGGACTAGTGGATCTTCTATTCTTTCTGATTGAATCAGGGGAATTCTGTCCTTGGATCGGAATCTTAATGAGCGAGCCATCTTATTCGTTCTGCGTACAGGGCACTAAGTGATTGCTAACAATTAGGGGTGTAATCTAATAGGCCTTCAGAAGACATACGTTTTATTCATAATTTTATTTAAGACTAGACAAATGACTCAGTTTATCAGGACTTTCCCCGATTGGATGTTTGCTCAATCAATATTGGTTTTATAATTATTATCGATATCACTTCATGCAAAATACTCTTATATCAGGTTAATTCGCATATCCTGGTATTGAAACGATGACTCCTTGCAGACCTAATGCTCTTTGTTCAATTAAAGTTCATCCAAACATGCCAAACATTGTCGAAATGTTGTAAATAAATTGATGGTACACAGTAGAGTCTCCCAGGTGGGAGCGCCGAAAATACGTCTAAACATGGTCTCTTCTGGATTTGATCTCTCATTACAGACTCTGTTAAAAGATCCCTCATGACTTGGCCTTACATGACAAGAATCTTCAATAAGAGACCACCTCCAGAGAGGAGAGACCGAATTTAACCATGCTCTTAGGCTGTCGTCTTTCTTGGGAGACTTTACAGTACTATATCTCTCTCTACTGTAGTAGTTATGATATGATATAAAATTCTACAAGGCTGCAGTCACCGTTCGGAGGAGATTAATAGAATCGCCGAATGCCGTGGTCCATTTGGAGGAGGAAGGCGAAGACTAGAACGCGGATGATTCCATACTCGCCTGTTCAATGATGTTGAATTTCAACTTGGGGTAGTTACAAGATATTTAGAGCGGCTGCTTCTAAATTTTTTTTGTATTATAATGCACTTTAATTGGCCTACGTCTGGAATCCCCAATTAACTTTAATTGCCCTACGTGTCCTATTAGAGCCGTTGCTTCTAAAAAAATTTTTGTATTATAATTCACTCTAATTGGCCTACGTCTGGATTCCCCGTAATAAACTTTAAATACCACTTTTTTAAATGTGTCGTGGACCCAATTCACTTTAATTGTCCTACGTCCTACAGCTTCAAAAAAAATTTTGTATTATAATTCACTTTAATTGGCCTACGTCTGGATTCTCCGTAATAAACTTTAAATACCACTTTTTTTTTAAAATGTGTTGTGGAATCATGTTACAAGTTTTGCCATTTTTAGAGCCGCTTCTAAAATTCCCAATTAACTTTAATTGCCCTACGTCGACCATTCCTTAGATGTAGGTAATAAAAAATCTTTAAATATCACTTTTTAATTGCATATAGGTCGATATTTTTCTCAAATTGCAGTCAGATCATGGAGGCATTCTGCGTTAATTAGCTGGAATTAAATTGCAGCACGTCGTGTCATGAAATCTGTCAGGGTCACATTTTGCCAGCTCGGTTCGAAGGCCGTAATAAATCACTTTAATTGCCCTAAGGATTCCCAATTCACTTTAATTGCCCTACGTCATAGGTGACCATTCCTTATTGGATTCATGTTACAAGTATATGACGTAATGTCAGGGTCATATATACATATATATAGGCCGATATTTTCTCATATTGTCAGCTTTCATACAGAGTGAAAGCAACATGGAAGTAAAAATTTTACCTAATTTAGTTAAAGAAGTTATTGAAACAATTTTGGAGAAAGGCCTTTTATTAAAAAAGAATCAATTTATAGATGTAATTTATGAATTCCCTATTTCATTCGAATATTCTACTAAAGAAGAAGAAAGAAAAGTTTCCTATTTTAATAGGTTTTTTAAAAACCATTTATTTCAAATGTATGATGAAAGTGGAAATTTTATTGAAGATTATTTGGACGAGAGATTTTATGCACACACCTGAGTGTGAAGGTGATGCATGGTTTTATTCAAAAGAATTATTTGAAAAAATAATCGAAGCTTATTCCCAAGCTTGCAATTCGGTCTTGCAAATCCAGGCTTGCAATCACGAAGAAGACAACGACACTTAGAGGAAAAATGTATAGAAGGACTCTATGAACACTTATATATACATAATTTGCATTTATATATGAACATATTTGTGTTTAAAATGTAATGCATTTTTATATGAACATATTTGTGTTTAAAATGTAATAAAGTTCATGTTAAAAACAAAAAAAAAAGTGTGTGTGTGCTCATTAAAAAAAAATCTGTCATATCTTTTACCAACTAATTTAATATTTATGGAAATATGTGTCACAAATATGTTTTAAAAAAGTGTATATTTTTAAATGTCCTAGCTTTACTATTGTAAAATTTCACCCACATGATGACGACAAAAAAGCGAGTATAAAAAATCCGCCCACATGCTGACGACAAGAAAACTCCTCCCCCTTCCATTATAAAAATCAGTTTCACCCTTGGATCAAGTGACGGTGTTAAAATTTCTATCAGCTGGACCAAGCAGTTTCGGATTTAAAATTTTCCAACATGAGGTAAGTTTTGTTTCTTGTTTTATTGAATGTGTTTTTCTCATAATCAGAAAAACTTTACTAGGTAATTAAAAAAATATATTTCAATGAGATTTGAACCTAGCAAAAAAAAAAAAACATTAGAGCAATGGAGTTAACCAATACGCTAATGTTTTTTTTCATTTGGAATGGAATTAACCTGATATATATATTTATTATTTTTTAGGTGTCTACGCTTGGAGGCAAGTGCGCTCAATGGCTATCTAGAAAGGTGGTCTTTCCGCTCGACCGAAGGTGAACTTCCAGACCTTTCTTGTGAATTGGAACAAGTTCTCGGACCATCGGGAGATGTCTGTATGGAAGAACTTTCAGCGGACGATTGGATACATGTTCTCGGATCATCACAGGATGTGTGTATGCCAGACGAACTTTCTCATCTCTCACCACTAGATATAGAGCAAGTGCTCGGAATTCCCGAGCAGGGTGGGCTCGACAACGCTCCCACAGTCGACGACCTCACATTAAGCAGGATTCTAGAGGCGGAATATCATTTTTCGAGGTAAGAAGAAGGAATATTTATTATAAATTATATACTTAATATATTTATGTTTTCAGCCTAGAGGAAAAACTCGACAGCTTCGAAGCAGATATCATCGACATACTGCAACAGGCCTTGCAGCGACATAAGACCATCCGATTTTTTCTACAAACGGAAGTGGAACTTATCAAGACAAATGATGCTTCAGGTAGGCGAGCCCATTTTGTTTCCAAGTGTCAGCGTGTGTTTACCCCATCAATGTTGAATGGGTTAGTTAAAGAATCCCTAAGCCAAATTTACAATAGACTATTAACATACAATAAAGAGGGGTCATCTTTTATATTTTCAAACTTATTAGAAATTAATTTAAATATAGGTAGATATACGCCGATGTATGCTGGGTGTCAAGGTGTTAAACCACCGGCTTTTATCGCGAATAGAAGGGCACTACTTAACATAAATGCACCCGATGACATGTGTTTTTATTACTCTATCCTTGCTGCCTTATACCCAGTATCTAGCAATCCTCACCGTTCTAAACACTACGAACCTTTTCTTTCTAATCTCAAAGGCGTTATACCAGCTCCAATGCCACGCGAACGCATTAAACATTTTGAGGAGCTAAATTCTCTCGCGATCAATGTTTATAGTGTAGAGGAAAAATAAATCTTCCCCCTCCAGCTTTCCGAAAATGTAGATAGCAAAGAAATAAATTTATTTATATATAAAAGCCATTATTTTCTGATTAGGCACTTCAATCGTCTTTTTGACTCAAAATCGCTCTACGTTTGTCACTATTGTCTGTATTCTTTCAAATCAAAAGAATTGGTAATGGAGCATGAAAAAACATGTAGGGTTCACGGAGCTCAACGTGTCAAATATCCAAAAGAAGGTTCTAAGCTTTCATTTTCCAAATTTTCTAATAATTTTAAGCAGATCTTCGCTATATACGCAGATTTCGAAGCCATTTTACAGCCCAACCCCGACCCTTCCAAATACTCTGTCCACGTACCTTGTTCGTATTGCTATATCGTGGTAGATCCGGAGTCAAATATCGTCCACAAAGAAATTTATCGCGGCGAGAATCCGGCGGAAAAGTTCTTGTTGAGTTTATTCTCAACAGTTTCAAAGCTAAAAGAACGCCTCAGAAATTATCCTTCCGTCGATATGAACGAGCAACAAAAAATTTACTTTCTAAACGAGCAAACTTGCCACATCTGTAAAAAACAATTGGACATTAAGACAAAAGTAATCGATCATTGTCATTGGAGTGGTCGGTATAGAGGGGCCGCCCACAAGATCTGTAATTTAAATTACCACAATAATTCAAAATTTCGATGCTTATTACACGGAGCAAAGAACTACGACAACCATTTTTTAATCAAAGCTCTCCGTCATGTGCCTCATAAACATCTTACAATTATTCCTATGAATATGGAAAAATATTCGGTCATTCTGGTAGATGATGTCATATTTTTTTATTCATTCCAATTTCTATCCGCATCGTTAAATACTCTTAGTTCAAATTTACCGCAAGATGGGTTCAAGGTTCTTTCCCAATGTTTTCCGTACCAGACCGATCTGCTTCGTCGTAAAGGTGTCTATCCTTACGAGAACATGACGGATAGTTCAAAATTTTCAGAAACAAGCCTCCCTCCCGTTGAATATTTTTCCAGCAAACTTTTAAATGAATCCTGCTCCAACGAATCGTACGCTTTCGCGCAACAAGTATGGGAGGAACTTAACTGTACAACGCTCGGAGACTACCACTATATATATTTAATTGGCGACGTGGCTCTTCTAGCCGATATTTGTCAATATTTCAGAGACCTCTGTCTAAGACACTATCAGCTGGACCCAATTTTAAATTTTTCTTCACCGTCTCTCTCTCTTGACGCAGCACTAAAAATGACAAATGTTTCGTTAGATCTAATCAGCGATCCTGACATGTATCTGACGTGCGAGCAAATTCGCGGAGGGGTCGCCATGATATCAAAGCGATATGCCAAAGCAAACAATCCTTTTATGGGAGATGAATTTGACTCAAGTAAAGATACATCATACCTTTTTTACACAGATTGCAATAATTTATACGGATGGAGTATGTGTCAACCTCTTCCAACTGGTAGGTTTCGGTGGCTGACTTCAGAAGAATGCAACCAAATCGATATTTTAGCTCTCCAGGACGACAGTCCGATCGGCTATATATTTGTCGTTGATCTTTGCTATCCCGAACACCTCCACGATTTGCACAATGATTTTCCCCTCGCTCCAGAACGTTTACAAATAGTAGAATCCATGTTGAGCGATTTTCAAAAGTCTCTTCCACACAGCATCGCTTCCTCGATCAAACTCTGTCCCAATTTTTTCCCCAAATCTTCCTACACGGTTCACTACAGAACTTTGAAATTCTACCTTAGTCAGGGACTTAAACTAACAAAAATTCATAAAATTCTTTCGTTTAATCAGAGTCCCTGGCTGAAACCCTATATAGATTTTAACACAGATCAACGTAAACAAGCCAAGTCCGAATTTGAGAAGAGTTTCTGGAAGTTGCTTAACAATAGTGTCTACGGCAAAACCATAGAAAATCTAAGGAAAAGGGTTCGAGTAGAAGTTGTAACAGAGCCGGAAAGAGCCGCAAAACTTATGGCAAAACCCACTCTCGATAGTTTTCATATTATAGAAGAAGATTTGGTTATTCTTAAAATGAAAAAAAGAAATCTGACTCTCAACAAGCCAGTCTATATCGGTTTTACTATATTAGAACTTTCTAAACTAAAAATTTTTCAATTCCATTATTCCACTATGCTTCCTTTATTCAAAGCTCCGTCCTTCAAAATAAGTCTATGCTTCACCGATACTGACAGCTTTCTCTATCATATAACTACTCCACCTTCTGCCGACCTTTATTCTATTCTCGATAAAATCCGAGATCAGTTAGACACTTCAGATTATCCTTTAAGCCACCCACTATATTCGCAAGTAAATAAAAAAGTAATAGGCAAGTGGAAAGACGAATTGTGCGGACAAATTATGACAGAATTTGTTGGACTCAAAGCAAAGATGTATAGTTATAGGGTTTTAGGAGGAGACGAGAAAAACATAGGGAAGGGGGTTAAAAACATATATTAAAAAATGAATTGACATTTCAAAACTATAAGGACACCCTTGAAACACACAAACGGCATTTTTTAAAAAAAATCTAATACAATCCCGTAAACACACGCTGTATACAATAGAACAAACAAAGTTGGGCTTAAACGCCTTCGACGACAAGCGTCATTTGTTAGACGATATCAATAGTTTAGCTCACGGACATTATAAAATTTGTTTGTAAATCACTAGAAAAAAAAAATGAAATTATTACAAACATTATCTAAAATTTGATTATTGATATTGTAAATAAATGTACTTTTCAATGTTTGTATTCTTTATTGTAAATAAATGTACTTTTCAATGTTTGTATTCTTTATTGTAAATAAATGCACTTTTCAATGTTTGTATTCTTTTTTTTTTTTTTTTTTTTTAAATATCAAAAATAATGCATAAAAAAAAAAAAACTTCACCTAAATTTAACATCCTATTCTGGAAAAAAAAAAAAGTTGAATTATAAATAAATAAATGCATTTAAAAAATTAATCATTGGGGATCGGTCAGCGAACTAGGTTAAATTGTTGTGTCCTTAATGTGTCTTAAAGGGGGAAAAAAAATGTTATATAAAATAAATGATGCCTTCTCTGGCTTCTTTTCAACATATATTTACAAACCAAGAACTCATAATTTATTATTATTCGATGATCATATGAATGAAATTAAAAAAGAATTGATGACCATAATTGGTCGTCAAAGATGTCGTTTTTTTATTTCAGCAACTTTGGAATTTTATAAAGAAAAAACGGATCTTAGAAGAGTTCATTTCTCATCACGCTGTCAAAGAAACTGGGGCAGCCTTTCTGTTGTCTTAGACAACATTTTAAAACAGATACAAGCCAATATAGAGACATTCCAAAGCAGAGGCTCAGGTTTTGCTTTTTCCAAACTCATAGACATTCAGCTACATATAGGAAAATGTGGTACGGGTTTATGCAACTCAGAGAAAACGAAATAATTGAGATTTCGAAAAATCTTTTCAGATGCGAATGTCAGCTTCCCGAAGTCGAAAATGCAATATATTTCAAGATTGAAGGGGACGCATTAATTCAACTTCCGAGACAGAAAAAAAAAATTCCGACTATGAACCGACGCTATGGTTTTTTAACAACTGTTCAATATCCCGGTTCAATAAAGATGACTATTGGAGTTTTTCACATTATCTCAAATGTTATAAGGAATCGCTTTATAAACAAGGAGTCGACATTGTTGGAAGATCTTATGTTAAGACTTATTATTTTGTCATAGATGGTATAAATATAAATTCCGCTTAAGAAATCTCTCAGTCATGTCGTCTCAAGATGATATTCAATTTCGTTTACGACATCCGTTTAACGCGTTGGTTGTGGGTGCCTCTCAATCGGGAAAAACAAGTTTAACAAAACGATTAATTGATTTAATCGAACCCCCTCCCGAGAAAGTTATTTGGTGTTATTCGTCTGTTCAACCGTGGTTTAAGGATTTCCCCTTTGTTTACATAAGCGGCTTACCACCCAATAACTGGGACGTTAGCAAGCGCACTTTATTGATTCTCGATGATTTATTTTTTGATATTAATCAAGACATTGTCAAAATATTTTGCAATTATACTCATCACCGGAATGCTTCTATTATAATTTTAGCGCAAAATTTATTTCCGAAAAATCCGCATTTTAGAACCATTTCGTTAAATAGTCATTACATTTTCTTGTTTAGAAACCCCAGAGATGCCCAGCAGGTATATACGCTTGGGCGACAAATGTATCCCAATAATCCAAAATTTTTAGAAGCGGCTCTAAAAATGGCAACTGTAGAGGAATTATATAAATTTATCTGCATAGATTTGAAACCTCAGACGCCTGAGCGATTGAGGATCCGTTCGCATATATTTCCTGGGGAAGCTAATTTTATTTATTCACCAAAATGAATCGATTATACAAGCATAGATATGCGCTAGAGTCTCTAGCAAAGGCGCAAAATGTGCTAGATAGAAAAAAATTACTCACTCCAGCCCTGACCGATTGTCTCTGCGAAATATGTCTCAACATTTTAAAAGGCAATGTTAACCTTTCATCTAAACGCAAAACAAAACTTCGTCGCTATAAAAAGATGATGAGAACTCTCGCGAACAGAAAGATTTCTCTCGTCAAACGGAGACGTCTACTGACTAATCAGAAGGGAGGTTTTTTGCCCCTTATTTTAGCGCCTATTCTGTCGGCCTTGGGATCCTGGATCGGTAAAAAGTTGTAAAAATGGCCGAAAGATTCGCATTTCCTAATCCGTCATTATATCCAATTTATACACAAACGTTATCTCTCGAACAAGAGATCGACGCATTATTAACAAAGAAGTCTTTGCCAGACGATCAGAAAGTGAAGCTCTTAGCAGAATTAATACGACGTTATCAACGTTCATTCGACACTCCGCCACCACCGCCGCCGCAACCCATCGAACCTTTAAATGAACGAAATATAGATGCAGAAATTATCAATTCAGTCCCGATCACTTCAAAAAAAGTATGTAGACATGATTATTCAACGTTTAAGATCTACTAACGAAGTGATTTGGAATCAGAATGGTGAAATCATAATCAATAATCAACCTATTCCGCAGTCCAACGTCGTCGATATTTTTACGTTTCTTACGACGCGAAAAAGGAAGAACGTAAATGTACCTGTGGGCTTTCAAGATTTAGCGATAAGTTTAAAGAAAATAAATATTCCACAACAGTGGATTTTTAATTCGACCGCTAAGAATCTCATATTTAAGAAACAAACGCCGAGTGTAAAGCGGGAAGAGCTCTCGCCTTCTTTATCGACTTCAAAAAAAGAAAAAAAAATGGATCAATTATTAGCCAAAGTGTATTACAACGCGGAAGAACCGGGAAGTTTTGGCGGAATCGATCAATTGGCTAAGAGCGCTAAAATATCGAAAAAATCTGCGCAGAAATGGTTGGAGACACAGGACGTTTACACCCTTCATAAACCCGTTAAGTTAAATTTCAAACGACGAAAAATTATCGCCTTAGATATCAATGAACTATGGCAAGGCGACTTGGTGGACATGATTAAATTTTCAAAATTTAACAAAGGTTATCGTTACATTCTAACTATTGTCGATGTTTTTTCCAAGCGAGCCTACGCCATTCCTATCAAACGAAAAAATTCTACCGAAATTGTAAAGGCCTTCAAAAACCTTTTTTCGAAGGAAAAAGTCGTTCCCAAACTCTTGCAAACGGACGAGGGCACCGAATTTTTCAATAAGCCTGTGCAGACATTATTCAAAAAATATAATATCAAACATTATCATTCGTACAGCGATAAGAAAGCCGCTAATGTGGAGAGATTCAATCGAACGCTTAAAGGAAAAATGTGGCGGTTATTTACTCGAAGGGGGAGTTACAAATATATAGACGCGTTGCCGGATTTAATTAAAAGCTATAATAAAACTGTAAATCGAGTTACAAAGGTCGCCCCCGATGATGTGACTCCTTTCATGAGGGATGAAATATTTAATCGTTTGTATCCGCCTTCTACCGCCAAACGTTTCAAGTTCGAGGTCGGAGATAGAGTAAGGATATCTAAACTTAGAAGAACTTTCCGCAAAAGCTATCTTCCGGGTTGGAGCGACGAGGTTTTCGTCATTTCCGATCGCAAGAATACTGTTCCGGCAACCTATATATTGCGCGATTTGAAAAACGAGTTAATTAAAGGAAGTTTTTACGATTTCGAATTACAACGAGTACATAAGAGAGACGAGGATTTCTGGCCTATAGATCGCATTATCAAAACAAAAGGGAAGGGTAAGACGAAAAAATATTTTGTCAGTTTTAAAGGCTTTTCGGATCGATTCAATTCATGGGTTACAGATCTACGAAGGAATTCTATGTGACCCTACCTTCGGATTCGAGTTTGGATTATTTTCCAAATAATACGCATTCAAATTATACAACGCGTTTGCCCCATTGTATCAGACTCGAGGGAAACTGGCTCGTCGCCCTTGCCGAATTAAGATTTGATAGAATTGTCAAAGAAAAGGAACATTTTAATTTTTATTACATCGTTTCGAACGACCAGGGTGACACGCTTTTGTCTCATCAATTCGAATATCAAGCGACCGATCCGCTAATCGCCCTCGACAAATTTAACGAGGATATCGTCAAATTATTGTGGAGTCACAACATTAAAAACCACGGACAGTTCGATTTTCGGAATGACATTTCAACTTTGAATTTACCTCCTAATCATAAATTGATCATTTCTAGGAATTTATATAATTATCTCAAATTCCCCGAAGCAACAACTTTATTACCATTAGGGATCTTGATTGAAGAACAAAAGACAATATCGACCGAGCCAATCATTCGAGAGCGAACGGATAAGAATATACAATCGGTTTTTGTTTACTCCGATATATGTAAGTTTGGTATTGTGGGAGATTCGGCTTCGCCACTTCTTCGGCACGTATTTCTTCCTCGAGACAAAGGTAGCGTAAACTTTGAAACTTTGTTCTATAAACCCGTTAATAAGAGCGAGTTTCAGACGATCGAAATAAATATAAGAGACCGCTACGGCGATTTTGTATTATTCTTAGGCGAGAGCGTCAGCGTGACTTTGCATTTCAAACGAGATGACGATGCATAAACATCGCTCTATCGACCCGCATACATGCTGTCAGTATTACGCGCTGCAACAGGGTGGTAATATTCCATATTATTACGCCACACAGGCTGGAAGGGGATGGTTCGGAAATATTTTTCGAACTGTAACGCCCGTTTTGAAACGCGCGGGGAAATACTTTGGCAAAAAACTTTTATCCACCGCTTCTAAAGTAGCGGGAGATGTCGGCGGCGAGAAAATTTCAAGCAGAGTATAAAAAAGCGAATATTTGAAACTGGAAGGGATATCAAAGACGACGCTCTCAAACGATTTCAAAGCGGAGAGGGCAAACGTATAAAAACCGTACGTAAACGAAGAAGAAAGCAGAACAGGGACATATTCGCATGATGGAACCTCTGTGTCTTAAATCCGAGCTGGACTTATTTTCGGGTTTACCGATTCAAGTAGCTATAGAAAACTCCGATTTTGAAGAAGTCCATCCTATAGCGACTCTATCGGACGGTCCAATCGAATTCTATATTCCGGGCACGTTTGAGCACTACATCGACCCGTCGTTCATTTTCTTACAACTCGCGGTTAAAATTTCGAAGAGAGATGGAAGCGCCATAGCCGCCACGGATAAAGTCGGACCTATAAATTATCTCCTGAATACGGCTTTTGAGAATGTAGAAGTTTTTTTAAACGAAAAGCAAATCGTATCGCAAAATAATTACGGGTATAGAAGTATTTTAGACGCCTTGCTAAACTTTCCCGAAAATGCACAGAAAACTTTTCTCAAATCTAGCTTATTTGAAAAGGACACGGCGAAATATTTTGACGAAACAGACCCAAACGGTAATAATTTGGGATTGAAAGCTCGACATGCAGTTATGGATTTAAATAAAGAAATAACACTTTTCGGCGCGATGAATTTAGATTTAAGTTTTCAGCACAAACTCTTGCTAAATGGCGTCTCATTAAAAATCCGTTTGCATAGAGCTAAAAATTCCTTTGTTTTGATGTCCAATACTCAAGGTTTCGTTCTGAAGATAACAAAGGCCTCTCTTCTCGTTCGAAAAGTGACTGTTTCACCGTCCGTCGTTCTCGCGCATAATAAAACTTTGGAGAATGGCGTCGCAAAATATCCAATACGTAAAGTAGATGTAAAAACTCTAACGATTCCCAGCGGAACCCATTCGACAATCCTTCCGAACCTATTTTTAGGTCCAGTACCAAATCGTATTGTCATCGGATTTGTGACGAATGGTGCATATAGTGGAGATTTCACGAAAAACCCGTTCAATTTTCAAAATTTTAACATAAATTATATTTCATTAAAAATCGGACAACGAGTTCTTCCAAACCGTCCGCTTACTCCGCAATTTTCCGAAGGAGAATTTTACAGAAGCTACGTCGATCTCTTTTCCAACATGGGTCGGTATTTAAGTTCCGGAGAATTGAATATAACTCCAGAAGAATTTCAAAACGGATTGACTCTGTTCGCGTTTGATACGACTCCCGATTTGTGCGCTTCGGATCTACATTCTAGCGCTACGCAAAATTCGAATATTTCTTTGGAAGTGAAATTTTCGAGCGCACTAACATCGACAATTAACGTCATCCTTTATTCCGAATTCCAATCCGAAATTCATATCGATAAACTGCGGCAAGTGAGTTTGATCGAGTAATGCAGGATTGTTACATAAACGAGGCGACGTTAGTTCATAGCTGCGATCAAAACGCGTTGATAAAACTAAACGATGGCTTATACGTTCCGAAATCTTTACCTTTAAAACAAAATTCGTATTATGACGCTGAGCAAAGAAAAATTACCAATGTTCCTGAACCAACAGACGACACAGATGTCGTTCCAAAAGGTTTTTTAACCAAGAAAATTAAGCGTTTGAAAAAGCAAGTTTTATTGTTAGACGAAGAAAACAAACACTTTGATTGCAACGGTTATAAAGTAACAAATTTAGGTAACGCTGAAAATGACACGGACGCCATCACAGTTTTATATCTCCGTGATTATTTAGGTAAATTAGTTACTAGTACGAAACCTTAGATTTTCGTTTTATGCTCATGGAAGGAGATTCGATAACGTTAAAATGTGAATTTGCACAACACACATTCTTTCTCGATGGAAAAATTAGGAAGTATCGGCTCAGATATGAAAACGTGCCGACAGGTATTAACAACCCCGGGTGTTATATCGTTTTTAGAAATGACGAAGAAGAAGAAGAAGCTCCTGAAATGCAACATTTTTTAAGCGAATCGGTCAGGGATGATGTAAATATCTCATTTAAAAGCGGGGATAAGGTATTGGGAAACCTTACTTATACAGATTTTCACGCAAAAAACAATGTAAGAGTGTCGTTAAAATTATACGTCGACTACATTGGCACCTTACGATGAATTCGAAACAACTCTTAAGATTGGCTACGCTCGACCCTATCATTTCTAAAAAATTTGCGGGCGTGTTTCCGTCAGATTCGCTACCGAAATATATCGATGGTCGCTGCTGTAAGTATTTTGTTGTTAATCTAGATCCGTCAACAATGAAGGGAAGTCATTGGGTCGCGATTGCCTTTTTGAATAAACGAACAGTTTTTTATTTCGACCCTTATGGTATTAAACCTTTTATGCCCGCGATCATAAATTTTATGAAACGCAATGCGAAAAGAATATTGCACAATAAGCTCCAGATGCAATCTCGCAATAGTAAAAGATGCGGCGAATATTGTTTGTATTTCCTAAATAGAGTAAGCAGAAATAAAAAAATGACAAGGCTGAATTCCGAGCAGGTTACTCGGTTCGTGCGAAAAAATTTTCGCCAGTAGGGGGGTGTGTAAGAGATATGGAAGACGCTGTTGACGACATTTGGCAGTTTGTCCCTCCATTAAATATCAATATCTATAAATATAAATTATTCAAGCCTTCTATTTCATGGCATTTAGCGCGTAAAAAAAGCATAGACGTTGAATTTCTTAGTAAAAGAATCAGTAATATAACTCCTCATCCATTTCATACTATCGAAGTTATTTCCGTAAAT
Organism: Cordylochernes scorpioides; assembly: GCA_030710605.1. NCBI lineage: Eukaryota > Metazoa > Arthropoda > Arachnida > Pseudoscorpiones > Chernetidae > Cordylochernes > Cordylochernes scorpioides. The sequence continues at coordinate 33,691,553 of CP092877.1, forward strand.
AGAGGAGAAATTTTTAAATCTTGGAGGCCCCTTCCAATCGGGGTCAATGCCTTCTTGTGCTTAGGCAAAGAAAGATCTCTAACGTTCAGACACCGCCAAGAAAATTCCAGCTATTTAACGCACAAACTAGAATCGGGAAATATAATTATCCTCGAAACTCGTGACGATGCAGAGGTATGTGTCCCTAAAGCGAGTTTCCGCAACGGGTGTTCGAAAATTATTTGGTTTTCTTAAATGGGTAATTGTGATAACGCTCCTCCTCTGTGGCATAATAATAATGACAGTATCTCCCATTATGACAATTCCCAGCCCATCTTCTAATAGTACGGAAAGACCTATGGGTTGTGCAATCTCTAATGCGATTTTGAATCCTTGTTTGAACGGTACCCATTTAGGAAGACAGATCTACGCACATTTGTGCAATGACGTCATTGACATAAGACAATTTTATTTGTGGAAGGGACAGTTGAAGCCCGGTGAACGAAGCGTACAGCTGACTATTTCGGAATTCTCCTGCCTGTGTCATGTACGAGATATCTTGTATCGTTGATTTTGAAGCTTTTCCGCTAGAGAGCGGTATGCTACTTCGCCAACTCTCTTGGACGCACCTACACCGCGACCTCGGTGAAAGAATTGAAATATATAATCCCAATTATAGATATTGTCATTTAAGTGAGAGGGACAAAAGAACAGTTAGATATTGCACGAAGAAAATTCACGGACTATTCATGTGTCAAAAACCAAGGAGAGAAGGCAATTGGATTTGCGACGTGGAAAAATATATTTTGGAATTATATTCAAATTTTGGAGGCACTTTCGCATATAAAGGCGGATGTATTGAGAAAAATATATTCGATAAATTAAATATTCCATCGATCGATCTTGAAAAAAAGTATAACGTACCCAAATCGAAAACAATAGGCGTGAATTGCAAATTGCACGCCGTATATATCGAACATTGTAGCTTCTGCGATGTGTGTTCGTATAAAAGCTTTCTTGAATCCCACTATTTGTGCAATAAAATGAATGAAATGCTTGTGTAGAGCTAAAAAAAAAGCTTCGTGCTAAATTTTTTTGGCGATGGGGTTGGCATTTCTTTCATGATAAAAAAAAATCAAATTTAAAGCAAAAAAAAAATAATAATAATAAATAAATAAAACCCCAATGAGTAATTTGGCTTTTTTACCTCCTGGGTCTACATGGAAATAAAAAGCTCAGAGTGCGATATGATGCTGGACAAAACGCTTCTCGCTCTTCCTCTGCTTCGAAATTATAAACTTTTTTTCAAATCTCATCGACGTGTAGAGCTCCGGAAATGCAAATCGAACGGCAAACCCACCCGAGTCGGATTAGTCTTCAACGCTAATGAAATAAAGGATCTATTTTATTATTTAGAATCACCTAAATTGAGAATTTTAAGAAGTGATTTTGAAATTATCATGATGAAGAAGGCTCGTGGAATTTATAAGACTATATTTTTACCTATTGAAGTTGCTGATATATTCTTCAAGTATTTGGATTTAATTATGTTTGTCATTTTTCCTCAAATAACTGCGGAAGAACTTATAAATGCTGCAAATAGCATATTTCCTGACAAGTATATTGATATATGTGTCAAATTATCTAGATTATTCAATTTAAAATTATATCCTAATTCTAATATTAAAAAAAAAAACGACTTTTATATGAATCCCCATTTATTTGAAATAATAAAAAATCTTTAACTAATCTTCTTGTGTTTTTTTTTTCTACACTAAAATACATGCATTGACGGTGTTTTTCATACAATTTTCAAATAACCCTAAACAAAATGTGGTATACATTTTTTTTTACAAAATAAATAAACAAAAGATTATTCAATTTAAAATTATATCCTAATTCTAATATAAAAAAAAAGACTTTTATATAAATCCCCATTTATTTGAAATAATAAAAAATCTTTACCTAATCTTTTTTTTTCTTTCATTATACATTTGAAATAAATAGTTTTTGAAAAAACCTATTAAAATATTAAACTTTGTTTCTTCTTCTTCTTCTTCCTCTTTAGTGCCAAAGTTAGATGGAAAAGCTTGGCCATTTAAAAATGTACACTTTTTTTTTAAATATATATTTTTGACACACATTTCCATAAATATTATATCATTATATCAGTTGGTAAAAGATATGACAGATTTTTAAAAAATGAGCACACAAACACTTTTTTTTTTCAACATGAACTTTATTACATTTTAGACTCAAAGAGAAAAAAGTGTGCACACAAACGGAGCATATTTACAAACGTTGGATTTCTAAGTTTGTCGTACTCCCGATGCGTTCCTTGAAAATCAAGCAGCATTCTTCTTTAATGATTTCGTCTAATTGAAATTGCTTTAGCTTTGAATATCTTTTTGGAAGAAATAGTGTCCGCTGAGAATCTTTTACTTCTATAACCGCCTTGACTGATGGACCGAAGCGGGTTTCAACTAGTTTGAGTTCTATCAGTTTATAACTACCTAATTCCAGCTCATCAAATTTTATGAGAGGTGGATAAGAGGTAATACTATTGAATGCCTCCATGATCTGACTGCAATTTGAGAAAATATCGGCCTATATATATGTATATATGACCCTGACATTACGTCATATACTTGTAACATGAATCCAATAAGGAATGGTCACCTATGACGTAGGGCAATTAAAGTGAATTGGGAATCCTTAGGGCAATTAAAGTGATTTATTACGGCCTTCGAACCGAGCTGGCAAAATGTGACCCTGACAGATTTCACGACACGACGTGCTGCAATTTAATTCCAGCTAATTAACGCAGAATGCCTCCATGATCTGACTGCAATTTGAGAAAATATCGACCTATATGCAATTAAAAAAGTGATATTTAAAGATTTTTTATTACCTACATCTAAGGAATGGTCGACGTAGGGCAATTAAAGTTAATTGGGAATTTTAGAAGCGGCTCTAAAAATGGCAAAACTTGTAACATGATTCCACAACACATTTAAAAAAAAAGTGGTATTTAAAGTTTATTACGGAGAATCCAGACGTAGGCCAATTAAAGTGAATTATAATACAAAAATTTTTTTGAAGCGGTAGGACGTAGGACAATTAAAGTGAATTGGGTCCACGACACATTTAAAAAAGTGGTATTTAAAGTTTATTACGGGGAATCCAGACGTAGGCCAATTAGAGTGAATTATAATACAAAAAAATTTTAGAAGCAACGGCTCTAATAGGACACTTACGGCCTTCGAACCGAGCTGGCAAAATGTGACCCTGACAGATTTCACGCCAGCTAATTAACGCACATAAAGATATGACAGATTTTTATAGGACGCAGGACAATTAAAGTGAATTGGGTCCACGACACATTTAAAAAAGTGGTATTTAAAGTTTATTACAGGGAATCCAGACGTAGGCCAATTAGAGTGAATTATAATACAAAAAATTGTTTAGAAGCAACGGCTCTAATAGGACACGTAGGGCAATTAAAGTTAATTGGGGATTCCAGACGTAGGCCAATTAAAGTGCATTATAATACAAAAAATTTTTTAGAAGCAGCCGCTCTAATAGGACGTAGGACAATTAAAGTGAATTGGGGACGCACTTATATATACTACTAACATGGTCAGTCCAGTTTATAGGACTTGAATTTAATTTTAGAATGGCTTGTGGCTTGAATTTTTTATTGTCTAGTGGGGGGAAAATTATAGCCTGTGTCTTTTTTGGGTTGATGTCTAACTTGCAATCATTGCACCATTTGGTTATAATGTTTATGTAACTTTGGAGTTGTGTGATTAGAAGTCCTATTGATTTGTAGTTTGTTAGTATTGCTGCGTCGTCTGAAAAAAGCTTTGTTTGGAATTTTGGATGTAGAGGGAAATCATTGATGTAAATGTTGACTAGATTGAGTCCAAGGATAGAGCCTTGAGGGACTCCAATCTGGATTGGCTTTGCCATGGTTATATAATCCCCTTGTTTAATGGAAAAGGTCCTGTCCAGGAGGTAGTTTTTCAAAAATTTGACAAAATCTTTTGGAAATAGATTTTTTGTTAATTTTGCTATCAAGCCATCATGCCATACCCTATCAAAGGCTTTCGTCAAGGCTATCAAAGGCTAAAAATTATTATTTATTATAATTGTGTCCTATATTAACACTCTAAAGTGTTATAATTTGAAAAATAAATATTCGGAAATAAAAAAGAAATTGATGATGATAGTTTTAATATTACATTAATTGGAATACTCACAATTAATATATAATTAGAGAGCGATATTTGCTTGGCGAATATTCACTAGAGGTGAAGCCGGGAAAAGATAGGTTATCATGTGTCAGTATTTAATAATAATCATAATTTTATAACTCCAAAATATGGTTCATTAACTAATTTTACCCTTTGTGATTAGCTTATATGTTAATCTATATATTCAGCGCTATCAACATGTAAAACTTTCCGATGGCTTATTTAGTAGTTCAGTGGAGAAAAGTAACAAACATCAATTTATTTCTTTACAAGAATAGATTCAGTAGAGAGTGGATGCTTGTTCGGAAAACTATTTTTTGATCAAATGTTTGTGAGGCAATCTTTCACTCGGGTAAAATCAGGCGAAGCCAGGTACATTCGCTAGTTTGTGGATACAAATATAATGTTAATATTGCTATATTATGTTTGTTAATGATAATTTTTTACAATAAAACTAGAATATTATCCCGTTCTCTCTGTGACCAAGTCTAGAAAGACATCCAGTTCTAAGGCTATAATGTGTCAACATTGAGAGACCTTGTTTATAAATTTGACTGAGAACACATTTAAAATAATTTGCATTTTAAAAAATACATTTGTTGGAAACAGGTGTTTATGTTCTATAATGGTATAAAAAGTATGAAAGTGTCTATGTGTGATGAAAAGGGTGTCAGAGAAAGAATGGATTTGTTACTATTTCATACGACAATCATTTTGTGCTAAACTCGGCAAAATCCAATGTGAGATTAAATGTCAAGCTATGAGCGTAAGGGGTATTCATGGTAATTTTCATGTTGAATTTTGTTATCTACAGCAGCCACATGTGCAACAATGGCTTTGCTAAGAAACTGTGTGTCTTGGAAGAAATCGTTCCATGCCACATGGGTCAGTGGTGTTGCTGGCGCTACCTTGGACGTGGAACTTCAGAACAGAGATGATGCTCCTCCCTGTGTGCTGTGAAGAATGGGATAACTGGACTCTTGCTTCTCACATGATTTCATTCACTTACTGTAGTATGCTTACGAACCAATAAGATGAAGATGGGTTCCCTTGTTTATTGCTACTCACTCTCGTGTCTGGAATATAGAAACGCCTTCTTCGGTCTGCTTGAAGAGAATCAAGGAGGCTACGTCGCTCGTGCCTGGAGAGAACCAAGGGACGCTACGTCGTCGTGCCTGGAGAAAACCAAGGGACGCTTGATCGCTCGTGCCTAGAGAGAACCAAGGGACGCTACGTCGTCGTGCCTGGAGAAAACCAAGGGACGCTTGATCGCTCGTGCCTAGAGAGAACCAAGGGACGCTACGTCGTCGTGCCTGGAGAAAACCAAGGGACGCTTGATCGCTCGTGCCTGGAGAGAACCAAGGGACGCTACGTCGTCGTGCCTGGAGAAAACCAAGGGACGCTTGATCGCTCGTGCCTAGAGAGAACCAAGGGACGCTACGTCGTCGTGCCTGGAGAAAACCAAGGGACGCTTGATCGCTCGTTCCTGGATAGAACCAAGGGATGCTACGTCGTCGTGCCTGGATAAAACCAAGGGACACTTGATCGCTCGTTCCTGGAGAGAACCAAGGGATGCTACGTCGTCGTTCCTGGATAGAACCAAGGGATGCTACGTCGTCGTGCCCGGAGAAAACCATGGGATACTACGTCGTCGTGCCCGGAGAGAACCAAGGGATGCTACGTCGTCGTGCCTGGAGAGAACCAAAAGACGCTTGATTGCTCGTGCCTGGAGAGAACCAAGGGACGCTACGTCGTCGTGCCTGGAGAGAACCAAGGGATGCTACGTCATCGTGCCTGTAGAGAACCAAGGGATGCTACGTCGTCGTGCCCGAAGAGAACCAAGGGATGCTACGTCGTCGTGCCCGGAGAGAACCAAGGGATGCCACGTCGTTGTGCCTGGAGATAATCAAGGGACGCCACGTCGTCTATCTACGCGCCGAGCCAAGCATCAAGAATGGTGGCCTTGGGTCAGGATAGGATGTCTCCCCTCAGTGTTGTCAATAAAGGTTGGTGGTTTACTGTTGTAGAGACATCCTATCCTGTCCAAAGCCCTGCCTCAAGTCTCAAGATCCTCTCGGCGTCTTCTTCAGCGGCCTCAATAAATCAGCAGTTTAATAGATTCTTGTGTTGAGGTCAAATCCTTAGTTAGCTGAAACATCTTGCCCAAATATTATATAACTAAGAAAAAATAAAAAATGAGAAAAGTATAAACACGAGCATAAATTGAAAAGTTGGAGAGTTTATAAATGGATAGTTTTATTTTTAAAAGGCATTAACGCGCCACTTATACACAAGAAATAAAATCATTAAACATGAATTTATTTACAAATATTACAAACTTCTACTCTACTTACTGCGATGAAAATAGTAGGAGGGTTTGGCACATCGGTGCCTCCCAGCAGCGTTTTCGCCAATATAATCCACCAGACTGTTTTTTTAAAGTCCAATACTGTTTGTATCATTCTTTTTGATTAAGGTGCGGCCCGGCTTCTGAGACATTGTGAGATGATTTCAAGACGTGTAAATGTTCGTCAAAGGTTTGTAAATACGCCACAATATCTCACATTGTATATCTTAACCCTTTCAGAACCTTGTCGATCATGTGCTCAAATGTTGCAGTTTTCAGGAGTTATGAAGACGGGTTTCTCTATCTGCCTCGTCAACCTCTATTTGCTAAAACCCAGAGCGCAGGTTCATTGATTGATAATAATTGGCTTCTTTAAGAGAATCGAGAGTATCGTCAATTCGGGGGGATTGGATAAACGTCTTTTTAAAAGTTATTTTATTCAATCGTCTATGATCAACACAGAAACGCCAGCTGTCGTTCTTCTTGACTAAAATAACAGGCTGAGTGACGTATAATCCTGACATCCAACATTTTGTCCACTTCCTGTTGGATTGCTAGGGAGACTCGATAGGGTCTATGCTGATGGTTTCCAGTCTTAATTTTATGTTTAGTTAGTGAAGTCTGCTTTACTGAGCAATTACTCGATTCAAATATCTTATCAAACTGTTTTATAGAATTGATAACATTTCATTATTATGTTCTTCTCATAAGTCATCCCTAATAAAGTTTTGCCAAAATGCACAGTGTATAGCGTGCAAAATTATTTTGAAAGGCGTCGGTGGATCAACAAAGGGTCTGAATGTACACCAGAAAGCGGTCGGTGAAATCTAAACTTCGAAAAGAAAAGCTAATACCGAGTTTGAAACACAAGATTCCAGTAAAAAGACCCTCAAGGTATCAGTTTTCGTTAATTTTTCGTCTGTTTCCATCGATCGATTGACTGATGCGGTGCTAGCTAGAATGACAACTCTCGACAGATTGACATTCTCCGTTTTTGTCACAACTACGGATCTGCACAAGTGCTTCAATGCTCTCGGACATGAAATTCTTTTCTCCGCAGAGAACATTAAGAATAAAGTGTGTCGCTATGTGGATACATTTCGTGAGAAGGTCGTTCGAAAGATTCAGATAGAGAAAGAAAAAGAGAAACTTTTCAGCCTTACGTTGGATGAATGGACGTCAGTCAGAGGCAAGCGTTACCTGAAAATTAATATTCATAGCCGTGTGGAATTTTGGCTTGGCTCGAATATCTCGAGTATTTTCTTCTGAGCAATGCAAATATGCCATTGGTGATAAGCTCTTGGAGTTTGATATCGACTTCGAAACTGATATTGTGCGTGAGACAACTGATAGATGCGCAATGATGGTAAAATTGGGTCACATTATTGGTCCATTGCAACAGCTCGGCTGCACGCATGGTCTGCATAATGCTAAGAAGAAAAATAGCATTGTGTCCACCTCTGAATTCGTTCCCGCAATAGTAAATGAAGCAGAATTTGACCTTTCCGAGGATGACAAGGAGGGCACTTCTTCCTATAAAGTTAGCCTAGAGGTAGCATATCGATCATTTCCAGAAGTAATTTATCCACAATATCTCTTGTATTTTCAAATAAAAATATAAATGAAGTGACGAAAAAAGCTCATGTTGTTGTGAAATCATTCAAACGAGCGCCGCTGAACTACATGCGGCTAGAGAATAACATCTTCGCCAGTATGTGTCTCGTTCTTGACTGCATAAAACGCTGGGATATTTTATGGAACATGTTGGAGAGACTCCTCAGTGTGAAGTCCGCGTTTCAGAATGTGCTAATAGATGTGAATGCAAGCGTCCGTCTAACTGATGCAGATTTTGACATCATGATGCAAATAATTTCTGCACTGAAACCACTTCAGGCAGCTGTGTCAGCTATTTGTAGACGCAACGCTACGATTTTGACTGCAGAGGCAACAGTAAATTTCTTCTAGAGGAGCTGCAAGCATAATCTCATTCTCTCAGAGCAAAGATCTGCAAAAATCTCTCCAAAAGAGAATTTGATAAGAGCGATACAATGAAACATCTGTCGTCCTTCAATATTTTCACAATCTGCAAGAGTAAAAGACAAGATGGTCAAAGACTTTTGCGTGTAATTTCTTTTGAATCTTAAACCATTACAAGAACAAATGGCCTAAGTAGGATTTCAGGCGGATAATTCAAAACTTCCTCAGAGCCTAAAAGTACGCCATTGAGCTATTGAGCTATGATTACAAGAAGCTATTGAGGCTGCCTCTTCAACTTCAATGGCAATACCTACACCAGACTCCGCATCCTACTCAACTATGATTAACCACGAGCTCAATATTGCTGCCCAAACAGGCAAACGAGGACCTCATTTAGAGAGAGTGTATCAATACTTGCTGATAATTCCTCCAACGTCTGTGGAATCAGTGTTCTCCTCCTCTGGATACCTATGCAATAAGATACGTTCTAGTTTGCATGATAACACTCTTGTTTTTTCGAAGTTAGCTAATATATGGCAAGTTGTAATATCCAACTAAGAATTTGACCCCAACACAAGAATCCATCAAACTGCTAGTTTATTAAGGCCGCTGAAGAAGACGCCGAGAGGATATTGAGATTTGAGGCAGGGCTTTGGACAGGATAGGATGTCTCCACAACAGTAAAACACCAACCTTTATTGACAACACTGAGACATCCTATCCTGACGCAAGGCCACCATTCTTGATGCTTGGTCTGGCGTGTGGATAGACGACGTGGCGTCCCTTGATTATCTCCAGGCACGACGACGTGGCATCCCTTGGTTCTCTCCGGGCACGATGACGTAGCATTCCTTGGTTCTCTCCGGGCACGATGACGTAGCATCCCTTGGTTCTCTTCAGGCACGATGACGTAGCATCCCTTGGTTCTCTCGAGGCACGATGACGTACCATCCCTTGGTTCTCTCCGGGCACGACGACGTAGTATCCCTTGGTTCCATCCAGCCACGACAAACGTAGCATCCCTTGGTTCTCTCCAGGCACGACGACGTAATATCCCTTGGTTCTCTCCAGGCGCGACGACGCAGCATCCCATGGTTCTCTCCAGGCACGACGACGTAGCGTCCTTTGGTTCCATCCAAGCACGACGACGTAGCATTCCTTGGTTCCATCCAGGCACGACGACGTATCATCCCTTGGTTCCATCCAGGCACGACGTAACATCCCTTGGTTCTCTCCAGGCACGACGACGTAGCATCCTTTGGTTCCATCCAAACACGACGACGTAGCATTCCTTGGTTCCATCCAGGCACGACAACGTAGCACCCCTTGGTTCTCTCCGGGCACGACGACGTAGTATCCCTTGGTTCCATCCAGGCACGACAAACGTAGCATCCCTTGGTTCTCTCCAGGCACGACGACGTAATATCCCTTGTTTCCATCCAAGCACGACGACGTAGCGTCCCTTGATTCCCTTCAGACACGAGTAAAGTAGCATCCCTTGGTTCTCTCCAGACATGACGACGTAGCATCCCTTGGTTCACTTCAAGCACGACCGAAGAAGGCGATTCTAGGTTCCAGACACGAGATTGAGCATCAATAAATAAGGGGACCCTTCTTCATCTTATTGGTTCGTAAGCATACTCCAGTAAGTGGATGGAATCATGTGAGAAGCAAGAGTCCAGTTATCCCATTCTTCACAGCACACAGGGAGGAGCATCACCACTGTTCTACGTCCAACGTAGCGCTCAGTAACACGACTGGCCCTACTGGCATGACACGATTTCTTCCAAGTCTTCTAGTTTCTTAGCAAAGCCATTGTTGCACATGTGGCTGCTGTAGCTAACAAAATTCAACATGAAAGTTACCATCAATACACAGCTAGTCTGACATTCAATGTTATTAGGCATACAAATAAGTTTTGAGAGATTTTAAAAAATAAATTCGAAGCTTTATTCGGAGAAATCAGTTCAATATATTTCATTTAAAGTATTGTCCATCTTTAGCTACGACTTTTTCCCATCTTTCAGGCAGCATACGGATTCCGTGTCGAAAAAATTCCTCGTCTTTTGAGGCGATCCAAACATCGACCCAATTTTTCGCCTCTTCGTAAGAAGTAAAGTGCTGCTCGGCCAGGCCATGTGTCATCGAACGGAACATGTGGTAGTCTGAAGGAGCAATGTCTGGTGAATACGGCGGGTGGGGTAGGACATCCCATTGAAGCGCCTCCAAAGTCTCCTTGACAACTTTTGCAACATGTGGCCGAGCGTTGTCGTGCTGATAGATCACTTTGTCATGTCTTTTGGCATATAGTGGGCGTTTGATCTTCAATGCTCGGCTTAATCGCATCAATTGTTGTTGGTAACGTTCTCCAGTGATGGTTTCGTTAGGCTGAAATAGCTCATAGTAGATCACTCCGAGCTGATCCCACCAAATGCACAGCATTAGCTTCTTGCCATGAATATTCGGTTTGGCCGTTGAAGTTGATGCATGACCGGGCTTACCCCACGATTTTCTGCGCTTTGCGTTGTCGTAGTGAATCCACTTTTCGTCCTTCGTCACGATTCGATGCAAAAAAACCCTTCCGATTTTGTCTTTTGAGCAGTATAGTTCGTGTACAGAATATTAGGCTTAGAGATTGTAGAGCTCTGATAAGAAAAGGAATGATACTCTGCTAATATATATCTGGTTTTGGTTCAAATTCACATAAATAGGTACCGCTCAGCAAGAGTAACCTAGTTCATGATAATTAAACAATGAATAATATGTAAAGGTTATTCACATATTAAACAAATTTTAACGCGGGATTCAATCCCGGTTCATGACTGTCGGGAATAGAGGGGTTACCCACTCGTCCACCGACTTGTTATATAATATATATATCTTTTGACTTGTAGAGATACAAATAGAAATTACATTCTAGAGAAAAAGTGGCTAGCTAAAAAAGATGCAGCCAATTGTAATCAAATCAACGATCTGCCCAGCTGGCGAAAAGATCAGTATAATCGAAACCAACATACTTTTGAAAATTCTTGAAAAATGTGGCATCGAGTACAAAGTAGAAGAAACTCCTTCAACAAAGAAACGACCTCGCGAATCCCCATCAGATTCAACATCACGTACCCAAAAGACACCGAGAATGGAAGTTGTCTCACAGCATAATGAAAACGATGTCTTCATGAACGAGGTAACTGAGGTCCCTCAAAAAACGTCCGCAGCTACCCCTCCACAGGTTAACGAAGAAAACATTGATGAAGATGGTCCTTGGACAACAGTTACACATGCAAAAAAAGCCAAGAATACCACCTGTAATAGCGGAAAATGTTACAGACTGGAAGTTGCTCTGCCAAGAGCTGAAAGACCTGTGCACGGATAAATTCCAATGCACGATCTCAGGAAATAAGCACATTATCAAGGCCAAAAATATTTCAGACTTAAAAAAAATCAGGGAATACGTTCAAAAAACAATGGCGGCTACTCTTATAGACTCCAAGAAGAAAAACCGCTCAAAGTGGCATTAAAGGGCGTGACAACAGCCTACAAGACTGAAGATATAGCCATAGAACTTGCTGCGATGGGCTTTACTGAGATCTCTGTGAAGAGACTTCATAGACAATTAACTAAAAGGCCAATGAATATAGTACTGGTAGAATTACCGAAAAATGAATACAACAAGAAAATTTACGGAATAACTGAACTTCTCTATCAGAAAATTGCAGTAGAATATTTCAGAACAACAAACCGTGTGACTCAATGCTTCAACTGCCAGGGTTTCGGGCACGGTCAACTTAACTGCTTCCTGAAACCAAAATGCGTCAAGTGCGCTGAGGAGCACCATTCTAAGGACTGTCCAAGAAAGTCAAGACAACTTCCCTCAAAGTGTGCAAACTGCGAAGAAGCGCACACAGCCAATTACCGCGGATGTCAAGTTTCCAAGAGTACATCAGCATCAGCCAATATACGCTGGTCAGTACAAACCTAACAACCCAATTCCCATTTTAAAAAGATCTGAAACACTCTCGTTAATTGTAGAACAGCAAAACCAAAGCAATGCTGAGGTTGCGACAAGAAAAACTTCTCGTTCTGAGACTAAGGACCTGTGTGAAAAATTGATGCAAGTAATCAAAACATACCTACAATGAATTGCAAATTACCTTTTAAAATTATTGCTTGGAATTGTAACGGAATCAGATCAAAGAAAGAAGAATTATTGCACTTTTTAGAAGATAACTCAATAGACATTGCTCTGCTCAGTGAAACTCACATCAAACCATTAGAACTGACCGAATTACAGGAAAAGGTGGGGGAACAGCCATCATTATAAAATCCTTTTTTAAATATAAAAATATGCCGATTCATACTTCAAACTTGGAAAATACTTCAATTTTGATGAAACCAGATGGAAAAACCCTCTTGCAAATCTCAGCAATTTATAATAAGCCTGATGCACCATTATTGGAAGAAGATTTGAACCAACTGATAAAACACAACCACGCAATGATCGTTGCAGGAGACTGGAACTCCAAACACCCTCTTTGGGGATCGAGAACTTCTACTAACAGCGGAATCGTGCTGCACAATTTCTCTGAAAGAGAAAGCCTCGACATTGTCGCACCTTATTCACCCACGCATTACAGTCCACTCGGCAATCCTGATTTTCTAGACTTCGCTGTTTTTAAAAACATTCCCTGGACCCCAAAGACCAGAACCACCGACGATTTATCATATGACCATCTCCCTGTAATCTTGGAATTGAATTGTCCAAAGGATGAATTCACAACCCAGCTCAGCCGAGTAACTAATTGGGTTTATTTTCAACAAGATCTTATCTCCACCACGCCCCCCAGACTCCCCTTGAAAACTGAAGTAGACATTGATTCAGCAGTTGGAATTTTAAACGAGAAAATTAATAATATCTACTCGAAAAACACCATAGTTTCATCTTACAAATTAATAAAGAACCGTCCGCCTCGTACTCCGCATGATAGCTGGAGCTGGCGTTTTCCCGCAGGAGACGTTGGCAGAAGGCTTCCAGATGCTGGGCGTCCAGGAGCGCGGCCCGCGTTGAGCGCGCTAGTGCAGGGGCGCCATCGGAGAAGTCCCCGACAGTCGCTTGTAGCCAGCGCTCGGGAGCCAGCAGGTCTGGCGGCCGCAGGAACCTGTTGTCACCTCGAAGACGCAGGGTGTTAAGGTATGAGAGGTCAAATTAAAGAAACCTCCTTTAACAAGTAAAACTTTTACCCAAAGTCTTGATATTGTTTGGGCTGCCTCGGGTGATCAAGCAAGAAAGAAAATAAGGAAGACAAAACCAGCGGCTACACCTGTAAGTTATATACATTCAAAAGGGAAATTTACATAATAATTTATACATTCAATAGAAAATCTACATTCCTAGTCATACACTTAAAAAAGATATTTACATACTATATGTCACGACTTTTAACATACCCCCACCTTTCTTTTTTTGTAAAACAAGAAAGAAAAAATCCGTTCCACCGTGATGGGGGGATCCCGGGAGGTGGGACACCGTTGCTGTGAGCCCAGGCTCTTATCCAGGAAAACCATCTTCTCCTCGGCACACTGCGGCACCCTCTCCATACACACCACCGGAGATTACCCCATAAGCGTCCATCTTCCTCTTCCAAAGGAATCGGAGGTAGTCCCAATCATTTTCCTTGATGGCCATCACCTGGAAATATCTCCTCATGTCGGCCAAAACTCCGAACTTATTTTCCCGAAGTTTTATCCCTATCTCAGGAATTCTCCTCAGTAGATTGGGTATCTCTTTTAAATATCGTCTCAAGGAGAGTCCGTTGTGTCTTCGACTGGAAGCGTCGTCAAATACCGGCCGTATAGGCGTCTTTTTGGACTCACTCTTAAACAAAAGGTGACGGGGCAAATAGTGTCCTTCCACCTCAGGTGGATTTTCATTGACTCCTTCAATGAACCCCTCACTCAACCAATCTTTTGGATCAATAATTTTTTCTCCCACCTTTGAATCAGTACCCTGTTCTGCATCTAGCTTTTCTTCCACCTTTAAATCAGTACCCTGTTCTGCATCTAGCTTTTCTTCCACCTTTAAATCAGTACCCTGTTCTACATCTAGCTTTTCTTCCACCTTTGAATCAGTACCCTGTTCTACATCTAGCTTTTCTTCCACCTTTGAATCAGTACCCTGTTCTACATCTAGCTTTTCTTCCACCTTTAAATCAGTACCCTGTTCTACATCTAGCTTTTCTTCCACCTTTAAATCAGTACCCTGAGCTACTGCTTTAGAATTGTTCACCGATTCATAACCTTTAATTGTTGTTCCAGAATCTTTTACTCCATTACCCTTGGTTTCAGCTTCCGAATCCCCTATTCTATCGCCTTTGGACTCAGCTTCAGAATCTTCCTTATTCTTTAAATTTGCATCTTCACATTTTTCATTAGCAGTTTCCTCCTTCGTAAGAGACCTTGCGCTTTCCTTTATCTTAAATTCCGTATCTCCAGTTAGTCTTGCTTTCACCAATTTCCTCGATGCTGGAACTTTGACAACTCTTTCCTCATTATCATCAATCGATTCAGTTCCATCATCTGAAATCTTCACTTGATCAGCGCCTTCAGCTGCTGCTCTAGAATTGTTCACCGGTTCATAACCTTTAATTGCCGTTCCAGAATCCTTCACTCCATCGCCCTTAGGCTTCGCTTCAGAATCCTTTACGCCTTCTCCCTTAGCCTTCGCTTCAGAATCCTTTACTCTGTCGCCCTTAAGCTTCGCTTCAGCATCCTTTACTCCGTCGCCCTTAGGCTGATCTTCAGAATCCTTCCTTCCTTCGTCCTTAGGCTTCGCTTCAGAATCCTTCACTCCGTCGCCCTTAAGTTTCGCTTCAGAATCCTTCACTCCGTCGCCTTCATCTCCTGCTTTTTGACCTTCAGATTCTTTTACTTCATCTCCCTTATCTCCGTCTTTAGAATTCACTTTATCGGGTTTTGCTTCCGCTTCCTTTGCTTTGTCTTTAGCCTCAGCTTCCTTCACACCTACAAAGCTATCAACTGCAGTTTCAGAATCCTTCACTTCATTGCATTTAACTGCCGCTTCTGTTTCCTTCCCTTCACCGCCTTCAACTGCCGCATTCAATTCCTTTTCTTTAATAGCACTCACAGCACCTTTTTTGCCCTCATATTGGATATCTATTATAGAGGGAGCAGAACAAGCTTCCTTTAGCATTCTAGCTTTAGCTAGAGCAGGCTTCACATCCGTAGCTCTAGCAGTTTTTACAGAATCCTCTTTTTCCACGCCTTCAATTTCATCTTTCATAGACTCTTCCGGGCTTTTCGATAGAGACGTAGAAGTAGTCTGAAGTTTGATAACTTTCTGATTATCGGTATCTGAATTCGGAGAGGCACTAGACGCCCCTGGTGGAATTTGAGAAGTCTTGGCCTGAGCATCCCTTTCCCGCTCACGCATAACGCGAATTCTAGCCTTTAAATAAAATCTTTCCATTGTGTAAATTTCACACTCCTCAAATTCCCTATCGACCTCTTCGTCAGTAGCCTCATCTTTGGCTAATATGACTGACTGGCATAGCTCGTTTAGATTCGTAAGTTCTACATAGAGAACCTCTATCCTATCGAATTTTGCATCCACCCCTATACTATCAATTGAAGGCTCTTTCAGTTGGATATTTAAATCATTAATTAATTTTGTAAAGTTACCTCTCTCCGCCTTACGACGTCTCTTGTTCACCTCCTCCATTCCACCTCGCTAGCTTTAGTCTTGTCTTCCTAGATTTATCTTGAGCTTCTTCAACTTCTTTTCCCTTGAGCTTCTTCAACTTCTTTGCCTTTGAGCTCCTTCAACTTCTTTGCCTTCGAGCTTCTTCAACTTCTTTTCCCTTGAGCTCCTTCAACTTCTTTGCCTTCGAGCTCCTTCAACTTCTTTATCCTTACTTGAGCCTCTTCAACTTCTTTATCCTTACTTGAGCTTCACTTTTCCCTTGAGCTCCCTTTAACCTTTAACAAAGGGCTTTTTGAGCTCCTTTAAACCTTGAGCATCACTTTTCCCTTGAGCTCCCTTTAACCTTTAACAAAGGGCTTTTTGAGCTCCTTTAAACCTTGAGCTTCACTTTTCCCTTGAGCTCCGCAGATTCTCACTCTCCCTCTGCTACTCGGCAGGCTCTTCTACTTCCTCTGCTACTCGGCAGGCTCCAATACTTCCTCTGCTACTCGGCAGGCTCTAATACTTCCTCTGCTACTCGGCAGGCTCCAATACTTCCTCTGCTACTCGGCAGGCTAATACTTCCTCTGCTACTCGGCAGGCTAATACTTCCTCTGCTACTCGGCAGGCCAATACTTCCTCTGCTACTCGGCAGGCCAATACTTCCTCTGCTACTCGGCAGGCTAATACTTCCTCTGCTACTCGGCAGGCTAATACTTCCTCTGCTACTCGGCAGGCTAATACTTCCTCTGCTACTCAGGCCAATACTTCCTCTGCTACTCGGCAGGCCAATACTTCCTCTGCTACTCGGCAGGCTAATACTTCCTCTGCTACTCGGCAGGCTAATACTTCCTCTGCTACTCGGCAGGCTAATACTTCCTCTGCTACTCGGCAGGCTCCAATACTTCCTCTGCTTGACCAGCCCACGCAACCCACCCGGGGACGCCACAAATGTTAAGGTATGAGAGGTCAAATTGAAGAAACCTCCTTTAACATATAAAAACTTTTACCCAAAGTCTTGATATTGTTTGGGCTGCCTCGGGTGATCAAGCAAGAAAGAAAATAAGGAAGACAAAACCAGCGGCTACACCTGTAAAGCTCTTCCGCTCTACTAAAAAAAACTCTTTATTTAAACAACACGGCTAAGTTATATACATTCAAAAGGGAAATTTACATAATAATTTATACATTCAATAGAAAATCTACATTCCTAGTCATACACTTAAAAAAGATATTTACATACTATATGTCACGACTTTTAACACAGGGACCTCAGGCTGGCGGGATGAAGAACCCGGTGGTCAAGCTCGAGGACGCTGGACGCGGCCTCCCATAGGCTCAGCAGTCTCCTCCTCCTAGGCGAGTGCCAAACGTCAGGAGCCGGCGGTGTCAGCAACGCCCGGCTGCGGACCAGCCAAGAGTAGCCGTTGGCGGCGCCGCGAAGAGAGGCCTGGACCCCCTTCAGGCAGGCGAGCCGAAGCTGGCCAGCGATTTCAAGCAGGCCGACGCCACCATCGGAGACTGGACGAGCCAGGATGCGCTCGGGGAGCCACGAGACTCGGCTCGTACCCCACACGAAGCGCGCCAACCGCGCCTGCAGCCGGCCGATGGTGGTTTCAGGTGGAAGGTAGGCATGGAGGTGGTGCAGGATGGAACCCAGGACCAGGCTGTTGGCCGCGCGAGCACGACCCACCAGCGACAGGCCGCGGGTGAAGGGCGACCACCTCGCGATGGCTCGCTCCAGCAGCCCCATCAGGTGTGAGGCCTGTGAGGCGACGGTGTTTCTGGTGGTGATGGTGCAGCCCAGGACGGTCAGCGACTCGGACGTCCAGGAGATTCCCAGAGGAGAATCCGTCCGGTGCTTCCAGGAACCGCATCAGAGCCCGCAGCTCTTCTTGAAGTTGACAGCAACCCCGGAGGACATGCGGAACTCTTCAAAGATCAGGGGCACGAGCTCAAACTGAGCGTCGTCCCTGATGAAGAGTACGATGTCGTCCGCATAGGCGACCACGTTGCCGCGGCCCAAGGTCCTCTCGAGGCGGCGTAGCAGAGGTCCAACTCCAATGC
This sequence comes from Cordylochernes scorpioides, assembly GCA_030710605.1. Classification (NCBI taxonomy): domain Eukaryota; kingdom Metazoa; phylum Arthropoda; class Arachnida; order Pseudoscorpiones; family Chernetidae; genus Cordylochernes; species Cordylochernes scorpioides. The sequence continues at coordinate 33,709,875 of CP092877.1, forward strand.
TGAAGAGCGCGGCGCTGAGACGGCAGCCCTGCCTCACCCCGTTGAGAAGCGGGAAGGCCTTGATGTAGATATCTCCGACCCGGATGGAGGCGTCTGCTTCCCCGTAAAGGACAGCAATCCACCCTAGGAAGGTAGATGGTAGGCCCAGCTTCTCCAGCAGGGCGAACAGGTAGCTCCTGCTCAGGGTGTCGAAGGCTGACTTTAAGTCCAAAGAGATGACAGCCAGCGGCGTGTCATGTCTGGATGCCCCGGCGGTTTCGTCACACACTCGCGCGATGTTCAAGGAGGATAACCGTCCTGGAACGGCGTAGGTCTGACATTGGGGCACCAGGTCTGGAAGATGACGTCGCAGACGGGCCATGAGCACGCCGCTGAGGACCCTGTAGTAGGTCGTTGGCAGGCTGATTGGCCGGAAAGCCTGTAGACCCGGACCACCGTGCACCTTCGGCAGCAGGATGACCTTTCTGCGCCTTGAGGATGGAGGTAAGGCCCCGCGGAGTCGCGAAGCCTCGAAGACTTGCCAAACTTCGGCGAAGAAATCTTCAAAGGCTTTGACAAACTCGCAGGGTAGTCCGTCCCATCCCGAGGCACGGCCATTTGGCAGGCGATGGATGGCTGCCGCTATCTGGTCGCGGGAGATGTCAGCGAGAAAGATCTGGTCGTACTCGTCGAACTCCAGGGGAGTCACTTCAGCTAGGAAGTCGGCGATGGCTTCTTCCGAGCTTGGAGCCTGAGCGAAGCGACTGCTTAAGCGCTCCAGAAGGAAACGCCTAAGCTGGCCCCCGGAGATGGCGTTGCCGTCGTCGTCGGTGAAGGTGGAGGGAGAACGACGTCTGGCTCGGAGGGAACGCCCGAGGTCCGGCAAGGAAAGAAAGTCGGAGCGGGTAGTGTCGGTCTCCGCCTCAGGAAGAGGCTTGCTCTCTCGATGTATCCACCGCCGGACTCGGCGACGGCAGGCGCGAGTGACCGAATTTCCGCGACCAGATTTGCTTTGATCCTGGTCCATTGTTACCATAACATCGGGGGTGAGAGATTTGCTAGGTCTACCCATATTTCATCGATGAACGTTTCCATTCGATCGACAAAGAGGTCTGACCGTAGCAGCTTTCCGATGCAGGGAAGTCTTGAGAAGCTGGATCTCCTACTTGGATTAGGACGGCACGGTGGTCCGAGTAGGCGTAGTCGATGGTTTGATATTGGGTGACGCGGTCGCAGAAGCCTGATGGAAGTAGGATTCTGTCCAGACGACGCGCGTCGACCCGACTTCCGATGGTGGCAACCCTGGTGTGCTCCAGTGCAGCATCGAAGAAGGTGGCGATGTCGACGAGGTCGGCTTGGTCCAGGAGCTCCGCGAGGGCTTCTGCTGAACCTGATGCCATGTCCTTCGCCGACTCCTCGGAGATGTTCAAATCACCGAGGATCCACGCGCCTTCTTCACGCGCCAAAGCTGCGATGATCTGGAGCTGGCGGCAGCGCTCTTCAGGAGCATGAGAGACGTGGGCGTTGACACATGTCATGGAGACTCCCCGGACGGTGAGGTCGATGACAGCCATCTTGCCAGGCCATAGGATCTGCTGCCGGTGAACAACGACGCCGGCCGCGAAGACGCAGGCGAGGCCTGATCCCACGGTGGTCATTGAAGGCACAACGACGGCGCTGTAGCCGTGGCAGAGGTCTCCTACGTCGTCCAGGGACATGACGTTCGTCTCCTGCAGAAAACAGATGTCGATCGCATGCTCCTTGAGAAAACAGCAGAGCTGAATTCTCCGGCGAAGAGCGGCGATGCCGCGCGTGTTCAGGGTCGCAACTCGGAAGTTCATTTTGGTCTGCGAGCAGAAGTTCTGGCGCGCGATAGCTTCTTATACAGGGTACTACTTGTTGTCCCTGTCAGAGCCATAAGCGCGCTGGCCAAGTTGGCAATGGCCTTTCTCTGATCGATGTTAGATTGGTCTAAAAACCTGTCCATTTTCCCATTAGGCGTGAGTGCCTGAAGGAGTTCTTCTCTCTCCAGGCCCAGCTTCTGGGCACGAGCGATGGCTTCAGACGCCTTTTTGTTCTTCAGGAGAACGTCCATCTGAATCTCCGCCATTTTGCGCCCTTCTTGGGAAGATTCGGGCTCTTTATTTTCGCTCTGATTTTCAGGTGTGGGAGAAGTCAGGTCAACCGCCTCTTCTGTTCTTACTGTGTCGCTGGGAGGGAAATCTGCGACGACAGCAGCAGCCGGTGGTGGAGCTGCAACAGGAGGAGGAGAGGCGTTCGAATTTGAGGGTGGCTTGCTAGGGATAGCCGTGGGCCCAAGGGGAGCATCCACGGGGAGCAACAGGTGTCTCTCCTGCAGGCCGGTCTTTCGCGGGCAGTTTGCGCGTTTGTGACCTTGCCTATTACACAGGGAGCACTTGATCCCATATGTCACGTAGACATGGGTGGCCATCCCCTTGGACTTGACGTCCAGCCGGGCAGGGATCTGGGATAGCTTGACTCCATCTTTCAGAGTAATGAAAGCTTCCCGACGGGAATCAGCCCAGCTGGAGTCGCCCATCTCCATCATCTTCTGGACAATGGATGTCACCTGTCCATAGGGTCGAAGTGCTGCGACAAGGTCGGTGTCCTCTACGAAAAGGAAAATATTGCCGAGCACAATGCGTTCGGCTCTTTTCCGCAGGGGGAAGGCCCTCAAGGTGGCGTCCTCGATGTCGAGGCCTTCTTCTATCAGCTTGTCGGCCAGTTGCACGCTGGAGAGGCCGACCAGGATATGCCCCTCCATTTTAGTTAGCTGATAGACGGAGCCCTTGCCCAGCTTCGCCTCCAGCGCCAGAAAGTACTGGGCCTGCCGTCTCGGAGTCCACCGGCCTCTTTCTTCTGGGCCCCACCTTGGTGAAGCCGTCGTTGTCCTCTTCCATGGGAATTTAGTTATTCCGATCGACGAGATCGGCCCAACTCGTCGATGGAATGCCTGTGCCAGGCTGTGGTTTATTTGTCCCCTCCGTCGCCGGAGAAGTGCTGATTGCATCAGCTGTTGAAGATGGCACTTGGCTTTCAGCCAAGGCCATTGGTAATTCGGGGGGCGGGGAATCCCCCATAAAAAAATTAAAATATATTTTCTTCGAAGGCGGTTAGAATTTCCAAGCCTCTAGAGTTGAGGCAGGAGCGTGCGCCCGTGCTTCCACGCACCTCGAGAGAGAGAGAGAGAGAAATATAAAAGGGAAACCAATATTGAACAAAAGAACTTTTTTTCTGTTTCGGTTAGCGCCTATTTACCTGTGAGCTTACACACACTCTGTGGAACAATTAATTAATATATATATATATACAACAATCTAAGATGATTCAAACTAAAATCTAGCAAAAAAAGAAGAATTGAACTATGCAGCCTGAAATTTGTAACAATCATCTAAGATGATCCAAACTAAAATCTAGCAAAAATAAAGAAACTGAACTATGCAGCCTGAAATTTCAAACTGCTGAGTCCATTTTGAACTCAGACCTGGCCTGAGGGACGTCAAATTGCACCATCCAAATTTTCTTATGCATGCCTTATTTTGTTCTTTTATGTAAATATTTTCTATGTTGGCCTAGGCAATTTTTTGTTTAATAGTAGGAGTAGATTTTAAATAATTCATCTGAATTATTTATTAAATAAATTTAAAATCAATTTACATATTGGTTTTATGATTCCTGAGAATTGTTAAATTTATTATTCTTTTCCAAATTAGAATATATTGATTTAAATAATTCTCATGAATTATTTAATTAATTTGTAATGGTAATATAATTTTTTAGATTCATTTTGAGTATATATGTGGAGAATCTTGCCGATTCTCCGTTTGCTCTGTGGTAGTTGTGACAGCGAAGGTGCTGTCAACAGGAAGTTGGGATTGAATTGGTGAATTTTGCAGTCGTGATGGCAGGAGTGAGGACACAGGATAGGTTGGTCAAGGGAACTGATGCTGACAGACAGAGAGCATGGAGGAGAGTGAGCTTACGCCCCGCGATTTACGCTGGATAAGAAGACATGTCTAGTACGGATGAGACTCGGAGACTCTACTGAGGCTTCCCCAGTCGGGTGGTGTCACGTGACCTCTATTGAGATTCTGATTGGTCATTCATTACATCATGGAAGATGAAGAATCGCCTTGATTGGTCCAAACGACTGGGAAGCCATCTTTGATAGTTATAGCAGAAAATGTGAGGGTGGAGCATTGACCTAAATAAAGTTGTTTTCAGCGATTTCAACTCCGGGGTCCTTTGTCTTGGAGTTCTCTGGAATAAAAGTGTCGTTGACCCAGCGCTAATGATGCGAGATAGAAATCTTTCCTCTTAACACTAGGCCTAACTGCAATCGTTTATTAATATCTATAATCGTATTATCTCCTTGTTTTTCTCTGTCTGTCTGACATACAGTCCGTATTTTATTTGGCTCTTAGCAGTACATCATGTCACACAGTAAGTTGGTACAGGGTACAAGGTGGTTGGACATAGGCAGGGACATGGTAGAATGACTGGGGTTTAAATTATCAGAGATGTCCCCCCAACGAATGGAGAGGTTAGAAGGGGTTCTAAGCTCTGTGGAGTCGATCTCAGTAATCAGACTTATTAATGGGGTCGTTATGCTGTGATTATAGGGAATGTGGGGTACTGAAATAAGGAGCAATAGGTGGTCGATTGAGGTAGAAAGGTTGGTAGTAAATAATAATAATAAAAAAAGACTGGTAAGGTTATATACAGGTGTGGTGGTGGCGTAGTGTCAGACCGTGACCGTTTTATTTAGGCAGCTGGATTAGTGCTCATGAAGTACGAGGACGTCTGTCGAGGACAGGAGAGAGCGAACCCCTTTTTGCGGGTTGCGACTCGATGAGGACAGTCCAATCTTTGGGATTGGCATGGTGACATACAGTTAAATTTAGCCCGCTATATAATATCCTAAAGGCTGAAGCATGTGGAAAGACCATGCACAGGCTAGATGTTTATATGTGCAAGAACAAAAACTTTGAATAACAAAAAAAAAAGAGGAAGTTTATACTCTTTGGGAGTTTGAACATTGAAATTTATACTCTTTGGGAGTTTGAACATTGAAAACGACATATTTCTTCACGAGTAAGCTCAAAATATAGCAGAGTTCTTCGAGGAGCTAGTAAGAGAAACATTTGAGGTGACATAAAGGACATTGAGGACGAGCTGCAAAAACAGGTTTTTCTGGACACTGGTATGTGTACGCACTGTTGGTATATTTGGATATTGGAAAAATAGAAATGATTACATAGAGGTTATATCATATTAGTTGGTTATATATAAAAGATAGTGGATGGGTAACATAAGTAATATTTAAAAATGGGAAAATAATGGGACTATAATACAATAAAATTAATTGGGTTAATAAAGATAAATAAGATAAAAAAAACGTGTAAAAGTTAAAATGATGCCCTTTTACTCAAATGGAAATGCAAAGTGCGCGTCCATATGCTACACGAGGGAGGAAGAGACACGACCAGGGTGGGGTGTTTACATACGCCGCGAGAGGGGAAGGCGATCTATTTTTGGTTTTGGCGGAACTGTGACCTAATTTCTAGCTGGCGATCTGGTGGCTTTGGGGGTTGCTGGTCATTTAAGATGGCGTTAGATCCATTTTTGGTATTACTAGTTTTCGCTTTCTATTTTTTTCAAGAAGGTGGTGGTTCGTAGCGTGGTGGTAGATGGGTGTATGGGACGGTGTATGTGCGTGAATTGGGTTATCGGTTCGAGCCCGGAAAAGGTCTTGGAAACTCTCTCCAAGAATCTCAAGGACGAGGGCGACCAATGTATGACTGTGGGTGATAACGGTCCACATATTTTCTAGAATGTCTTTAATTGTTTGGTGGGTCAGCGTTAACAGTGAGATGGTTATCAAGAAGTTAGCTTCTTGAAGCTGGTATAGACGGGAGGATGGTAACGTGTAGGTACTAAGGTACAGGACGGTCACTACTGGTAGGGTGGAGGTAGGTAGAGTTAAGAGACTGATTATAAATATCAGATGAAAAAGTTTGAAGGTTTTTACGTTGTGTAAAATTCTCGATAGTGTAGGAGATGGGTTGGGATTAGTTATGGTTGTGCGGGATTATTTTTGGTTCTGAATCACAAGGATCTGGATGGGTGGTACATGTTGGGGAACATTGCGTGGTGATGCAACATTACATTGGTGGTTGGAAGGAATCGAAGTGGTAATGGTCTCTAGACCAGGCGCAAAGCGCGTGGCTGTGAAGAGATCTGGTGTGAGATGTGGGAAGGGTTGGCTGGTATTAGGCTCGAGAGGTCTCTCGTTATGTTGGAATAAATCGGGTGTCAGGTGTCTGAAAGGATTCAGAGTCACTGAGCCATGTGCAGAATGGGTGTTGGCTATTGTAGGTGGTGCGATGTAACGTATGTTTTCGTTGTAATATTGTAATTTATTTACATGGACAGGGTCGGTTTTTCGATTCAAGGGTAGTTTGGGTCTATTGATTCTCACTACATTAGGAGAAACAATCTCGTACGGACCTGTGAAATATGGGGACAATTTACCTGTGTTGGGATGTTGGTAAATTTTGACTAGGACGAGATCTCCGGGTTCGAAGTGTGGTGCTTTATGTTGTTTGTCCAATGTGCGTTTGTCACGTAAGTGTTTGGTTTGTGTCCGCTCGTGGGCGATTCGACGAGGTGTGTCGAGTTCAGGGTAGGGTGTAAGGTGTTCTGTGAGCTCAGGAGGTAAGGTGCCGAACATCAGGTAGATAAGTGGGAATCTAGTGACTGAATGGGGCGTGTTATTGTACACCGTTGTAACGCGCGTGACCAGCTTGGTCCATGCGATCTTAGGATTCTCCAAATGTAGTAATCTAAGTTTGCCTGTTAAGGTGGCGTTCAGGCGTTCGCACAAGCCGTTTGCCTGGGAGTTATTACTGGTGGTGAGGAGAGGATGGTTATTCCTGTTAAGCAGGAATCTCTTAAATTTGTGAGAGGTAAAGGCAGGGGCTCTGTCCGTGAGTAAGCGTTTCGGCGTTCCATCCTGCAATACCTTTTTAATAACCTGCTGGTAGGTGTGAATGCTAGTTGACCTAGACGCTACCGTCAAGCGTATATCGTGAGGTGATCTACGGTTACGTGAAGGTAGGTCTTGGTATTACCATATTTAGCAAACCCAGCGATGGTGTCGAGAGAAACTAAGTCAAACGGTTGTGTGACCAAAGGAAGTTGTCCTAGTTCATCGAATGTAGGACCTCGAGGAGGTTTTGTCAACTGGAAGATTGGGCAGGTTTTAACAGAGTTGGCAATGTCTTTCGACATTCCCTTCCAGTAGTACTGTGCGGATATCAGCCTGGTCATCGGTGTTATGCCTGGATGGTTGTAGCGGGCGTGTAGGTGTTTAATAGATCAGTTGTTAGAGTGACAGGGATGACAACTTTGGTCACTCCCCTGCGAATCAAGGTGTGGAGTCCGTTGCGATCAAGGATCAGTTTGGATTCTCCAGAAGGAGCGGGTTGTTGGTGGCTCTTAATAAGGTTGGCGTCTAAGAAACCACAAAACGGGTTACGGGATAGGAGATCCGCTTCATGTTGTTGCGCGCCTTTTATGTAGCTGACTTCATACTCGTAACACGATAATCTCAAACTCCATCTAAACAATCTGCCTGACGGGTTTTTGATCGTCTTCAGCCATTGCAATGCGTGATGGTCAGAAAATATTGTAAATCTTCTATCCATCAGGTACACACGGAACTTCTCCACGCTCTCGACAATTGCGAGACATTCTAGTTCGGAGATGGTATAATTCCGCTCATGTGTACGCAGAGCACGACTGAAGTACTGGACTGGATAAGTCTTCCCATCAGGGTAGACCTGTTTGAGGATGCCTGCTATGCCTAGTGTTGAGGCGTCACAGTACACCTGGCATGGCAGACCTTCCTGATAAAGGTGTAAGACTGGATGTGTGGTGAGGGAGTCCTTTAGAGCGTTGAATGCCGCTTGGCAGGCTTCATCCAAGACCCATATTGTATCTTTTTTGAGAAGGTTATTTAGGGGTGTACGTAAGCGGGCATATTCTGGAATGAACTTATTATATACGTTTACCGCACCTAGGAAGGACCGTAATGTTTTGCGGTTGTGTGATGGTTAGATGGCGTGTATGATGTCTGTGTTTCGCGTGAGTGGTGTGGTGATACCGGCGATGTGATTTTGAAGGGTATTGTGGTGAATGTTATGTGCGGAGGCGTGTACACGTGTGGGAGCGAGTTGTGAGGTGTTGTCACGATTGTAGGTGGTAGCATTGCGACGTAGTGTGGGTGACACTGGTGGTACATGGCTAGAGCGATTGCCCCCCATTTGAGTATTACATGTGGGACATTGGGCATGGTGTGTAACAAGGCAAGGTGTGTAAGGTAATGCCGCGCGTTGGGCATGCTGGAAAAAGTGTTTTGGTGTCTTTGGGACACCTAGGTTTGATACATTTCGTGCATGAGGTTGGTGAAAGTTGCGCGATGGGCATGAGGCGAAAGTAGGCATGGCCAAAGAGTGTGATATTACATGCGTGTTCAACGAATGCGCGTATTGGCTGCCAGGTGCGGGAGGCTTATATGTTGGGTTGGCCTTCAACATTTCCGCTTGGCATTGCCAATAGGTACATTCGCTGGAGACACGTACAAAGTGGTAGGTAGCACCTGACAAAGGAGTACAGAGCTGTATCATAGTGCCTCTTTCAAAATCTATTTTTAATTTTAAATTCTTTATAGTGTTAATGGATAGTATTCCAAACGGCAGAGGGGCGTCCAATATATGGAATCTCTCTGTCGTGGTCACTTGTTCTAGGGTTATGGGGGTCAAAAATTGACTTAAGGTCGAAATGGTACTTGCTATGGAGTTTATGGGGGTGATTTGAGGTTCTATTTTTAGTTTTTTAATTCTATTTAAGTACTGGTACATATTTTGAGGCACTATGTTAAGGCTCGCACCAGTGTCAACAAGGAATGGTAGGGATAGACAGGGTTGGAGGGAAAGTCTAACAATTAGCTGTTGGACGAAAGGAGGCAGGGGTGCCTACCTGGCTCTCCGCGGCATGAGCTGGTCTGGATTCCTTGGATGGTTCTAGCCTTGTCTGTCTTTGGTCAGACCTTGTACTTGCGCCGAGGTGCATCGCACGTGCACTAAGGTGTCCCTTCTTGTGGGGGCAATCCGCATTCCAATGCGCACCTCCACAGTGGCGGCAAGGTGAGGGCGGTGCTGCAGCAGTTCTGCCGCGTTGAGGTGTGCTGTGGAATGGTCACGACATGTTCGGGAGGGCGTCGTGTTGTTGCTTCTGTGGTGGAGCGTTGTTTCCGCGAACACGCGACACCACGTCGAACCACTCGCTTAGAGATTTTGGGGCTGCCACGCGGGTTAGACGCTGGTCGGACGCTGGAAGGCCCTCTGTCAGCGTCTCAAGTAGCACTTCTTGTGGGAGACCCAGCTGAAGGCCCATGGCGCACTTATTTCGGTAAAAGTCCTCGAGACTATTATGCCTCACCAATTTGATGGCGAAGAATTTCGCGTACGACGCTTCGTTGGTTTCGGGGGTACAAGTCTATGAGGGTCTGTCTGGCCTGCATGTAAGACTGGGCATCGAGCCTCAGCTTCCTGAACAGAGTTAGGACGCCTTTCTCAAGGAAGCGCGGGAGACTTGAGAGCCTTTCTGACAGAGTTAGGAACGCCTGGTCGCATTGTCTATCATAGGCCTGAAAGAAGGTGGTAGCTGGGTAATTACCTTCGTAGGGTTTGCAGTGGATCTCAGCCCTATCCACTCTCTGTGGACTACTCCTCAGGTTGGCGAGGACGGCGGTCAGCTGAACGAGCGCCTCGGCGAGGGGACCGTCTCCGTTTACATCCCCTGGTGTAGAGTGTCGTTCAGAGGGCCGTTCTATTTTTGATCCTTCCGCTGGGGCGTTAAGTCCTTCCTCTTCGGTGACTTGTCCTTCCATACTTTATCCTGTCGACTCTCTTTCCCTGTGGAGAATCTTGCCGATTCTCCGTTTGCTCTTTGGTAGTTGTGACAGCGAAGGTGCTGTCAACTGGAAGTTGGGGTTGGATTGGTGAATTTTGCAGTCGTGATGGCAGGAGTGAGGACTCAGGATAGGTTGGTCAAGGGAACCGATGCTGACAGACAGAGAGCATGGAGGAGAGTGAGCTTACGCCTCGCGATTTACGCTGGATAAGAAGACATGTCTAGTACGGATGAGACTCGGAGACTCTACTGAGGCTTCCCCAGTCGGGTGGTGTCACGTGACTTCTATTGAGATTCTGATTGGTCATTCATTATATCATGGCAGATGAAGAATCGCCTTGATTGGTCCAAACGACTGGGAAGCCATCTTTGATAGTTATAGCAGAAAATGTGAGGATGGAGCATTGACCTAAATCAAGTTGTTTTCAGCGAATTCAACTCCGGGGTCCTTTGTCTTGGAGTTCTCTGGAATAAAAGTGTCGTTGACCTAGCGCTAATGATGCGAAATAGAAATCTTTCCTCTTAACTCTAGGCCTAACTGCAATCGTTTATTAATATCTATAATTGTATTATCTCCTTGTTTTTCTCTGTCTGTCTGACATACAGTCCGTATTTTATTTGGCTCTTAGCAGTACATCATGTCATACAGTAAGTTGGTACAGGGTACAAGGTGGTTGGACATAGGCAGGGACATGGTAGAATGAATGGGGTTTTAAATTAACAGATATATATATATATATTTCACCTAGGTATATTATTTTTTTTTTACTTTTTTTTTGGGCCTATCACAGAGGGTGACCTGATTTATTCTTATGATTTTTTATTTATTTTTTATATGATTTGGTCACCCTGGGAGAGGATAGAGAGGTCAGTTTGAAAATAGTCGCGAGGGAGAGTGTGACTGGTAAAACCTTGGCCTCCCCGGAAGGGGAGGTATCGGAAATGTAAGTAGATATTTTATTGTTTCTTAAGTCTTTATTAGCGATTTATGGCTTCTAATTTTTAATAATTAAATTTGTCCTTAAAAAATATATATCTAGGCCAACATTATTATTATTTTTTTAGATATATGAATATTATAAGTGTGGGTAAGAATAATATTATTGGATGCAAAAATAAATATTTTATAGTTTACATATTATAAATTGTAGTCTTTCTTCCTTCTTTTTTATTTGTTATCCTTTGGTTTCTTTTTAAATATATGTAAATAAACATCAATATATATATGTATATTTATGTAAAAATTTTAAATATGGTTAAAAATTTTGAGTAACCCATTTCTTTATACTAAATATTTTTTTCATCTGAATCAGGATGTAAACTACTAATATAAGTAAATACATATATATTTGTACATGTATATCTTGATGTTTCTATGTTAATGAGTGGCAAACTTTATAATAGAAGCCTCAAAATGTGGGGAAGACTGTAAATATGACAGTTGAGTTAGCCTCAAAATCCTTTATACAAAATTTCAGATTCTCATATGTTGAGTTTATAAAAACTTTGGCCAAGAAACCCTGAACCCTACTAAACAATCTTCTAAGATGATCCAAACTAAAATCTAGCAAAAATAAAGAAATTGAACTATGCACCCTGAAATGCAGCCAGGTGTTTGTTTGTATTAAAATCAAAAAGGCATATCTTGACCAGGAGCAAATGAGCTTTTTTAGATGGCATATCGCCATCTAGTTGGCCCTCGTCAATGTGGAGCAGTCTGTACCACTGCGACCAAAAATGTTTTGGTCTCAGAGGCTTCTTGAGAAACCAGAAATGGGTATTTAAGGCCAAACTTATGTAAATATGCTGAACATGTGAAAAAAAATAATGAAAAGGTCAGGTGGTATCAAATCAAAAAAGCGTATCCTGATCAAGAGCATATGAGCTTTTTTAAATGGCAGAGCGTCATCATTCGTGGATGGCTTTTTTATTTATTAAGAAAATGGGTTGGCCAAATATTTGGAACAGATTAAATCAACGTTTAGTTGATTTCTGTTCCACTAGATGGCGTTCTGCCATAATTATTTGATGCTTTTGAAATGTTAATATGAAGAAAGCTAAAGAGTGACATGGAAAGATGATTATCATTACTCTTCACAATTCATCCTATCATACTTCATCCCTAAGGTTAGAAATAATCGTTATTTCTCCTTAAAATAAAATTCGATTTTTCGTTCAAAAGAAACACATGCGGTATAATTGTCAAACTTCGTTCTACAATCATAACCCGCATTATATTGTATTATAAAATAAAGATAAATAGTTTATTATATTAAATTAGTAATGATAATATTAATAAAGAATTTTATTTAAAAAAAAAATTTGAAAAGAAACTTATTGTTAATTTTTTAATCAATCTCTTACAGATAAAGAGCAATGCTCCATGCGATATTTTAAGATATTCCTACTGCTCTCATAGCATATGTCCTTAGTTTCCATAAATACCAAGAATTCCTTTAAGGTACCGTTTATAGAAGCAGAACAGCCAAATACAAAATCAGAAGGGTATGATAGATTAAATTGATGAAACCTCTGGGAGGGTTCACCATTGATAAGCCAAGCCCTCCCAATATTTTATCATAGCAGTAGGGAAATGTTTGCAAAAAAAAAAACATTATCGCTGAAAGAGTTTATGAATATGTGAACCTGCTGTCTTCAAACACGGATATGTGTTAATTCTGTTGTTTTGTCACGGTTATCTTTGCTTTAAAACGGGTCAAGAGGACTTACAACTGCCAAAATAGATGCTAAAACTATTTCCCATCTATTGAGTATCTCTGGAATCTATCTGTTTCAGGTCAGGGACATAACGATTGCTTTAGCAAATTCAAAACGGCCATCTGGAAACCTTATTTTCTGTACTGACTCTCTACAATCCATGGCAGGTATGAATTTTATGAGCACCAAAACGGTTTCATTATATTTTGCAAAGATACGCTTCACTCACCCATCCAGATACTGTATTTATTTTATCCTTTGTCTTTATTTGATCCCCAGTTTGGATACTGTTACTTGACTGATGAGCAGGATAACAGCGAAGGGCATGCTTTGCATGCCGGCTTATGGACCGAAAGGTCTGAGATGCCATCTGCTTATAAGAACTATTTATTTCAAAAACAACCGTGGGATTATTCTTCTCATATAGAATATTAGGAGGAATGGAAATCTAATGCTGCACATGACTGGTACAGAGCAGGAGGGACAAGCACCGCTTCTGTCCTCCCAAGAGAACGACTTTCCAGAATGGTTGCAAGGTTTTCCCACTATGTACTAAGTGCAATTCTCAACCTGAAACCCGAAAACACATTATTGACTGTATTGACTCATCCATTGATGAGCTCTACTCATCCCCGGCAGACACCATCAAGGGTCTCGGGCTCTACAGGCTTGATACACTAATATGATTGAGTGGAGATAAGAAAGAAGAAGAAGAAAAATATTAGGATAAATATATATTCAAATTTTGTTTTTACTCCCATACTTTAAATTGGATTAAAAACAATTTATAAAATTTTCATATTTGAAATCGCAAAATATTTATCTTCAATATCATTTCCAACTTCTCTTTTACTCTATTTTATAGTAGAATAGCTGTGACGCAAATAATTAGCGACTAAACTTTACAGACATAATATATATAAAACTAGAGATCAATACTTATATAATCAGAACAAGGTAATGACACACACCTATTTAGAAATCTCTAACTTGGAAGATGTTTGTGTTTCAATCGTCAAAAAATCCTTCAAAAAATATTTTGAAAAATGTTTAATTCGGAATTGAGAATAGGGAGTTGGATCTTGAGGGCAGTCCTCTTTGAATTGATAATAGACAATTGACAATTAAAATAATTTTATTGACATCTTGTGAATACATGCAAAGTGCACAGTCTGAACTATTTAAAAAAAGATAAAATGGATTATAAACACTATGTACAATGAATATGGAGCCTCTGCCAGCGCTGCAGAGTTTGGTGGAGAATCGCCAGTGGGTCTTCAGCGACACCACGCATTTCGCGATCTACGAAGAATACGTAGATCGCGAATTGATAATAGATAACTTTATCTTCATAGCAGCTTTTTTGGAATTGAGAATAGGGACTTGTATCATCAAGTCAGGTCTCTTGGGATTGATAATAAGTATTTTGATTGTCAGTAGAGGTATTTTGGACTGGGTATACCGGACCACGCTGTCGGTCTGCTCCTTCTCTAGGCCAACTCAAAGGCCAGCACACCGCCATTTCACAAGAGATACACAGTATTTAAAATATTTCTCTATAAACTATATAAAGGCGACTATTTTCATATGACATGTATTGGTAGGAAGTAGTCTAACGAATCAAGCTAGAACGAACGTGCGAGAACATCCAAACATACAGTAGAAATAGGGTGAACTAACGGAAACTCACAGACAAGAATCCCCGCCCAGAAAGAACGAATAGACTAAGAGTGATCGAGGTAATAAAACGACCATACAAATTAGAAGGTCTCAAATCATTCAAACGAAATAATCTAACAACCTTGAATTCCCGCACGAACTAGCCGAAAGATCAGGCTAAAACGAACAATCATCTAGAACACTGGTAAGCCCAATCACACCTGGACACCCCAGCTGAACGAACAACGCTATAACGAGCGCGCGAACTAGGTCTGAACAAACACTTCAGAGCATTGAACGCACTAGAACGCACAGTACGCACTAGACCGCACGACGCCTCCTGGACGAGCGATACGACCTAATACGCATGTACGCGATAGATACGAACAACACCCCAGAACACCTGAACCAACACTAGGACAGGGCGAACGAACTAACGGGAACGAACAGACAAGAACGCCAAACGTCAAGGACAAACGAAAGCACTAGGAGTGATTGAACGAACTAGGTGACCAGACGGGCCAGAGCGAACGAGTTCCCGGAATACACCGCCGAACAGTTCTAGCAAACCTTGAATTATTGCACAAACTAGGTGAACGGTCGGGCTATAACGAACAACCAGTATAGTACACTGGTAAGCCCAGGCACGCCTGGACGCCCTAGCTGAACGAACAACGCTAAAACGAACGCGCGAACTAGGTCAGAACAAACGCCCCAGAGCATTGAACGCCCTAGAACGCACAGTACGCACTAGACCGCACGACTCCTCCTGGACGGGCGATACGACCTAATACGCATGTACGCGATAGATACGAACAACACCCCAGAACATCTGAACCAACGCTAGGACAGGGCGAACGAACTAACGTGAACGCACAGACATGAACGCCAGACGTCAAGGACAGACGAAAGCACTAGGACTCATCGAACAAACTAGAAACCTGCAGTGACCAGATGAACGAGGCCCCGGAATTTACCACCGAACAGTTCTAGCAAACCTTGAATTCTTGCTTGAACTAGCCGAACAGTCAGTCTAGAGCGAACAACCAGTCTAGTATACTGGTAAGTCCAAGCACGCCTGAACGTCCTAGTTGAACGAACAACGCTAGAACGAACGCATGAACTAGGTCAGAACAAACGCCCCAGAGCATTGAACGCACTAGAACGCACAGTACGCACTAGACCGCACGACGCCTCCTGGACGAGCGATACGACCTAATACGCATGTACGCGATAGATACGAACAACGCCCCAGAACACCTGAACCAACACTAGGACAGGGCGAACGAACTAACGGGAACGCACAGACAAGAACGCCAAACGTCAAGGACAAACGAATGAACTAAACTGATCGAACGAGCTAGTAGACAGAACGAACTAGAACGAACAAGGTTCTGAAATACACAACCGAACTAGCCTAACAAACCTTGAATTATCGCTCAAACTTGTCAAACAGTCATGCTAGAATAAACAACCAGTCTAGTACAATGGTAAGCCCAAGCACGCCTGGACGCCCCAGCTGAACGAACAACGCTAGAACGAACGCGCGAACTAGGTCAGGACAAACATCCCAGAGCATTGCACGCACTAGAACGCACAGTACGCACTAGACCGCACGACGCCTCCTGGACGAGCGATACGACCTAATACGCATGTACGCGATAGATACGAACAATACCCCAGAACACCTGAACCAACACTAGGACAGGGCGAACGAACTAACGGGAACGAACAGACAAGAACGCCAAACGTCAAGGACAAACGAAAGCACTAGGAGTGATTGAACGAACTAGGTGACCAGACGGGCCAGAGCGAACGAGTTCCCGGAATACACCGCCGAACAGTTCTAGCAAACCTTGAATTATTGCACAAACTAGGTGAACGGTCGGGCTATAACGAACAACCAGTATAGTACACTGGTAAGCCCAGGCACGCCTGGACGCCCTAGCTGAACGAACAACGCTAAAACGAACGCGCGAACTAGGTCAGAACAAACGCCCCAGAGCATTGAACGCCCTAGAACGCACAGTACGCACTAGACCGCACGACTCCTCCTGGGCGGGCGATACGACCTAATACGCATGTACGCGATAGATACGAACAACACCCCAGAACATCTGAACCAACGCTAGGACAGGGCGAACGAACTAACGTGAACGCACAGACATGAACGCCAGACGTCAAGGACAGACGAAAGCACTAGGACTCATCGAACAAACTAGAAACCTGCAGTGACCAGATGAACGAGGCCTCGGAATTCACCACCGAACAGTTCTAGCAAACCTTGAATTCTTGCTTGAACTAGCCGAACAGTCAGTCTAGAGCGAACAACCAGTCTAGTATACTGGTAAGTCCAAGCACGCCTGAACGTCCTAGTTGAACGAACAACGCTAGAACGAACGCATGAACTAGGTCAGAACAAACGCCCCAGAGCATTGAACGCACTAGAACGCACAGTACGCACTAGACCGCACGACGCCTCCTGGACGAGCGATACGACCTAATACGCATGTACGCGATAGATACGAACAACGCCCCAGAACACCTGAACCAACACTAGGACAGGGCGAACGAACTAACGGGAACGCACAGACAAGAACGCCAAACGTCAAGGACAAACGAATGATCTAAACTGATCGAACGAGCTAGTAGACAGAACGAACTAGAACGAACAAGGTTCTGAAATACACAACCGAACTAGCCTAACAAACCTTGAATTATCGCTCAAACTTGTCAAACAGTCATGCTAGAATGAACAACCAGTCTAGTACAATGGTAAGCCCAAGCACGCCTGGACGCCCCAGCTGAACGAACAACGCTAGAACGAACGCGCGAACTAGGTCAGGACAAACATCCCAGAGCATTGCACGCACTAGAACGCACAGTACGCACTAGACCGCACGACGCCTCCTGGACGAGCGATACGACCTAATACGCATGTACGCGATAGATACGAACAACACCCCAGAACACCTGAACCAACACTAGGACAGGGCGAACGAACTAACGGGAACGCACAGACAAGAACGCCAAACGTCAAGGACAGACGAATGTACCAGGAGTGATTGAACGAACTAGGAGACCCCAAGGCCTAGAACGAACGGATCCCCCCTGGATCCTAAACCACAAAATATGCCTCAAGATGAACTTTTTTAAGGTTTGAATGTAAATATATTATCAAAGAATACAAAAAATATTCGAATGTATGAAATATTAAAAGGCTTAAAAAATATATTAAGTCATTATAAATATTCTTGACTTTGAAGTCTGTCTATAAGGCAAACATAAAAAAAAAATAAATAAATAAAAAATCTCGAAAGTTTAAAGAGAATAACATTGAAAGTGAAAGGTTCAAGTATTTTTTCATAA
>CP092877.1:33727698-33769949 GCA_030710605.1 Cordylochernes scorpioides
CTTATAATAGCTGGTGTGCAATCCAAAAGAGTATTGTAAGCACAGTACAGTTCCAGTTTAACCAATATAAAGGGGCCCCTCAGTTTGCTATAAGCTGTAAATAGAAGACAGGAATAGTGCCCATGTGGTGAGCTTCACCTGGTCTTGTTCACCACAATGGTGAGGTTCTAACTCCAGCTTCTGCCCAACTAACAATATCTCTCATCACTATATTATTCAATTTTGATTCTTTTTTTCTTGAATTCTGATTAAAAAGTATGAAAAAAAAACCAGGCATTGTCAGTCACTATAAAGATGTAAATGGTATAGGCACTATATGGAAAAGATAGTTATATTCTCAATATATGGATTTTTATTACAATATACACTCATGGACAAAATTTAAGGAATTTGTACCTTTAAGAATGCATATTGGGATTAACTCTGAAATTTTTTTTATACAGTGACCTTTATTGAAGACACGAGATAACCAATTTGTGAACAAAATTACCTGTCTCCTTCAAAAAAAAAAAAATAATAATAATAGACTACCATCGACATCAAAGACTTTCCACTTCTCTAAGTTTTGTTTTGTATATTGTAATAAATGCACAATGTTTGTTCCACTCAATGGAACCAACGTTGAATGAGTACAGACTTCCTAAACATGTACACTACTCCCGAGTAGTGAATTACCAGAGCAAAAGCTCAAACTTACATTCCATCCTTCAGATAGCTAACCTAACTTGCAAGAAGATTTGATCAGGTGATAGTTTACCTTGAAGCGGATGGCAAATTTCTCCAAAGTGCCTTGGGGATCCTCGCTGAAGTCGCGGGCCACCCAGCAGAGAGAGTTATTGCTGGTGGCCATGGGTGAGAGCTGGGTGCCCTCCACGATCAGATGGTTACACACCACCTTGTGGACCTGATCTCTGCGCATTATCAGCCTGTACCTGCACTGCTGGCTGTGCTGCAGGATCTTCATCTCCCCAACTCCTCGCTCCTTCCACTGTTGCGTTGGGGCATCAAACCTGAAAAGCTTGGCCCTCTCACTGAAGATGGGACTTCATCTTCCTCCCCAGTACGGACCTCCACTAGATCTGGGAGTGGGATGATAGGTTCAAAGTGGGATCATTCGAGGGGGCAACCTCATCCTCTGCCTGGGCTGCTGCTTGGGGTGAGCTGCCAAACACCTGCTGGCCTGCCCCAGGGAAATTAAAAGAAGCATTTTTGACTGCCTGAGCAGTAAAGTCTTGCCCTGAATTTTGCTTGACCAGATCTGCAAAGGACATTCCTTTTTTCTCAAAAATTGATGCTTGATCCACTTCTTGCTGTTTCACTGAAGGACTTTCTGGGGCTGCAGCAGGAACCACAGGCTCTGATGGGGGTGGTGAGGATTTCTTGTCAGCCTCAACAGATGGCTCTGCTGTAAATGGCAGTAAGAGTGCGGATCCATGATGAGACAGACATTCCTTACCTTTCCCTGTGACACCCGCAGGCAGCTCATCCCTGCACCCTCTACAGCCGGGGCAAGGGGGTGCTGTCTCGTAGAGGTAGAAGTTCTTGGGGAGCTGAAGGGCCAGTGCTCGCTCCACTTGTTCAGATGAGGCAGTCTTCTCATAAGTTATCACAACCTCTGCATCCAATCCTTCATTATACGTGTCTTCCAAGGAAGAATATACTACTCACCTTCATCTGATTCTTTGGCCTTGTCTGGACTTGTTCCTGCAAGTAGAGAGTCAAGATCATTATATGGGCAACTAGGTAGAGATATCCTTTATGAGAGGTTGCCAGGTCTTTAACTGGTTCACTCCTAGTTACTGTATACACCATCTTTGTTTAATTCACCAGAAGAAATAAAAACCTCTCCCAATTACCAAGGAATAAACCAAAAAAATGTAATTTAAAAAAAATACTCAAAAATGATAAATGATCATTTAAAATGTTGAATTTATTCATCTCTCTCTCCTATACCTATAATTTAATTAACCAGAAAGATAATACTCATTCAAAAATTTGCAGTAGCATCGTTATCACAATTCTGGCCTCACTCTCCTAGGTTGAGAGGAGAGAGAGAGAAAACCTTCCGTATGTAGTATTAGTGATGATGAATCAAATGTATTTTCCATTGCCACTGCCTCAAAAAGTAAATAAATTTATCTGAAATACAACCTTTAATCAAAATTAAAATCTTTATTAGCACCAACAAATTTATTCCAGTAGCATTGAGGCCTCGTTTCAAAACAAACCGTTTGTAAATAACAGCGATTTAACATCATCCTGAAGGACTTGACCCATATAGCAGAGCACTCTCTTTTAAGTACATCTGATCTGCATAGTAGTTATTTAGCTAACTACTGACATGTTCAGGGAGCAAGAAACTTACTTTACTTGGAAATGGCAATTGAAATTTAAATAATACATTCCATTTCGTGTTGACAAAAGTCACCTGAATTGATTTGCTCTTTTGTTTATGAAAGGGAATTATAAGGAGACACCGAAGCATTGATGAGACTCATAAATATGAGACAATAATTGAGAGAACATCTCAAACCATTAAAAATCTACTTCACTTGTCCAAAATTGAACTATGCAGCACCACCACAGCTTGTTCCTTTGGCCTCCAACAACATGGTTTTACAAGGGAGAAGTAAAACCAGATTTTTACCTAATGGCTTAGATGCTGGTGATGCTCCCTGAGAATGTGTGTAGGAGGAGGGTGTTTTGCCTTCCATAGCATCATCAAGGGCAACCTTGACTCCTGGGCAATCTCAGCAGACTTGAAGCGCAGAGTGAAGTGGGTTTCTTGGCCAGGTTCATCCAGATCAGAATAATCGTTGGCTGCCCAAGTCCAAGCCTTCTCGCCCTTGGAAACAAAGCCGGTGCTGGCTGGAAGGAGATGGTTGAGGCAGAGTTTAAGGATCTGGTCTCTCCTCATGAGAAGCCGGAGTCTGCCAGTCTCTGGGTGCCTCAGGATCTTGACATCTCCAATCCCACGTTCCTTCCACTCCCCATCACAATACCTGAATAACTTTGCTCTGTGGCTGTACAAGACCTGTTCATCTTCCTCTCCTGTCTTGGCATCAAACCTGGAACATCACCGGCCTTAGAAGAGGACCATCTCAAATCTGGGTTTGCTCAAGGTGCTTAGTAAAATAAACATACATTTGTAACAATTATAGCAATCATAATGCTCAAAATGTGGCTGATACAAAATATGTGACAAAAAATCTAATGAACAAAAAAAAAAAAGGTAAATAACTGAGCTATTATATTCCAATAGCTAAATATTAGCAGATGTTCACGCATTGCTAATCTCACTGCACGAGAGAAGAAATGTCAAAGTAGGCAAGAGAAAAATTAAGAGAAATATATTTTGTGGCTGTGCCATCATTGAAGCCATCCCATGGCCTGCCCCATTCTTGTAAAAGTCTCATGCAAACTGATCTGTTTTCACATGTGCTACTTTTACAATGCAAGTAGTACCAGCCAAATGTATGTGTAAATTTATGTGGCCCTTGTGGAATCTCAATTGTACAGGATCCAGGGAATATAGAAGACAGGGAAAGCCCTAATTTCTAAGATGTCACATCCATTGTACAGGAAAACTTCACATCTGATGAGTGCCACCTCCCTAAAAAAATCACTTTTGAAAAATAAATTTTAAAAACTTGTCATGATCTAGGCCAAATTCTGATGATAACCTCCAATTGATGCAAAGTTTCTGGGAGGTCAATAATGTATCAACTAGTGATGGGCAGAACCATTTTTTCTTTTCAAGGATACCACTTACTCTCTAGAGTTTTCACCCCCTGTTCCAACTTGAAAATTGAAATACATCTTACCTAGTTAACATTAATTTAGCTTTTTTTAAAGAAGTGGGCCGGTGAAAATTTGTTGCTTTTGCGTGATTTTCAGAACAGTTAATTGATAATTTTATTATTGTTTAGAAAAATTTTAAAAAGCATTATCTCTCTATATTAAAGTTATATACAGTAAAACCTCCCTGTAAAGGACACCTAATTGCAAAGCCAAAGTGTTTTTTAGGGAGAGGTGTCCTCTTACCGGAGAGTTGATAAATAGTAAAAATGGTTAATTTTGAAAACTGTCCTTTGTGGAGAGGTGTCTGCTAGCGGAGTGTCCACTACTGTATATTGTTTTTAGGGTAAATTTGACCATAACCTTTCTCGTAGGATGCTATGAAGCCTCCCCTGTACTGATAAGAACCATAGCCCTAACCCATGGTAAAAAGGTTGGCTCTGAATTTTCCAAATGTGTCTTTGATGACCACTAGTAAGTTTTTACTAGGGTGATAATGCAGTGTTCTGATACATAATTAAAGAGGCCTATTTAGGTACATGAATTTTATCCTCCTGTAACTTCATGTTGTATATATGGAGTAAAACCTCGCTAAGACAGGGATATATAGCTAACCTTTCCTTATAACTAACTAGAAATAATCCCCATTTTAATTTTATAATACAGCGAACTATGGCTATAGTGAACCAAAGGTTCAATCCCATTGGTGTTCGCTCTATAGAGGTGGTTATTACTATATACAGTAAAATTCTCTATAGTGAACCCCAATAGGACTGAACCTTTGGTTCACTATATATAGTTATGGTTTACTCTATGTACATTAGTGAATAAATCAGGTTATGTAAAATAATAAGTTGTATAAAAATATATATCCATCATTTTTTATTCTAGAAAATCCCTATCAATAAAAAAAAAATGGAGGCTGCAAAACTGAGACTGAAAAACATTCAGATATTATTTTAGTCAGGAAGATAACTTCCTTGAAAAAATCCACCAGGGCAAACTATTTATCCATTTCGATAAAGAATTGGTTGAAATGAACTACTGCTCCTTTCTGAGTCACAGATTGCT
Source organism: Cordylochernes scorpioides (assembly GCA_030710605.1). Lineage (NCBI taxonomy): Eukaryota > Metazoa > Arthropoda > Arachnida > Pseudoscorpiones > Chernetidae > Cordylochernes > Cordylochernes scorpioides. The sequence continues at coordinate 33,732,568 of CP092877.1, forward strand.
CGCTCCGAGCTGGATACCACTTACCTTGGGTGGCAGAGGAATGACTGGCTTGAAGGTGATATCTGTCTCCGAGATCTCCCCACTTTCATCCTCCTCCCGGCTGATATCCGGGGACTTCACTGGGCTCTTAGCCACCTCAAAGTTGAAGGAGTACTTTTGAGGGCTGCCAAACTTGAAGTTCTGTGGACTCACAGCTTGGCTCTCTTGTACTTTGGAGTAGGAACCAAAGACAAAGTTTCCAGGTACCTCTGTAGGTTTAGATTCTGGAATTTGGCCAAAAACAAAGCCATCTTTGTTAGAAGTGCCAAAGGAAAAGTCAGAAGAGCACCCAAACTTGAAAACAGGCTCTTGAGATGATGGAGCTGCTGCTGCAGCTGGTGGTGGCTTAGAGTGGCCTGGCTTTACACAACCACAGGCTAGGCACACGACATCTTTGGCAGCATTTCTCAGATAGCAGTCTGGGCATTCCCAAGAACCTTCTTCTGGTTTGAAAAGCTGGGACAAAGGGATTTGGCCTTGAGCTTCATCTGCTTTGGGAGCGGTGCAGGTATTGCAGGTGCTACTTGCAGTCTCATTTTTAGAGAGACAGGTGGGGCATTCCCAGGTGTCCTGGGATGTTCCTGGACTATCTCCGGCCTGCTTTGGAGTTTCCTTTTGACATTCTTCAAACACTTTCTTAAACTTTTGGGCTATTTCTTTGTTACCAAATCTAACAGCAAGCTTTTCTGGTTTCATCTCATCATCTTCCATATTGACAGCGTCCAGACCCAAGAAGTTTCTGATGATTGAAGAACCTGGAGTTTCATGTCTGGTGTGATGAGGTGGTTAGCACACACCTTCAAGACTTGGTCTCTGCGCATGAGAATTCTATATTTGCCAGTCTTGAGATTCTTCAAAATCTTCATTTCCCCCCTTCCCTTCTCTTTCCATTGTTTTCCTTCAGAATCATATCTGAAGAGCTTGGCCTTTGAGGAGAACATCACTTCTTCATCCTCTTCACCAGTTTTCAAATCTGCCAATTCTGGGAGAGGCACTACAGGTTGGAATTCTGCAGTTGGTACAAACTCCTCCACAGCGTCATCCTTCTTCTCCGGTGTAATGTCTCCTTGGGGCTGGACCTTGACAACAGGAGTAGTAGCAACTGTCAGAGTGACATGGGGCTCACTTTTAGATTCCTTCTTTTCTTCTAAAATGATTGCTCCTGTGGATTTTGGGGTGGTGGAGAAAGAAAATTTGGAAAAGGGATTAGCTTTGGGTTCTGTAGGTTCTTGTTTTGTGGATTTGGAGGACAGTTTAATGTCTCTCCCACTTACAGGAGTTGTCTCTGTAGAAAGAGCAGTCGATACGCTTTCATCTTTTCCTGGGGTGGATAGTGCAACACTTTCTTTAAAGCCAAAGGAAGACATAGCTCCAAGAAGGCCCGTCTCAGTTTTAGGTGTGGAGGAAAACTGACCAAATATGGATGAGCCTTGTCCAAACACTGGTGGAGTGGCCTGACCAAATATGGGTTGCACTTTCCCAAATAACAGAGGTGGTTGCTGATCCTTTGCTGGTGTTGAGGGAACTTTTTCTGAAGTTGGATCACCACTTGGTTTACTACCACTGGCCTCTCCAAAGATGGGAGTTTGGCCAAAAATGGGCTTATCAGCACTTGAAACTATCTGTCCAAAAATGGGCTTGCCGACACTTGAAGCTGTCTGTCCAAAAATAGGCTTGTCGGCACTTGAAGCTGTCTGCCCAAAAATGGGCTTGTCAGCACTTGCCATCTGCCCAAAAATGGTCTTGTCAGCACTTGAAGCTGTCTGCCCAAAAATGGGCTTGTCAGCACTTGAAGCTGTCTGCCCAAAAATGGGCTTGTCAGCACTTGAAGCTGTCTGCCCAAAAATGGGCTTGTCAGCACTTGAAGCTGTCTGCCCAAAAGTGGATGACTGAGATGTAGGCCCAAAGAATACAAATGGAGAATCGGAAAGAAGTGGCTTTTCAGGAGGTGGATGAATTGCTAAAACTGGTGGTATATCCGGGCCCGGATTTAAATTTGGTGGAAATAGTTGTGGACCATAATTGGACTTAGTTTTCCCTGTTGTAAAAGGACATTTGGGATAGCCAGGCTTGTCACTTGTAGTTTCTGAGGTTGCAAAGGATGACTGGCCAAAGATGGGCTTGTTGGCTAAAGCACCAAATGGTGAGGTTCCAAAGATTGGTTTGTCACTGCTGGCTGGTGGCTGACCAAAGACAGCAGGTTTCTCACTCATAACTGGTGTTTGTCCCAGTAAAGGCTTGTTTGATCCAAATAGGTTTTGTCCAAACAGAGGTTTTGAATCAGGGGAAGAGGTTGCTTTGGTAGCTGCCAACTTAGCAAAGACATCTCCACCTTCCCTAGATGTCTCTCCTCCTCCAAATGAGAGTTTGGCAACTGTGCCAGAAAAGGGAGAGTCAGAATCTTTCTTTTCATTGGGCCTGAAAGAGTTGCAACCCTCACAGATGGTTTTGTCATCGGAGTGGCTGCGGTGGCACAGCTTGCAGGTCCAAGATTTACTTAGAGCTGCGGCCACCTTGAGAGGGGAGGCACCAGGTTTGGGGGTGGTGCATGCCACACAGGAGATCTGACCTTCAGAATTGTTGAGCAGGCAAGTTGGGCAGTTCCAGCTCCCTGGCTTAGGCAAGAATGCTGGATCAAAGCTGGTTGGGGGAAGTGACACTGGCTTCGTGGCAGCGGGAGTGAAGGAAGGAGCTTCCTTGATGGCTGCAATGCATTTGTCAACAGCTTCTTTGAAACCTATGGCCAATTCTGCTGTCTTGAACCGGATGCAAAATCTTTCCTGTTGTACCACCTCATCTGCATAATCTTGTGCTGCCCAGATCCAGGCTTTATCGTTATTGCTCATTGACATCAGTTGCATCTCCTCATTGATGCAGTGGTTGGCACAGATTTTAAAGACCTGGTAACAAACACAGTTAGCAGGTGAGAATGCAGCAGGCTGAAAGGTTTCCACTTACTTGGTCTCTTCTCATTACAAGCCTGTACTTCCCAGATTCATTCTTCAGGATCTTAACTGTGCCAACTCCCCTCTCCTTCCATTCCTTGTCCACCATTCGGAAAAGCTTTGCTCGCTCTTCAAATATAACCTAAAAAAATAAAAGGATACTGTGAGAATTTTGTGTATAAAAAAAAAGAAAATACAATAATCATATACAAGAATGTTGAATATTTTTCCAATTGGTGTAATATAGAATATGGGCTTGGAGAAAAATTGGAGCTGAGATACTAGGTAAGTTGTTCTTTGGCCAAGGACTTTAAGAATGGGTGGTTCGATAATCTCTAAGAATGGTCTATTTAAGATGATGTACCATCAAAAAACTGGGTACCATTTGATTCTTGCCAATGATTGATTGGTTTTATATTAAGCCTGAGATCCTGGGGAGAGATTTCCTCACAAAACATTAAATAACAGTATCAAGGTGGTAAAGAAACAACTTAAATCAATGGTTAAATTGTTGTTGTTTCTTATCCCCTTGTGGAAAGATTACACAAATTCCATGAGTTCATGATCTCATGGAATGGGGTATAGGGGTGCAGCTTTCTTTGATCATGGCACCATGATCCTACATGTGCCTACACACAGTCTGACTTTGCCTTTAGTTTGAGGCCGTTCCTAACATGGAAGCCTTTGCTGCCAACTCTAAAACAAGTACAGAAACAGCTCCACTGTATTCCTGAAGTGGGACCATTGCTGAGGTCCATCAACCGGATCAGTTGAACTCAAGATTTTTATACATATAAAAATACATAACAATAAGATTGCTATTGTTGAGTGTCCAGGTTGAGTTGGACTTTGGTGACTTTATGGGCAAATATTTTCAAATTTGGCGTAAAGAATAGTAGGAATATAACTTTTAGTTCTGGTAAAGATAAACCTGTGTTTTACAATATTTAATACTAAAAAAATAAAATGTAAAGAATGTTCTGTATAATTCCTTAAAGATATGCTTAGGTGAATCATATTTATAAAATCAGAAAAATATAGATGCAGTAAGCAAAAAGCTATGCCAAACAGACCTTTAAAAGAAAACCTGTCAACTGTGGATAATAGTCTTGTGCAAAGATCAGCTGTGCGATCATTCAACCATTTTGTCTTAAATCACTACAATATAAAAAGGTGATATTATATCTATAAAATTCCTTTGTTCCATAATTTTTTTTCTTATCCCTAGTACACGTGGTACAGGCCATGATAATCGTGGTGGGTAGAGGTAGGCGACTGCTTTTACTGTAAGTGCACCACATGTCTACACATGTGAAAAGTAGTGAACCATAAATTGTGAAAATGTCAAATTGTAAAAAGCTGTTTTGGTGTATCCCAGAGTCTCCAAATAACTTACACTTTCCTCCTCCTCCCCAGTGTGTACATCCACTTTGTCAGGCAAGGGCACCAGAGGTTTGTAGTCGGGGAAGGGGTCGTGGCTTGGCTCCTGAGTGTCCGACACCTCAGAGTCCATCCTCTGTCTCTCGGACTTCTGTGGAGGGCTAAAGAAGGGGGCAGGCTGCAGGGGGGAGGCCTGTATGGGGGCCGGGAGGGTAGAAGTGGATTGGAGGAAGGATGGAGGCAAGTTGGCACCAGGGGGAGAGGAGCTAACCACCGGCATGGGGATTTGGAAAGAATGAGGCTTGGATGTGGGAGTGAAGGCCTTGGGTTCTGGAGGCGGGGGGTAGCTGGAGGCTGGCTGGAACTGGAACTGGGGGAGCTGCTGGCCCTCAGTGAAGTGAAGCCCTGCAGAGCTCAGAGGAGGGTAGCAGGAAGAACGCTGTGGGGGCGGCCTGGGAGCCAGAGGCACACCAGGGTAATGGTGGTAGGTAGGGGGTGGGCACAGAGGACTGTAGCCCAGGTCAGGACCAAGGTGAGGCGCCCCTGGAGGAGGGTAGTTGGGCCTGTACTCAGGGGGCAGCATCATGGTAGCTCCATTGTGGTACATCCAGTCGTGACCCCCCAGTCTCATTCAGCTCCTCATCCCCAAAGTCATCCAGGTCGTCCTCTAAAGGCATCTTGCCAACCTTCTTCAGGGAGTTAGCCAGGTCCCTCAAGTCTGTCAGCTGAAGCTGCAACACAAGCCCTTTCTTTGACACAAGCCTGGTATGCATTACCAGGTCATTCAAATCTCTCTGGGTTGGAATAGAATCATTTACTACTTCAAGTAATTGGACTAGTGATCTGTGAACATGAAGATATTACTTCAATAATTTCATTTCGTGAATATAGGTGGGAGCTTTAATTGCGCCTATCTTTATTTGATGCATAACTGCCAGTGTTTCAATTTTTTTATGGTAGAGCATTGATCAAGGCAAATAATTTCATGTAATTCTATTGTCCCTTCAAAGCTTATGTCTATAGTTTGATTAAATACCACATAACCAAGATTCACCCCTACAGTGTTGGATATATAAGTCCAATACAATAGTAGAGCTCCAAGAAGGTGGTATGGTAGGTTTAAGGGGAAAAACTACTGAGAGGGTTCACCACCGATAAGCAAAGCCCTCCTAATATTTTTTGATTAAAGTTAAGGAGAGTAGGAGGTGCATTTTATTTAAAAAGAAAATTCTAAGCCTTAATAGTTTCCTTTCTTGAATATAGTTATCATGTTATTTCTCAATAGAAAGTTTGAAAAAGAAGATTGATATCATACCACATACATAGAGAGAGCTGTGGCACTTCAAGTAGGAAGAACCATAAACAAAGATTAAAGGAGGCAAGGGGGTAAGTGATATTCCAAAAATGCACACACAAAGAGAAATTTGTGAAAGTGGACACCAGGACTTACCTCCACTTGAACAATTGAGGAAGAGATCTGCTTGATTTCTTCTAGGATAGCCTTGGTGTTGTCCACAAGGCATTTGTTCTGTTCTATGAGAGTCTTGTTCATGGTTTCTTGGGATATTGTAAGGGCTTTCAGCTGGGATTCCAACTTATCCATGTTTGGCTTGCGAGGCTGGCCACAATACAAGCCGGGTTAGATATGGGGGGGGTTCCCTCATAGGTTGCACCAAGTAGGAGATATCTCAATCTTATTGGGAAGGGGGAAGCACATGCAGCAAAAATAATTATAGAGTGGATTTAAAATTAAAACATTTGAAGTTTTAGCTCTATTACATGTAAACTATTAAAAGAAAACTGTTAAGCACCGAAGTACACCTAAACCAGTCTATAGCGCCCCCTCTAAATAGCACCTTCCCCTCTATAGCACCCGATTTTAAACATTAAAATGTAAACATTTTACATTAAAAGTGACCTGTCTATAGCACCCTATAGACAGGTTTAACTGTATTAGGATAACTGTTATTATGGGAACAGTGAATTTATGCCATATATATGTAGGAAACGGAGTAGATATAAATGGATTTATTTTAAAGTTTACAATTTAAAAACAAAATTAAAAAGAAAGTGAAAAGTCTTATTCTTCAGTTGTCAAGGTAAACGCGTCTTCTGCTCTTCTTGATTCCGTGTTGCCAGCTTCTTCCTAATCAAATCCTACATATATAATAGCAAAACCACCAATTTAATGATGGTGTGATTAAGCCAAACTATAATACATTAAAATGGACTTTAATTTAACAACCAACCAAAAGAGAGAGACAAGTGATTCTGAATTTTCATTATCCCAGAAAAGGGGTCGGTGGAAGAAGGATGATCTAAACCTGGGATCGAATCTCACTTTGGGCCCTTTTTTTTAATTATTAATTTTTTTTTAAATGCTCCAATGACCCCCAAATTCTTGCAAAAGTCCAACCCCACCAGCAAGTGCAAGTAACCAAATGGGACTCTGGGACATTTGTAAGTGCAAAAGTCAAACTGCTTTTCAAGTGTGTAGATATGTAGTGCACTTACAGTAAAAGCAGTCGCCAATTTCTTACCCACCATGATTATCATGGCCTGTACCACGTTGTACTAGGGATAATAAAAATTTTGAAAATTATCCCAGAAATATTCACTTTTCCTTTGCATTCATATTCCTCTTTTTTTTTCCATTTGTTAGTATTAAGAGATTCAATTTTTAAAAATGGATAATGTAAAGGGTGTGAATATTTTGTGCTAAAAATGTTACCCTTATTTGAAGAGAAAGCTCCTCAAATTTAACTAAAATATTTTGTTGGTCTCCTGATTATTGTAAAACCAAAGTTGTACTGTGTGGTGTATAAAATACTCCAAGGAATCAGAATTTAGGTTCATTAGTCTTGATGAATTATGTTGTTGTTGTTTCTTATCCCTTTGTATAAAGATTACATGAATTCCATGAGGTCATGCTCCTCGAGCTATTTTATGATAAGCAGTGGCTTCTCCCAAAGGTCCTGTTTAGTGCATCTAATGCAAGCCAAAATGTGTTCTGGAGCTGCAGGTGCCAAGCTACATTTTGGGCAAGTGGGGTAGATTTTGTTGGTATTTTCCATCTTCAATTGCCTGTTCTTTGTTGAATTATAGTCAGTTTAAGTATTGGGCTTTTAAAAAGGGGTGAATTAAAGAGGTTATACTGTAAGTGTAGAGAGGTTACCCTGGAAGGAGGGGTGTAGTAGCTCTGGGAGATGTTCTTGGGGCAGGAGGACTGAGTGGGGGAGGCTGCCACAGACTCCTCTGTAGTGTCGTCACTGCCTGCATCCACCACATGCCTGCCTCCCTGCCTGGCCTCTAGCTCCTCCAGCATCCTGGGAACCTCTTTGTTCAGATGGTGGTCTGGGTCCCCTCGAAGTCGGTCCAAGGTCAGATACAGGGAGTTCCTCGCCCGGCTCAGGAGCTCTGCAGACTTCTCCTGACATCCACCAGGCTTGGATTCCAGTTGTTTCAAGCACTGCCACCACTTTGGATCAATACAAGCAGGCATGCAGAGGTTTGATTTTTTAGGAAATACCTTCAGTAACTGTGATTCACACATTGGAAAGACCAAACTGTTTCACTATCTCTAGTTCAATTGGTGAGAACTAATGGTTTTTTTTTTCAGAGAATTTTATCAATTAAAAATATCTGGATTCGACATTTAGGATTAATGACTACATTTCCAATTATAACTCTACAGCACAATCTTTCTACAGTATTAAATACCTTTTTGTATAATACACCCAAAATCGTCTACACACAGAATATTCAATAACATTGAAGTCATTTCAGCAAGACAAACTGTGTGAGCACAGTGAATACTGATTTTGATGGTCACAAGATAACAAGGCTGGTATATGTACAATTGTCTTATTTAATTTTGTTAGTTACAATTCAAGTGGTTCCATAAGTAAAGTAAAAATTTGTTACAACTGGTTCTTGATCAATTATAATATAGCAGAGGAAATTTTTGAAAAAACAGGACCTGCAAAAGTAAGATTTTTTTTTTTTGTAATTATTATCATTATCCCTAGTATACATGGTACAGGCCATGGTAATCATGGTGGGTAATTGGCGACTGCTTTTACAGTAAGTGCATTACAAGTCTACACATGTGAAAAGCATTTCAACTTTTGCATTTACAAATGAGCCAGAGACCCGTTTGGTTACTTGTACTCGCTGGTGGGGTTGGACTTTTGCAAGAATCGGAGGCTATTGGAGCTTTTTTTTTTTTTTTTTAATTAGAAAAAGTACCCAATGCAGGATTCAATCCTGGGTCGTAGTGGTCAAAAACCAACAGTTTAGACCACCTTTCCACCGACCCCTTGTAAGGAATAGTGCCCAAGTCCAATAGCAATAAAACAAAGTTTTGCTGTATTAAATTCTTGACTGGTTATCCAACTTGCTAGTTTTATTAAAGGACACCTTCAGAGAACAATTAAACTCCTCAAGTTTTGCTATTTCTCCTGGACACAGGATATGTCCACATCTGTGTACAGTCAAGATTACTACACAGCTTACTTTACTTCCTAAGATATAACAAGTCTACAATAAAATGTCTCCTAGAAGGCAAGTCCTTTCACAATGCTGTATTTTGTAGGCTAATTAATATTTTTACTAAAAAGTAAATGGTTCTATTATTTTTTGACAGAACATTTTGGATACCCTGAAATGAAAGTTACTCTTGTAGAGGCCACCTTCCAAGGCACATAAAGTTGCCCAGTTATCAAAATGCCTACTATATTCAGTTTATCTTGTCATATGCATCATGTAGCCACCCACCCCTACCATTACAATTTTACCAGCAACCAAAGTTTTTAGGCTTCTTAAACCAGTTTTGTGATTCGTTTTCTAGCCTCTTGATAAGGTACAATTGGGATTAAAAGATTAAATAATGCTACAGGTTTCTGGTGATGATTTTATCTTTATTAACATAATCTCAAGCTTTCAGGCATTTCTGCCCTTCTTCAAGAGTATATAAACGTATAAATGCCGTTAAGATGCTAACTGATTAATATATACATTTAAATATAAGGATGGGGGTCGGTGGAAGGCTGGTTAAACCATTTGGTTTTGGTCCACTACGACCCGGGTTCAATTCCCGCATTGGATACTTTTTTCTGTTTAAAAAAAAAAAATGCTCCAATGGCCCCTGGTTCTTGCAAAAGTCCAACCCCACCAGCGAGTGCAAGTAACCAAACGGGGCTCTGGCATATTTGTAAGTGCAAAGTCGAACTGCTTTTCACATGTGTAGACATGTGGTGCGCTTACAGTAAAAGCAGTCGCTAACTACCCACCATGATGCGTGTACAGGCATAAGGATAGATTTTGCATATTACTTGATGTTGGAATATATATATTATATAAATAATAAAAAGATATTTTCTGCTGTATTTTTTATCACCTTGAGGATTATGCTATGGAGTTATTTGTTGGTTCCTTTTAGTAGTAAATGGTATTGGTGATGCAGTCGTGGCAAAATCTTGAAAGGATAATACTAAAAATAGTTTTGATCAGAGATTTCTTTAATTGAACTAAAGGAATATATAAAAAACATGGTTTGATAAAAGTACTGACTGGCTTAAGGCGTAAGAATAAAAAATGAAATACTTATTTACATAATGTACAAAAGTTTTGAGCCGGCCACCGGTTAACAACAACAATGAGGTTTTTTTTTTTTACCTCTGGCGGTCGATTTATCAGAGTATTTGAATCTATGATATATAATTTTTAAAAAAATAATATTTTAATATAACATAATTTTAAATAAAGTATTTTAATATAACATATATATATATTTTATTATTCAGTTAGTTTGTATATATGAAAGGAATGAGAGCATGTAGAGTCCAGAGAATGGACTAAAGATCCATCCCATTGTTGTAACTATGGGAAGCACTCACCTGAGCCTCGTAATAGGAAGCATGTGGAGAAGACAGTTTGTCAAACTTGGCTGCAGCCTCCTCCAGCCGGCCCTGGTTCATGGCATAGAGGGCCAGGTAGAGCTCCCCTTCATCTCGCAGAGCTGCCAGCTCCTCAGGTCCTGGGAGGGATGCTCCAGAGGGGGGGAATAGGGGGTCCCGGGGCTTACGCAGGGTGCCTCCCTTCTCCAACTTTGCCACTAGCTCCAGGGCTAGCTCCCAGTAGTGGGCTGCCCTGGCCTCCAGAGCTGTGGTGTCCTTGCCCTGCTCCTTGGCATCTGTCACCTACACAACTCAAGTCAAGTTTCCCATTCCACCTTTTTTCCTATGCAAAACATGCTTATTAGTGCTGTCCCTTTAAGGTAGTCAGGATCCCACTTATAACTCCGCCTTTGCTGGTCCCAAGCCCGGATGAAAAAGGAGGAGGGGGAGCAGTAACAAGCTCACTAAAAAACCTGCTCTCAGCTGGCCCGGCTGATAGTACCCTGTAAGGGCTCCTAATCCAGGGATACAGGATGAGCAGCGTTTGTACTCCATGTTAGGAGCGGCTACACATGGCGTCTGTTCCTCATGTCAGAGGCGACCATTTTTTTGGAGCTAAGTCGGCCTGCCACTGAGTAGTGCTCCCAGTCTTAATGACAAAGGCATTCTACTTCCCCAGTCATGATGGTTGTCAAGTCTCAAGCTTTACAAGTTTGAAACCCTAATATTATTGAGTGGAGATAAGAAACAAGAAGAGGAGGATCCCACTTAAAGATGACCTCTTTATTAACACTTTGGACCTGAAGGACGTTGCTTTGCATACTCAAGCACTTTTGGATTAAAACACATTTTCTTTGATTTATCACCTTGGTGGATTGCTGAAACTTTATACCATGCTGATGAGGGCCAACTTCTCAAAATGCATGTTTCTCCTTTAATTATTGAGACATCTGGTGAATATTTTGGAGTAAAAATAAATCAATCTTTAGGGCATAGATTTTTAGAGGGGGAGAGTTGTACAATCCGGAAGTAAAAAATCTACCACCTCAAACAATTTACTCTTTAAAATCACAGGCTCTTAAGAAATACAATATGTACAATAGCTCAAACCAACAGCTCAAGGCGCTACTTGAAGCTACTCGTGAGATTGTATTTGTCTATCCATCACACTCGATATGTAAATAATTCACAATAAACTTATCCCTTATATCATCATTAAGATCCAGGCCTACGTTTCTCATTAAAAACTTTTAATTCATATCTCTTAGCTTTCATGCAACAAAAGCTAGAGATATGAATTAATTCTTTTAAAAAGAAAGTTATTCGTTGAAGCCTGATACTTTTACCTTAACTATGGGGGTTCAGTGAAAGGATGGTTTAAACCGTTGGTTTTCAACCGCTACGACCCAGTGTTCCCGCACTTTATTCTGATTAAAAAAAAAAAAAAAAAAAGATCCAATGGCCCCCTGATTTTTGCAAAAGTCCAACCCCACCATCGAGTGCAAGTAACCAAACGGAGCTCTGGCATATTTGTTAGTGCAAAGTCGAACTGCTTTTCACATGTGTAGATATGTGGTGCACTTACAGTAAAAGCAATTGCCTACTTCTACCCATCATGATTATCATGGACTGCACCATGTGTACTAGGGATAAGCAAAAAAAAAAACTACTATATGTAGATAATCATCTTTTTAGGTGTTTACCACATAAAATGTATGTAGGGCCTTGAAGAAGAAGAGCTTAAATACTTAATTCCATTGGAATGAGAAACCTCATCACAAGAGCTGTATTACTCACCTTGTCGGCATACACCCGGGAGAGGTGTACCACCAGAGACACCTCCAGTCCGTGGTTCCCCACCCCGCGGACCACTTCCAGTCCTTGCTGTAAGATCCTTCGGAGACTGGACATCTTCTCTCTGTGACACCACTTGGCTATATCAACATCTCTAATACTGAGGAAGTTTATGGACTTATTACCACAATAGTAAACAATATCAAGTTTCTTTGCTTATTTCTAGGTCACAAGCTTTCGGGGGATCCACTTGATTTATCACTTTGCTTGATAAAGGAGACAACTCCCTTAAAAAAAAAAAAAAACTGAAACTTATTGTTATATGAAAAAATAGTACAAATGTGATATTGTACTGGGATAAGGTGCATAAATTAAGAAAAAAAGGCATCTCCTTATCGTGCAACTGAAAGTTGCTGATGGCTTGCACCATCTATCTATTCTGGAATAATTAGAAATCAACGAGAATAGTTGATATTTATTCCAATAGATGGCACAAGCCATCAGCAACTTTCAGTTGCACGATAAGGAGATGCCTTTTTCCTTATTGTTATATGTTTAACCTTTTTTATTATGTGGGACTCAAAGAGCAAAGGCTGTTGTTGTTGTTTCTTATCCCCTTGTGTAAAGAGATTACACAATTCCTAAAACAGTTCATTGAAGTGCTCATTGATATGTTTTAGCTCACAGTTCCACATTTACATGGATAATTACATTTTGTAAGCAAACTATTCTTAAATAAAGTCACCAAAATTTACCATTACAGAAAAATATCACACAAGCACCAGATCCCGAGAATACAAAGTTATTAAATATACCAATGATTCCTACTAAATACACCCCTGAAAATTGTTTTAAAAGAGTACTTTCAAATAGAATAACAAAATTATATTTTTAATAAAAAACCTCCTAGAATTGAACCCACGATCTAATATAGAGAAATTTATTCAAAGCAACCTCTGAGCTAAAGCCAGACATGACAGTGCGAGCTCTAAATTAAACACTTCGATGTTAACTTAGGATTAATTAGAGACTCATTAACCTTCCAAGTTAGGAGAGAGAGAGAGAGAGAGAGAGAGAGAGAGAGAGAGAGAGAGTAGGGCTTGACTTGTGTTCTGAGTAGTACAATAAAGTTGTAGCACAATACCTGGCAACATTATTGACGAGGGAGTGGGCAGCCTCCCACCACACAGACTGCTGGGGAGTACACAGAGGCTGGGCTATGTCTGGGGGAACAGAGAGCGGGGCCTGAGCAGCCTGAGGGGCAATGAGGGCCCCACGGCGGTCCAAGGCAGCCTGGGCACAGTACATGGTGGCGTGGAGGAAGGTCTCCATGTCCAGCTGGCAGAGAGACTCCGGGCTGCCATTGCCCAGATTCCTGCAGGAATAGTGCAGGCTGCTGAAGAGCTGGAAGGGGAAGGGCAGGCGAGTGGCTGAGGTGCGGGCACTAAGGGCCAGCCACACCAGGTGGTGCAGTGAGGCAGCATGGACCTGCTGGGCCTCCTGGAAAGACTCCTGCAGGGAGGCCAGGTGGGGGTACTCCAGGGTGGACTCAGTGTAGGCCGGGTCTGTCAGGAAGAAAGATGTAGAGGACAGCTTCGGATTGCTGGACTCAAAGGTCCGGTGGTAGATCCTCTCCTGAACCTACACACACACCTTCCTTTGAGCAAGTCAACTTCTTGAGTGAGACTCTGGGAAAGCATAAATTTGTTTTCATGAGAACCTGGTGAATACACATTTGTTAATTGGAACTAAATTTGTTTTTCTAAGAAAGTCCCATTTGACTTCACTTATGCAAATAGATAGATTAAAAGAAGAGTGAAAATAATATGGCACTATATAGGCTAATGGATTATGGAAAAGATGCTGATGATGGGGAAAATTGAAGGAAGAAGACCTTCAATGAGGTGGTGGGAAGAAATCAAGGAAGCTACAAGAAGGTTACTAGATGAGCTGCGAGTGATGGGTAATTTGGGGAGATCCATAGTCACCAAAATTAAAACTTGACTTGATGGAAACTAACAAAAACAGTATAGAAAATATGATAATATAGAATTTGTACAAGTTTTACGAATAGTAAGCATGTTTTCAGGAGTGATTAAAGTGTTTTCTAGAGTGTGAACAACTGGTAAACAATCAACTATTGACTGCAAGTTACATTTAATGAGATTTGACAGCATTTAGATGCTCGAGTGGTTGATACCTGAGGTATGCAGCATTCAGACTTGATCTTGGAGATCCAGAGGCGGGGGTCCTCGTGAGCAGCCAGGGTGTTGAGCACCAGGGCAGCTTGCAGGTGCCTGGTGACAGAGAGCCGGTACACCTCCACCAGCAGCTGGTGGTGCTCCGAGGAGCTGTGGAACCAGGCCTCCTGCCCGATCCTGCCAGGCTTGAAGCAGTAGGCCACTAGCAGGAGACTGGCCCCCAGCCGCTGAATATCCCGGCCTCTCTCCCGTGTGCTACCTCGCAGCACCAGGCCAGCCAGGTGGAAGTACAGCTGGCCCTTCATCTGGGTGAGGAAGTAAGGCCAGCCCTCATAGGCTGGTGGCTTGGTCTGCTGGTGGTGAGCTGCCAGGTATACCACCTGGTCCATCCTACATACACCCAACACTGGTCATTTACAAAAATAGAGCACACTTACCCAACATCCAACAAACATTTTTTTTTTTTTTTTGCTTATCCCTAAGTACACGTGGTACAGGCCATGATAATCATGGTGGGTAGTTAGCGACTGCTTTTTTTTACTGTAAGCGCACCACATGTCTACACATGTGAAAAGCAGTTCGACTTTGCACTTACAAATGCCAGAGCCCCGTTTGGTTACTTACACTCGCTGGTGGGGGTTGGACTTTTGCAAGATACGGGGGCCATTGGAGCATTTTTTTTTTTTTTTAAACAGAAAAAAGTGTCCAATGCGGGAATCGAACCCGGGTCCTAGTGGTCGAAAACCAAACGGTTTAACCAAAAGTTCCCAGGTGAACACCATACTCAATAATCTGCCCATGTATACTTAAAGAGATTAGAAAAAAGTGCACTTTGTTCCTCATAAGGGGCTATGTCTGAAAGAGGATCTGCTGGTTATTTACATGGTACACATGAAGAGCAAACATGGTTGTAGGGATAGCTTCTGTTCACTTACAGATGGAGAAGGGAGGAGGAGGAGAAGGAAGCCGAGCCCTTGTCAATTCTGGTTTGGGGCTCCGCAAAGGCCAGACTGACAGCCTTGTTGAGGATGTGCAGATAGTGGGTGTAGAAGGCCAGGTCCACTCTGGTGGCCTGCTTCTCAGCATAGGCCTGGCAACGCCATTGTACATGATCCAATATATAATATAGTCACTTGAAACTACTATGAGGAATTGCTTCCTTCTTTGTTAACCTGCTAAACTGACAAAGCAATCCCTCAAAATATTTCAAATGAAACAATGAAAACTATTGCTCTATAATAGCAATTTTAAAGACCAAGCTAGCACACACCCACCTTGCAGATCTCCACCAGGAGGGAGTACCAGGCCAGGGAGGGGTCTGAATACTTCTTGTTCTCCTCCAGACCCAGGGTGTAGGCCTCCTGGAGCTTGCCCTGGCTGAGGTACAGCCGCAGGAGCTTGGACACCAGGACCAGACTAGGACTGGCAGCCTGCACCATCTTGCTCAGCTGCTTGCTTGCCACAACTACCCCACCACTCACCATCTCCGACTTGATCAGTCTCTCCAGCTCTTCCTGGTGGTTGGAACTCATGTTGGACCTCACCAGCACCTCCTGGGCCATACTTTGTTTAGTACCCAATCACACCAAAGACCCAGGATCAAATCCGAATGACATGAGAAGACAGGTTAGTACAAGGATTCAATCATGAAGGAAGAAAAATATGGGCATATTGGTAAAAGATCCAATACTTAATTAACTATATTTCTCCATTCATATAGTACTCTAAGATGTACTGTACCAAATTGAAAATAAGAACCCATTAAAAATATAGTATTTATAAATGTTATGTTTAAATATTATATAACTGTATAAATTTTATGTTTGCGGAAGAGCGATTGCTCGAAGCATATTATATATTTATAAATGTATGTAATTCTGCTGTCCTCAAAGCTTATGTTCATAGTTCATCTAAAATACCCATTCCAAGAGTAGCATCAGGATCATTATAAAAGGAAGATCGAAAAATGCATTGCATTGCAGTAAGGGTAGTAGAAATTGTTCGTTTATTTATTTATTTATTATTATTTATTTTTTTTTTAAGAATCATATGCGTCTATAATAGTTTAGAATTTCCATAACAGATGGTGTGGTAATACATCATAGTATTAATAAACCAGTAAATCTAGAGAACATGCTTTGCTATATTTTATATAAATTCATATTTTACTTTCAAAGAAACTTTTATGGCTCTCCGGTATATCGTGAAGAGATTCAAAAGGTTAAATAGAAGAACATTCCCAAAAAAAAAAAAAACCTTTATATTCAAAGGTTTGTAGCTCCAGTGTATATATTTTGACAAACACTAAGATGATTGGATTTCAAGGATATGATGTCAAACATTTATACCTTACCTTCAGTTTAAATAGGACGTCGTTGTGAGGAAAGAGGTTTTCTCCTCTTGCTAACCAGTACTGGAACAGAACACAACATTAATCCCTCAAGATCAAGTAGCCACATCCTAGGTCAAATCTGATCTAAGGTGTTATTGTGAGCTGGCTTTAATGGAGGCTGCAGTTAAATTTTTACCTGAAGAAGGGTTGTTTAAAACCCAAAAGCTTGTAAACTCGTTAAAAGTGTAATAAGAAACTTATCCTCGGAGATTTATATTTGATTAATCTAATTCATACAAAGGATTATAATTCTAAAAAAAAAAAAAGTTGAATTTTTTCAGTTAAAATCCCAAGTACAAGCCATTATAATCATGGTGGGTAGTTAGCAACTGCTTTTATTGGGTGCCCCACATGTCTATACTTGTGGAAAGCAGTTTGCCTTTTCTACTTACGAGTGTACCAGAACCTTATGCACACTTAATGGTTGGTTAACTTTCTCAAGAATCCCTCCCACATTGAAGCAATTTCTTCATAAAAAAAAAATACCAATGTGGGATTCACCCCCCAAGTAGTGGCTCAACCAAACTCCATAATAAATATCATGTAGGTCAGCAATCGAACAGCCATCATAACTATTGGTAAATCAGATAAGCCAACCAGTTTTATAAAGCTCAATATCTTTACCCTAGTGCTGTAAAGTATCTTTTAAAAAAATGCTTAGATGACAAGTGCAATATAAGGTTGTCCAAAAATTTCGTAAACACCTGCAATAAATTCCAAATTTTCTTAAAAGGTTTTTCTTATTACTTGGCGAATAATATTATTTTGGCGAATAACATAATAATAATACATATAATAAAATTACTTTATACATAATACAAAGACATTATACATAACAGCAAATATTATTGGTATTTCAATTTTTTGCAAGTGTTTACGAACTTTTGGGACAACCTTGTATTTCAGGGGAAATGTGGAGGAATTAGATGAGAAGGTGGATTAGCAAAACAAGAAAATATAAATGTCTCTTAGCAATGCGTCTTGTCATTTAAACTTGAAGCCAAAAAATAACTTCCCCTGCAAACTGTTCTAGCATTGTACAAACCCTTAATCAGGAAAAATTTACAAATCTAAAATCAGCTTAGAACATTTAAGCCTAGTTTGATGAAGGTTGAAAGAGATCCAATTATTTTCTGACATATAGAAATACAATAAAAAACAAATTTTCTCAAGCCATTGTATGCTTGGAATGAAATTGAACCCAGCACAATTAGAGGGTGCTTTAAAAATACTGGCTCCAACTTCTATAGAGAAGATTGAAAAAATAATTGTTGAACCTCGCATGGAAACTTTTGGATGCAGTTTAAAATAACTGATATCAATGGAGGACTAGACAAGAAGGAACCGGGGTTAGAAAGGCTTTTCCTTTAAATAATGATACCATTTCAGAAACTTACTTTAGCTGTCTCTTGATCAACAGGAATTTGGGTGTAGAGTTGGCAAACTGAAACACAATAGCTTGGGTTAGCTATATTTGGAGAACCTCAGAGTCTTATCAAAATGGTAATTTAAAAGGTCTTTTTAAAACCTACAAACAACTTCCTGAAAACTGCTTTTGCAAAGATCAAAAAAATTTCTCTTTAACTTTCTCCGATCTAATAAAATGAGAATCTATCTCTCTGAGAAATAAAGGACACCTATGAATGAAAGGGTACAATTTGGATTATAGATTAGAACTACAAGGTAATAAGACCAAATCCAAATAAAGTGTGTGACATTTCGGTAACAATGCTGTCACCAAAACTTCGCGCACAATTTATTTGGATTTGGTCTTATTACCTTTTAGTAAAGGACACCCATGTTTTTTAGACAGTCTCTTCTGTATTATTCTGTACATTCTTCAGCATAATGTCTTTCATGTGATGATAGAGTGGAACCTGTCTTCAACATAATCCTGCTGTGGCCCAAGTACAGTCTAACCTCTTTAATTAAATACCCCAAGGGATCAGAGCTTTCGGTTGAATTAAAGGAAGTGTTGAATTAAAGTTATTCAGATGATTAGCTAATCATATAAATCGCTAAAATAATATATATATTTTTAAATAGCTTTGTAATATAAATTGATGTATGTCCTTTTTTGTATTATTTTTAATTTTCATGGTTAACTTTAGTATCAGGGAAAAATGGCAATAATACATATTTTTGAAACATAAATAATTACAAATAATATTTTATTCTAATTGAAGAATATAGCAGTTGAAAGAAAATAAATATGGAAAATAAAAAGAAAATTTAAAAATAATATTTAAAAATAATCATGAAGAGAGATCTTTTTAAAAATTCCTTTATAGATGTCTGTTTTTGAACTGAAATCCTATTCAGGATGTATTCCAAATGGTCTATTTAAAAAAAACATGCATGTCTTTCTTCCTCTGGAATGTGTTTTAAATAACAAAGTTTTTATTGTATTAAAGACATCCACTGCTGCTGCAGGTGTTATTGATTTTGTGTGTAAATCTTTTATAATAACACAGGAATGGAATATTGAAATAAAATGTTATCATAATCATTGTGGCTACATTTTATGAAGATTTATTTATTTAAAAGGAAATTATTTGTAATTTTAGAATAACTAAAATATTTCATCGTAAAGATAGAGGCTGCCTGGCCGGCATTCATAGTTCTTCAAATAAAAGACACTTCGGCCAGTAAGTCTTTTCATTGTCTCGACAAAAATCTTTTGCCCTCGTCAGGAGCGAACAAAAATTAAAACATTAGGCAAAGCATTAGAAATTATTCTAAGGCTGCAAGGGCGTTCTCACGCGATATTCAAAATTTTGTACAACCTCTAAAGCATTACGATGTCAGCAATGATCATGCTAATAGGGCAACCCACAGCAGTCGTTGCCGCCGTAATACCTTTTTAGCGGTAAAGTTGTATGTAAAAAAACATTCATCTGTCGAAATTCGAATTTTAAAATGGTCGAACTATCGGAACTGTTGTATTATTGATACTGTCGAATTACGATTTGTTATTTGATAGGCCGGAGGTCGGGACATCAGAATATGGTTGAATTAAGGTAGAGTGTCGAATTTGCGTGTGTTGAATTAACGAGGTTATACTGTATATATATATATGAAAGGTGAGTTTATAGACTTACACTAGTCAGCCATTTTGCCTGCTGAGTGGCTGCTAAAAACAGGTTTTCCTGTGGTTTTTAAAAGCAATTTCAAGTTACTGGGCTTACGCCCTTTCTTCCCACTGCAGTTTTATCAGATTTTATGTTAAAATAGTTAGATAATCATATCTTAGAGAAGATTGATAAAAGTTGGTCTATTGTTTGTGTGTTCTCCAAGGTGGCTCTTTAGCCCACCTAACCCCCACAGTAAATCTATTAATTAAATATATCAACTACATTCAGATTTAGGTTGGCTTTACGACGAACAATTAACACCAACAATTTGGCTGTTATATAATAATGATATTACAACATAGTTCTTTCTAGTCTATTGTTACAAGAAAATAAGACCTAATACAAATAATTTACAACAACAACAACAACAAAAAAGCCTTTATTTAGGGTCACTGACCCTATACAGGATTCACCAGAGGTATGCATAAGAACAAAGCAGTGAGACAAAGGAAATAACGATATATACAGAGTAAAAAGAGAAAGAAAGAAAAAAAAACAAGAAAAGGAAAAAAAATAATAAGAAGAAGAAAGAGGGAAGCAAGAAATCAACACAAAAAGAGTAGCAGTAAGAAAGTGAGGAGTGAGTATCACTTGGCCTTCTTCTGAGATATGGACTTGTGGAAACCATAAAACGCCGTAGCAATATACTTATTCTGGGTCATATTGTCAATTATTGATGGAAGTGAAGCACAGAGTTGCCCAGTTTTGAGCATAAGGGTTCTTCTTTCTTCTTTCAGAGCAGAGCAATCAAAAATATAGTGAGTGATTTCATTTTTTAGTTTTGAATTACAGAAGGTACAAGTCGGGTCCTCACTGCAGAGCATCTTGGTGTGGTTTTCTCTAAAAAAACTTGAAAGTATTCTAACTTGTGCGAGTAGTCTTACAACCGGGAAAGGAAAATCCCCTAAAAGGTATCCCTCCGTCATGAAAGATATGTGAATGTCTTTGTAGTGAGAGTATAGCTTAGATTTATCCATTCTTGTAAGGTCGTTTTGAATAGATTGGTCTGCCGCTGTTTTTAAGAGCCCTGTAATCGCGCTCCTCAGCGTTTCAGGGTCATCACAGGAAACAAGTGCAGGGGATCCATTATTGTTAAGCAGATTGGTGAGCTTTTTAATGAAACCGATGGGTGTGCCCGAAGCAAATACAAATAATTTAATAGTGTGTAATGTTTCGGGCATTGTTACCATCATCAGACAAAAGAATAAATGATTCTTTTATCTGATGATGGTAACAATGCTGTTGCTGAAACATCACACACTATTAAATTATTTAGATTAGGTCTTATTTTCTTGTATCTATAATCTATAATCCAAATTGTGCTTTATCACTAGTCTATTGTTGTTTTTCACAATCTTTTGAGAAAGCTGAAAAGCCTAAAACTTTAAAACAAAATGCATTAACCAGTAGAACTTCCATGAGAGGACGCCTCTATACAAAGGAGTTTACATTGCCAAAATTAGAATTTTTCCTAATTGCCAACACTCTGGCTAGTGGACACCTAATCCTAAAGGAAAGCGGCTCTGGTGTTCTTTGCAGAGAGGTTCTATTGCTGATGATATTTTCAATATATTTCTGCAGTTACTAGGATGAAACTCAGGGATTGTATTTCATGCAAAACTAGTTGTCAATAAGAGTATCAAGTGGCCATTCACCTTTATTTCAAGTGCAGTCTGTCTCTTTGTATAAATTTATACAGTACTGTATTCAATACACAATGCTCTGTATTTTAGTTTATCTTGTAACTAAGCTATCATTTTGTGATATGCATTACTGGGGACATTATGAAGAGCCTCTATATGGTTTGAAATCAGTTTTCCTTCTAGATAAACTGCCACTTCAGGCGTAGAGCCCAGGATTTAGGTGGATTTGTCTGTGTTATTTTATTGGATACATTAGATTTAAACCCATTCATATTAATCTAACAACTTTGTTGGAGCAAACAATTTCCTAACAAAGGTCAAATAGCAACAAAAACTTACTTTTGAGAACCAATTCTTTCTGGCTTGGATCTAATTCAAGGGATCTACAAACAAAAAACAATATTAGTAAATTCAATCTTTAAAAAGTTTTTGTTAATTACAAAATATATAATAAAAAATAGCAATTCTATAATTAGAAATGAACATTTTTTCAACAAAATACATTCACAATAATATAGAATAAATTGATAACAAAAAGCAAATCTAGATCAAATTTTCTGACTCTTTATTAATTGGGTTCCAACAGAAATGATGCTAGACTTTCCCGCTTTGGTTCTAGTGAAGTAATACAACAACAACAAAAGGCTTTATTAAGACCTTTCAGTTTTATATAGATTCTTCGAGTAGAAATGTAGGGTACATCAGGAATAACAGTAATAGTACCAGTAATAAGCATGGTTTTAGTGAAGTAATTGAACAAAGATGAAATACCAAAAATCCATATTGCTAAAACCAGACTAAATGGTTGGTTGAGCTAAATGACACCTTTGACTGGGTGACAATCTTTCCTCTAATCCTAGACTTGCAGAAGTCTCCTGGAGCTATGACCTGCCCATCATTTGTTTACATGTGTATATACACAAGGTAATAAGACCAAACTAAAACCTTGTGTTTATAATTTATAATCCAAATTGTGCCTTATCATGTGTGTACTAGGTCTATTAGTATGAAACGCAAAAATTTTTCAGTGAATTCAAAAGTTCACCAATTCCATACAACAAAAGATTTTTTATTCAAGTAATTGCCCTGATTAGCTATACACTCGGACCACCTTTCAGGCAATTTTTGAATTCCTTGTCTGAAAAATTCTATTCCTTTTGAGTCGAACCAGTCAACAAGCCATTTTCGGAGTATGTCTGAGTTCGAAAATTCCTGGTTTTTTAGGGCGCGTCCTAAAGATGTGAGAAGGTGGTAGTTCGACGGCGCCAAGTCTGGTGAGTACGGCGGGTGGGGTAAGAGTTCCCAGCCCAAGTCTTATGGTGTTTTTGACTACCGTAGCGTTGTGGGCTGGAGCGTTATCCTGCTGCAGTATCAGCTTGTTGTGCTTTTCACGCCATTCCGTTTTTTTTCATTCAATGCCTCTCTCAAACTGTGCATTTGTTGTTCGTAGCGACTAGTATTGACCGTTTCGCCAGGTTTCAGGAGCTCCAAATATACTACACCGGTCTGGTCCCACCAACGCAAAGCTTTGCCTTTTTTCTGAAGCGATTGGGTCTAGGCGTATGTTTTGGAAATTGGCCGGGCAGGCCCCATGACTTTTGGTGCGTAGGATTGCTTAAGTGGATCCATTTCTCATCAGAAGTTACGATTCGGTGCAAAAATGACTTATTTTCATGCCTGTCGAGAAGCCCTTCGCAGGTTACCAGACGCCGTTCTTGCTGCCTTTCGTTCAACTCGTGGGGGACCCATCTGGAAAGCTTTTGGGTCATTCAGAGGCTGTTTAAACGTAGGGAAACAGCACCTTGAGACACCTGGAGCTGTTTTGCGAGTTTCTCCTGCGTTTGGGTACTGTCCTCATCCAACAAAGCTTGCAGTTCAGCGTCCTTGAACTTTTGGGGCGGTTTTCCACGTGGTTCACATTATCAAGTTCGAAATTGCCACTTTGGAATTTTTTAAACCACCTGTAACACTGCGATTTGCTCAGAGCGTGGTCACCGTAAACTTCCTCGAGCATTCGGTGGGCTTCAGTGGCACTTTTCTTCCAGTTGAAGGCGAACAACAAAACTTCCCGCAAATGGGCACTTTTTGGCTCAGAAATCTCTATTTTCCACGGGCTCCAGAAATTTTCCACAATTTGAATTTTTCTAAAACTGCACGCGTGCTGATGCCACGTGAGTCAAAAAACAAAACTCCTTCAACAGCGGTACCGTCGGCTCAAATAAAGTTACACAGCGCCCTCTGGCGGCCATTTTCACGTTTCATACTAATAGACCTGGCATATGAGATATAACTGAAAACACTAATGGAGAACATTACCTCAATACTAGAAAATTGCATGTTCAATAAACACTCAGGAATCAAATCTCTTTAAGTTTATAGGCACCACCACCAAGACATTCCCAACAAGCCAGGATCTTTGGAACAATTCTGAAATAAAGATATTAATAAAAGAAAGGAGCCAGATTTTTGTCTGACCATTGTGTAAATATGTCTCCTCACCTTATTCTAAGAACTTGACCAATGGCACACATACAACTACTCTATTCTGAAAGTGGTAGCAATACACATTTTACTTATTTGCTTACCACCTATAATTAGAATAATTTCTACAAACTAATAAATATTTTGCACAGAATATAGCATATATTTGCGCAGATTTTGTCAAATATTTGGCCAGAATTTATGTACATTTGGTAAGAAAAATTCACCCCAAAAATTCCAGAGTATAAGAGAGAGAGATGTGCTGGAATCAATAGAGATGAATATTTATAAGGAATCCTTTCCTTATTTGTGTGGCAAAGAGTGAGTTGCTGCTGTATGTGAGGGATACTACTGGTACAAACTCCCATGAGAGACAAAAACTGTTCCTTGTCTCTCCATTCTTTCAATCAAGGTTGGATATTAAAAGTAATTTTTAATTTTACTAAGGTAATTGAGCTTATGGGAGCTTTGATTGTAGTTGAAAATGCTTGCTGAAGGAAAGTCATTCTAAAAAAAAAAATCATCTGATTTGTTTCTTCTAGGCAATAATTTTCTAAAATATTTTGTCAACTAAGCCTTTAGCCAATCTATATTCCATGTGTACTTTGTGATCCCCAGAACTAAAGAGTTTAAAGCCAAACCTCAGGTGGGGTTTGCACTTTGCAAAAGCCAGTAATGGTTACATTTTCAGATAGCTGAAAGGTTGATTGAAGAGCCTATCTTGGGAGGTGGCTGACGAAATTGCTGAAGAAGTTGGATTAGCAGTTAGAATGTACCATGCAGCAGGGATATTGTAAAGTATACACTGAACAAATTTGTTCCCCATTACCTCAAAGGTGGCAGTAGAAATTTGTCTTTCACAAAAGTATAATAAAAGAGTGCTGTGAAAATATTTAACAGATAAAAGTACAGTTAAACCTGTCTATAGCGCCCCTTCTTGGGACTCACCAAAATAGGGTGCTATAGAGAGGGGGTGCTATAGACAGGTCACTTTTAATGTAAAGTGTTTAATGTTTAAAATCGGGCGCTATAGAAAGGAAGGCGCTATTTAGAGGGGGCGCTATAGACAGGTTTAACTCTATGTCATAATGCTGCCCAAACAGACTTCAAGAGTTGATGGGCTATGTTGTCAAAGGTAAAAATTTCTACAACTCCCTCCATAATTATACTGTCTCGTTGTTACTTATTCCCTTTGATAGAAATTCAAGTGAACAGGTTCCAGAGTCTCACTTTTTCTATTGTCAATTTGGGGATCTCTCAGAGGTCCCTTTTAGTGTCATAATTATACTGAACACCCGATTGAATAACAAAACTCTAAACAGAAGCTGACTTAACCTCTGGGAGGCTTCAGTAGTCTTACATAAAGGTAAGGGTGCTAGAGCTGATAATGAAAGTTCTCTAGAGCTACAACAATTATAAACACAAATCTATAATTGAAACACCACACAATCATAATGCTAAACACAACTTGCCTCATAAAATCACATTATTAATTGTAGATAATCTAAACTTTATACTAAAAAGCATTAGATGTACAGTAGAACCTCTCTCTAAAGGAAAACAACTAGTTGCAGCAATGCCCACATGTTCTTCAGAGTTTTTTACCTGAGAAAGTGGCTAGCTAATTAGTAAAAATGTTGGTGATGAAAACTGTCCTTTGTCATCCTCTAGCGACGATGTCCTCTCAAGGAGGATACTACTGCATATGAATAGATAATTTCTAATTAATGGCATACTGGTATAATATACCCAATTATTCAATTACAGCCAAACTACTTGAATTCAAAACCTAAGAGATATTTATTTCAAGATGAATTGTAATCTGTATCCTATGTTTTATAACCATTCAGATATTTTTAAAACATTAATTCATCAAAACAAGTCATTTAGCAAATTGATTTGAAAAATGAGCATAACAATAATGTTATTAGAATTGTTTCTTAGTGAAATTATTTACAATTTGAGAACAGATACCTTTAATATTTGTGATGTAGTAGCAAATTTTTGAATCTAGGCAAATAACTCTGGTAAAATTTTGGTCAGTTCTCTAACAACTTGTCAACTTCTAGGAAATGTAAGCTTCCATCAATAACTTGCTATATAAGTGCAATTCTCAACCTGCGATCCCAAATCACATCATTGACTGTATTGACTCTCTATTGATGAGCTCTACTCATCCCCAGCAGACACCACAAAAGTCTCAAGCTTTACAAGCTTGATACCCTAATATGATTGAGTAGAGATAAGAAAGAAGACTTGCTATATAATAACTATCAAAACTTGTAGTCATTTCTATTGAGGGTTCAGGCAAGAATCCTCACGCCACTTCGCGCCTAGCGGCGCCAGTGTGGCGGCGGGAACCGGCCGAGACTGGAACCCGGCAGTTGGGTTTTGGTTTTGGCTGCGAGCGGGGGGAGTATCTCCGCGTCTGGCTGTGTGTGGTGTTCTCCTTATGTTCCGGCACTGGTTATAAATAAAACCGGTACCAAGGGAGCTCCGACGACTCAGAGTGGATTATTGACAAAACAACGGGCACAACACAACAATTTCTTTCATCCACCACAACCCCATAGTGAGACAAGCAATTTATATGATTGAAGTGCTAACCCATTCAGGACCCAACCAGCCAATTCCAAATTTACATTAACTTTTTTTTTTTTTTGCTTTCATAGGTAACAACTTGTTTATCCTTCAGGTTTTTAATTATTGCCATATCACAAAGTTGCAACGTAGTATAAGAGAAAGAGAGAGAAGACAAAATTCAACCTTTCATGGATTTGGTGAACCTTTTAAGGACCAATTAAAAATTATTTTACATGTCAAAATATATTCCGGAAACAGTAAAACCTCCATGAGATGACACCTCTCTATAAAGGATAGTTTTCATTTGCCAAATTACCATTTTTACTATTTAGTAACTCTCCGGTAATAGGACACCTCTCTCTTAAGGACACTTTGGCTCTGAAATTAGGTGTCATTTACAGGGAGGTTCTAGTATATATATTTTTAAATTATAGAATAATTTGAATAAATAAAAAAATTTGAAATTTTAAAAAGGAGCATGCCTTAGGAGTGAGTGCACATGATGTGGCAATGTTGGTAGGCCTATTCACAGGCTTTATTTGTTGTTATTGTGCAAGTTGACTTTTGGTGACTATATGGATGGACAAACATTCTCCAATTTGTGATAAAGCACAATTTGGATTATAGATTACTAGCGGACGTACCCGGCTTCGCCCGAGGTTTTACCCGAGTAAAGGTTTGTCTAACGAACATTTGTTAAAACAATTCTCTATAAACTTATAAAAAAAAAAGATATATTTTGATAATTTGAAACTCGTATATTTGAATCTCTCGATAAAGTGAACATTTTTTCCCGGTCCCTGTGTGCCGTGTCATCCTGAATTTTGTCTTTCATAATTTTCTACATTACAAAATCATTGTTTTATCTAGTGAACATTTTTTTCCCGGTCCCTTGAAAAATACTCGATAAGGTTGAATAAATTCATGGTCGTTTATGGAAGATGGACGAAGTTCCCGGAGGTCATCTTGGGCAAGCTCCCGCGAGGCTTTCCCGCACAGCTGTGTCACCAACTCTGCTCTGATTGGTCGGTGGGTACTTGGAATGTCGGCCGGCGGCCGGGCGAATCCATTCTCTAACGGGGTGGGGCAGAACTAAGCCTATCTCCGTTGCAGCTGCTTGCGAGTTAAAGCTACAATTCTGCAAATAACTCTAAGGATATTATAGATATTCAAGATATTATTTTTCGTAAACCTTTCCGGGGATATGCCTAATAATATCCCAAAATTTCACGGCGATTGGATGTAAGGTTTTTGAATCTATAGAGTACACACAGACCACAGACAAACAGACAGACAGACAGACATTCAATTTTATATATATAGATAATACAAGAAAATAAGACCTAATCCAAATAATTTATTAGTGTGTGACGTTTCGGCAACAACATTGTCACCATCATCAGATTTTTTTTTTCATTTATTCTTTTGTCTGATGATGGTGACAATGTTGTTGCCGAAACGTCACACACTAATTTTTGGTTTTCTTTTCTTTCTTCCATTTTTCCCAACATCTTTTCATTCGCTCTCATTAGGTGTCTGGAGTAGGTATTTTTAGGTAGGTGTGTTCACACAATTAGGTAGGTCTTATTCAAGTATACCTGCCCTGTATGCTGCAAAAGCTGAGTTAGCAGCCTTATTGGCAGCTTCATCTGATGATGGTGACAATGTTGTTGCCGAAACGTCGCACACTAATAAATTATTTGGATTAGGTCTTATTTTCTTGTATTCTCCAATTTGATGTGTTAGTGACCATCACTCACAGCTCATCAAGTGTCCCAATAGCTTTCTTGATCCTTTCTAGCCAGCTCCTTTTTGGTTTTCTTTTCTTTCTTCCAACATCTTTTCATTCGCTCTCATTAGGTGTCTGGAGTAGGTATTTTTAGGTAGGTGTGCTCACACAATTAGGTAGGTCTTATTCAAGTATACCTGCCCTGTATGCTGCAAAAGCTGAGTTAGCAGCCTTATTGGCAGCTTCATCTGATGATGGTGACAATGTTGTTGCCGAAACGTCGCACACTAATAAATTATTTGGATTAGGTCTTATTTTCTTGTATTCTCCAATTTGATGTGTTAGTGACCATCACTCACAGCTCATCAAGTGTCCCAATAGCTTTCTTGATCCTTTCTAGCCAGCTCCTTTTTGGTTTTCTTTTCTTTCTTCCAACATCTTTTCATTCGCTCTCATTAGGTGTCTGGAGTAGGTATTTTTAGGTAGGTGTGTTCACACAATTAGGTAGGTCTTATTCAAGTATACCTGCCCTGTATGCTGCAAAAGCTGAGTTAGCAGCCTTATTGGCAGCTTCATCTGATGATGGTGACAATGTTGTTGCCGAAACGTCGCACACTAATAAATTATTTGGATTAGGTCTTATTTTCTTGTATTCTCCAATTTGATGTGTTAGTGACCATCACTCACAGCTCATCAAGTGTCCCAATAGCTTTCTTGATCCTTTCTAGCCAGCTCCTTTTTGGTTTTCTTTTCTTTCTTCCAACATCTTTTCATTCGCTCTTATTAGGTGTCTGGAGTAGGTATTTTTAGGTAGGTGTGCTCACACAATTAGGTAGGTCTTATTCAAGTATACCTGCCCTGTATGCTGCAAAAGCTGAGTTAGCAGCCTTATTGGCAGCTTCATCTGATGATGGTGACAATGTTGTTGCCGAAACGTCGCACACTAATAAATTATTTGGATTAGGTCTTATTTTCTTGTATTCTCCAATTTGATGTGTTAGTGACCATCACTCACAGCTCATCAAGTGTCCCAATAGCTTTCTTGATCCTTTCTAGCCAGCTCCTTTTTGGTTTTCTTTTCTTTCTTCCAACATCTTTTCATTCGCTCTCATTAGGTGTCTGGAGTAGGTATTTTTAGGTAGGTGTGTTCACACAATTAGGTAGGTCTTATTCAAGTATACCTGCCCTGTATGCTGCAAAAGCTGAGTTAGCAGCCTTATTGGCAGCTTCATCTGATGATGGTGACAATGTTGTTGCCGAAACGTCGCACACTAATAAATTATTTGGATTAGGTCTTATTTTCTTGTATTCTCCAATTTGATGTGTTAGTGACCATCACTCACAGCTCATCAAGTGTCCCAATAGCTTTCTTGATCCTTTCTAGCCAGCTCCTTTTTGGTTTTCTTTTCTTTCTTCCAACATCTTTTCATTCGCTCTCATTAGGTGTCTGGAGTAGGTATTTTTAGGTAGGTGTGCTCACACAATTAGGTAGGTCTTATTCAAGTATACCTGCCCTGCATGCTGCAAAAGCTGAGTTAGCAGCCTTATTGGCAGCTTCAATGCAGTCCTTTCTTTTTACAGAATTTCAATTAAAACCTTTTTTAATTTATCATATTGGGTGATTCAATAAAGCAAATATTTCTATCAAAATTTAGAACACAAATCAGTCAATTTTGTGTAAATTATAGGGTTGATTTAACAATGATAATTGGATAGGCTGAAATAGCAAAGATGTCAAATTATCAAGACTATATAGTCTAGCAAATTTTCTCTGTTAATCAGAAAATATTATCAATAAATCTTCAAATGGTTTCAAGGTTTTCCCCCTATGTACTAAGTGAAATTCTCAACCTGCAACCCCAAAACACATTATTGACTGTATGTTGTTGTTGTTTCTTATCCCCTTGTGTAAAGCTTACATGAATTCCAAGAGTTCATGCTCCTTGAGCTGTTTTATAATAAACAGCGGCCTTTCCCAAAGGTCCTGTTTAGTGCATCTAATACAAGCCAAAATGTGTTCTGGAGCTGCAGGTGCCAAGCTATATTTTGGACAAGTGGGGTAGATTTTGTTATTATTTTCTATCTTCAATGTCTTGAGATGACCTGTTTTAAATCTTGTTAGTGTTGTTTGATGCTGTCTATTTCTGAGGTTCAGAGCTTCTCCTGGGTTATTTACTGTATTGACTCATCCATTGATGTGCTCTACTCATCCCCAACAGACACCATTAAAAGTCTCAAGCTTTACAAACCCTAATATGATTGCGTGGAGATAAGAAAGAAAAATTTTCATAGACTTGATAAAAATATATATATATTTATGTTTGTGTCACATATGATGCCATCCTCAATAAGAGTCTGCCATCATGGAATGCCCACCCTGTTCTGAACAATTCACTTCACTTCTTTTTATTTTATAATTCCAGACCATTCTATCAGTCCTCTATGAGAGGACACTGACATTAGAGGAAACATCTATACAAAGGACAGCTTTGATCACCAAAAATGTAGCTGCTCTCCAGTAAGAGGAGACCTCTCTCTAAAGGACACATTGTCTCTATCACTAGTGTCTTTCAGAAAGAGGTTCTAATGTATTACCAAACCAAAATTTTCCTTGGTCTATCTCTCTCCCTCCCTTCATTGATGTCCAATACCTCCAGTATGGTCAATAGACAATTTCCTGGTGATCCTTGAAGGTCCTCCAAACTTCTGTGTTTCCTTTAGATTACTGCATTTAGAAGGCTATACTCTATCTATGTATAGGGAAGAACAAACGGCAATTTCAAGATTACGAACAGGACATCTTAGAATGCTCAAATTTAATGGGAAAATCAAAACATTCCCAAAATGCTCCAAATGCGATTCCCAACAAGCCAGTCCTGAACAACTACTGAATTGTATCAAATCCTCCAAAAAGACCTCTGGGAAAACCCCAGGACTATAATAGAAAATCTGAGACAATGGAACCTAATGGAGATCGTTTAAACAACTTGAGGAATAAGCAACAACAAATCTATCGATTTAATGTAGAGTGGTTTTCTAGTATGCCACAAGATTCCACTCCAGTTGAATTATATTCATATACTGACCAACCTTTTCTTTGTTTCCATATTTAAATCTCTTCTCAAAAGCTCTCATTTCTTCCAAAAAGCATTTACCATTTTGAAACTTTTTTTTAAATGCTGCTCTTCTTAAGGATTTTACTTTCCCTACAATCAATATTTATATTGCCTTCTAGATGAATTGTTATAGAAAGCCATGATTTTGTCTTCTTTATCTCATTCCATAAATGTGTCACAGGCTTTTCTAGATATCTCATTTCCCTTTCTTGTAATAGATTTTTGGGCCTACCTTGTTAGATTTCAATAACCATCTATCTGGGCTTTAATCAACATAGATTCTTAATATATTTTAACTTTTATTTTTTCAATTTTTATAGATATCATTGAAAATTATTTTTTTTTATAATTTAAATAGAAAAACAAATTATCATTTTTAAAAATTGTCTTAATGCTTACCTGAAGTTAAAATTTGCATATATATATTGCTTTTCACTCACTGCATATTTACTTTAAGTTAATACTCAGTGGATATTTTATTTGTTACATATGTATTGGGAGTACAAATAAGTTTTGAGGGATTTGCAAAAGAAGCCACAACAAATATTATATAAATAGCATCTGACCTTGTAAGGTTTCATGTTAAGGCTTCATCATTTCCCCAAAATAATCAGAAGAAGTCTTTTCACTCAAGTGTAAGGAACTTTTTTTTTTGGTGCTCTAACCATGTCAACCTTTTTGCCAACAAAATACAATTTGCAGGAAGTGCTGCTTTTTTGTTTTAATTTGAAGAAAAGTGCAACTGATGGACATTGATTGCTGTGTGAGGCATATGGTAAACATGCTCTATCAATAAAATCATGTGAGTACTGGTTTCGGCGTTTCAAAAGTGGCGATTTTGACACCAGAGACAAAGAACGCGGAGGGAGGCCAATAAAGTTCGAAGACGCTGAGTTGGAGGCTTTATTGGACGAAGATTCAAGCCAAACTCAAGAGGAGCTCGCTGAAACCTTGGGAGTGACTCAACAAGATTTCGAACCGTCTCAAGGTCATGGGTATGGTGCAAAAACAAGGAAATTGGGTTCCATATGAACTCAAGCCAGGAAACATCGAGCGCCATATTTGCACGTGCGAACTACTGCTCAAAAGACAAAATCGGAAGGGTTTTTTTGCATCAAATCGTGACGGGGGACGAAAAGTGGATTCACTACGACAACCCAAAGCGCAGAAAATCGTGGGTTAAGCCCGGTCATGCATCAACTTCAACGGCCAAACCGAATATTCATGGCAAGAAGCTAATGCTGTGCATCTGGTGGGATCAGCTCGGAGTGATCTACTATGAGCTACTTCAGCCTAACGAAACCATCACTGGAGAACGTTAGCAACAACAATTGATGCGATTAAGCAGAGCATTGAAGATTAAACGCCCACTATATGCCAAAAGACATGACAAGGTGATCTATCAGCACGACAACGCTCGGCCACATGTTGCAAAGGTTGTCAAGGAGACTTTGGAGGCGCTTCAATGGGATGTCCTACCCCACCCGCTGTATTCACCAGACATTGCTCCTTCAGACTACCACATGTTCCGTTCGATGACACATGGCCTGGCTGAGCAGCACTTCACTTCTTACGAAGAGGCGAAAAATTGGGTCAATGTTTGGATCGCCTCAAAAGACGAGGAATTTTATCGACACGGAATCCGTATGCTGCCTGAAAGATGGGAAAAAAGTCGTAGCTAAAGATGGACAATACTTTGAATGAAATATATTGTACTGATTTCTCTGAATAAAGCTTCGAATTTATAAAAAAATCCCTCAAAACTTATTTGTACTCCTAATACCTCATACATTGTATCAATTTTTCCAACGGTGCTTACCTTAACTTTACCTTATATTCACTGAATATTTTGGTTTTTTTTGGGGGGGTCGGTGGAAGGCTGGTTAAACCGTTTGGTTTTCGACCACTACAACCCGGGTTCGATTCCCGCATTGGACACTTTTTTCTGGTAAAAAAAAATAAAATAAAAAATGCTCCAATGGCTCTGATTCTTGCAAAAGTCCAACCCCACCAGCGAGTGCAAGTAACCAAACGGGGCTCTAGCACATTTGTAAGTAAATATGAACTGCTTTTCACATGTGTAGACATGTGATGCGCTTACAGTAAAAGCAGTCGCTAACTACCCACCATGATTATCATGGCCTGTACCACGTGTACTAAGGATAATTTTAAAAAATATATATATTTTTTTTGTTTTTACTATAAATCTACTTTATTATTGAGTAGATTATAGTTGATAAGGCACAATTTGGATTATAAGCATAAGGTAATAAGACCAAATCCAAAAAAATGTGAGACATTTCGGTAACAGCGTTGTTACCATCTTCAGACAAAAGTGCTGAAATGATATTAGCGCATTTTGTCTGAAGATGATAACAGTGTTGTTACCGAAACATCACACACTATTTATTTGGATTTGGTCTTATTACCTTGTGTTTATAGTCAGTAGAATATGTGATGGAAAATTCAAACAATTAAGCCTGAAAAACCTTGATATGCCTTCAAATTCATATATACATATTTTATTATTATTATTCTTTCACTGTGCCAAAATTTACCTTTAAAAAAGGAAGTCTTAGATCCCTATCTATATAATTTAGTTTTTTTAAAGACTCAATCGATTCATAAATGCACTCTGAAAAAAAAAAAGAAGTTTGATAGAATGACAAAAAATTAAAACCATTTTTGATAAAGCACAATATGGATTATAGCTACAATAAATTAAGCCCTAATCCAAATAATTTAATAATGTGTGACGTTTTGGCAACAGCATTGTCACCATCATCAGACAAAAGAATAAATGAGAAAAACATCAAGGATGATACTTGATAAATACTATTTAAGAACATGCTGTGATATTCTCATTTATTCTTTTGTCTGATGATGGTAACAATGCTGTTGCCGAAATGTCACACACTATTTATTTGGATTAGGTCTCATTTTCCTGTATCTAAAACCATTTTTAGTGTTAATAGAAACTACTAATAAACTGCTAACCCTAAATAGGTAGTAATACAGTACTGGCTGAGTGCAACCACAGATCTACAAGAAGGGAAAAAAAAACATTGTAGAATGATTAGCTAGTAAACTAAAATGTCAATTGGTGATTAACATGCCCCTTATATGGATCTCTCAACATATATAAATATATAGATGATGGCACAATTATAGATTATAGCTACAAGAAAATAAGACCTAATCCAAATAAATTAATAATGTGTGAACTTTAGGTAACAGCATTGTTACCATCATCATACAAAAGAAAACTATTTAAGAACATGCTGTGATATTTTTTCTCAATTATACCTTTGTGTGATGATGGTAACAATGATTGTGGGACAATGCTGTTACCAAACGTCACACACTATTAATTTATTTGTATTATTTTCTTGTATCTAAATATATAGAGAAACAAAGTGACATGGAACAACTAAAACTTATCCTTTATAACTCTACAGAGTATGTTTCAGAACAGTTTTTGAACTTTCCAGACAACAAAATGATATTTGTTTATTGTGATATTACTTTAATACCTATTTGTGATAAGATACAATTTGGATTATAAACAGAAGGTACTATTTAGATGATAAAACAAAATAAAAGAAGAAGAGTTTCTTTAATTATCCCTTCTTCTTTTATTTCGTTTTATCGTCTAAACAGAAGGTAATAAGGCCAAATAAATAGTATATGACATTTTGGTATCAATGTTGTTACTGAAACTTCACACAGTATTTATTTGTATACATACTGTGTGGCAATAAAGTGAGTGAGGAGAACATCCTATAATGTTGGATATCCTGGAAAGTGAGCTGCTGGGATTGTCAGTCAATTTGATCACTTGGGTCATGTTGAATGCTTTGTGTGTTTCACTGGATATTTCTATTCTCTTACTGTATATGTACTTTTTACTCATTGGATATTTTCCTTGTGTATATACAGTAGAACCTCCCTTTAGTGGACACCCTGCTACCGGACACTTCACTACAAAGGACAGTTTTCATTTGCAAAATTACCATTTTCACAATTTAGCAACTCTCCGATAAGAGGACACCTCTCCCTAAAAGACACTTTGGCTCTGCAATTAGGTGTCCTTTACAGGGAGGTTCTACTGTATTTACTCTTTATATTTACTCTTTATGCATACTATAATATATATATATATATATATCACTTCTCTGCCTTTTGGCTAAGATCAAAGTGTAGTGTATACAGTAAAACCCCGCTAAGACGAACCCTGGATATAACGAACCTTCCCTTATAACGAACCCACGGCGATTCCCAATTCCATTCCATTGAAAATACCATCGTTATAACGAACTTTGCGATTTTTAAAATAACGAACTACCCCTATAACGAACCGATTTTCGGTCCCAAAATGATAAAATCTATTAAAAATACTATGCTTATAACGAACTTAAAATTGTGATTTAAAAAAATTTTTAAAACAACAAAATTTTGAGCATGTTTCAGCTCACGGATCGCGATTTCAAAACAAAAAATTAGCGGCATTGTTTGTTTTCATTTCCATTCTATTTTTGCTTGTATGTTGTATACATTTTTACACATTAACTTTTATTTAATAGAATATCTTTGCATTCGACAATTTTGAAATAGAAGAAAATACAAATGGCTTCCAAAATAAAGAAAAACAAAGAGTGGCGTTCTAAAAAAAAAAAAAACAGTGGCAGCATGCCCTTTTAGAATCGTTCTATATCAAGTTTAACCTAGGCTAAAACATAATTGCAAATAAATTTAAAGCCAGAAATGGTTTCAATAACAGGTTAAAAACAAAATTTAATATACACTTCAGAAGAATACAGTAAAACCCCTCTATAGTGAACCCCAATGGGACAGAGCTTTTGGTTCACTATAGCCACGGTTCACTATAGCCACGGTTTTGCTATTTTTTTTTACTTTTCAAAAATTTTAGACTGTATAATTAAAAAACAGCTATACACACAAGTAGAGGCTGCCTCTTAATAGTGGTCACTTTATTTTAATTCCCTTAATTGACTAATTTCCTTATATTAATACTGAATAATAATAGAAATCATTAGATAATAGGTTCTTCTTATGATTAACATACATGTACCTCTATGTCTAAGTTAAAAATCAAGACAAATCCTAGGCAAAATTTTATTAAATATATATTCAAAGATATGAAATGATTTTAAAACATCATTATCACATTATATAATACAATTTTTACTTGAAAAAATGGCTCTAATACCTTGTTGTTTCAAAGCATTCTTCCAAGCATTGCACCATTCAAATAAAGTTAGTGTTTTTCTTCCATTTCATGTTTCCCCATATTCTTCTAGGTCTAGATTTCGGTTTTTTTTTTTTTTTAATCTGCCATGCAAAACATTGCTGACTTTAAAATCACCATAGTTAATGGCATAAAAATAATTTTTGTTTCATCACGGGACCGTTTATTTGGACTTTTTTTTTTTTTTTTAGCCCTAAAACGTAGATTGCGATCGCGGCAAAAGTTAAAGTTGATTCCTCTTTGTAACAATTTTTAATAACTTTATATTTTATCTTTTATATAGAAGAGTTATATTCTCTTATTTTAATATGTTCTTAACATTTTGCCTGTGTTGTTTTCACTTTGAAAAGTTCTGAAAATGGCCTATTTTTTTTAAAGAAATAATGCTTTTGTTTTTAAAATGCCTTTGTTTTCTTCATTTTGGAAGCCATTTGCATTTTTTATATTTCAAATTTAATGGATGCAAAGATATTCTAATTAATAAAAAGTATAATGTGTAAAAATTTATACAACATACAGCAAAAATAAAGTGCAAAAATCAAACAAACAATGCCGCTAAATTTATTGTTTTTGAAATCGCGATCCGCGAGCTTTAAACATGCTCAAAATTTTGTTTTTTAATTTTTTTTTAAATTACAATTCTAAGTTCGTTATAAGCATAGTATTTTTAATAGATTTTATCATTTTGGGACCCGAAATAGGTTCGTTATAGGGGTAGTTCGTTATTCTAAAAATCGCAAAGTTCGTTATAACGATGGTATTTTCAATGGAATGGAATT
>CP092877.1:33770049-33924124 GCA_030710605.1 Cordylochernes scorpioides
GCTTTAAATTACCATAGTTCATGGTATAAAAAATATCTTTTGTTGCATCATGATGCCATATCTCTTATAGTATAATGGTATATTTACTTATTTTTTTACTTGTTCTGAAGTTTTGCTTGCATTATTTCACTTTGAAAAATGTTGATAATTTTTTCTAGAATGCCTTCTCTTGGCTTTTCCCCCCTTTATTTTAGAAGCCATTTGCATTTTTTTTCTATCTCAAATTTTAATGCAATTCAAATGCATGCACTTTTTTCCTGATTGCTCCAATGGCTTCTGATTCTTGCAAAAGTCCAACCCCACCAACAAGTGCAAGTAACCAAATGGGGCTCTGGCACATTTGAAAGTGCAAAGTCGAACTGCTTTTCACATGTGTAGACATGTGGTGGACTTACATTAAAAGCAGTCGCCTACCTCTCTCTACCCACCATGATTATCATGGCCTGTACCACGTGTTGTTGTTGTTTCTTATCCCCTTGTGTAAAGATTACACGAATTCCATGAGTTCATGCTCCTCGAGCTGTTTTATGATAAGCAGTGACCTCTCCCAAAGGTCCTGTTTAGTACCTCTAATGCAAGCCAAAATGTGGTACCACGTGTACTAGGTATAAGCAAAAAAAAAAAATCTAAGAGCGTATACACTTGGTAATTTCAGACCAATGAACAAAACTAACTCACCTTAAAGGCATTGGAATCATTATCAAAGACAGAGTACATCACTTCATCTTCTAGCATGATCATTTTCTCCATGTCATCATCGGTTTCTTCCTCGTAATCATCCTCTTCCTCCGCACTGGCATTTTCTTCTGCATCTACCATGACGTACTCCCTCTCCTCAGACCTGCTCAGCTGTGCCCGCAGGTTCTCGCAGCTGGTGGGCTCCTGAATGCTGGCCACAGCCTGCTCCGTCTCCCTCTCTGATGGTTGGCCTGCTACACAATGACTCTTTCAGTTCTTTTTGACTGTCAAACCTGTAAGAATTCAATAACAATAATGAAAGATGATTTTTAAGTGATAAAATAAAGAACCATGAGCTATCTAAAAACATTGGTAACCCTGATCTCCTTGATTAACATGACCCAAAGGTGACTCAAGAGACACGGCCATGATTATCACTCAACAAGATCCAAAGGTGATGCCAATTGTACTTAGCATTCACACTCAGTTACTCACCTGGCAAAGGTTTATTTTCAGTCAGTGACTGTAAGCACTCATTGTAGACCTTTTCAAACTTCTCTTTCAGCTCATAATTCTGGAAAAAAAAAACAAATCTCAAATTGGTTAGTTTTCATTAAAAATAAAAAGATTAATTAGATAATTAAAAACTAGTCTGTTTTATTACCAACCAACATGTATCAAGACCAAACATTTCTGAAAAAGATTGAAGTAATGGTGCAAACCAGGCAGGTTTATAAATTTTCTCTGGCAAACATATTTAGGCTCTTTTATTATTATTTTTCTTTACAAATGCCAATTAAGGAATGTGTATTTATTAGAAAGTTTCATCTGTAAAAATAAAACCTTACTAATTGAGACCACAAATAATTGGGACCGCTGATACTAGGAACTACACTTGACAATTTATTTGCCTATTTTATTCTAATTAAATTCCATGAGAGTGCAGTACCAAAGAGAGAGCTAGTAGGCTGGGTCTAATCTATATATAAAGTCTATAATAGCTGGTGTGCAATCCAAAAGAGTATTGTAAGCACAGTACAGTTCCAGTTTAACCAATATAAAGGGGGCCCTCAGTTTGCTATAAGCTGTAAATAGAAGACAGGAATAGTGCCCATGTGGTGAGCTTCACCTGGTCTTGTTCACTACAATGGTGAGGTTCTAACTCCAGCTTCTGCCCAACTAACAATATCTCTCATCACTATATTATTCAATTTTGATTCTTTTTTTCTTGAATTCTGATTAAAAAGTATGAAAAAAAAACCAGGCATTGTCAGTCACTATAAAGATGTAAATGGTATAGCCACTATATGGAAAAGATAGTTATAGTCTCAATATAGGGATTTTTATTACAATATACACTCATGGACAAAATTTAAGGAATTTGTACCTTTAAGAATGTATATTGGGATTAACTCTGAAAAAATATTTTATACACAGTGACCTTTATTGAAGACACAAGATAACCAATTTGTGAACAAAATTACCTGTCTCCTTCAAAAAAAAAATAATAATAATAAGACTACCATCAACATCAAAGACTTTCCACTTCTCTAAGTTTTGTTCATGTATATTGTAATAAAAGTCACCAATGCACAATGTTTGTTCCACTCAATGGAACCAACGTTGAATGAGTACAGACTTCCTAAACATGTTCACTACTCCCGAGTAGTGAATTACCAGAGCAAAAGCTCAAACTTACATTCCATCCTTCAGATAGCTAACCTAACTTGCAAGAAGATTTGATCAGGTGATAGTTTACCTTGAAGCGGATGGCAAATTTCTCCAGAGTGCCTTGGGGATCCTCGCTGAAGTCGCGGGCCACCCAGCAGAGAGAGTTATTGCTGGTGGCCATGGCTGAGAGCTGGGTGCCCTCCACGATCAGATGGTTACACACCACCTTGTGGACCTGATCTCTGCGCATTATCAGCCTGTACCTGCACTGCTGGCTGTGCTGCAGGATCTTCATCTCCCCAACTCCTCGCTCCTTCCACTGCTGCGTTGGGCATCAAACCTGAAAAGCTTGGCCCTCTCACTGAAGATGGGGACTTCATCTTCCTCCCCAGTACGGACCTCCACTAGATCTGGGAGTGGGATGATAGGTTCAAAGTGGGGATCATTCGAGGGGGCAACCTCATCCTCTGCCTGGGCTGCTGCTTGGGGTGAGCTGCCAAACACCTGCTGGCCTGCCCCAGGGAAATTAAAAGAAGCATTTTTGACTGCCTGAGCAGTAAAGTCTTGCCCTGAATTTTGCTTGACCAG
Source organism: Cordylochernes scorpioides (assembly GCA_030710605.1). NCBI lineage: Eukaryota > Metazoa > Arthropoda > Arachnida > Pseudoscorpiones > Chernetidae > Cordylochernes > Cordylochernes scorpioides. The sequence goes on from CP092877.1 coordinate 33,772,987, forward strand.
ATCTGCAAAGGACATTCCTTTTTTCTCAAAAATTGATGCTTGATCCACTTCTTGCTGTTTCACTGAAGGACTTTCTGGGGCTGCAGCAGGAACCACAGGCTCTGACGGGGGTGGTGAGGGTTTCTTGTCAGCCTCAACAGATGGCTCTGCTGTAAATGGCAGTAAGAGTGCGGATCCATGATGAGACAGACATTCCTTACCTTTCCCTGTGACACCCGCAGGCAGCTCATCCCTGCACCCTCTACAGCCGGGGCAAGGGGGTGCTGTCTCATAGAGGTAGAAGTTCTTGGGGAGCTGAAGGGCCAGTGCTCGCTCCACTTGTTCAGATGAGCAGTCTTCTCATAAGTTATCACAACATCTGCATCCAATCCTTCATTACACGTGTCTTGCCAAGGAAGAATATACACACCTTCATCTGATTCTTTGGCCTTGTCTGGACTTGTTCCTGCAAGTAGAGAGTCAAGATCATTATATGGGCAACTAGGTAGAGATATCTTTTATGAGAGGTTGCCAGGTCTTTAACTGGTTCACTCCTAGTTACTGTATACATCATCTTTGTTTAATTCACCGGGAAGAAACAAAAACCTCTCCCAATTACCAAGGAATAAACCAAAAAAATGTAATTTAAAATACTCAAAAATGATAAATGATCATTTAAAATGTTGAATTAATTCATCTCTCTCTCCTATACCTATAATTTAATTAACCAGAAAGATAATACCTATTCAAAAATTTGCAGTAGCATCGTTATCACAATTCTGGCCTCACTCTCCTCGGTTGAGAGAAAACCTTCCGTGATAAACTACTGTAGTATTAGTGAGGATGAATCACATTATCAAATGTATTTTCCATTGCCACTACCTCAAAAAGTAAATAAATTTATCTGAAATACAACCTTTAATCAAAATTAAAATCTTTATTAGCACCAACAAATTTATTCCAGTAGCATTGAGTTTCAAAACAAAGCGTTTGTAAATAACAGCAATTTAACACTAATCCTGAAGACTTGACCCATATAGCAGAGCACTCTCTTTTAAGTACATCTGATCTGCATAGTAGTTATTTAGCTAACTACTGACATGTTGCCACCTATTCAGGGAGCAAGAAATGTTCAAATAACTATTACTTTACTTGGAAATGGCAATTGAAATTTAAATAATACATTCCATTTCGTGTTGACAAAAGAGGAAAGTCACCTGTATTGATTTTGGCTCTTTTGTTATGAAAGGGAATTATAAGGAGACACCGAAGCATTGATGAGACTCATAAATATGAAGAAAATAATTGAGAGAACATCTCAAACCATTAAAAATCTACTCCACTTGTCCAAAATTGAACTATGCAGCACCACCACAGCTTGTTCCTTTGGCCTCCAACATGGTTTTACAAGGGAGAAGTAAAACCAGATTCTTACCTAATGGCTTAGATGCTGGTGATGCTCCCTGAGAATGTGTGTAGGAGGAGGGTGTTTTGCCTTCCATAGCATCATCAAGGGCAACCTTGAACTCCTGGGCAATCTCAGCAGACTTGAAGCGCAGAGTGAAGTGGGTTTCTTGGCCAGGTTCATCCAGATCAGAATAATCGTTGGCTGCCCAAGTCCAAGCCTTCTCGCCCTTGGAAACAAAGCCGGTGCTGGCTGGAAGGAGATGGTTGAGGCAGAGTTTGAGAATCTGGTCTCTCCTCATGAGAAGCCGGAGTCTGCCAGTCTCTGGGTGCCTCAGGATCTTGACATCTCCAATCCCACGTTCCTTCCACTCCCCATCACAATACCTGAATAACTTTGCTCTGTGGCTGTACAAGACCTGTTCATCTTCCTCTCCTGTCTTGGCATCAACCTGGAACATCACCGGCCTTAGAAGAGGACCATCTCAAATCTGGGTTTGCTCAAAGGTGCTTAGTAAAATAAACATAAATTTGTAACAATTATAGAACACACCAATCATAATGCTCAAAATGTGGCTGATACAAAATATGTGACAAAAAATCTAATGAACAAAAAAAAGGTAAATAACTGAGCTATTATATTGCAATAGCTAAATATTAGCAGATGTTCATGCTTTGCTAATCTCACTGCACGAGATAAGAAATGTCAAAGTAGGCAAGAGAAAAATTAAGAGAAATATATTTTGTGGCTGTGTCATCATTGAAGTCATCCCATGGCCTGCCCCATTCTTGTAAAAGTCTCATGCAAACTGATCTGTTTTCACATGTGCTACTTTTACAATGCAAGTAGTACCAGCCAAATGTATGTGGCCCTTGTGGAATCTCAATTGTACAGGATCCAGGGAATACAGGGAAAGCCCTAATTTCTAAGATGTCACATCCATTGTACAGGATCCAGGGAATATAGGGAAAGCCCTAATTTCTAAGATGTCACATCCATTGTACAGGATCCAGGGAATATAGGGAAAGCCCTAATTTCTAAGATGTCACATCCATTGTACAGGATCCAGGGAATATAGGGAAAGCCCTAATTTCTAAGATGTCACATCCATTGTACAGGATCCAGGGAATATAGGGAAAGCCCTAATTTCTAAGATGTCACATCCATTGTACAGGATCCAGGGAATACAGGGAAAGCCCTAATTTCTAAGATGTCACATCCATTGTACAGGATCCAGGGAATACAGGGAAAGCCCTAATTTCTAAGATGTCACATCCATTGTACAGGATCCAGGGAATACAGGGAAAGCCCTAATTTCTAAGATGTCACATCCATTGTACAGGAAAACTTCACATCTGAGGAGTGCCACCTCCCTAAAAAATCACTTTTGAAAAATAAATTTAAAAAACTTGTCATGATCTCTAGGCCAAATTCTGATGATAACCTCCAATTGATGCAAAGTTTCTGGGAGGTCAATAATGTATCAACTAGTGATGGGCAGAACCATTTTTTCTTTTCAAGGATACCACTTACTCTCTAGAAAGAGTTTTCACCCCCTGGTTCCAACTTGAAAATTGAAATACATCTTACCTAGTTAACATTAATTTAGCTTTTTTTAAAGAAGTGGGCCGGTGAAAATTTGTTGCTTTTGCATGATTTTCAGAACAGTTAATTGAGAATTTTATTATTGTTTATAAAAATTTTAAAAAGCATTATCTCTCTATATTAAAGTTATATACAGTAAAACCTCCCTGTAAAGGATACCTAATTGCAAAGCCGAAGTGTTTTTTAGGGAGAGGTGTCCTCTTACCGGAGAGTTGATAAATAGTAAAAATGGTAATTTTGAAAACTGTCCTTTGTGGAGAGGTGTCTGCTAGCGGAGTGTCCACTACTGTATATTGTTTTTAGGGTAAATTTGACCATAACCTCTCTCGTAGGATGCTATGAAGCCTCCCCTGTACTGATAAGAACCATAGCCCTAACCCATGGTAAAAAGGTTGGCTCTTAGTCTGCCAAATGTGTCTTTGATCACCACTAGTAAGTTTTTACTAGGGTGATAATGCAGTGTTCTCTGATACATATTTAAAGAAGCCTATTTAGGTACATGAATTTTATCCTCCTGTAACTTCATGTTGTATATATATGGAGTAAAACCTCGCTAAAACAAACCAGGGATATATAGCTAACCTTTCCTTATAACTAACTAGAAATAATCCCCATTTTAATATAATAATACAACGAACTATGGCTATAGTGAACCAAAGGTTCAATCCCATTGGAGTTCGCTCTATAGAGGTGGTTATTATTATATACAGTAAAATTCTCTATAGTGAACCCCAATAGGACTGTACCTTTGGTTCACTATATATAGCCATGGTTTACTCTATGTACATTAGTGAATAAATCAGGTTATGTAAATAATAAGTTGTATAAAAATATATATCCATCATTTGTTATTCTAGAAAATCCCTATCAATAAATAAAAAAAATGGAGACTGCAAAACTGAGACTGAAAAACATTCAGATATTATTTTAGTCAGGAAGATAACTTCCTTGAAAAAATCCACCAGGGCAAACTATTCACCCATTTCGATAAAGAATTGGTTGAAATGAACTACTGCTCCTTTCTGAGTCACAGATTGCTCGCTCCGAGCTGGATACCACTTACCTTGGGTGGCAGAGGAATGACTGGCTTGAAGGTGATATCTGTCTCCGAGATCTCCCCACTTTCATCCTCCTCCCGGCTGATATCCGGGGACTTCACTGGGCTCTTAGCCACCTCAAAGTTGAAGGAGTACTTTTGAGGGCTGCCAAACTTGAAGTTCTGTGGACTCACAGCTTGGCTCTCTTGTACTTTGGAGTAGGAACCAAAGACAAAGTTTCCAGGTACCTCTGTAGGTTTAGATTCTGGAATTTGGCCAAAAACAAAGCCATCTTTGTTAGAAGTGCCAAAGGAAAAGTCAGAAGAGCACCCAAACTTGAAAACAGGCTCTTGAGATGATGGAGCTGCTGCTGCAGCTGGTGGTGGCTTAGAGTGGCCTGGCTTTACACAACCACAGGCTAGGCACACGACATCTTTGGCAGCATTTCTCAGATAGCAGTCTGGGCATTCCCAAGAACCTTCTTCTGGTTTGAAAAGCTGGGACAAAGGGATTTGGCCTTGAGCTTCATCTGCTTTGGGAGCGGTGCAGGTATTGCAGGTGCTACTTGCAGTCTCATTTTTAGAGAGACAGGTGGGGCATTCCCAGGTGTCCTGGGATGTTCCTGGACTATCTCCGGCCTGCTTTGGAGTTTCCTTTTGACATTCTTCAAACACTTTCTTAAACTTTTGGGCTATTTCTTTGTTACCAAATCTAACAGCAAGCTTTTCTGGTTTCATCTCATCATCTTCCATATTGACAGCGTCCCAGACCCAAGAAGTTTCTGATGATTGAAGAACCTGGAGTTTCATGTCTGGTGTGATGAGGTGGTTAGCACACACCTTCAAGACTTGGTCTCTGCGCATGAGAATTCTATATTTGCCAGTCTTGAGATTCTTCAAAATCTTCATTTCCCCCCTTCCCTTCTCTTTCCATTGTTTTCCTTCAGAATCATATCTGAAGAGCTTGGCCTTTGAGGAGAACATCACTTCTTCATCCTCTTCACCAGTTTTCAAATCTGCCAATTCTGGGAGAGGCACTACAGGTTGGAATTCTGCAGTTGGTACAAACTCCTCCACAGCGTCATCCTTCTTCTCCGGTGTAATGTCTCCTTGGGGCTGGACCTTGACAACAGGAGTAGTAGCAACTGTCAGAGTGACATGGGGCTCACTTTTAGATTCCTTCTTTTCTTCTAAAATGATTGCTCCTGTGGATTTTGGGGTGGTGGAGAAAGAAAATTTGGAAAAGGGATTAGCTTTGGGTTCTGTAGGTTCTTGTTTTGTGGATTTGGAGGACAGTTTAATGTCTCTCCCACTTACAGGAGTTGTCTCTGTAGAAAGAGCAGTCGATACGCTTTCATCTTTTCCTGGGGTGGATAGTGCAACACTTTCTTTAAAGCCAAAGGAAGACATAGCTCCAAGAAGGCCCGTCTCAGTTTTAGGTGTGGAGGAAAACTGACCAAATATGGATGAGCCTTGTCCAAACACTGGTGGAGTGGCCTGACCAAATATGGGTTGCACTTTCCCAAATAACAGAGGTGGTTGCTGATCCCTTTGCTGGTGTTGAGGGAACTTTTTCTGAAGTTAGATCACCACTTGGTTTACTACCACTGGCCTCTCCAAAGATGGGAGTTTGGCCAAAAATGGGCTTATCAGCACTTGAAACTATCTGTCCAAAAATGGGCTTGCCGACACTTGAAGCTGTCTGTCCAAAATAGGCTTGTCTGCACTTGAAGCTGTCTGCCCAAAAATGGGCTTGTCAGCACTTGCCATCTGCCCAAAAATGGTCTTGTCAGCACTTGAAGCTGTCTGCCCAAAAATGGGCTTGTCAGCACTTGAAGCTGTCTGCCCAAAAATGGGCTTGTCAGCACTTGAAGCTGTCTGCCCAAAATGGGCTTGTCAGCACTTGAAGCTGTCTGCCCAAAAATGGGCTTGTCAGCACTTGAAGCTGTCTGCCCAAAAGTGGATGACTGAGATGTAGGCCCAAAGAATACAAATGGAGAATCGGAAAGAAGTGGCTTTTCAGGAGGTGGATGAATTGCTAAAACTGGTGGTATATCCGGGCCCGGATTTAAATTTGGTGGAAATAGTTGTGGACCATAATTGGACTTAGTTTTCCCTGTTGTAAAAGGACATTTGGGATAGCCAGGCTTGTCACTTGTAGTTTCTGAGGTTGCAAAGGATGACTGGCCAAAGATGGGCTTGTTGGCTAAAGCACCAAATGGTGAGGTTCCAAAGATTGGTTTGTCACTGCTGGCTGGTGGCTGACCAAAGACAGCAGGTTTCTCACTCATAACTGGTGTTTGTCCCAGTAAAGGCTTGTTTGATCCAAATAGGTTTTGTCCAAACAGAGGTTTTGAATCAGGGGAAGAGGTTGCTTTGGTAGCTGCCAACTTAGCAAAGACATCTCCACCTTCCCTAGATGTCTCTCCTCCTCCAAATGAGAGTTTGGCAACTGTGCCAGAAAAGGGAGAGTCAGAATCTTTCTTTTCATTGGGCCTGAAAGAGTTGCAACCCTCACAGATGGTTTTGTCATCGGAGTGGCTGCGGTGACACAGCTTGCAGGTCCAAGATTTACTTAGAGCTGCGGCCACCTTGAGAGGGGAGGCACCAGGTTTGGGGGTGGTGCATGCCACACAGGAGATCTGACCTTCAGAATTGTTGAGCAGGCAAGTTGGGCAGTTCCAGCTCCCTGGCTTAGGCAAGAATGCTGGATCAAAGCTGGTTGGGGGAAGTGACACTGGCTTCGTGGCAGCCGGGAGTGATGGAAGGAGCTTCCTTGATGGCTGCAATGCATTTGTCAACAGCTTCTTTGAAACCTATGGCCAATTCTGCTGTCTTGAACCGGATGCAAAATCTTTCCTGTTGTACCACCTCATCTGCATAATCTTGTGCTGCCCAGATCCAGGCTTTATCGTTATTGCTCATTGACATCAGTTGCATCTCCTCATTGATGCAGTGGTTGGCACAGATTTTAAAGACCTGGTAACAAACACAGTTAGCAGGTGAGAATGCAGCAGGCTGAAAGGTTTCCACTTACTTGGTCTCTTCTCATTACAAGCCTGTACTTCCCAGATTCATTCTTCAGGATCTTTACTGTGCCAACTCCCCTCTCCTTCCATTCCTTGTCCACCATTCGGAAAAGCTTTGCTCGCTCTTCAAATATAACCTAAAAAAATAAAAGGATACTGTGAGAATTTTGTGTATAAAAAAAAAAGAAAATACAATAATCATATACAAGAATGTTGAATATTTTTCCAATTGGTGTAATATAGAATATGGGCTTGGAGAAAAATTGGAGCTGAGACACTAGGTAAGTTGTCCTTTGGCCAAGGACTTTAAGAATGGGTGGTTCGATAATCTCTAAGAATGGTCTATTTAAGATGATGTACCATCAAAAAACTGGGTACCATTTGATTCTTGCCAATGATTGATTGGTTTTATATTAAGCCTGAGATCCTGGGGAGAGATTTCCTCACAAAACATTAAATAACCACATCAGTATCAAGGTGGTAAAGAAACAACTTAAATCAATGTTGTTGTTTCTTATCCCCTTGTGGAAAGATTACACAAATTCCATGAGTTCATGATCTCATGGAATGGGGTATAGGGGTGCAGCTTTCGTTGATCATGGCACCATGATCCTACATGTGCCTACACACAGTCTGACTTTGCCTTTAGTTTGAGGCCGTTCCTAACATGGAAGCCTTTGCTGCCGACTCTAAAACAAGTACAGACACAGCTCCTCTGTATTCCTGAAGTGGGACCATTGCTGAGGTCCATCAACCGGATCAGTTGAACTCAAGATTTTTATACATATAAAAATACATAACAATAAGATTGCTATTGTTGAGTGTCCAGGTTGAGTTGGACTTTGGTGACTTTATGGGCAAATATTTTCAAATTTGGCGTAAAGAATAGTAGGAATATAACTTTTAGTTCTGGTAAAGATAAACCTGTGTTTTACAATATTTAATACTAAAAAAATAAAATGTAAAGAAAGTTCTGTATAATTCCTTAAAGATATGCTTAGGTGAATCATATTTATAAAATCAGAAAATTATAGATACAGTAAACAAAAAGCTATGTCAAACAGACTTTTAAGAGAAAACCTGTCAACTGTGGAAAGTTGAAAAAAGCTGTTTTGGTGTATCCCAGAGTCTCCAAATAACTTACACTTTCCTCCTCCTCCCCAGTGTGTACATCCACTTTGTCAGGCAAGGGCACCAGAGGTTTGTAGTCGGGGAAGGGGTCGTGGCTTGGCTCCTGAGTGTCCGACACCTCGGAGTCCATCCTCTGTCTCTCGGACTTCTGTGGAGGGCTAAAGAAGGGGGCAGGCTGCAGGGGGGAGGTCTGTATGGGGGCCGGGAGGGTAGAGGTGGATTGGAGGAAGGATGGAGGCAAGTTGGCACCAGGGGGAGAGGAGCTAACCACCGGCATGGGGATTTGGAAAGAATGAGGCTTGGATGTGGGAGTGAAGGCCTTGGGTTCTGGAGGCGGGGGGTAGCTGGAGGCTGGCTGGAACTGGAACTGGGGGAGCTGCTGGCCCTCAGTGAAGTGAAGCCCTGCAGAGCTCAGAGGAGGGTAGCAGGAAGAACGCTGTGGGGGCGGCCTGGGAGCCAGAGGCACACCAGGGTAATGGTGGTAGGTAGGGGGTGGGCACAGAGGACTGTAGCCCAGGTCAGGACCAAGGTGGGGCGCCCCTGGAGGAGGGTAGTTGGGCCTGTACTCAGGGGGCAGCATCATGGTAGCTCCATTGTGGTACATCCAGTCGTGACCCCCAGTCTCATTCAGCTCCTCATCCGCAAAGTCATCCAGGTCGTCCTCTAAAGGCATCTTGCCAACCTTCTTCAGGGAGTTAGCCAGGTCCCTCAGGTCCGTCAGCTGAAGCTGCAACACAAGCCCTTTCTTTGACACAAGCCTGGTATGTATTACCATTCAAATCTCTCTCTTTTCTGTTGTTGTTGTTGTTTCTTATCCCCTTGTGTAAAGATTACACGAATTCCATGAGATCTCATGGAATGGGGTATAGGGGTGCAGCTTTCGTTGATCATGGCATCATGATCCAGGAACACTTTGGTGAACGTCTGACTTTGCCTGTAGTTTGAGGCCATTCCTAACATGGAAGCAGACGCCTTTGCTGCCGACTCTAACATGAGTACAGACGCAGCTCCTCCGTATCCCTGGAGTGGGACCCTTGCTGAGGTCTATCAACTGGGTCAGTTGAAGTCAGGATTTTTAAAGAGGTCTACTCCTCTTCTAACAATGCTGCTGTTGGTCCGCGACTGCTTATTCGTCAGAGTTATTCAGCTTGTTTCATGCTGGCCTTCATATCTGAAGGTCGTTCCCCTATCCGCCACCTGGGGACGCGCCCTATAGCAGTCAGCTCTGCTCTTTTCTGGGTTGGAATAGAATCATTTACTACTTCAAGTAATTGGACTAGTGATCTGTGAACATGAAGATATTACTTCAATAATTTCATTTCGTGAATATAGGTGGGAGCTTTAATTGCGCCTATCTTTATTTTATGCATAACTGCCAGTGTTTCAATTTTTTTATGGTAGAGCATTGATCAAGGCAAATAATTTCATGTAATTCTATTGTCCCTTCAAAGCTTATGTCTATAGTTTGATAAAATACCACATAACCAAGATTCACCCCTACAGTGTTGGATATATAAGTCCAATACAATAGTAGAGCTCCAAGAAGGTGGTATGGTAGGTTTAAGGGGAAAAACTACTGAGAGGGTTCACCACCGATGAGCAAAGCCCTCCTAATATTTTTTTATTAAAGTTAAGGAGAGTAGGAGGTGCATTTTATTTAAAAAGAAAATTCCAAGCCTTAATAGTTTCATTTCTTGAATATAGTTAGCATGTTATTTCTCAATAGAAAGTTTGAAAAAGAAGATTGATATCATACCACATACATAGAGAGAGCTGTGGCACTTCAAGTAGGAAGAACCATAAACAAAGATTAAAGGAGGCAAGGGTAAGTGATATTCCAAAAATGCACACACAAAGAGAAATTTGTGAAAGTGGACAGCAACACCAGGACTTACCTCCACTTGAACAATTGAGGAGGAGATCTGCTTGATTTCTTCTAGGATAGCCTTGGTATTGTCCACAAGGCATTTGTTCTGTTCTATGAGAGTCTTGTTCATGGTTTCTTGGGATATTGTAAGGGCTTTCAGCTGGGATTCCAACTTATCCATGTTTGGCTTGCGAGGCTGGCCACAATACAAGCAGGGTTAGATATGGGGGGGTTCCCTCATAGGTAGCACCAAGTAGGAGATATCTCAAACTTATTGGGAAGGGGGAAGCACATGCAGCAAAAATAATTATAGAGTGGATTTAAAATTAAAACATTTGAAGTTTTAACTCTATTACAACGTGTAAGCTATTAAAAGAAAACTGTTAAGCACTGAAGTACACCTAAACCTGTCTATAGCGCCCCCTCTAAATAGCGCCTTCCTCTCTATAGCACCCGATTTTAAACATTAAAATGTAAACATTTTACATTAAAAGTGACCTGTCTATAGCGCCCCCTCTCTATAGCACCCTATAGACAGGTTTAACTGTATTAGGATAACTGTTTTTATGGGAACAGTGAATTTATGCCATATATGTAGGAAACTGAGTAGATATAAATGGATTTATTTTAAAGTTTACAATTTAAAAACAAAATTAAAAAGAAAGAGAAAGTAAAAAGTCTTATTCTTCGGTTGTCATCGTAAGCGCGTCTTCTGCTCTTCTTGATTCCGTGTTGCCAGCTTCTTCCTAATCAAATCCTACATTCGGCCGTCCTGAACTTCATCCGCCTCGGATAGCTCACTAGGATATTCATCTCGTGTGAACCATGGTTTCATTAAGTCAGCACTGCAGCTTGTTCTGTTAGGCACCTCAAAATCAGCAAATTTCTCAACATTATACCGGTCATTTGGTTTGATCTTAATTACTTTGTATGGACCAATATACTTGGGGTATAATTTAGACTTTGTAGCAAACCGAGTCTTCTGAATGACAACTAGGTCTCCTTTCTTATAGACAAATGCCTTTTTTTTTTTTTCTAATTGAACGTATTCCTATTTTCTTCTTGAATCTTCAAAATTTCCTGCTTTGCCGTTTTCTTTTAGGTCTCTTTCCTTATCAAATGTTAAAGCTAGTTCTTCTATCACTTCCAAAAGACGTAGGTCTTCTTCTTTTCTCATCTTTACTCTGACTAAAGTTCAAATGATTACATTCTATTGCTTCTCTGGTGCGTACTGTTTAGAGATTTCTGAAGTTTCCTAACATGCTTGTGCCATTCTTGTGGGTTATCAATTGACAGTTTAGTGAGTACGGAGACAATTGTACGGTTAATTCTTTCTACTTGACCATTTCCTCATGGAACTCCTGTTGTGACGCAGCAATGTTCTATAGACTCCTCTTTGCAATATTCTTTAAAGTCATTAGAAGTGAATGCTGTTCCTTGGTCAGCAATTATTCATCTTGGATTACCAAAGATTTGTTGTTGACATTCTAATTTCTGAATAACCTCGCTTATTCTGGTTGGGTATATCTAGGTGAACTTAGTGAAACCATCAGTGATGACTAACAAATAGTTGTAGTCCTTCCTAGTAGATGCCAAAGGTCCAAGATGATCAATATGATATGTGTCGAGGGGAGTGTCACCTTTGGAGATTGGGTGCAACATTCCCTCTTGCTTTCCATGTTTCCTATTTGATAAAATGCATGGTACAGTAGAACCCCGCTAAGACGAACCATGGATATAACGAACCTTCCCTTATAACGAACCCATCGAAAATCCCAATTCCATTCCATTAAAATTACCATCGCTATAACGAACTTTTCACTTTTCAAACTAGCGAACTATCGCTATAACGAACCCAATTTTGGTCCCAAAATATTAAATTCTATCAAAAATACCATGCTTATAACGAACTTTTAATTTTAATTCTAAAATTCCAAAATTATAATTTTCAAAACTAATTAAAATTTTGTGTGAGCTCTAGCTCACAGATCGCAATTCAAAACAAAGAATTTAGCGACATTGTGTGTTTTTATTTACGTTCTATTTTTATACTGCGCACTTTTATAAATTTTTCATGCCTTATTGAAAACTAAATTTCTTAACTCTACATTAGGAAAATTCCTTAAAACATGATTAAATTATTAAAACCAGTTTTAAAAGATAATGGAAGTGCCAAAGAAAAAGTCGCTCGTACCAAGATATCACTTGAAAAGAAATTAACCATCATAAAGCTATTGAGAGTGGTACATCGCAAGCGGAACTTCGGAAGAAAATGAAAATGAGCAAAAGTAGCATTTCTACGATATGACAAAAAAGAAGACTATAAAAAAAAATGCTACAAAGATGAATCAATCCCAACTATTGCCGCTATCGTCAGTGTCATTATACACTTTTAGAAGAAGCCTTGTATACGTGGTTAGTACAAGCTAGGCTTCATTTTAAAAAATGATTTCTTTGCTAGATATGAAACCAAATTTTTGAGGAATATGTTAAAGCAGAAAAAAATAAGACTTCTTCAAGTAAGCCTTTGTATCCTATATTGTAATATAATAATATTTATTTAAAATATATTTTTATACCTTTTAAAATATTATTAATAAAGTTTTTATTTAATTTTTATAAATAAGGTATACTTTTCTTGGATTTTTTTGACATATGGGGGGCAGGTTGCATTTATACTAATTAAATTATCAGAGGAACTGATCAAAAAGGCAATATTTTCACATGATTTTGTTTTTATTTTAATATACAGCTTTAATATATAGAAATAGGTTAATTTAGGGGGAAAAAAGCAGCCAATATTAAGAGGTAGCCTTTTTTTTTTTGTGCATGCCCTTTAATTATATCCTCAAAAAAAAATTTAAATACCCAAACCGTGGCTATAGTGAACCGTGGCTATAGTGAACCAAAAGTCCCGTCCCAATGGGGTTCACTATAGAGGGGTTTTACTGTATATAGTTCTGAATGTACTTTTGATCTTGCTTTTCAAATCTGTTATATAGTATTCTTTTTTAAGCAATTCAAAATTTTTCTGGACGCCAAAATGTCCTTCTTCATGGGCTAACTTTATAATTTCCATTTCCATTCCTTTGGGTATGACCAGTGTTCTATTCCCTTCAACTTCCTTCCTAAGTAAATTGTTCTCTTCAAAATAACCATCATATGCTTGTTTTTCCTTCACAATTACTAAGAGAGCTTTGATCAAAGGATCTCTGCCTTGAGCATTTATTATTTTTTCAAAAAGTGTGTGTGTGTGTATCAGTTTGGATCATCATTGAAACTGCTCAGTGCATCTACATGTTTCATTCCACTTCCAGGCCTGTGTTCAATGGTATAGTCTTCAAGTAATAAGGCCCATCTGGCTACTCTTGTAGTCAGTCCTTTTTATTCAAGGTCATGATGAAAGCTGAACAATCTGTTAAAATTTTGAATTTGATTCCTAAAAGATACAGTAAAACCCCTCTATAGTGAACCCCAATGGGACAGAGCTTTTGGTTCATTATATCCACGGTTTGGCCATTTTTTTTTTAACTTTTCAAAATTTTTAGGCCGTATAATTAAAAAACAGCCATACAAACAGGAAAAGGCAGCCACTTAATAATGGTCCCTTTGTTTTAATTCCCTAAATTGACCTATTATTTTACAGTAATTCTGAATATCAAAAGAAGTCATTTGATAATAGGTTATTCTTATCATTAGCATACATGTTTATATATAAACCTATGTATTATTTAAAAATTAAGCCAAATCCCCTAGGCAAAACCTTATTAATTATATATTTAAAAGGTATAAGAGTATTTTAGAACATCTTTCCCAAATAATATAATACTAAATTTATTTGAAAAATGTGTCTAATACTTTGTTATTTGAAAGTGAAAAGTAAAATTTGAAAATCAGAATTGTCTTAAAATATCGTTATTTCCATCAAAGGAATAAAGCTCTGTGTATTTTGAATCAATTGAGGATGAATCAAAAATCGGCCGTGAAACAAGTTGATACGATAGCGCGATCGGTAAAATTGCGACTAAAAAACGCCAATTTACAAACACAAAATTTTAGAACGCCATTCTTTGTTCCATTTCTTATTTTGGAAGCCATTTGTATTTTTCTTCTATTTCAAAATTGTCAAATGCAAAGATATTCTATTAAATAAAAGTATAATGTGTAAAAATTTATACAACATACAGCAAAAATAGAATGGAAATGAAAACAAACAATGCCTCTAATTTTTTGTTTTGAAATCGCAATCCGTGAGCTGAAACATGCTCAAAATTTTGTTGCTTTAATTTTTTTTTTTAAATCACAATTTTAAGTTCGTTATAAGCCTAGTATTTTTAATAGATTTTATCATTTTGGGACCAAAAATAGGTTCGTTATAGGGGTAGTTCGTTATTTTAAAAATCGCAAGGTTCGTTATAACGATGGTATTTTCAATGGAATGGAATTTGGAATCGCCGTGGGTTCATTATAGGGGAAGGTTCGCTATATCCAGGGTTTGTATTAGCGGGGTTTTACTGTATATTCTGAACTTCTTTACTGCTTCTACTAGTGCTAAAACTTCAAGTTCATAGCTACTATATTTTTGTTGGGATTCATTAGTTTTCTTGCTCATGTAGTGGACTGGATGCATTTTTTATCAACATCTTCTTGGAGGAGAATTGCTCTGAATCCAACTTGCTGTGTGTAATTCAGTTCTTGCTCCTACTTGATAGATTTTCAATACAGGTTTATTTGTTAGGATGTTTGAGGTCTTTAAAGGCTTGCTTCTGATCTGGTCCCATCATGAAATTAGCATTAGTCTTTAGCATGTCAGAGAGTGGTTTTACTATTATGGAATAGTTTTTGATAAACTTCCTGAAGTAACCTGTAAGACCAAGAAATCTTTTGACGGCTGCGACCTTATCATTAGAGGGTCTGATAACTCCATCTTTGATTTCATGTCCTAAATAAGTAATTTCACTTTTAAGAATCTGACATTTCTCCCAGTTAATTTGAAGTCCATATTCTTCAGCACGCTTTAAGACATGTTTCAGATGTTTGAAAGCTTCTTCTGCATCATTAGCTGGAATTACAATATCATCTAAATAAGTCAATACAATCCCTTTTTGAATTTATTCATCAAATATTGAGTTGATGAATCTCTGAAAGTTTTGCTGGTGCATTGCAAAGTCCAAAGGGATTTTTCAAAAATTCATATTGCTCTTTAGGCAATACAAATGATGTTAGCTTACGACTATCTTCTGCTACTGGAATATGAAAAAATACATGTTTTTAGATCTATGGTACTAAAAAGTCTTGCTGCTTGCAGTTTATCTATCTGGTCTTCAATAAGTGGCAGTGGGTATCTATCCTTTACAGTTTCTTTGCTTAGTTTTCTATAATCACCACAAATTCGGGTCTTTCCATTTTTCTTTTTTACAAGTACATTCGGACTTGCATATTCAGAGTTGCTTCTTTGAATTATTCCTTGTTTTAGCCATTCATCAATTTGTGCATCAACTTCCTGAGCTTCCTTTTGAGAATTTCTTCTAGGGTGTTGTACAATGCAACCTCAGTTTTCAAAATTATTTTTGTTTCAATGGAGGTTGTCTTTATTTATATAATTCTTTTGAATAGATAAAATGACTTTAGCCAATTGTGGGTCAGTGATATGTGCTAGATCAAGTGGACAGCTCTCAGTATGGAAAACATCTCCATTTGTCCTATCCAATCATCTTGAATTGGCTCTGTATGTTGTCACCAACAACTGAAAAATGCACTTCTTTGAGCATTTCATCTCCTATGATGACCTCAACCTTCATGGAATCTTCTGGCACAATATTGAATATGGTCACAAATAGAACATCATCAATTTTAACATCAGCTTTGAACTTTCCTAGCAGCTTAACACGTTTATTGCCAATGCCAGATATGAATCTATTATCAGCATCAAAACTTGATGATCCTATGGCAAGGTACTGGTCGATTCGAATTAAATTCAATTGACATCCTGTATCTATAAGTGCTTGGAGTTGGTCATTAATTTTTATGTCTTTGTACATCCGTCCTTTCTGTGTCGTTTCAACCAAATAATTTTGTTTTCATCATGTGGCTTTGTTTGCAATTGTTTCACCAGGGCGTTGGCATTACTTCTAGTTGGACACTGATTTGCTATGTGGCCAAAAGAATTACAATTGAAGCATTTTTTCCCCAAATCTTTAAATCTACACTCACGTGAAAGATGACCTCTTTTACCACAGTTGAAGCACTTTGATTCCTTATCATCAATTGGCTTTGGGATCACTTTGCTTATTGGGCTATTTGTCTTAGATTTAGATTTAATCATTTCATAATTCTTTTATTTAATTTTAGAGTCTGAATAGGATGTAGAGCCATATAATATGGACTTGTTTAATTCTTGGTCAGGAATTCCATCAATCAAATATTGAATTATTACTGCTTCCTCAAGATTGCCTTGACTTCCAAGTTCTCTCATATTTAAAAAATATTCATAGTAGATTTCGTATTGTTGATTTTTTCTTTTAGTTAAAAGAATATGAATATTCCTACTGTCAATAGGGTTGTCAAATTCATTGGTGATTGCCTCTTTAAGGTCTGGCCAAGTTGAGACGGTTGGTTGTGACCTCAATAATAATTTGGCTACTCCAGTAAGCAACGTTTTGGCAACCACTAAGGTGTGAAGATCTGTCCAACCAAATAAGATGGCATTATCATCTATTTCTTGCAGCCATTTTTTAATTGGAACCTCTGAACCATCAAATTCTGGAATGCCTTCAATGGCTTCTTTAAAGAACATAGCATTTCCACTTTGATGTGACTTCTTCACTTGTTATTTTAAAATATCAATTTTTGTTTCAAATCTTCAATTTCATTTAATTCAACCTTTACTTTCGTCATTTTAAAAGCTAAAATGTCTTCTTTGGTGATAGAATAACTTCAATCAAATGATCGTGATGTAAACAAATCGCCGTGGGCTTTAAATTTAATAATGAAAATAATACTTATAATCAATTAAAATATATGTTTAAAATATACTTCTGTTTAATATCCTTAAAAATTACACTTACGTTTTATTTAAAATATTATTATTACTTCAACTGAATATCTTTCTTCTTTTTTTTCTTTCTTTCTTTTGTTTAGCGTCATCGTTCTTTGTCTCTGCGTTGTTTGTTTTTACGTCGTTTGTAAAACAAAACAAAATCCAAATAATTGACTCTCGATCCCGGACGAGCCCCCAAAAATTTGTAGGAAACGGAGTAGATATAAATGGATTTATTTTAAAGTTTACAATTTAAAAACAAAATTAAAAAGAAAGAGAAAGTAAAAAGTAGTATTCTTCAGTTGTCATCGTAAATGCGTCTTCTGCTCTTCTTGATTCAGTGTTGCCAGCTTCTTCCTATTCAAATCCTACATATATAATAGCAAAAACCTCCAATTTAATGATGGTGTGATTAGACCACCTATAATACATTAAAATGGACCTCAATTTAACAACCAACCAAGAGAGACAAGTGATTCTGAATTTTCATTATCCCAGAAAAGGGGTCGGTGGAAGGATGATCTAAACCTGGGATCGAATCTCACTTTGGGCCCTTTTTTTTTATAATTAATTTTTTTTTAAATGCTCCAATGACCCCCAAATTCTTGCAAAAGTCCAACCCCACCAGCAAGTGCAAGTAACCAAACGGGGCTCTGGCACATTTGTAAGTGCAAAAGTCAAACTGCTTTTCAAGTGTGTAGATATGTAGTGCACTTACAGTAAAAGCAGTCGCCAATTTCTTACCCACCATGATTATCATGGTCTGTACCACGTGTACTAGGGTTAATAAAAATTTTGAAAATTATCCCAGAAATATTCACTTTTCCTTTAAACATTCTTATTCCTCTTCTTTTTTTTTTTTCCATTTGTTAGTATTAAGAGATTCAATTTTTTAAAAATGGATAATGGAAAGGGTGTGAATATTTTGTGCTAAAAATGTTACCCTTATTTGAAGAGAGAGCTCATCAAATTTACCTAAAATATTTTGTTGGTCTCCTGATTATTGTGAAACCAAAGTTGTACTGTGTGGTGTATAAAATACTCCAAGGAATCAGAATTTAGGTTCATTAGTCTTGTTGTTGTTGTTTCTTATCCCTTTGTATAAGGATTACATGAATTCCATGAGTTCATGCTCCTCGAGCTATTTTATGATAAGCAGCAGCTTCTCCCAAAGGTCCTGTTTAGTGCATCTAATGCAAGCCAAAATGTGTTCTGGAGCTGCAGGTGCCAAGCTACATTTTGGGCAAGTGGGGTAGATTTAGTTGGTATTTTCCATCTTCAATTGCCTGTTCTTTGTTGAATTATAGTCAGTTTAAGTATTGGGCTTTTAAAAAGGGGTGAATTAAAGAGGTTATACTGTAAGTGTAGAGAGGTTACCCTGGAAGGAGGGGTGTAGTAGCTCTGGGAGATGTTCTTGGGGCAGGAGGACTGAGTGGGGGAGGCGGCCACAGATTCCTCTGTGGTGTCGTCACTGCCTGCATCCACCACATGCCTGCCTCCCTGCCTGGCCTCTAGCTCCTCCAGCATCCTGGGAACCTCTTTGTTCAGATGGTGGTCTGGGTCCCCTCGGAGCCGGTCCAAGGTCAGATACAGGGAGTTCCTCGCCCGGCTCAGGAGCTCTGCAGACTTCTCCTGACATCCACCAGGCTTGGATTCCAGTTGTTTCAAGCACTGCCACCACTTTGGATCAATACAAGCAGGCATGCAGAGGTTTTATTTTTTAGGAAATACCTTCAGTAACTGTGATTCACACATTGGAAAGACCAAACTGTTTCACTATCTCTAGTTCAATTGGTGAGAACTAATGGGGTTTTTTTTTTTCAGAGAATTTTATCAATTAAAAATATCTGGATTCGACATTTAGGATTAATGACTACATTCCCAATTATAACTCTACAGCACAATCTTTCTACAGTATTAAATACCTTTTTGTATAATACACCCAAAATCGTCTACACACTGAATATTCAATAACATTGAAGTCATTTCAGCAAGACAAACTGTGTGGCACAGTGAATACTGATTTTGATGGTCACAAGATAACAAGGCTGGTGTATATGTACAATTGTCTTATTTAATTTTGTTAGTTACAATTCAAGTGGTTCCATAAGTAAAGTAAAAATTTGTTACAACTGGTTCTTGATCAATTATATTATAGCAGAGGAAATTTTTGAAAAAAACAGGACCTGTAAAAGTAAGATTTTTTTTTTTGTAATTATTATCATTATCCCTAGTATACATGGTACAGGCCATGGTAATCATGGTGGGTAATTGGCGACTGCTTTTACAGTAAGTGCATTACAAGTCTACACATGTGAAAAGCATTTCAACTTTTGCATTTACAAATGAGCCAGAGACCCGTTTGGTTACTTGCACTCGCTGGTGGGGTTGGACTTTTGCAAGAATCGGAGGATATTGGAGCTTTTTTTTTTTTTTTTTAATTAGAAAAAGTACCCAATGCAGGATTCAATCCTGGGTCGTAGTGGTCAAAAACCAACAGTTTAGACCACCCTTCCACCGACCCCTTGTAAGGAATAGTGCCCAAGTCCAATAGCAATAAAACAAAGTTTTGCTGTATTAAATTCTTGACTGGTTATCCAACTTGCTAGTTTTATTAAAGGACACCTTCAGAGAACAATTAAACTCCTCAAGTTTTGCTATTTCTCCTGGACACAGGATATGTCCACATCTGTGTACAGTCAAGATTACTACACAGCTTACTTTACTTCCTAAGATATAACAAGTCTACAATAAAATGTCTCCTAGAAGGCAAGTCCTTTCACAATGCTGTATTTTGTAGGCTAATTAATATTTTTACTAAAAAGTAAATGGTTCTATTATTTTTTGACAGAACATTTTGGATACCCTGAAATGAAAGTTACTCTTGTAGAGGCCACCTTCCAAGGCACATAAAGTTGCCCCAGTTATCAAAATGCCTACTATATTCAGTTTATCTTGTCATATGCATCATGTAGCCACCCACCCCTACCATTACAATTTTACCAGCAACCAAAGTTTTTAGGCTTCTTAAACCAGTTTTGTGATTCGTTTTCTAGCCTCTTGATAAGGTACAATTGGGATTAAAAGATTAAATAATGCTACAGGTTTCTGGTGATGATTTTATCTTTATTAACATAATCTCAAGCTTTCAGGCATTTCTGCCCTTCTTCAAGAGTATATAAACGTATAAATGCCGTTAAGATGCTAACTGATTAATATATACATTTAAATATAAGGATGGGGGTCGGTGGAAGGCTGGTTAAACCATTTGGTTTTGGTCCACTACGACCTGGGTTCAATTCCCGCATTGGATACTTTTTTCTGTTTAAAAAAAAAAATGCTCCAATGGCCCCTGGTTCTTGCAAAAGTCCAACCCCACCAGCGAGTGCAAGTAACCAAACGGGGCTCTGGCATATTTGTAAGTGCAAAGTCAAACTGCTTTTCACATGTGTAGACATGTGGTGCGCTTACAGTAAAAGCAGTCGCTAACTACCCACCATGATGCGTGTACAGGCATAAGGATAGATTTTGCATATTACTTGATGTTGGAATATATATATTATATAAATAATAAAAAGATATTTTCTGCTGTATTTTTGATCACCTTGGGGATTATGCTATGGAGTTATTTGTTGGTTCCTTTTAGTAGTAAATGGTATTGGTGATGCAGTCGTGGCAAAATCTTGAAAGGATAATACTAAAAATAGTTTTGATCAGAGATTTCTTTAATTGAACTAAAGGAATATATAAAAAACATGGTTTGATAAAAGTACTGACTGGCTTAAGGCGTAAGAATAAAAAATGAAATACTTATTTACATAATGTACAAAAGTTTTGAGCCGGCCACCGGTTAACAACAACAATTAGTTTTTTTTTTTTTTTTACCTCTGGCGGTCGATTTATCAGAGTATTTGAATCTATGATATATAATTTTAAATAAAATAATATTTTAATATAACATAATTTTAAATAAAGTATTTTAATATAACATATATATATATTTTATTATTCAGTTAGTTTGTATATATGATAGGAATGAGAGCATGTAGAGTCCAGAGAATGGATCCATCCCATTGTATGGGAAGCCCCCAGCACTCACCTGAGCCTCGTAATAGGAAGCATGTGGAGAAGACAGTTTGTCAAACTTGGCTGCAGCCTCCTCCAGCCGGCCCTGGTTCATGGCATAGAGGGCCAGGTAGAGCTCCCCTTCATCTCGCAGAGCTGCCAGCTCCTCAGGTCCTGGGAGGGATGCTCCAGAGGGGGGGAATAGGGGGTCCCGGGGCTTACGCAGGGTGCCTCCCTTCTCCAACTTTGCCACTAGCTCCAGGGCTAGCTCCCAGTAGTGGGCTGCCCTGGCCTCCAGAGCTGTGGTGTCCTTGCCCTGCTCCTTGGCATCTGTCACCTACACAACTCAAGTCAAGTTTCCCATTCCACCTTTTTTTCTATGCAAAACATGCTTATTAGTGCTGTCCCTTTAAGGTAGTCAGGATCCCACTTATAACTCCGCCTTTGCTGGTCCCAAGCCCGGATGAAAAAGGAGGAGGGGGAGCAGTACAAGCTCACTAAAAAACCTGCTCTCAGCTGGCCCGGCTGATAGTACCCTGTAAGGGCTCCTAATCCAGGGATACAGGATGAGCAGCGTTTGTACTCCATGTTAGGAGCGGCTACACATGGCGTCTGTTCCTCATGTCAGAGGCGACCATTTTTTTGGAGCTAAGTCGGCCTGCCACTGAGTAGTGCTCCCAGTCTTAATGACAAAGGCATTCTACTTCCCCAGTCATGATGGTTGTCAAGTCTCAAGCTTTACAAGTTTGAAACCCTAATATTATTGAGTGGAGATAAGAAACAAGAAGAGGAGGATCCCACTTAAAGATGACCTCTTTATTAACACTTTGGACCTGAAGGACGTTGCTTTGCATACTCAAGCACTTTTGGATTAAAACACATTTTCTTTGATTTATCACCTTGGTGGATTGCTGAAACTTTATACCATGCTGATGAGGGCCAACTTCTCAAAATGCATGTTTCTCCTTTAATTATTGAGACATCTGGTGAATATTTTGGAGTAAAAATAAATCAATCTTTAGGGCATAGATTTTTAGAGGGGGAGAGTTGTACAATCCGGAAGTAAAAAATCTACCACCTCAAACAATTTACTCTTTAAAATCACAAGCTCTTAAGAAATACAATATGTACAATAGCTCAAACCAACAGCTCAAGGCGCTACTTGAAGCTACTCGTGAGATTGTATTTGTCTATCCATCACACTCGATATGTAAATAATTCACAATAAACTTATCCCTTATATCATCATTAAGATCCAGGCCTACGTTTCTCATTAAAAACTTTTAATTCATATCTCTTAGCTTTCATGCAACAAAAGCTAGAGATATGAATTAATTCTTTTAAAAAGAAAGTTATTCGTTGAAGCCTGATACTTTTACCTTAACTATGGGGGTTCAGTGAAAGGATGGTTTAAACCGTTGGTTTTCAACCGCTACGACCCAGTGTTCCCGCACTTTATTCTGATTAAAAAAAAAAAAAAAAAAGATCCAATGGCCCCCTGATTTTTGCAAAAGTCCAACCCCACCATCGAGTGCAAGTAACCAAACGGAGCTCTGGCATATTTGTTAGTGCAAAGTCGAACTGCTTTTCACATGTGTAGATATGTGGTGCACTTACAGTAAAAGCAATTGCCTACTTCTACCCATCATGATTATCATGGACTGCACCATGTGTACTAGGGATAAGCAAAAAAAAAAAACTACTATATGTAGATAATCATCTTTTTAGGTGTTTGCCACATAAAATGTAGGTAGGGCCTTGAAGAAGAAGAGCTTAAATACTTAATTCCATTGGAATGAGTCATCACAAGAGCTGTATTACTCACCTTGTCGGCATACACCCGGGAGAGGTGTACCACCAGAGACACCTCCAGTCCGTGGTTCCCCACCCCGCGGACCACTTCCAGTCCTTGCTGTAAGATCCTTCGAAGACTGGACATCTTCTCTCTGTGACACCACTTGGCTATATCAACATCTCTAATACTGAGGAGGTTTATGGACTTATTACCACAATAGTAAACAATATCAAGTTTCTTTGCTTATTTCTAGGTCACAAGCTTTCGGGGGATCCACTTGATTTATCACTTTGCTTGATAAAGGAGACAACTCCCTTAAAAAAAAAAAACTGAAACTTATTGTTATATGAAAAAATAGTACAAATGTGATATTGTACTGGGATAAGGTGCATAAATTAAGAAAAAAAGGCATCTCCTTATCGTGCAACTGAAAGTTGCTGATGGCTTGCGCCATCTATCTATTCTAGAATAATTAGAAATCAACGAGAATAGTTGATATTTATTCCGATAGATGGCACAAGCCATCAGCAACTTTCAGTTGCACGATAAGGAGATGCCTTTTTTTCTTATTGTTATATGTTTAACCTTTTTTATTATGTGGGACTCAAAGAGCAAAGGCTGTTGTTGTTGTTTCTTATCCCCTTGTGTAAAGAGATTACACAATTCCAGGCTTTCTTTCTAAACAGTTCATTGAAGTGCTCATTGAGATGTCAGTTTCACAGTTCCACATTTACATGGATAATTACATTTTGTAAGCAAACTATTCTTAAAGTCACCAAATTTACCATTACAGAAAAATATCACACAAGCACCAGATCCTTAGAATACAAAGTTATTAAATATACCAATGATTCCTACTAAATATATACACCCCTGAAAATTGTTTTAAAAGAGTACTTTCAAATAGAATAACAAAATTATATTTTTAATAAAAAACCTCCTAGAATTGAACCCACGATCTAATATAGAGAAATTTGTTATTCAAAGCAACCTCTGAGCTAGGGCCAGACATGACAGTGTGAGCTCTAAATTAAACACTTCGATGTTAACTTAGGATTAATTAGAGACTCATTAACCTTCCAAGTTTGACATGTTGTCAACTAAGGAGTAGGGCTTAAGTTTGACTTGTGTTCTGAGTAGTACAATAATTTTTCTAAAGTTGTAGCACAATACCTGGCAACATTATTGACCAGGGAGTGGGCAGCCTCCCACCACACAGACTGCTGGGGAGTACACAGAGGCTGGGCTATGTCTGGGGGAACAGAGAGCGGGGCCTGAGCAGCCTGAGGGGCAATGAGGGCCCCACGCCGGTCCAAGGCAGCCTGAGCACAGTACATGGTGGCGTGGAGGAAGGTCTCCATGTCCAGCTGGCAGAGAGACTCCGGGCTGCCATTGCCCAGATTCCTGCAGGAATAGTGCAGGCTGCTGAAGAGCTGGAAGGGGAAGGGCAGGCGAGTGGCTGAGGTGCGGGCACTAAGGGCCAGCCACACCAGGTGGTGCAGTGAGGCAGCATGGACCTGCTGGGCCTCCTGGAAAGACTCCTGCAGGGAGGCCAGGTGGGGGTACTCCAGGGTGGACTCAGTGTAGGCCGGGTCTGTCAGGAAGAAAGATGTAGAGGACAGCTTCGGATTGCTGGACTCAAAGGTCCGGTGGTAGATCCTCTCCTGAACCTACACACACACACACCTTCCTTTGAGCAAGTCAACTTCTTGAGTGAGACTCTGGGAAAGCATAAATTTGTTTTCATGAGAACCTGGTGAATACACATTTGTTAATTGGAACTAAATTTGTTTTTCTAAGAAAGTCCCATTTGACTTCACTTATGCAAATAAATAGATTAAAAGAAGAGTGAAAATAATATGGCACTATATAGGCTAATGGATTATGGAAAAGATGCTGATGATGGGGAAAATTGAAGGAAGAATGAGGTGGTTGGAAGAAATCAAGGAAGCTACAAGAAGGTTACTAGATGAGCTGCGAGTGATGGTTAATTTGGGGAGATCCATAGTCACCAAAATTAAAACTTGACTTGATGGAAACTAACAAAAACAGTATAGAAAATATGATAATATAGAATTTGTACAAGTTTTACGAATAGTAAGCATATGTTTTCAGGAGTGATTAAAGTATTTTCTAGAGCGTGAACAACTGGTAAACAATCAACTATTGACTGCAAGTTACATTTAATGAGATTTGACAGCATTTAGATGCTCGAGGACTTAAAGTTTGATATTAGAGTGGTTGATACCTGAGGTATGCAGCATTCAGACTTGATCTTGGAGATCCAGAGGCGGGGGTCCTCGTGAGCAGCCAGGGTGTTGAGCACCAGGGCAGCTTGCAGGTGCCTGGTGACAGAGAGCCGGGTACACCTCCACCAGCAGCTGGTGGTGCTCCGAGGAGCTGTGGAACCAGGCCTCCTGCCCGATCCTGCCAGGCTTGAAGCAGTAGGCCACTAGCAGGAGACTGGCCCCCAGCCGCTGAATATCCCGGCCTCTCTCCCGTGTGCTCCCTCGCAGCACCAGGCCAGCCAGGTGGAAGTACAGCTGGCCCTTCATCTGGGTGAGGAAGTAAGGCCAGCCCTCATAGGCTGGTGGCTTGGTCTGCTGGTGGTGAGCTGCCAGGTATACCACCTGGTCCATCCTACATACACCCAACACTGGTCATTTACAAAAATAGAGCACACTTACCCAACAAACATAAAAGTTCCCAGGTGAACACCATACTCAATAATCTGCCCATATATACTTAAAGAGAGAAAAAGTGCACTTTGTTCCTCATAAGGGGCTATGTCTGAAAGAGGATCTGCTGGTTATTTACATGGTACACATGAAGAGCAAACATGGTTGTAGGGATAGCTTCTGTTCACTTACAGATGGAGAAGGGAGGAGGAGGAGAAGGAAGCCGAGCCCTTGTCAATTCTGGTTTGGGGCTCCGCAAAGGCCAGACTGACAGCCTTGTTGAGGATGTGCAGATAGTGGGTGTAGAAGGCCAGGTCCACTCTGGTGGCCTGCTTCTCAGCATAGGCCTGGCAACACCATTGTACATGATCCAATATATAATATAGTCACTTGAAACTACTATGAGGAATTGCTTCCTTCTTTGTTAACCTGCTAAACTGACAAAGCAATCCCTCAAAATATTTCAAATGAAACAATGAAAACTATTGCTCTATAATAGCAATTTTAAAGACCAAGCTAGCACACACCCACCTTGCAGATCTCCACCAGGAGGGAGTACCAGGCCAGGGAGGGGTCTGAATACTTCTTGTTCTCCTCCAGACCCAGGGTGTAGGCCTCCTGGAGCTTGCCCTGGCTGAGGTACAGCCGCAGGAGCTTGGACACCAGGACCAGACTAGGACTGGCAGCCTGCACCATCTTGCTCAGCTGCTTGCTTGCCACAACTACCCCACCACTCACCATCTCCGACTTGATCAGTCTCTCCAGCTCTTCCTGGTGGTTGGAACTCATGTTGGACCTCACCAGCACCTCCTGGGCCATACTTTGTTTAGTACCCAATCACACCAAAGACCCAGGATCAAATCCGAATGACATGAGAAGACAGGTTAGTACAAGGATTCAATCATGAAGGAAGAAAAATATGGGCATATTGGTAAAAGATCCAATACTTAATAAACTATATTTCTCCATTCATATAGTACTCTAAGATGTACTGTAACAATTTTTTCCATTGCAGTAAGGGTAGTAGAAATTGTTTGTTTATTTATTTATTTATTTTTTTTATTTATATATATTTTTTTAAGAATCCTACGCGTCTATAATAGTTTAGAATTTCCATAACAGATGGTGTGGTAATACATCATAGTATTAATAAACCAGTAAATCTAGAGAACATGCTTTTTGCTATATTTTATATAATATTTTACTTTCAAAGAAACTTTTATGGCTCTCCGGTATATCGTGAAGAGATTCAAAAGGTTAAATAGAAGAACATTCCCTAAAAAAAAAAAAACCTTTATATTCAAAGGTTTCTAGCTCCAGTGTATATATTTTGACAAACACTAAGATGATTGGATTTCAAGGATACGATGTCAAACATTTATACCTTACCTTCAGTTTAAATAGGACGTCGTTGTGAGGAAAGAGGTTTTCTCCTCTTGCTAACCAGTACTGGAACAGAACACAACAATTATCCCTCAAGATCAAGTAGCTACTTCATCCACTTGGTCAAATCTGATCTAAGAGGTGTTATTGTGAGCTGGCTTTAATGGAGGCTGCAGTTAAATTTTTACCTGAAGAAGGGTTGTTTAAAACCCAAAAGCTTGTAAACTCGTTAAAAGTGTAATAAGAAACTTATCCTCGGAGATTTATATTTGATTAATCTAATTCATACAGAGGATTATAATTCTAAAAAAAAAAAAAAATAGTTGAATTTTTTCAGTTAAAATCCCAAGTACAAGCCATTATAATCATGGTGGGTAGTTAGCAACTGCTTTTATTGGGTGCACCCCATGTCTTTACTGGTGGAAAGCAATTTGCCTTTTCTACTTACGAGTGTACCAGAACCTTATGCACACTTAATGGTTGGTTAACTTTCTCAAGAATCCCTCCCACATTGAAGCAATTTCTTCATAAAAAAAAGTACTAATGTGGGATTTAACCCCAAGTAGTGGCTCAACCAAACTCCATAATAAATATCATGTAGGTCAGCAATCATATATAGCCATCATGACTATTGGTAAATCAGATA
The DNA here is from genome assembly GCA_030710605.1 of Cordylochernes scorpioides. Taxonomy (NCBI): domain Eukaryota; kingdom Metazoa; phylum Arthropoda; class Arachnida; order Pseudoscorpiones; family Chernetidae; genus Cordylochernes; species Cordylochernes scorpioides. Next base: position 33,800,645 of record CP092877.1, read on the forward strand.
AGCCAACCAGTTTTATAAAGCTCAATATCTTTACCCTAGTGCTGTAAAGTATCTTTTAAAAAAAAAATGCTTAGATGACAAGTGCAATATAAGGTTGTCAAAAAGTTCGTCAACACCTGCAATAAATTCCAAATTTTCGTAAAAAGTTTTTCTTATTACTTGGCGAATACATAATAACAATACATATACAACAATTACTTTATACATAATACAAAGACATTATACATAACAGCGATAATTATTGGTATTTCAATTTTTGCAAGTGTTTACGAACTTTTGCGACAACCTTGTATTTCAGGGGAAATGTGGAGGAATTAGATGAGAAGGTGGATTAGCAAAACAAGAAAATATAAATGTCTCTTAGCAATGTCATTTAAACATGAAGCCAAAAAATAACTTCCCCTGCAAACTGTTCTAGCATTGTACAAACCCTTAATCAGGAAAAATTTACAAATCTAAAATCAGCTTAGAACATTTAAGCCTAGTTTGATGAAGGTTGAAAGAGATCCAATTATTTTCTGACATATAGAAATACAATAAAGAACAAATTTTCTCAAGCCATTGTATGCTTGGAATGAAATTGAACCCAGCACAATTAGAGGGTGCTTTAAAAATACTGGCTCCAACTTCTATAGAGAAGATTGAAAAAATAATTGTTGAACCTTGCATGGAAACTTTTGGATGCAGTTTAAAATAACTGATATCAATGGAGGACTAGACAAGAAGGAACCGGGGTTAGAAAGGCTTTTCCTTTAAATAATGATACCATTTCAGAAACTTACTTTAGCTGTCTCTTGATCAACAGGAATTTGGGTGTAGAGTTGGCAAACTGAAACACAATAGCTTGGGTTAGCTATATTTGAAGAACCTCAGAGACCAATAGTCTTATCAAAATGGTAATTTTAAAAGGTCTTTTTAAAACCTACAAACATCTTTCTGAAAACTGCTTTTGCAAAGATAAAAAAAAATTCTCTTTAACTTTCTCCGATCTAATAAAATGAGAATCTATCTCTCTGAGAAACAAAGGACACCTATGAATGAAAGGGTACAATTTGGATTATAGATTAGAACTACAAGGTAATAAGACCAAATCCAAATAAAGTGTGTGACATTTCGGTAACAATGCTGTCACCAAAACTTCGCACACAAATTATTTGGATTTGGTCTTATTACCTTCTAGTAAAGGACACCCATGTTTTTTAGACAGTCTCTTCTGTATTATTCTGTACATTATTCTGCATAATGTCTTTCATGTGATGATAGAGTGGAACCTGTCTTCAACATAATCCTGCTGTGGCCCAAGTACAGTCTAACCTCTTTAATTCAATACCCCAAGGGATCAGAGCTTTCGGTTGAATTAAAGGAAGTGTTGAATTAAAGTTATTCAGATGATTAGCTAATCATATAACTCGCTAAAATAATATACATATTTTTAAATAGCTTTGTAATATAAATTGATGTATGTCCTTTTTTGTATTATTTTTATTTTCATGGTTAACTTTAGTATCAGGGGGAAATGGCAATAATACATATTTTTGAAACATAAATAATTACAAATAATATTTTATTCTAATTGAAGAATATAGCAGTTGAAAAAAAATAAATATGGAAAATAAAAAGAAAATTTAAAAATAATATTTAAAAATAATCATGAAGAGAGATCTTTTTAAAAATTCCTTTATAGATGTCTGTTTTTTGAACTGAAATCCTATTCAGGATGTATTCCAAATGGTCTATTTTAAAAAAACATGCATGTCTTTCTTCCTCTGGAATGTGTTTTAAATAACAAAGAGTTTTTATTGTATTAAAGACATCCACTGCTGCTGCAGGTGTTATTGATTTTGTGTGTAAATCTTTTATAATAACACAGGAATGGAATATTGAAATAAAATGTTATCATAATCATTGTGGCTACATTTTATGAAGATTTATTTATTTAAAAGGAAATTATTTGTAATTTTAGAATAACTAAAATATTTCATCGTAAAGATAGAGGCTGCCTGGCCGGCATTCATAGTTCTTCAAATAAAAGACACTTCGGCCAGTAAGTCTTTTCATTGTCTCGACAAAAATCTTTTGCCCTCGTCAGGAGCGAACAAAAATTAAAACATTAGGCAAAGCATTAGAAATTATTCTAAGGCTGCAAGGGCGTTCTCACGCGATATTCAAAATTTTGTACAACCTCTAAAGCACGAGTCAAAAATCAAATATTTAACTCACAAAAGACTATGATCTTTTAAATAAATTATATAAATATTTATAAAAAAATATTTTCTTTGCGGATCACTGCAAAAATATCATCTATATAGCGTCCCCAGACTTTTATTCCCTCAATTAAGATCGCCTTTTTATCTACCGATGCCATTACGATGTCAGCAATGATCATGCTAATAGGGCAACCCACAGCCGTCGTTGCCGCCGTAATACCTTTTTAGCGGTAAAGTTGTATGTAAAAAAACATTCATCTGTCGAAATTCGAATTTTAAAATGGTCGAACTATCGGAACTGTTGTATTATTGATACTGTCGAATTACGATTTGTTATTTGATAGGCCGGAGGTCGGGACATCAGAATATGGTTGAATTAAGGTAGAGTGTCGAATTTGCGTGTGTTGAATTAACGAGGTTATACTGTATATATATATGAAAGGTGAGTTTATAGACTTACACTAGCCAGCCATTTTGCCTGCTGAGTGGCTGCTAAAAACAGGTTTTCCTGTGGTTTTTAAAAGCAATTTCAAGTTACTGGGCTTACGCCCTTTCTTCCCACTGCAGTTTTATCAGATTTTATGTTAAAATAGTTAGATAATCATATCTTAGAGAAGATTGATAAAAGTTGGTCTATTGTTTGTGTGTTCTCCAAGGTGGCTCTTTAGCCCACCTAACCCCCACAGTAAATCTATTAATTAAATATATCAACTACATTCAGATTTAGGTTGGCTTTACGACGAACAATTAACACCAACAATTTGGCTGTTATATAATAATGATATTACAACATAGTTCTTTCTAGTCTATTGTTACAAGAAAATAAGACCTAATACAAATAATTTACAACAACAACAAAAAAGCCTTTATTTAGGGTCACTGACCCTATACAGGATTCACCTGAGGTATGCATAAGAACAAAGCAGTGAGACAAAGGAAATAACGATATATACAGAGTAAAAAGAGAAAGAAAGAAAAAAAAAAAACAAGAAAAGGAAAAAAAAAAAATAATAAGAAGAAGAAAGAGGGAAGCAAGAAATCAACACAAAAAGAGTAGCAGTAAGAAAGTGAGGAGTGAGTATCACTTGGCCTTCTTCTGAGATATGGACTTGTGGAAACCATAAAACGCCGTAGCAATATACTTATTCTGGGTCATATTGTCAATTATTGATGGAAGTGAAGCACAGAGTTTCCCAGTTTTGAGCATAAGGGTTCTTCTTTCTTCTTTCAGAGCAGAGCAATCAAAAATATAGTGAGTGATTTCATTTTTTAGTTTTGAATTACAGAAGGTACAAGTCGGGTCCTCACTGCAGAGCATCTTGGTGTGGTTTTCTCTAAAAAAACTTGAAAGTATTCTAACTTGTGCGAGTAGTCTTACAACCGGGAAAGGAAAATCCCCTAAAAGGTATCCCTCCGTCATGAAAGATATGTGAATGTCTTTGTAGTGAGAGTATAGCTTAGATTTATCCATTCTTGTAAGGTCGTTTTGAATAGATTGGTCTGCCGCTGTTTTTAAGAGCCCTGTAATCGCGCTCCTCAGCGTTTCAGGGTCATCACAGGAAACAAGTGCAGGGGATCCATTATTGTTAAGCAGATTGGTGAGCTTTTTAATGAAACCGATGGGTGTGCCCGAAGCAAATACAAATAATTTAATAGTGTGTAATGTTTCGGGCATTGTTACCATCATCGGACAAAAGAATAAATGATTCTTTTATCTGATGATGGTAACAATGCTGTTGCTGAAACATCACACACTATTAAATTATTTAGATTAGGTCTTATTTTCTTGTATCTATAATCTATAATCCAAATTGTGCTTTATCACTAGTCTATTGTTGTTTTTCACAATCTTTTGAGAAAGCTGAAAAGCCTAAAACTTTAAAACAAAATGCATTAACCAGTAGAACTTCCATGAGAGGACGCCTCTATACAAAGGAGTTTACATTGCCAAAATTAGAATTTTTCCTAATTGCCAACACTCTGGCTAGTGGACACCTAATCCTAAAGGAAAGCGGCTCTGGTGTTCTTTGCAGAGAGGTTCTATTGCTGATGATATTTTCAATATATTTCTGCAGTTACTAGGATGAAACTCAGGGATTGTATTTCATGCAAAACTAGTTGTCAATAAGAGTATCAAGTGGCCATTCACCTTTATTTCAAGTGCAGTCTGTCTCTTTGTATAAATTTATACAGTACTGTATTCAATACACAATGCTCTGTATTTTAGTTTATCTTGTAACTAAGCTATCATTTTGTGATATGCATTACTGGGGACATTATGAAGAGCCTCTATATGGTTTGAAATCAGTTTTCCTTCTAGATAAACTGCCACTTCAGGCGTAGAGCCCAGGATTTAGGTGGATTTGTCTGTGTTATTTTATTGGATACATTAGATTTAAATTCATATTAATCTAACAACTTTGTTGGAGCAAACAATTTCCTAACAAAGGTCAAAAATAGCAACAAAAACTTACTTTTGAGAACCAATTCTTTCTGGCTTGGATCTAATTCAAGGGATCTACAAACAAAAAACAATATTAGTAAATTCAATCTTTAAAAAGTTTTTGTTAATTACAAAATATATAATAAAAAATAGCAATTCTATAATTAGAAATGAACATTTTTTCAACAAAATACATTCACAATAATATAGAATAAATTGATAACAAAAAGCAAATCTAGATCAAATTTTCTGACTCTTTATTAATTGGGTTCCAACAGAAATGATGCTAGACTTTCCCGCTTTGGTTCTAGTGAAGTAATACAACAACAACAAAAGGCTTTATTAAGACCTTTCAGTTTTATATAGATTCTTCGAGTAGAAATGTAGGGTACATCAGGAATAACAGTAATAGTACCAGTAATAAGCATGGTTTTAGTGAAGTAATTGAACAAAGATGAAATACCAAAAATCCATATTGCTAAAACCAGACTAAATGGTTGGTTGAGCTAAATGACACCTTTGACTGGGTGACAATCTTTCCTCTAATCCTAGACTTGCAGAAGTCTCCTGGAGCTATGACCTGCCCATCATTTGTTTACATGTGTATATACACAAGGTAATAAGACCAAACTAAAACCTTGTGTTTATAATTTATAATCCAAATTGTGCCTTATCATGTGTGTACTAGGTCTATTAGTATGAAACGCAAAAATTTTCAGTGAATTCAAAAGTTCACCAATTCCATACAACAAAAGATTTTTTATTCAAAGTAATTGCCCTGATTAGCTATACACTCGGACCACCTTTCAGGCAATTTTTGAATTCCTTGTCTGAAAAATTCTATTCCTTTTGAGTCGAACGAGTCAACAAGCCATTTTCGGAGTATGTCTGAGTTCGAAAATTCCTGGTTTTTTAGGGCGCGTCCTAAAGATGTGAGAAGGTGGTAGTTCGACGGCGCCAAGTCTGGTGAGTACGGCGGGTGGGGTAAGAGTTCCCAGCCCAAGTCTTATGGTGTTTTTGACTACCGTAGCGTTGTGGGCTGGAGCGTTATCCTGCTGCAGTATCAGCTTGTTGTGCTTTTCACGCCATTCCGTTTTTTTTTCATTCAATGCCTCTCTCAAACTGTGCATTTGTTGTTCGTAGCGACTAGTATTGACCGTTTCGCCAGGTTTCAGGAGCTCGAAATATACTACACCGGTCTGGTCCCACCAAACGCAAAGCTTTGCCTTTTTTTCTGAAGCGATTGGGTCTAGGCGTCTGTTTTGGAAATTGGCCGGGCAGGCCCCATGACTTTTGGTGCGTAGGATTGCTGAAGTGGATCCATTTCTCATCAGAAGTTACGATTCGGTGCAAAAATGACTTATTTTCATGCCTGTCGAGAAGCCCTTCGCAGGTTACCAGACGCCGTTCTTGCTGCCTTTCGTTCAACTCGTGGGGGACCCATCTGGAAAGCTTTTGGGTCATTCAGAGGCTGTTTAAACGTAGGGAAACAGCACCTTGAGACACCTGGAGCTGTTTTGCGAGTTTCTCCTGCGTTTGGGTACTGTCCTCATCCAACAAAGCTTGCAGTTCAGCGTCCTTGAACTTTTGGGGCGGTTTTCCACGTGGTTCACATTATCAAGTTCGAAATTGCCACTTTGGAATTTTTTAAACCACCTGTAACACTGCGATTTGCTCAGAGCGTGGTCACCGTAAACTTCCTCGAGCATTCGGTGGGCTTCAGTGGCACTTTTCTTCCAGTTGAAGGCGAACAACAAAACTTCCCGCAAATGGGCACTTTTTGGCTCAGAAATCTCTATTTTCCACGGGCTCCAGAAATTTTCCACAATTTGAATTTTTCTAAAACTGCACGCGTGCTGATGCCACGTGAGTCAAAAAACAAAACGCCTTCAACAGCGGCACCGTCGGCTCAAATAAAGTTACACAGCGCCCTCTGGCGGCCATTTTCACGTTTCATACTAATAGACCTGGCATATGAGATATAACTGAAAACACTAATGGAGAACATTACCTCAATACTAGAAAATTGCATGTTCAATAAACACTCAGGAATCAAATCTCTTTAAGTTTATAGGCACCACCACAAAGACATTCCCAACAAGCCAGGATCTTTGAAACAATTCTGAAATAAAGATATTAATAAAAGAAAGGAGTCAGATTTTTGTCTGACCATTGTGGAAATATGTCTCCTCACCTTATTCTAAGAACTTGACCAATGGCACACATACAACTACTCTATTTTGAAAGTGGTAGCAATACACATTTTACTTATTTGCTTACCACCTATAATTAGGACTATTTCTACAAACTAACAAATATTTTGCACAGAATATAGCATATATTTGCACAGATTTTGTCAAATATTTGGCCAGAATTTATGCACATTTGGTAAGAAAAATTCACCCTGAAAATTCCAGAGTATAAGAGAGAGAGATGTGCTGGAATCAATAGATGAATATTTATAAGGAATCCTTTCCTTATTTGTGTGGCAAGGAGTGAGTTGCTGCTGTATGTGAGGGATACTACTGGTACTAACTCCCATGAGAGACAAAAACTGTTCCTTGTCTCTCCATTCTTTCAATCAAGGTTGGATATTAAAAGTAATTTTTAATTTTACTAAGGTAATTTAGCTTATGGGAGCTTTGATTGTAGTTGAAAATGCTTGCTGAAGGAAAGTCATTCTAAAAAAAAAAAATTCATCTGATTTGTTTCTTCTAGGCAATAATTTTCTAAAATATTTTGTCAACTAAGCCTTTCTTTAGCCAATCTATATTCCATGTGTACTTTGTGATCCCCAGAACTGAAGAGTTTAAAGCCAAACCTCAGGTGGGGTTTGCACTTTGTAAAAGCCGGTAATGGTTATGATGTATATAGTTGTTCATTTGTTTTAGATAAATATAAAATGATGTATATATATTGTTCATTTGTTTTAAATAAATATAAAATGATGTATATAATTGTTCATTTATTTTGCATATTTTTCATCTTTGAATTTATCTTATAATTTGGTCTGTGAAAATAAATATATTGGACCAGTGACCAAAAAGGCTGTAAATAGATCGTTTAATGTTAGTTAGATAGTATAGAGAGTTGTTAGGCAGGATATATATATATTTAAATGTTATGCTTGTGTAATTATAATCTTAATTGAATAAAAATATTTAAATTATAAATGTATTCTAAATCTTAAATACCAAGCATTAAAACAACTGGCGACGAGGAAAAGCAAATTTTGTAAAGAAAAAAGAATTTAAATAGTGAAAAGAAATTATACTTTAAAAATGTCTTCAAGTATGTTTGAAAGATTCGACGAAAATCTAGAGAATGTTGAAAATTATATTTATCGATTGAAGCAATTCATGCTAATTTCTAAAACAAAAGAAGACTTTAAGACGCCATTTCTTATTTCAAGCATCGGCCCTAAATATTTCGGGATCTTGCGAAACTTAGTTTTTCCGGAAGAAGTTGATCAAGTTCCCTTTGATAAATTGTGCAGGATCTTATTAAAACATTTCAATCCTAAGATCAATATAATATATGAAAGATTTGTATTCCAGAAAATGGATCAGAAATCAGGCGAAACAATATCTAAATACATAATACGCCTTAAGGAACAGGCTCAAAGGTGTAACTTTGGAGATGTTCTGCAAGAATCCCTGCGAGACAGATTTGTGGCGGGCATCATTGATACACCAACCCAAAAGAAGCTACTACAGGAAGAAGGATTGACTTTTGAGGGAGCGTTAGACATCGCGCTGTCTGCGGAGTCTGCAGATAATGACCTACACAACCTCAAGAGATCCGAAGATGCCCATCTGTCCCCACAGCATCTTCATGCCATCAATAATCCCTGCAAACACTGTGGTAAGACCAACCATCTACACTATAATTGTTTTTTTAAATCAGCTAATTGTAGAGTTTGTGGTAGGGTAAGGCATATTTCTACTATATGTTATAAAAAAGACAGTTCTGCCCGTAAATTGCCCAGAAATCCCAAAAATACTTTTAATAAATTTAAAAAGCATGTTAATGATAATAATCCTTCGGGATCTCAAAATAATTTATCATTGAATAATATAAATTTGCATCCTCCCTTGATTGAAACTGTATATGTAAATGACATAAAATTGTTGGCTGAAATTGATACTGGAGCAGCCATAACTACATTAACTAAATATTTGTACTTTAAATATTTCAAAAATGTTAAATTAAATAAATGTAATACAGTCTTGACCGGCTATCGTGGCTCTAAAATACCTATTTTAGGCAAGGCTAAATTTGATATAAAATTAAGAAATGTTTCTAGAACCATTGAAATACTAATAACTAATTTAAATTGTACTAAATTTCTCTTAGGAAGAGATTTCCTTAATCTTTTCAATATCTCATTCAATTATTTGCATAAATTGGACTCTTTTAGTATAGATTCACTTTTAAATGATTACGGGTCCATTTTTGAATGCAAATCTGACCCTATTAAAGGTATCAAATGCCATCTTGATGTAAAAGCCTCCAAATTCAATAGTCAATATGTTAACAGTAAATTTAAAGTGGATGAGACTGTGAAGTTTAGGTGGATTACTAATGGGCATCCCTCTTGGTATACAGGAAAGATAATTAAAATACTAGGAAGGAATGTTTATTTAATAAAACAAGGTGACAGTATAAAAAAGGTTCATCAAAACTACATTAAAAAAATGTTGCCTGGTAAATCACATCCCACTATTATGAATGAGGCTGAACGTGTGCCAACTCCAATCTCGGAGGAGAAAAGTATTACAACCCCCAGGTATCCTCAGAGGGAGCGCAGATGTCCGCAGAGATATGGAGAGTAAATAGATAAATAAGGGGGGCCAAGCCTAAGAAGGGGGAATTGATGTATATAGTTGTTCATTTGTTTTAGATAAATATAAAATGATGTATATATATTGTTCATTTGTTTTAAATAAATATAAAATGATGTATATAATTGTTCATTTATTTTGCATATTTTTCATCTTTGAATTTATCTTATAATTTGGTCTGTGAAAATAAATATATTGGACCAGTGACCAAAAAGGCTGTAAATAGATCGTTTAATGTTAGTTAGATAGTATAGAGAGTTGTTAGGCAGGATATATATATATTTAAATGTTATGCTTGTGTAATTATAATCTTAATTGAATAAAAATATTTAAATTATAAATGTATTCTAAATCTTAAATACCAAGCATTAAAACAGGTTACATTTTCAGATAGCTGAAAGGTTGATTGAAGAGCCTATCTTGGGAGGTGGCTGACGAAATTGCTGAAGAAGTTGGATTAGCAGTTAGAATGTACCATGCAGCAGGGATATTGTAAAGTATACACTGAACAAATTTGTTCCCCATTACCTCAAAGGTGGCAGTAGAAATTTGTCTTTCACAAAAGTATAATAAAAGAGTGCTGTGAAAATATTTAACAGATAAAAGTACAGTTGAACCTGTCTATAGCGCCCCTTCTTGGGACTCACCAAAATAGGGTGCTATAGAGAGGGGGTGCTATAGACAGGTCACTTTTAATGTAAAGTGTTTAATGTTTAAAATCGGGCGCTATAGAAAGGAAGGCGCTATTTAGAGGGGGGCGCTATAGACAGGTTTAACTCTATGTACATAATGCTGCCCAAACAGACTTCAAGTTGATGGGCTGTGTTCTCAAAGGTAAAAATTTCTACAACTCCCTCCATAATTATACTGTCTTGTTGTTATTTATTCCCTCTGATAGAAATTCAAGTGAACAGGTTCCAGAGTCTCACTTTTTCTATTGTCAATTTGGGGATCTCTCAGAGGTCCCTTTTAGTGTCATAATTATACTGAGCACCCGATTGAATAACAAAACTCTAAACAGAAAAAAGCTGACTTAACTGCTGACTTAACCTCTGGGAGGCTTCAGTAGTCTTAAATAAAGGTAAGGGTGCTAGAGCTGATAATGAAAGTTCTCTAGAGCTACAACACATTATAAACACAAATCTATAATTAAAACACCACACAATCATAATGCTAAACAGAACTTGCCTCATAAAATCACATTATTAATTGTAGATAATCTAAACTTTATACTAAAAAGCATTATATGTACAGTAAACTCCGCCTTTGCCGGTCCCAAGCCCGGATGAAAAAGGAGGAGGGGGAGCAGTAACAAGCTCACTAAAAAACCTGGGCTCAGCTGGCCCGGCTGATAGTACCCTGTAAGGGATCCTAATTCAGGAATACAGGATGAGCAGTGTCTGTACTCCATGTTAGGAGCGGCTGCACATGGCGTCTGTTCCTCATGTCAGAGGCGGCCATTTCTTTTGGAGCTAAGTCGGCCTGCCACTGAGTAGTGCTCCCAGTCTTAATGACAAAGGCAGACGCATTCTACTTCACCCAATCATGATGGTTGTCAAATCTCAAACTTTACAAGCCTGACACCCTAATATGATTGAGTGGAGATAAGAAAGAAGAAGAAGAAGAATATGTACAGTAGAACCTCTCTCTAAAGGAAAACAACTAGTTGCAGCAATGCCCACATGTTCTTCAGAGAGATATTTTTTTACCTGAGAAAGTGGCTAGCTAATTAGTAAAAATGTTAATTTTGGTGATGAAAACTGCCCTTTGTCATCCTCTAGCGACGATGTCCTCTCAAGGAGGATACTACTGCATATGAATAGATAATTTCTAAACTGATTAATGGCATACTGGTATAATATACCCAATTATTCAATTACAGCCAAACTACTTGAATTCAAAACCTAAGAGATATTTATTTCAAGATGAATTGTAATCTGTATCCTATGTTTTATAACCATTCAGATATTTTTAAAACATTAATTCATCAAAACAAGTCATTTAGCAAATTGATTTGAAAAATGAGCATAACAATAATGTTATTAGAATTGTTTCTTAGTGAAATTATTTACAATTTGAGAACAGATACCTTTAATATTTGTGATGTAGTAGCAAATTTTTGAATCTAGGCAAATAACTCTGGTAAAATTTTAGTCAGTTCTCTAACAACTTGTCAACTTCTAGGTAATAAAGGTTCCATCAATAACTTGCTATATAAGTGCAATTCTCAACCTGCGATCCCAAATCACATCATTGACTGTATTGACTCTCTATTGATGAGCTCTACTCATCCCCAGCAGACACCACAAAAGTCTCAAGCTTTACAAGCTTGATACCCTAATATGATTGAGTAGAGATAAGAAAGAAGAAGACTTGCTAAATAATAACTATCAAAACTTGTAGTCATTTCTGTTGAGGGTTCAGGCAAGAATCCTCACGCCACTTCGCGCCTAGCGACGCCAGTGTGGCGGCGGGGACCGGCCAAGACTGGAACCCGGCAGTTGGGTTTTGGTTTTGGCTGCGAGCGGGGGAGTATCTCCGCGTCTGGCTGTGTGTGGTGTTCTCCTTATGTTCCGGCACTGGTTATAAATAAAACCGGTACCAAGGGAGCTCCGACGACTCAGAGTGGATTATTGACAAAACAACGGGCACAACACAACAATTTCTTTCATCCACCACAACCCCATAGTGAGACAAGCAATTTATATGATTGAAGTGCTAACCCATTCAGGACCCAACCAGCCAATTCCAAATTTACATAAACTTTTTTTTTTTTTGCTTTCATAGGTAACAACTTTGAAGGTAACAACTTGTTTATCCTTCAGGTTTTTAATTATTGCCATATCACAAAGTTGCAACGTAGTATAAGAGAAAGAGAGAGAAGACAAAATTCAACCTTTCATGGATTTGGTGAACCTTTTATGGACCAATTAAAAATTATTTTACATGTCAAAATATATTCCGGAAACAGTAAAACCTCCATGAGAGGACACCTCTCTATAAAGGACAGTTTTCATTTGCCAAATTACAATTTTTACTATTTAGTAACTCTCCGGTAATAGGACACCTCTCTCTTAAGGACACTTTGGCTCTGAAATTAGGTGTCCTTTACAGGGAGGTTCTAGTATATATATTTTTAAATTATAGAATAATTTGAATAAATAAAAAAATTTGAAATTTTAAAAAGGAGCATGCCTTAGGAGTGAGTGCACATGATGTGGCAATGTTGGTAGGCCTATTCACAGGCTTTATTTGTTGTTATTGTGCAAGTTGACTTTTGGTGACTATATGGATGGACAAACATTCTCCAATTTGTGATAAAGCACAATTTGGATTATAGATTACTAGCGGACGTACCCGGCTTCGCCCGAGGTTTTACCCGAGTAAAGGTTTGTCTAACGAACATTTGTTAAAACAATTCTCTATAAACTTATAAAAAAAAAAGATATATTTTGATAATTTGAAACTCGTATATTTGAATCTCTCGATAAAGTGAACATTTTTTCCCGGTCCCTGTGTGCTGTGTCATCCTGAATTTTGTCTTTCATAATTTTCTACATTACAAAATCATTGTTTTATCTAGTGAACATTTTTTTCCCGGTCCCTTGAAAAATACTCGATAAGGTTGAATAAATTCATGGTCGTTTATGGAAGATGGACGAAGTTCCCGGAGGTCATCTTGGGCAAGCTCCCGCGAGGCTTTCCCGCACAGCTGTGTCACCAACTCTGCTCTGATTGGTCGGTGGATACTTGGAATGTCGGCCGGCGGCCGGGGCGAATCCATTCTCTAACGGGGTGGGGCAGAACTAAGCCTATCTCCGTTGCAGCTGCTTGCGAGTTAAAGCTACAATTCTGCAAATAACTCTAAGGATATTATAGATATTCAAGATATTATTTTTCGTAAACCTTTCCGGGGATATGCCTAATAATATCCCAAAATTTCACGGCGATTGGATGTACGGTTTTTGAATCTATAGAGTACACACAGACCACAGACAAACAGACAGACAGACATTCAATTTTATATATATAGATAATACAAGAAAATAAGACCTAATCCAAATAATTTATTAGTGTGTGACGTTTCGGCAACAACATTGTCACCATCATCAGATTTTTTTTTTCATTTATTCTTTTGTCTGATGATGGTGACAATGTTGTTGCCGAAACGTCACACACTAATTTTTGGTTTTCTTTTCTTTCTTCCATTTTTCCCAACATCTTTTCATTCGCTCTCATTAGGTGTCTGAAGTAGGTATTTTTAGGTAGGTGTGCTCACACAATTAGGTAGGTCTTATTCAAGTATACCTGCCCTGTATGCTGCAAAAGCTGAGTTAGCAGCCTTATTGGCAGCTTCAATGCAGTCCTTTCTTTTTACAGAATTTCAATTAAAACCTTTTTTAATTTATCATATTGGGTGATTCAATAAAGCAAATATTTCTATCAAAATTTAGAACACAAATCAGTCAATTTTGTGTAAATTATAGGGTTGATTTAACAATGATAATTGGATAGGCTGAAATAGCAAAGATGTCAAATTATCAAGACTATATAGTCTAGCAAATTTTCTCTGTTAATCAGAAAATATTATCAATAAATCTTCAAATGGTTTCAAGGTTTTCCCCTATGTACTAAGTGAAATTCTCAACCTGCAACCCCAAAACACATTATTGACTGTATGTTGTTGTTGTTTCTTATCCCCTTGTGTAAAGCTTACATGAATTCCAAGAGTTCATGCTCCTTGAGCTGTTTTATAATAAACAGCGGCCTTTCCCAAAGGTCCTGTTTAGTGCATCTAATACAAGCCAAAATGTGTTCTGGAGCTGCAGGTGCCAAGCTATATTTTGGACAAGTGGGGTAGATTTTGTTATTATTTTCTATCTTCAATGTCTTGAGATGACCTGTTTTAAATCTTGTTAGTGTTGTTTGATGCTGTCTATTTCTGAGGTTCAGAGCTTCTCCTGGGTTATTTACTGTATTGACTCATCCATTGATGTGCTCTACTCATCCCCAACAGACACCATTAAAAGTCTCAAGCTTTACAAACCCTAATATGATTGCGTGGAGATAAGAAAGAAGAATTTTCATAGAGACTTGATAAAAAAAAAAACTTGTGTATAAATATATATTTATGTTTGTGTCACATGATGCCATCATGGAATGCCATTTCACTCTGTTCTGAACTATTCTCTTCACTTCTTTTTATTTTATAATTCCAGACCATTCTATCAGCCCTCTATGAGAGGACACTGACATTAGAGGAAACATCTATACAAAGGACAGCTTTGATCACCAAAAATTTAGCTGCTCTCCAGTAAGAGGAGACCTCTCTCTAAAGGACACATTGTCTCTATCAAAGAGGTTCTAATGTATTACCAAACCAAAATTTTCCTTGGTCTATCTCTCTCCCTTCATTGATGTCCAATACCTCCAGTATGGTCAATAAACAATTTCCTGGTGATCCTTGAAGGTCCTCCAAACTTGTGTTTCCTTTAGATTACTGCATTTAGAAGGCTATTAAATCTATCTATGTATAGGGAAGAACAAACGGCAATTTCAAGATTACTAACAGGACATCTTAGAATGCTCAAATTTAATGGGAAAATCAAAACATTCCCAAAATGCTCCAAATGCGATTCCCAACCAGCCAGTCCTGAACACCTACTGAATTGTATCAAATCCTCCAAAAAAGACCTCTGGGAAAACCCCAGGACTATAATAGAAAATCTGAGACAATGGAACCTAATGGAGATCATTTAAACAACTTGAGGAATAAGCAACAACAAATCTATCGATTTAATGTAGAGATGTTTTCTAGTATGCCACAAGAGATTCCACTCCAGTTGAATGACCATTATATTCATTTACTGACCAACCTTTTCTTTGTTTCCATATTTAAATCTCTTCTCAAAAGCTCTCATTTTTCCAAAAAGCATTTACCATTTTGAAACTTTTTTTAAATACCTCACTTCTTAAGGATTTTTTTGTTCAATTCCCTACAATCAATATTTATATTGCCTTCTAGAGATGAATTGTTATAGAAAGCCATGATTTTGTCTTTTTGAGTCTCAGTCCATAAATGTGTCATAGGCTTTTCTAGATATCTCCTTTCCCTTTCTTGTAATAGATTTTTGGACCTACCTTGTTAGATTTCAATAACCATCTATCTGGGCTTTAATCAACATAGATTTTTTCTAATATATTTTAACTTTTTTTTTTTCAATTTTTATAGATATCATTGAAAATTATTTTTCTAATTTAAATAGAAAACAAATTATCATTTTTAAAAAGTGTCTTAATGCTTACCTGAAGTTAAAATTTACATATATATATTGCTTTTCACTTAATGCATATTTACCTCAAGTTAATACTCAGTGGATATTTTATTTGTTACATATGTACCTCATACATTGTATCAATTTTTCCAACGGTGCTTACCTTAACTTTACCTTATATTCAATGAATATTTAGGTTTTTTTGGGGGTCGGTGGAAGGCTGGTTAAACCATTTGGTTTTCGACCACTACGACCCGGGTTCGATTCCCGCATTGGACACATTTTTCTGGTAAAAAAAATAATATAAAAAATGCTCCAATGGCTCTGATTCTTGCAAAAGTCCAACCCCACCAGCGAGTGCAAGTAACCAAACGGGGCTCTAGCACATTTGTAAGTGTAAAGATGAACTGCTTTTCACATGTGTAGACATGTGATGCGCTTACAGTAAAAGCAGTTGCTAACTACCCACCATGATTATCATGGCCTGTACCACGTGTACTAAGGATAATTTTAAAAATATATATATTTTTTTGTTTTTACTATAAATCTACTTTATTATTGAGTGGATTATAGTTGATAAGGCACAATTTGGATTATAAGCATAAGGTAATAAGACCAAATCCAAAAAAATAGTGTGACATTTCGGTAACAGCGTTGTTACCATCTTCAGACAAGTGCTGAAATGATATTAGCACATTTTGTCAGAAGATGATAACAGTGTTGTTACCGAAACATCACACACTATTTATTTGGATTTGGTCTTAATTACCTTGTGTTTATAGTCAGTAGAATATGTGATGGAAAATTCAAACAATTAAGCCTGAAAATACCTTGATATGCCTTAAAATTCATATATACATATTTTATTATTACAGTAAAACCCCGCTAATACGAACCCTGGATATAACGAACCTTCCCTTATAACGAACCCACGCCGATTCCCAATTCCATTCCATTGAAAATACCATCGTTATAACGAACTTTGCGATTTTTAGAATAACGAACCTATTTTCGGTCCCAAAATAATAAAATCTATTTAAAATACTATGCTTATAACGAACTTAAAATTGCAATTTAAAAAAAAAAATTAAAACAACCAAATTTTGAGCATATTTCAGCTCGTGGATCGCGATTTCAAAACAATAAATTTAGCGGCATTGTTTGTTTTGAATTTTGCACTTTATTTTTGCTGTATGTTGTATAAATTTTAACACATTATACTTTTTATTAAATAGAATATATTTGCATCCATTAAATTTGAAATATAAAAATACAAATGGCTTCCAAAATGAAGAAAACAAAGGCATTTTAAAAACAAAAAAGTTATTTCTTAAAAAAAAAAAAAAGACCATTTTCAGAACTTTTCAAAGTGAAACAACACAGGCAAAATGTTAAGAACATATTAAAATGAGAGAATATAAATTTTCTATTATAAAAAATAAAATATAAAGCTATTAAAAATTGTTACAAAGAGGAATCAACCTCAACTTTTGCCGCGATCGCGATCGTACGTTTTAGGGCTAAAAAAAAAATCCAAATAAATGGTCCCGTGATGAAACAAAAACTATTTTTATGCCATTAACTATGGTGATTTTAAAGTCAGCAATGTTTTGCATGACAGGTTAAAAAACGAAATCTAGACCTAGAAGAATATGTGGGAAAATGAAATGGAAGAAAAACACTTAACTTTATTTGAATGGTGCAATGCTTGAAGAATGCTTTGAAGCATTCAAGGTGTTAGAGCCATTTTTCCAAGTAAACAATGTTTTATATAATGTGATAATGATGTTTTAAAATCATTTTATATCTTTGAATATATATTTAATAAAACTTTGCCTAGGATTTGTCTTGATTTTTAAATTAGACATAGAGGTACATGTATGTTAATGATAAGAAGAATCTATCATCTAATGATATCTATTATTATTCAGTATTAATGTAAGGAAATAGGTCAATTATGGGAATTAATACAAAGTGACCACTATTAGGAGGCAGTCTCTTCCAGTGTGTATGGCCGTCCTTTAATTATACGGTCTAAAAATTTTGAAAAGTAAAAAAAATAGCCAAACCGTGGCTATAGTGAACCGTGGCTATAGTGAACCAAAAGCTCTGTCCCATTGGGGTTCACTATAGAGGGGTTTTACTGTATTATTCTTTCACTGTGCCAAAATTTACCTTTAAAAAAGGAAAGTCTTAGATCCCTATCTATATAATTTAGTTTTTTTTAAGACTCAATCGATTCATAAATGCACTCTGAAAAAAAAAAGAAGTTTGATAGAATGACAAAAAAATTAAAACCATTTTTGATAAAGCACAATATGGATTATAGCTACAATAAATTAAGCCCTAATCCAAATAATTTAATAATGTGTGACGTTTTGGCAACAACATTGTCACCATCATCAGACAAAAGAATAAATGAGAAAAACATCAAGGATGATACTTGATAAATACTATTTAAGAACATGCTGTGATATTCTCATTTATTCTTTTGTCTGATGATGGCAACAATGCTGTTGCCGAAATGTCACACACTATTTATTTGGATTAGGTCTCATTTTCCTGTATCTAAAACCATTTTTAGTGTAAATAGAAACTACTAATAAACTGCTAACCCTAAATAGGTAGTAATACAGTACTGGCTGAGTGCAACCACAGATCTACAAGAAGGGAAAAAAAAACATTGTAGAATGATTAGCTAGTAAACTAAAATGTCAATTGGTGATTAACAGGCCCCTTATATGGATCTCATATTGTATCTAAATATATATAGATGATGGCACAATTTGGATTATAGATTATAGCTACAAGAAAATAAGACCTAATCCAAATAAATTAATAAAGTGTGAACTTTCGGTAACAGCATTGTTACCATCATCATACAAAAGAATAAATGAGAAAACTATTTAAGAACATGCTGTGATATTTTTTCTCAATTATACCTTTGTGTGATGATGGTAACAATGATTGTGATGATGGGACAATGCTGCTACCAAACGTCACACACTATTAATTTATTTGTATTATTTTCTTGTATCTAAATATATAGAGAAACAAAGTGAAATGAAACAACTAAAACTTATCCTTTATAACTCTACAGAGTATGTTTCAGAACAGTTTTTGAACTTTCCAGACAACAAAATGATATTTGTTTATTGTGATATTACTTTAATACCTATTTGTGATAAGATACAATTTGGATTATAAACAGAAGGTACTATTTAGATGATAAAACAAAATAAAAGAAGAAGAGTTTCTTTAATTATCCCTTCTTCTTTTATTTCGTTTTATCGTCTAAACAGAAGGTAATAAGGCCAAATAAATAGTATATGACATTTTGGTATCAATGTTGTTACTGAAACTTCACACAGTATTTATTTGTATACATACTGTGTGGCAATAAAGTGAGTGAGGAGAACATCCTATAATGTTGGATATCCTGGAAAGTGAGCTGCTGGGATTGTCAGTCAATTTGATCACTTGGGTCATGTTGAATGCTTAGTGTGTTTCACTGGATATTTCTATTCTCTTACTGTATATGTACTTTTTACTCATTGGATATTTTCCTTGTGTATATACAGTAGAACCTCCCTTTAGTGGACACCCTGCTACCGGACACTTCACTACAAAGGACAGTTTTAATTTGCAAAATTACCATTTTCACAATTTAGCAACTCTCCGATAAGAGAACACCTCTCCCTAAAAGACACTTTGGCTCTGCAATTAGGTGTCCTTTACAGGGAGGTTCTACTGTATTTACTCTTTATATTTACTCTTTATGCCATATTAACAAACTGAAACTACAACTAATAAGGAACCATAGAGATAGTTTCCATCATTCTTGGTACCAGGTAGAAAACCCCAAACAACAGACCCTCCAACTAAACAGAAGGGAATCGACACAGTTGGCCAGATGGAAATCTGGTCACCTGCGCCCCCTAGTCTATAAAGAGGGAGCCAAAAGCTTCCCCATGTGCACTAGGTGCAAAACCGAAGAGGCCACTCCCCAACATTTACTAAATTGCATTGGAAAGGACAAAAGATCCCTGTACAGAGAACCAAGAAGAGTTCTTGAGCGTCTTTACGAGCACGACCTCCAAGATCTTGTCTAATTTAGACTAAAAGGATAAGTAAAAAAAACTCTTTATGCATACTATAATATATATATATATCACTTCTCTGCCTTTTGGCTAAGATCAAAGTGTAGTGAATATATACAAGGATACACTTTTCCCATAAACAGTAAAACCCCGCTAATACGAACCCTGGATATAGCGAACCTTCCCTTATAACGAACCCACGGCGATTCCCAATTCCATTCCATTGAAAATACCATCGTTATAACGAACTTTACGATTTTTAAAATAACGAACTACCCCCATAACGAACCGATTTTCGGTCCCAAAATGATAAAATCTATTAAAAATACTATGCTTATAACGAACTTAAAATTGTGATTTAAAAAAATTTTTAAAACAACAAAATTTTGAGCATGTTTCAGCTCACGGATCGCGATTTCAAAACAAAAAATTAGCGGCATTGTTTGTTTTCATTTCCATTCTATTTTTGCTTGTATGTTGTATACATTTTTACACATTAACTTTTATTTAATAGAATATCTTTGCATTCGACAATTTTGAAATAGAAGAAAATACAAGGGGGGGAGAAGTCCGACCACACCTCCCTGCGGTCCCCCCTGGACCCTTGGATTATTCGACCAAATTCTGGTTCGTTTCCAAGGTGACTAACGTGGCAACGGCACCCATTTTCCAATGAAGAGCAAAACCGATATCTCCAGCAATGCTACCGCGTCCGAGGTAACCGCCGCGTCAGGAGCTGCAGCCCGGGCTCCTGATGAGAAATCTACTACGAGGACACAATTGAATCTACTACAGCTCAATATAAATGGCACCCAGAGGAAAACTGAAGAGCTGACTTGTCTTCTCCGTGACAACAATGTGCATATTGCTTGTCTTCAGGAGACAAAATTGAATCAGAATCTGAGATTCAATATCAAAGGTTATACCACACTACGAAAGGACAGACCGGGAAAATTCGGAGGAGGACTTGCCGTTTTGATTAAAACACCAGAAATCAAATTTAAGGAAATAGCCTATAATCAGAGTAAGCCTACAGAAAGCACGACAGAAGCTCAGGCAATAGAAATCTACCTTCCAGAAAAAACAATAACAATCATAAATGTTTATCACCGCGATAACACTAGCATCAATACAGGCCTGATAGAGACATTAAGTGAAGCGTCTTCGGATATCACAATCATACTTGGCGATTTGAACGCCAAAAGTCCAACTTGGGGATCACCTGTCCAGGATAACAAAGGTCAGCAGGTTGAGGACATGTTAACCGACCTCGACCTTACACCGTTAAATAATGGAGAGAACACCTATCTATCCAAGTCCACAGGAACAGAATCCGCAATAGACATCACAGCGATAAATTACAACATCGCACCCACAACACAATGGAAAATCCTGAAAAGTGCAATCAGTAACCACAGACCAATTTTAACAACCCTAAACTTCAAAATTGAGAATGTCCAACAAAATAAAAGAACATGGAACTTTAGGAAAGCCAACTGGAAAAAATTCACAGAAAAGCTCGAAGAACTGTGCAACGAAGAATCAAATTACAGAACACTTGACAAAAACTTGGAAAAATTCTCTTCGAACATATCCAAAGCTGCAAAAGCATCGATACCTAGAGGCAGACGTAAAGACCTGTGGATACCTTTCTGGAAGGACCACAACATCGAGGCAATGATTGCAGAGAGAGACAATATCAATGAACTTCTCAAAACAAATAAAACAGAAGAAAACAGAAAGAAACTCATTGAAATTAGTCACAAAATAGAGCAAGAAATTTGGATATGCAAACAAGAAAAATGGGCAGAATTCTGCGAAAAAATGGATCCAAGAAAAGACAGCCAACACTGGAATATAATTAGAGTGTTGGAAAACAATCAAAACCAACACCAATCCTCCAATACTCTAACCGATATGAATAGAACAGCGAGAACGAACAAACAGATGGCTGACATAATTGCTAAATATCTTTCAAGCACTTCCAGACTCAGCTATACGAATGAAGACAGGACTCTAAAAAATAATATAAACAAGTTAGTTAAACAAGCAAGAAATTACCATCAACAAGATATTTTTTCGAGAGACTTCACACTGAATGAGCTAAACTCATCAATAGAAAAGTTAGATCCCAAGAGGTCACCAGGAGATGATCTAATCTTTGGTCAAATGATTAAACACTTTGGAGACAAAGCTAAAAATCAACTCCTACGAATACTGAACATTTCATGGCAAACTGGTAAACTACCAAAGAATTGGAAGATATCAATTATAGTGCCAATACTGAAACCAAACAAAGATGCCAAGGAATGCAAGAACTATCGGCCAATTGCTCTCACCAGCATACTTTGTAAAATAACAGAACGAATTATCCACTCTAGGCTCATAGTCTGGCTCACTAACAATAATAAAATAAACTTCTACCAAACTGCCTATAGATCCAGACATTGTACAACTGATCAACTGTTCTACTTCTGCCAATCAATAATAGATTCTTTCCAGGAAAAACCAACAAAGAAGACAACGGCCGTATTCCTGGATATGACCTCAGCTTTTGATCGAGTGTGGAGGGAGAAATTACTTGAAAGGATGCACAACATCGGAGTAAGAGGAAAAGCCTTAATCTGGATTGCAGACTTCTTAAGAGGAAGAAGGATAAAGGTTCGGGTTAATGGAGCATTTTCCAAGGACAGAAGAACATGGGCTGGTGTACCTCAGGGATCTGTGCTCAGTCCTCTACTCTTCCTGCTATATATTAACGACATCCATCCTTACCTCACTGAAGACACAAAGGTTGCCTGTTATGCAGATGATATAGCCATATGGCACACAAGTAGCAGTATAGAAAAATCAGAAAAAATACTGAACACATCAATGAGAGGACTGGAGAAGTGGGCAATGGAACTCAAAATGACCATAAACCCAATAAAAACAAACCTATGCGTCTTCTCCACTGACAGGAAAAACAGGCATAAATTTAATCCCAAAATAAGCATAAACAACCAAATAATTGATAAAATTAAAAATCCAAAATACCTAGGTGTGATACTTGATGAGGAATTGCGATTTACAGAACACATAATTAGCACCTCAAATAGAGCTACCAGAAAACTAAATATTCTGAGAAGATTATGTGGAACAAATTGGGGAGCAAAACCCAAAACACTCAGAACAACATATACCACCTTAATAAGGCCAATAATGGAATATGCAACACCTGTCTGGGCTCCCTCAAGCTCATCACTAAAAGGAAGACTAGACAGTGTTCAAGCAAAAGCGGCCAAAATAATCACTGGTGCTGTTTCTTCCACAAACAATGAGAAAATTCAAAGAGAATGTGGCCTAGACCTACTCGAAAGCAGAAGACAATTAAAAACAATAAAATTCACAAATAGCTTAAAAAGTAAAAAAACCGAACACATATCCCATAGAACCTATTTAAACTGGACACAAAAAGAAAGACTTAAAAGATCTTCAACACTTCAGTACGACAACAATATTAGAAAAGGCATAAACATGAAACACAGTGACTTTCAAATTCAAGAAGAACCAACATTTCCTACCACATTACCTTCAAATATAATCATCAATCTCAACCTGAATGAACCCTGCAATAAAAAAGAGAACAAAATCATACTTAAAAAGAAGGGACTTGATACAATTGATTTATATGATCAGAAAAATTATTTATTAGCATACACAGATGGATCATCAGACCTTACTCTGAGTAATGGAGGGGCCGGAATTAACATAATTCTCCAAGATGGAACACACATCAAAATCAAAGAAGGAGCAGGAAAGATTTCGTCAAACTTCACTTGTGAACTGACAGCTATCTGGAAAGCCCTTGATGTATGCCTGAACCAACCATCCCTGCATCAAGCAGAAGGAATCATAATATACAGCGACTCCAGATCCGCTCTAGAAGCAATTCAGAAGGGCAATACTAGAATCACGCAGAAAATACACTCATTACTTTCCCAACTGGAAACATTGGAGAAGAACTGCATTCTACAATGGATTCCTGCCCATGTTGGGATCGAGGGTAATGAAATGGCAGATGAATTGGCAAAGGAAGCCAGAAAGCTGAGCCAAAGGAAAGAACAAATGTCAGTATTTGACGCTGATGCTTTGGCAAAATACAAGATAATCAAACAAAAAATAAGAAAAGATCAAATATGTGAAATAAACTCTGAGAGAAAACTGACAAAAACTATAACAAGACTTAGAACAAAACACTATAAAGGAATGACAATACATCCAGATGGTACAAGAACTTATAAAGCGTGCAACAATTGTCCTGGTGTGGAACTAACACCTACTCACATATTCTCATGCCCAGCAATGGCCGCAGCCTTGCAGAAAATTGACTTAGACCCAGAGAAGCAGCTTTACACACCCAAGATAGTGGATATTGCTGCTGCTGTGATGGAGATGCATGGAGACATCTGAGACTCTTCTTTGGACACGACAACAACAACAACAACAAGAAAATACAAATGGCTTCCAAAATAAAGAAAAACAAAGAGTGGCGTTCTAAAAAAAAAAAAAAAAACAGTGGCAGCATGCCCTTTTAGAATCGTTCTATATCAAGTTTAACCTAGGCTAAAACATAATTGCAAATAAATTTAAAGCCAGAAATGGTTTCAATAACAGGTTAAAAACAAAATTTAATATACACTTCAGAAGAATATGTGGAAACTGGAATTGGAAGAAAAAAAAAAATAGTTCCCCTGTGTCTCATGAGCCACAAACAAATCGACTTATAAATTCTCAAAAACTACCACTACAGTTCTATTTTTAGAATGGAATTCTTGTTAGGTATATGACTCATTCAGGCTTCGCGGATATTCCCCCTGGCCGGCCGTTTTACCACCTATTTTGTGTTTGCAAATTGGCGTTTTTTTATTCGCAATTTTACCGATCACACTATCGTATCAACATGTTTCGCGTCCGATTTTTCTGAATTGGTTACTTTTAATTTATCTTCAATTGATTCAGAATACACAGAGTTTCATTCCTTTGATGGAAATAACGATATTTTAAGACAATTCTTATTTTCAAATTTCACTTTCAAGAAACAAGATATTAGAGGGGCATATATTATTTCAAATAAATATAGTATTATATTATTTAAGAAAGATGTTCTAAAATATTCGTATACTTTTTAAATATATAATTAATGTTTTGCCCAGGGGATTTGGCTTAATTTTTAAATAATACATAGGTTTATATATAAACATGTACGCTAATGATAAGAAGAACCTATTAACAAATGACTTCTTTTGATATTCAGCATTACTGTAAAGAAATAGGTCAATTTAGGGAATTAAAACAAAGTGACCATTATTAAGTGGCTGCCTTTTCCTGTTTGTACGGCTGTTTTTTAATTATACGGTCTAAAAATTTAGAAAAGTTTTAAAAAATGGCCAAACCGTGGCTATAGTGAACCAAAAGGTCTGTCCCATTGGGGTTCACTATAGAGGGGTTTTACTGTATATATATTCAAGTAATATTATACATATTCTATTTTGAATATATATTTTATGACACCATATTATAAAATCAATATCAATCTACCCCAAGGCTTAGTTTAATCAGTATAAAATCTATATATAAATATTCTAAAATGGATGACAAGGCCAAGATTACAGAGTAAAGTTGGGCAAAGTGGGGGATGGCTATGTGTTGTCAGGTGAGGGGGGGCAGGCGCCCAAAAACAGCATTCCTGTGTGGAGGAAGACAGAGACTGGTCATATCTGCGGCGAATAGATGTGGGAAGTTGCCTCGGGGGCAGTGAATGACAGCGGCAGAGAGCCTGACATCAGAGCGGCCTACAAGGCGATGTAAGTCCAGGCTGGACGTGTACAGTGTTGAGCAGAAGGTTTCACAAGAGCGACATCCACGGCTCCAAGGATTCTTCTGATGGGGAGGTTGAAGGCAAGTCCCACTTATTGAACTAGTTCTATTTAGTGCGACATATAATAAAACTTTTGCTGCATCCCTTCGAACTTATATGTATCTTTGTGTAATTAGACAAAGATCTGGGTACGACGTAACAATATTTACATATTTAAATATCTTTGTCCCTCACATGAGCATTTTAGATGGCAAAGGCTTAACTCCGCCTTTGCCGGTCCCAAGCCCAGATGAAAAAGGAGGAGGAGCAGTAACAACCTCACTAAAAAACCTGGGCTCAGCTGGCCCAGCTGATAGTACCCTGTAAGGGCTCCTAATCCAGGGATACAGGATGAGCAGTGTTTGTACTCCATGTTAAGAGCGGCTGCACATGGCGTCTGTTCCTCATGTCATAGGCGGCCATTTCTTTTGGAGCTAAGTCGGCCTGCTACTGAGTAGTGCTCTCAGTCTTAATGACAAAGACAGACACATTCTACTTCACCCAGTCATGAAGAGATAAGAAAGAAGATGGCAAATGGTTATGTGGTGGTCAGGGGAGGATACGCCTTTTTCAATTTAATATCAATACCTGACCCCTTTTCTATTTTTTTTCAACATTAAAGGGAGAGGTGCCTCTTTTGTGGTGCTATATATATATATATAAATTTATATTTTAAAAAAAGCATATATTAGATTTATGTTTGTGTTTTTTTTTTACTAAAATATGCGAGCACGCGTAGATCCTCGATAAAGAGAGGCCAGTTGCCCCTCAAAATATTGGAACAATAAAATAATTATAAATCCAATATATGCATCTTTTTTAAATATAATTTTAATTATGGATTGCTCAATCTTCAAAGTAATTTTATATGTAAAAAAAAATAATTTAAAAATAAAATAATTTTAGCAATGGCAGAGCACCATCTAGTGGAACCGAAATCAACTAAATGTTGATTTAGCCTATTCCCTGATATTTGGCCAACCCATGTTCTTGATGTAAAAGGAGGAGGGGGAGCAGTAACAAGCTCGTTAAAAAACCAGGGTTCAGTTGGCCTGACTGATAGCACCCTGTAAGGGCTCCTATCCTTGGGTTACAGGATAATCAGCAGCGTATGTTCTCCATGTTAGGAGCGGCTGCACAAGGCGTCTGTTCCTCATGTTAGAGGCGGCCATTTTATACCAGGTCAAAGTCCAAGTTACACCTCTCTGTAGGTGACCTCGGGGAAATGCTGGATAAAACCAGCGCTTTAACGTAACTGACATATAACCTATATGAAGTCGTGCATAAAGGATAAGTAAAAAAAAAAAATGTTCATGATAAAATCAAGAAAAGCCATCCACGAAGGCATTTCGGGCTGTTGGCCCTCGTCTGCATGGTGCAAACTGTATATATATAGAGTAAAACCCCGCTAATACGAACCCTGGATATAACGAACCTTCCCTTATAACGAACACACGCAGATTCCCAATTCCATTCCATTAAAAATACCATCGTTATAACCAACTTTGCGATTTTTAGAATAACAAACTACCCCTATAACGAACCTATTTTCGGTCCCAATTTGATAAATTCTATTAAAAATACTATGCTTATAACGAACTTAGAATTGTAATTTAAAAAAAATTAAAACAACAAAATTTTGAGCATGTTTCAGCTCACGGATCGCGATTTCAAAACAATAAATTTAGCTGCATTGTTTGTTTTGATTTTTGCACTTTATTTTTGCTGTATGTTGTATAAATTTTAACACATTATACTTTTTATTAAATAGAATATATTTGCATCCATTAAATTTGAAATATAAAAATACAAATGGCTTCCAAAATGAAGAAAACAAAGGCATTTTAAAAACAAAAGCGTTATTTCTTTAAAAAAAAAAAAAAACATTTTCAGAACTTTTCAAAGTGAAACAACACAGGCAAAATGTTAAGAACATCTACTTATATATTTGCCTTATTCTGTTTGTTTGTCTGAAGCTCACGGATGGGATTTTTCATAACCATCGGTGGTTCAGTGGTAGAATGCTCGCCTGCCATGCGGGCGGCCCGGGTTCGATTCCCGGCCGATGCATTTTTTTTTTTTTACAATTTTTAAAACTCATTTATATATTATACAAGAATGACATCCACGGCGCCAATTTTTAATTGTAACGAATAGTATTTGAATAAAAGCATTTAATCGGGTTAAACCCGGGCGTTGCCCGGGTCATTCGTATGTAATAATTGTATAAACGAATGCAAGACAAAATCATCGCGAATGTTTCTTTTTTTAAGGCAATTTCTTTTTAAGGCAATTATCGTTATTTATCGTTAATTTTTGTTTAGATTTTATTGAAAAAAAAAAACGATATGGTGCCTTTAAAAAATGATCTTTATTACTATGCAGTTTTCTATTTAGTCAATATACCTAAGTTCATGTTGCAAATGTAATTATCTCTATCGATTTAGTAGGTGAAATGCAAAAAAAAAAATATCGACATGATGAAATCTTTATGAAAATTCACATTTTTATTTTTATATTTTCAAGACACACACAGTTTGGGGCGGGACGTTTCACAAGAGAGACATCCACGGCGCCAATTTATAATTGTAACGAATAGTATTTGAATTAAAACGTTTTTAAAATATATACGCACTCGGGTAAAACCCGGGCGTTGCCCGGGCCATTCGTCTAGTATTAAAATAAGAGAATATAACTTTTCTATTATAAAAGATAAAATATAAAGCTATTAAAAATTGTTACAAAGAGGAATCAACCCCAACTTTTTCCGCGATCGCGATCGTACGTTTTAGGGCTTAAAAAATAAAAAGTCCAAATAAACGGTCCTGTGATGAAACAAAAATTATTTTTATGCCATTAACTATGGTGATTTTAAAGTCAGCAATGTTTTGCATGACAGGTTAAAAAAAAAACTAAATCTAGACCTAGAAGAATATGTGGAAAAATGAAATGGAAGAAAAACACTAACTTTATTTGAATGGTGCAATGCTTGAAGAGTCCTTTGAGCAACAAGGTGTTAGAGCCATTTTTTCAAGTAAACAATGTATTATATAATGTGATAATGATGTTTTAAAATCATTTTATATCTTTGAATATATATTTAATAAAACTTTGCCTAGGGCATTATTATGGTGGAGGATCCAATCACCATTAGACCATTTTTCTGGCCTTTTTTTTCGAATCGCTTCCCTTAGATGGCGAAGAATGCCCAAATACATTTCCTTAAAATGTTTGGCCTGCAGGAAGATACTCGTGATGAACAGCAACACCTTGTTTCTGGATTTCAATATCCTGGATTTTTTTGGTCTAGGCTCACCCTGACCTCTCCACTCGGCATATTGACGCTTGATTTCAGGGTCATAGCCATAGACCCATGTCTCGTCGCCTGTGATTATCTTGTCTTTCCATTCCGGATGCGTTCTTATCATTTCCAACATGTTTTCACAGGTTGCAAGCCGACACAGTTTTTGCTCATTAGTGAGGAATCTTAGGATGAATTTTGCAGGAGGCTTTTTGAGCTTCAAATATTTGGTTACGATCCTTCCAATCGTTGTTTTAGAGATGACTGTGTCTTGCTTTAGCTCCAGCAAAGTGGTTCGAGGATTTTCTTTTATCAAATCGGTGATTTTTTGCACATTTTCATCAGTCCTTTGAAATTTTGGGCGTCCTTGACGAGGATCATCTTCAATAGAAATTCTGCCAGCTTTAAATCTAGAATACCATTCAAAAACAGTTGTTCTCTTTGGGGGGTCATTGGGGAATGCTTTATTAGGCATTTCAAAAGTTTCGGTTGCTGATATTTGAAGTTTCCCACAAAATTCTATGCAAAACCTCTGCTCCAATTTTTGTTCCATCATAAAATCACCGCAGCGCTAGGTGTGACCTTTTAATATATTAGAATGATCTTGGCGCGCGTGCATGTACAGCCTCGATATTGGTACCACCGTGTTGCCAGATATTTTTCTATAATAAACAGTCAAATTTATTTACATTTTTCATTTATTTATTTTTTTTATGGACCCAGTCCGGGAACTTATGGGACATACCTTGTAATTAGGGTCTGCATCTGGTCACATCTCAATTTTCTTATACTCACTTAAACACAATAAGACCAAATCCAAATAAATAGTGTGTGACGTTTCTGTAACAGAGTTGTTACTATCTTCAGACAAAAGTACTGAATGTACTTGTATTTTTACTTTTATTTTGTAATTACAATGTACTCGTGTTTATAATCTATAATCCAAATTGTACCTTATCATTTATACTCACTTAAACACAATAAGACCAAATCCAAATAAATAGTGTGTGACGTTTCTGTAACAGAGTTGTTACAATCTTCAGACAAAAGTACTGAATGTACTTGTATTTTTACTTTTATTTTGTAATTACAATGTACTCGTGTTTATAATCTATAATCCAAATTGTACCTTATCATTTATACTCACTTAAACACAATAAGACCAAATCCAAATAAATAGTGTGCGACGTTTCTGTAACAGAGTTGTTACTATCTTCAGACAAAAGTACTGAATGTACTTGTATTTTTACTTTGTAATTACAATGTATCGGGTTTATAATCCAAATTGTACCTTATCATTTATACTCACCCAATAATATTTTTAAAATCACAAGGTGAGATGCTTATTTATGCAGACCATTGGTGATTGTATTATTCTAAGCTAGGCCAACTGGTACTAAACAAAACTATTTCTATATCTAAATCAATCTAACCTAACCTATACTCAGTGAGTGTGTGGCACTTTTACACCAATGGTCAAGTAGAAATAGTATCTCACCCTTTTACTATTACATCTTTGATCTAGTGTAAGCTTCAATTTAAATCTTAGTATTTTGGAATATTTTTTTTAAATCCACTTAAATATATTCATTATTACAAAAAAAATTGTGATGTGATATATATGTAATATATGATATATAAATATGTGATATGTATATAGGCTAGATATATATATAAAAAAATTATATTATGCAAATATAATATTTCAAATTAATTTTTACCTACCTTTTATAAGATTGTAAAGCATGCTCCAAGTTGTTTGTTGCTTCGTGAATTTGTCCTAGAAGTTTTTGTGCAAGCACATGATTTTCTCTAAGGCTAAGAAAGCCAATGAGATGCCTGAAACAAACATTGTTAAACGTATATTTAAATTAATGCTTTTTCAAATTTACCGTTTAGCACTTTCATAATCTTCTACTTGATAATAAAGCCTGGCGAAATTGTATCCTTTTAATAGCCTCTGAACACAAAAATGTATGAAAACAAATACAATATATAAAAACGTAGCGCAAATTTTACTAAAATTGAAAAACCGGTAAATTCATTTAGGGTTAACGAAAGATAACAAAACTTACATCATTGTCATTACTTGTCCTACTTAATACAGCAGTAATGTGGTTATCCACTTCTTTTTTAGTTCGGAACATCTAAAATATATTTAAATGTGTATCCTTTTTATAAATATGAGTGTAATCAATAGGGGAAAATCTAACAAAACCTATTAAAAACAACAAAAACAAATTCGAATTAATTGAGAATTTGCTAAATTTTTTATACAATTAATGATGATATTTTGTTTCTGAAAAATAAAGGCGCTAAAATTTTTTCCTAATTTTTAAATATATAAAAAAAAAAATACTACTGAAATTTATATGTTAGCTTAGAAGTAGTGAATATTTAAAATTTGTCTAGAGGCATATAAAATATAAAATCAAATTATATTGAGTATTAAAAATACTTTTGTGGCTTTTATGTAGTGATAGAAAGTATTGTCCAATTAATATAAACTATTTTATATGATTAAACAGTATTTCTCAGAAATATAGATGTTTTAAATATTGAAGATAAAATTTTCAAATAAAACGTCTACATATGCTGCGCTTTATTTTAAAAGCAAGACGCTTACTGCAACAAAAGAGGTTTGGCAATCCTAACCAAATCCAAAAGGTGGACTCACTTAAAGCAACATTTAAGCCCCTACACTCCCTAGTTCTGTCTCCGCTTTCTATGCATCGTTCCGATTTTGGAAACTTTTCAGAAATACTTTATTTCATAAAATACAAGATTAATTTCTCAAATTATCTACATATTGGGTGCATAAAAATGTTAACAGGAAAACTTGTTACATGCTATCTGTGTGTGTTGTATATGTAAACAAAAATTCCAAATGAATTTTACACTATTAGTCTATCAATATGTTAGGGAAGAAACAGAGATATTTCTTGCAAAAAACAGTAAGCTGGCGAGATCTAGAGCACACTAAGTACCCTATCTCGCTAAGATAAGTACAAAAATATTTTTTGATTTCTACAGGGCCATGACTATAGAGTTCGAAATACGCAATCGGCATACAAAAACTCTCACACATCTATTGGTGTATTTAGGAATTCATGTGCTTGACTAAAAAAAAAAAACTTGGGACGCAGTTTATACCTAGATGTTAGTCCTTGAGGGATGCTGGATGCCACCATTTACAACTGGTGGCTCTTGGAGCGGACGCTGGACTCCCTATATTCAGTTGGTGGGCGGTGGGGTGGCTTCTGGACGCTGTTAGAAGTAAGCCTAGTTATCCGGGGGACAGATGACCATTCTGGGATCACAAGATGTCCCAAGGCCCCTCTTGGTGATGAGGGCCAGTGATCCACCTCTGAGTGGGAGTCATGCTGCTGATACAAAAAAAAAAAAGAAAATTGGAATACCAAAGCTTGACCACAAAAAATGAATCTATTTGTATAACTCTCCTATCTCTTTTTCTTATTTTTTTGCCAGAAAGTTCATTATACACGCTACTAAATAGAGGTATTAGGTGAAAATTATATATAATGTTAATGTGTGTGCGTTTCATAATAAATTTGAGTCAAATTCAAGAAATTTTATTTTAATAGGAACATTATTTCCGCACAAGTACCTACAAAGGCCACAAAAATAACTATTAAAAGAGTCAGAAGCTATGTACAGCAAATAAAAGATATCTTTCGAGAATTTTCTTATAATATTTACATACGCAGCTCGGTTCAAATTCAAGGAACTTATACAATAATCATCATTATGAAGACCATTATGATGCAGTAGAGTTCTTTGATTCCTTCAAGCAGGTAAAAAGCAGGGCCTGTAACAATCAATCTGTGTCCCACGTCATGGTACTCCTGCAATATCCCATGATGTAATTGGATAGAAACCTCCAGGGTAGTTTCATGAATATATAATTGTCTCTCAAATCATTCACGAATGTGTTTTTCCCTGTGTCGATTATAATGAAGGTTGAAGAAACTGATTTTCTCTTAGGGATATAGTTTTCGTGAGAAAATATTATTTAACGATTTCAATATCTTTAATATTTTGTAGAGTATGATTGCTAGAGCAATCTATTCCTTATGTTATGAGGGGAACTATTTTAACACAGAATGTCTTTTAAGGAAGAAAAAATTTCTTTGCAACAAGTTTCTTTTATTCTGCAATTTGGCAAGCTTTCAGGCGTTAGCCCATCATCAGGCCGATTTCGCAAATATATATTAAAAAATAGTACAAAATCTAAACTATATATAGGCGTAGAACTGATCCCACTGTAACAAAATATACCGTATACACCGATACATGCAAATGTGCCGAAAACTTTAAACAAAATAAAAAACAAAAAAAAAAAAAATTTTAAACAAATTTAAAACTATGAAATTTGAGATACGCTAAGATTACATAAAAAAGGACTAAATTAAGATTTGGAAATTACAATAAGACAAAAAACCGACTATGAATTTATACAACTAATTTAGCTATGGGATATATGAAGGTACTGCTGTGGTATATCGATCCTTCTGTTAATGCTCTTTTTATCGTTCGAAACCAAGGATTCCAGTATAAGTCTATTATGTTTGGAGAATATATTTCGGAAGTAACACTTGACTTCCTGTATGTATGTAGTATGAAGGGATCAGCTAGATCTTTGAACTCGAACACAATAGAATGTGTTTGGGATGCCTTAAGGAGAGGCATTGGATCACATCTCTAAGAAAATGAATGCTTTATGAGCTAGAGTATCAATTTGAAGAAATTGAATATATGCTGTCAAAACAGCTCTTTCAAAGGTTTTATGAACATTGAAGGTAAAATGTAACCACACATTCCATCTTGAACTTCTATATCTTTGAAATATGTTACTTCAGTTAAAAATATTTTTAGCATTATATATATATGATACATTTTGAATGATAGAATGTAATTATTTTTTGTTTTTACTGAAGATTTAACTAAATGGAGTATGTAAATTTTTTTCTTTGTTTAAAAAGATTTGAAAAATAAAGAGATGATGATTGAGGTGGAGACAGCCACAAACGACTGCTAATTTTTTCACGCATCTATAGTGGAATTACATCATATATATATATATACATATATTAATAATAAATTTCTATTTTTCCTTTTATATATTAGGTTAATAACTAATTCAATAAACTATACACACGTATAAACAATTAGAAAATAATTATATAAGAGCCTAACCTAAAAAAAACTGAAAATTATATGATGATAATTATTGTCCCTTACATGGTTGCCAGTAGGCTATCTAGCAGAGAGAACAAATTAGATGTCAAACCCAATAGAGAGGAAATGACCGCCATTAAACAACTCAAAAATAATGCAGATCTTGTGATTACAAAATCAGACAAAGGAGCCAACACGGTTATCATGAGCAGACTTGACTATGCAAAGAAAATCCACAATATTTTAGATGATGTAAGTGTCTTCAGACAGATCGACCAAACCACTAATTCGAAAACAGTAGCCCTGTTTAAGCGGAAACTGGCATCCTTAAAGAAAGAAAAACTGATAACCGACGCCCAATTCAAAGAATTCACATCTTCCACCAACCGAATCCCTTACATCTATGGGTTACCGAAGCTACATAAGGAGAATATCCCTCTGAGACCAATAATAGCGTACCATCTTTCGCCAGCTATGCCATTATCAAGGTTCTTAACTTCATTCCTGTCTCCAGTGATACGCCCTTACAATTCCTTTTCCATCAGTAAACATACCTGATTTCATCATTAAATTACGGAATTCCAAACCAAATCCGGGATGTATCATGGGCTCCTTTGATGTTGTATCCTTGTTCCTTAGCTTACCGCACAATCTAATCGTGGAAAACCTGAAAGAAATACTGGCCCAAAATTCTACTGATTCCATTGAAAACAGTAGGGTCGTCACTTTATTCCAGCTCTGCCTTTCATTGAATAATTTCAAGTTTGAAGATTTAATCTACCAACAGATTTGTGGTTCCCCTATGGGGAGCCCACTTTCATTGATAGCGGCTGAAATTGTCATGTTGAAAATAGACAAGTGGATCACTACCTTCAAACACCTTGGCATAAAAAGATGGCACCGCTATATTGATGACATCTTTTGCGAGTTTGAAGAGGACAAAGGAAACCTGATTTTAAACACTCTGAACAGTTACAACCCCCAGATAAAATTCACTATGGAGACAGAGACAGAGGCCGCCTTGCCTTATTTGGACATACTCATCCTCAGAACCGAACACAAATTCCATTCGACCGTTTATTATAAGAAAGGAATAGAGCCGTCATACCTCAATTTCAACTCATTTGGCCCGATAAGTCACAAGATTTCCATAGTCAAAACATTGACAAAAAGAATTATCACGCATTGCTCCCCTTCCAGGCTTCAGAAAGATTGAAAAGAGCAACATCATCCGAAACCTCCAGAGATATGGATTCCCAGCCTCATTTGTGATGAAACACACTTATAAAGGGTTCCTTCCCCGAAACCGGCAGGTATATCGATCTAATTGCTATTTGCAGTATTCCCCTACTAATCAAAGGCTAGCAGATGTTTTGAGGAAATTTGGGAGGCCTGTTTTTGTAGGCTCTCGATCCATCGGCCAATTAGTCAGACATCCAATCACGAAATCTCAAGTTAAGACAGAACCGAGTGACCAGCAAAATGCGGTTTATTCATTATCTTGCCAACAATGTACCGCTTCTTACGTGGGGGAAACCGGCCGAACTGTTGGTACCAGAGTTAAAGAGCATATTAGGAACGTAAAGAACCGAGATAGCAGATCTTTTATTTATCAACATGAGGATTCTACTGGCCACCATTTCAACCTACAGGAAGTCAAGTGTTACTTCCGAAATATATTCTCCAAACATAATAGACTTATACTGGAAACCTTGGTTTCGAACGATAAAAAGAGCATTAACAGAAGGATCGATATACCACAGCAGTACCTTCATATATCCCATAGCTAAATTAGTTGTATAAATTCATAGTCGGTTTTTTGTCTTATTGTAATTTCCAAATCTTAATTTAGTCCTTTTTTATGTAATCTTAGCGTATCTCAAATTTCATAGTTTTAAATTTGTTTAAAATTTTTTTTTTTGTTTTTTATTTTGTTTTAAAGTTTTCGGCACATTTGCATGTATCGGTGTATACGGTATATTTTGTTACAATTTGTTTATTTCCGGTGGGATCAGTTCTACGCCTATATATAGTTTAGATTTTGTACTATTTTTTAATATATATTTGCGAAATCGGCCTGATGATGGGCTAACGCCTGAAAGCTTGCCAAATTGCAGAATAAAAGAAACTTGTTGCAAAGAAATTTTTTCTTCCTTAAATTACTGATTGCAATTATTTAGGTTTTTACAGAATGTCTTTATTGCCTTTCAATTGAAATTGTATTTAGTTTTCTTTATCGTAACCATATCTGATCACTGTGGGGTAAATTTAGTGTTTTATTGAAAAGCAGGAAGGAAATATTCAGGGTATGTTAAAAACCAAAGGGACATTTTGGATTTTGTTAAAAAGTAGAGAAAATTTTGGTGCAGTGTTAAAATGTAGGAGTCAGTACTCAAGAGTATTGAAGCTTTCGAAAATTAAATTTTGCCAGATTTATATACATTGTACTTTTTGAAATTTTTCCCACATGCATCTTAGAATGATTAATCTTTGGAATGTTTAGATGTTTCAATTTTCATTGACAAAAGTATATTTGCACATACTTTTTTTAATCAAACTTTATCCTTTAAAATTTGAATAAAATATTTTACAGAAAGTGGGGTCTATATTTCTTTTAGATGAAATCAGGCAAAATTTTAGGGTCTGTTGAAAAGTGGGACGGAAATTTTGGGTCTGTTAAAAAGTAGTGGGAATATTTGGGGTGTGATGGGCATAGAGATTTGGCTTGGGGTATGATCCAAATGCTTTGTTTTTGACTGATTGGATATATTTTTATTGTAAAATAGTTTAATTAATAAAGTGTGATTCCCAGGTATTTATAGCCCCAACAACTATATTGTTTCCAAACATGAAGAAATGGATAGAAGGAAAGAATTAGGCTCAAATGTAGAATTTATTGCTGAGATGGAGATGTGTCTTATAAACTTCAACAATACCTATTTTGGAAGGTTTTAAAATGTCAAAGAGGTTGGTATTGAGGACAAGTATAGCCGAAAAACATATATACATACATTCGTTGACATATATATATATATATTGCTAATCTTTAAACTTCCATTTTTACCTCTTTGGTATTTTATAAATAATAATTATTTTCCTCCAAACCAAATACAGCTGCATAACTTAGATAAGCTGTTTACATACATTCAAAAGCAAATAGCAGATGGAAAAGAAATTATTTTACTTGGAGATTTAAACATCAGAACTGGGAAGTTGGGAGGACTACACAATCCACTTAATTTCCAGCTCCCCCTAACATCGGAAAGAAGGGCTAAAGATCATATAATATCATCTCTGTCTAATAAACTTCTTGATTTCCTGGAAGATAATTCTTTGACAATAGTTAACGGAAGATCTAGAGGTGATAAAGATGGAGATTTTACATACATATCCGAAAGAGGCTCTTCAACTATTGACTATTGCATACTCTCACAGGGTTCACTACAAATTTTACTGGACTTCAAAGTCGATGACCAACTGTACTCAGACCACCATCCTTTGGTTTTAACGATAAAAGGCCAAAACTTCAATGAGAAAAAAACCAAACGGGAAGATTATAATATTACGAGATATAGATGGTCAGCCGATGGACTCGCAACGTTTAAAATGAAACTGGAAGAATTGCGGGAAAAAAACATACCAGCCTCCGATGACCTTGTATACACTTTCAATCAGCGAATTTTGGAAGCAATGTCATCTGCAAAAATAACCTACTCAATTAAGGGCGGCCCCAGGAAATCTAAGCCGTGGTTCGATAAGGACTGCTATGATATGAAAAAACTGGCAAAAGAAAGTCTGAAGAAATATCGTAAAACAAATAGATTGGAAGACAGAGAATGTTATGCTTCTTCCAGAAAGAAATATCTTGCTTTATTGGATCTAAAAGGAAAGGCTTTGATAATGAAAAACAGGAAATACTCAGAAATGCTAAAGACTCAAAGACCTTCTGGAAAACTATTGCGCTCTACAAAAGCACATCTATAATCCAAGGAGAAATATCTATACAGGACTGGCTGAACTTTTACCGCGAACTAATGACTACAGAGAAAAATTTGAGAATTTGTAATTTACATAATGTGATTTCTCAGAACGATCCTATATTGGACTCAGAGATAACCAATGCAGACATATACAAGGAGATAGCTGGTTTGAGGAGTAACAAGGCATGCGGGCCCGATGGCATCCCCAATGAAGTATTAAAAACACTCCCTGATTCGTACATACTGCTGTTGAAACAACTCTACAATAGTGTTATGACGACTGGAAAATACCCAGCAATTTGGACTAATTCCACTATACACCCAATCTTTAAAAACGGTTATAAGAACAGCCCCTCCAACTACCGAGGTATTGCACTGATTAGCAATGTATCAAAGCTTTTCACATCAATCCTAAGATCACGACTGGAGGAATGGGTCGAAGGAAGAAGGGTTATACCCGAAAACCAAGCGGGATTTAGAAAAGAAAGATCATGTATTGACCACATATTTACACTAACTACTTTAATCCAACTATCATTAAGAAAAAGAGGGGAAAACTATATGTCTTTTTTGTCGATCTAAGGAAGGCATTTGATACTGTACCCCACTCACTACTTTGGAAAAAACTTTACAACCTAGGCATAAGTTACCAATTCATAAGTACGATCAAAAGTTACTACGAACAAGCAACTATAGCTATCAGATGGAAGGGATCATTTACGGAAAGTATTAAGATAAACTCGGGAGTCCTCCAGGGAGAACCACTTTCCCCACTGCTATTTATATTATTTATCACGGACTTAATCGAAATTTATAATAACTCAGACCTGCCGAGTGTAAATTTGCCAGAATTTGGAGATATCCATTTATTGCTGTACGCCGACGACATAGCAATTATAGGTGAGTCCAGGATAAACCTCCAAAAGAAGATCAAAATACTGAAAGAATATCTCGATGAGAACTTAATGACACTAAATGAGTCCAAGTCAAAGATTATGGTGTTCCGTAATGGAGGTAAACCCTCAAATAAGGATAGATGGTTCTGGAATGATAAACCCATAGCAATAACTTCAAGATATACATACTTGGGATTCCCTCTGACACCAACAATAACAACTACTCACCCGGCAAATTACTTTAAAGGAAAAGCACTTACAGCAATTAACGCCACACACCCAATATTAATAAAATCAAAAGCAAAGTCAATAAATTTATCAATCAAACTCTTTGATACAATAGTGAGAGCTGTCCTGATGTATGCCGCTCCATTATGGGCAACAGAGCATAAAGACTTACTGGACAATATACAAGACATATTTATCCGTAGGTTCCTGAATCTGCCCAGATACACTCCAGGTTACCTAATCAGATTAGAAACCGGTCGTATCTCATTGAGTGTAACAGCCTTAAAATTAACCCTGAAGTATTGGCTGCGGGTGTTGAATATGAGCAGTGACAGATTGCCACGTATATGTTTTAATAGAACACGGGAACTCTCTAATGCTTCGGGCACACCCATCGGTTTCATTAAAAAGCTCACTAATCTGCTTAACGATAATGGATCCCCTGCACTTGTTTCCTGTGATGACCCTGAAACGCTGAGGAGCGCGATTACAGGGCTCTTAAAAACAGCGGCAGACCAATCTATACAAAACGACCTTACAAGAATGGATAAATCTAAGCTATACTCTCACTACAAAGACATTCACATATCTTTCATGACGGAGGGATACCTTTTAGGGGATTTTCCTTTCCCGGTTGTAAGACTACTCGCACAAGTTAGAATACTTTCAAGTTTTTTTAGAGAAAACCACACCAAGATGCTCTGCGGTGAGGACCCGACTTGTACCTTCTGTAATTCAAAACTACAAAATGAAATCACTCACTATATTTTTGATTGCTCTGCTCTGAAAGAAGAAAGAAGAACCCTTATGCTCAAAACTGGGCAACTCTGTGCTTCACTTCCATCAATAATTGACAATATGACCCAGAATAAGTATATTGCTACGGCGTTTTATGGTTTCCACAAGTCCATATCTCAGAAGAAGGCCAAGTGATACTCACTCCTCACTTTCTTACTGCTACTCTTTTTGTGTTGATTTCTTGCTTCCCTCTTTCTTATTATTATTATTATTTTTTTTTCCTTTTCTTGTTTTTTTTTTTTCTTTCTCTTTTTACTCTGTATATATCGCTATTTCCGTTGTCTCACTGCTTTGTTCTTATGCATACCTCTGGTGAATCCTGTATAGGGTCAGTGACCCTAAATAAAGGCTTTTTTTGTTGTTGTTGTAAATAATAATTATTGTTTTACATTACATAAATTTATGTGCCATTCTAATATTTGTCTTTCCTAATTTTCTGCGTGACAATATTTTATATATAAACCAGTAACAAATGTTATTTTGATAAACAGACAACATCTAGTTCAAAAGTAATTTTTATTTTTACCCCAAAACAAAGAAAGTTATCAAAATTAAGATAATTATAATGATTAGTAATATATTATATCAATAACATAATGATGATGTCGATAAATGATGATGCTTGTACAGAGTATATTTTCGCACTGATCTTGATAAATTCTTCACAGACAGCAAAATGAGTCTGCTGGATGTTTTCAGAATCTTGTCGCCATTCTATTTACCTACACAGAGTATGAATGTATCACAGAATGAAAAGTATAACATAATCACATACACATAATGCGAATTCCACACAAATTCCACATTTCAATTTCCTGGGCACAAAAGTAATGGGGAAACAGGTAAGCACATTTAATGTACTAAGTCATTTTATTAATATTTTATAAATATTTTTACAATTCTTATTTTAGCTTCTAATAAAACAGATTAGGTATGAAAAAATCAACCTAGCCAAGAAACCTAATCAAACAACCATGATAGATAACCAAGATTGGGTCAGGTCCCCGTGAATAACCAAGTCCGAATATTTTTACATTTATTATACAAATAAAATAAAGACACTAGAAAGTATGCTTTATTTGAAAAAGGAAAATATCGTGCTTAATTATTTTATTTATTTTGCATAGATTGCATATTAGTATTTATTTATTGATTTAAGCTCAACTGACCTT
Organism: Cordylochernes scorpioides; assembly: GCA_030710605.1. NCBI lineage: Eukaryota > Metazoa > Arthropoda > Arachnida > Pseudoscorpiones > Chernetidae > Cordylochernes > Cordylochernes scorpioides. The sequence continues at coordinate 33,841,987 of CP092877.1, forward strand.
TTTTTTTTTAATTGTTTTCCATATAACATTTCTCGGGAGGTAAACATTTCTATGTAATTCTACTATCCTAAAAGCTCATTTCCATATACCATAACTAAAAATCCAACCTTCTGTGTAGCATATATAATCAGAATAGTTCAGTACAGCATTAAGGCTCTACAAAGCGGTCTGGTGGATTAAATGAGAGAAGCCTTTAAGAGGGTTCACCATTTATGAGTCAAGCCCTCCCAATATTTTTCATGGCAGTAGAATTATTAGAAATTTTGATTTATAATATAGTTAAAATGGTGCTTAATGGTTTTATGTCTCATGTATTTATCGCGCTTTATTGCTTTATAACAAATAAATTGGTATGACGCTAAAAATACCTATTATTTCTGACCCTTCATCCAAAAATAATGAATTTGTGATCACTGTAATGAAAAAATTAAAAATTGCCACTAATGACTATTTGAAAAAAATGTCGAAAGCACGCAACTCTGATAGAGGTTGCAAAAATAGGTTTCTCTGAATGCTTTGAAAAATAATAATAATAATAAAAAGTTATATTTTTAATACATGTATATGTGAAATGTCATCAAAAATATTAAAAAGTTTTATTGATAATGCTTAGCATTGCCATAATTGTTTAGAATGGACTTTCCTTTATATTTCTCACTGAGTTTTGTACTGAAAGTCGGCCCTGTAGGAGATACACGACTATTCTATTATATTTGGCTATTGACCAGTTTTTATTTGGTAATATGGCTGACTATTTCTGTTCATGTCAATCTCATTTAGATTCTCCATTTATTCCTCTTATTATAAATCTTCCACATCTTTTAAAATATCACATATTATAGGCTTCTGTGTGATCATATGGTATGATAATAGATCATAGATCTATTGCTGTTGTTGTTGCTTATTTCTCAAGTCGTTTAAACAATTCCATTAGGTCCCATTGTCTTAGCTTTTCTATTATAGTCCTGGGATTTTTCCAGAGGTCTTTTTTTGGAGGATTTGATTCAATTTAATAGAAGATCTATTTCAATTATCCTGATTGGTATATTGTGTTTTAACTTGCTTCAACCATAGTCTAGCTTTCACCACTAACAGAGATTGCAAGGGTGAAATTTTCGTGGTGAATGATATGATAATATGATAGATCTCTCTATTGTGCAATTATCCTGATTGTTATATTGTGCTTTTTTCAACTTTTGTCATTATTTCAAGAATCTTTAGATCATAGTCTAGCTTTTTTTTTCCATCACTAACATAGATTGCAAGGGGGAAATTTTCATGGTGAATATGATATGATGATAGATCTATTGCAATTATTCTGATTGATATATTGTGCTTCAACTTTTGGCATTATTTCAATAACCTTTAGATCGTAATCTAGCTCTTCCATCACTAACAAAGATTTACAGGTGTGAAATTTTAGTGGTGGATTTTAAAATTGTTTTAATTTACTAAAGTAAGATTTTACCATGAGCTGCTCGTTATCTTGATGAAAATAGCCTTCATCTCTATAAAAAGTCACTAACAATAGACACTAAAGAAATTTAGTATATTTAGATATGTAAATTTGACTTCTAAATAGTTATGATTAACCAAAATTTGATAGATGTATAAATTCAATATAGTCCCAAACCAAAATATGAACCTTACTTATACCTATATTAATACCATATATGAAGCGCAATGAAAAAGAAATCAGTGAGCCAAAAAAAAAAAAAAGAGAGAGGGTAAGCAATATAGAACAATTATAGCAAAATATAACAAGTATAAAGTACATATAAAATACATTCATGGACAAAACTTAAGGAAGTTGTACTTATTAGCATGAATATCGGGATTAAGACAATAACTCTGAAAGATATTTGATACACAGTGATCTTTATTGAAGAAACACGAAATAACCAAGTAAAACCAAGTTTAATTTTATTAAATTGCCTCTCTCTCCTTCACACATCAAAATATGAAACTTCCTTAAGTTTTGTCCATGAATGTATATCGAGTATAAAGTACATCTCAATATACGTAACTAACAACAAAATCCACCTATAAATATAAGCATAAAGTGTGCATACATATAGAAAAAAAAACTCGTACAGATATAATACAATAATTTTCTAATAAGCACAAAGTTGATGCATAGCAAGTATAAAGTATAACAAACAAAAGAATACACACATGCACAAAGAACATATACACTTATTATAAACAACAAGACCTCTACTCGTAGCTTGTTTTGGCAGGTTCCAAATCGTTAAATAAACGATTTTGGAGAGAATTTTTTTTTGTTTTATATATTCTCCGAATTTTCCGTCGCGGGTGCTACAGTAGTAGTTCACATATGTGTTGCCATTGAAGATATTGTCAACGAAAGTAATGACAGTTACCTTTACTTACGGCGGCAGCACAGGAGGAAGCTGACCATCCTCCTGCCGTATTTCTTCCAGCGGGGCGCTGGGCGGACCGGCTCAGGCTGGCTCTCGCTGCAAATACAGTTGTAAGGAGGGGAGGCTGCAGAGAGAAGGCATCTGTGTTTTAATTTAATAAGATAAACAAGCAATCCAGGACTAGGTTTCTTTAACTATTTCTATTTCTCTAGCTTTCGGGGGCCAACATGCCCTTGAACAGGAGAACTAGAAGTATGACTTCCAGCTAAATATCTTTGTTATAAGTCATATAATCAAGTAAGTTGTCTCTCTCTCTCAACCTTATATAATCTATATAAAAGATACAATAAAAGTAGTTTCAATCTCTCTCAATGTCTATTATAACCATTATATTGGGGCTCTTTGGTGAGAATACTACTAAATTACATATTTCCATCTTGAATTATCTTAAACCGTGGGGAGAACTAGTTAGGGACTAGTACTGTTTAAAGTTGGCCCTTGATGACGTGTTAGCTCAATTTTTGGATGAAAGCAGTTAATGTTGTTGTTGTCGTGTCCAATGAAGAGCCTCAGATGTCCCCTTGCATCTCTATCACAACAGTCGCAATGTCCACTATCTTGGGTGTGTAAAGCTGCTGCTCTGTTTCCATGTCAATTTTCTGCAAGGCTGCGGCAATTACTGTGCATGAGAATATGTGAGTAGGTGTTAGTTCCACACCAGGATAGTTGCTGCATGTCCTATAGGTTCTTGTGCCATCTGGATGTATTGTCATTCCTTTATAGTGTTTCGTTCTGAGTCTTTTTATAGTTTTTATCAGCTTTGTAAAGCAGTTAATGATCAGGATAATATAAGTCAATGATTGATAGAGTATGGTGACAAAATTGTTGACAATTCCAGATGGAACAAAAATAGTATCGGTCATATTAGATTTAACTACACAATAATTTCATCGCGGTGGGGACGGTAGAAGTTCGTTTTATGTATGGGAGAAACATTCGCGCTTTTAAATCCTTTTATTATAAATAAGCGCTTTAATGATTTTTCTTCGCAGGTCTATTTTATATTCCGTTTCATATATTCGCGCTCTAATTGGCTGTTCAATGTCACGTGATCTTAATCAGCCTATCAGCGTGCAGTGCTTCTTTAGATCAAAGGCAATAATAATAAAAATCCTATATTAAATATAAGATCGCGGGTTAATTGTTTATTCAATTATTCAATAGACAATACAATTCGGGAGCTAGACTTTTACTTCATTACTAAAACTAAATAAAATATACGAATAGAGAGGTTCAGATCTCGAAAGATAAAAAAATCTTGTTTGGAGTACGAATCTACAAATATGATAAAAACGAATTTCGTATTTAAATCAAACCTAACAGTAGGTGTACATGTGGAAATTTTTCTTTTACATGTTAAATAAATCATGCTGTAGGGTGTATTCAAGATCTTGTGATATTTTGTTGGCTTCCTGAATAATTTAAAATCGAAGGATGCCTTTATCATCCAACTCTCTAACAATCGTAATGACTTCAATATAAAGAGGCTTTCTTTAAAGGCGTCTACAATCCTGATATTTGCGACATTACCAAGTTAGAACATCAACTCACTCGTAGAGAGTTTCGAAATTCACGTAAGGAATTTCTGCAGGCGGCCTCGACGCTCCAAATCTCGCCAGCCTTTTAAGATTGAATTCGGCGAAAGTGTAATCGCCCATTTTGCTGCCAGGCTGGCGAGGTGGTGGTGTTAGCGAGATCTTCTCCAGGTCGGCCACGTTGATCTCACGGATCACTTCCTGGTCGGGCATCTCGAGGACTAGTGGATCTTCTATTCTTTCTGATTGAATCAGGGGAATTCTGTCCTTGGATCGGAATCTTAATGAGCGAGCCATCTTATTCGTTCTGCGTACAGGGCACTAAGTGATTGCTAACAATTAGGGGTGTAATCTAATAGGCCTTCAGAAGACATACGTTTTATTCATAATTTTATTTAAGACTAGACAAATGACTCAGTTTATCAGGACTTTCCCCGATTGGATGTTTGCTCAATCAATATTGGTTTTATAATTATTATCGATATCACTTCATGCAAAATACTCTTATATCAGGTTAATTCGCATATCCTGGTATTGAAACGATGACTCCTTGCAGACCTAATGCTCTTTGTTCAATTAAAGTTCATCCAAACATGCCAAACATTGTCGAAATGTTGTAAATAAATTGATGGTACACAGTAGAGTCTCCCAGGTGGGAGCGCCGAAATTACGTCTAAACATGGTCTCTTCTGGATTTTGTCTCTCATTACAGACTCTGTTAAAAGATCCCTCATGACTTGGCCTTACATGACAAGAATCTTCAATAAGAGACCACCTCCAGAGAGGAGAGACCGAATTTAACCATGCTCTTAGGCTGTCGTCTTTCTTGGGAGACTTTACAGTACTATATATCTCTCTACTGTAGTAGTTAGGATATGATATAAAATTCTACAAGGCCGCAGTCACCGTTCGGAGGAGATTAATAGAATCGCCGAATGCCGTGCTCCATTTGGAGGAGGAAGGCGAAGACTAGAACGCGGATGATTCCACACTCGCCTGTTCAATGATGTTGAATTTCAACTTGGGGTAGTTCCAAGATATTTAACATGGTCAGTCCAGTTTATAGGACTTGAATTTAATTTTAGAATGGCTTGTAGCTTGAATTTTTTATTGTCTAGTGGGGGGAAAATTATAGCCTGTGTCTTTTTTGGGTTGATATCTAACTTGCAATCATTGCACCATTTGGTTATAATGTTTATGTAACTTTGGAGTTGTGTGGTTAGAAGTCCTATTGATTTGTAGTTTGTTAGTATTGCTGCGTCGTCTGAAAAAAGCTTTGCTTGGAATTTTGGATGTAGAGGGAAATCATTGATGTAATTGTTGACTAGATTGGGTCCAAGGATAGAGCCCTGAGGGACTCCAATCTGGATTGGCTTTGCCATGGTTATATAATCCCCTTGTTTAATGGAAAAGGTCCTGTCCTGGAGGTAGTTTTTCAAAAATTTGACAAAATCTTTTGGAAATAGATTTTTTGTTAATTTTGCTATCAAGTCATCATGCCATACCCTATCAAAGGCTTTCGTCATGGCTATCAAAGGCTAAAACATATTATTTATTATAATTGTGTCCTATATTAACACTCTCTAAAGTGTTATAATTTGAAAAAGAAATATTCGAAAATGAAAAAGAAATTGATGATGATAGTTTTAATATTACATTAATCGGAATCCTCACAATTAATATATAATTAGAGAGCGATATTTGCTTGGCAAATATTCACTAGAGGTGAAGCCGGGAAAAGATAGGTTATCATGTGTCAGTATTTAATAATCATCATAATTTTATAACTCCAAAATATGGTTCATTAACTAATTTTACTCTTTGATTAGCTTATATGTTAATCTATATATTCAGCGCTATCAACATGTAAAACTTTCCGATGGCTTAATTAGTAGTTTAGTGGAGAAAAGTAACAAACATCAATTTATATCTTTACAAGAATAGATTCAGTAGAGAGTGGATGTTTGTTCGGAAAACTATTTTTTGATCAAATGTTTGTTAGACAATCTTTCACTCGGGTAAAATCAGGCGAAGCCAGGTACATTCGCTAGTTTGTGGATACAAATATAATGTTAATATAGCTATATTATGTTTGTTAATGATAATTTTTTACAAGAAAACTAGAATATTATCCCGTTCTCTCTGTGACCAAGTCTAGAAAGACATCCAGTTCTAAGGCTATAATGTGTCAACATTGAGAGACCTTGTTTGACTGAGGACACATTTCAAATAATTTGCATTTTAAAATATATATTTGTTGGAAACAGGTGTATATGTTCTATAATGGTATAAAAGTATGAAAGTGTCTGTGTGTGATGAAAAGGGTGTCAGAGAAAGAATGGATTTGTTACTATTTCATACGACAATCATTTTGTGCTAAACTCGGCAAAATCCAATGTGAGATTGAATGTCAAGCTATGAGCGTATTGGGTATTCATGGTAATTTTCATGTTGAATTTTGTTATCTACAGCAGCCACATGTGCAACAATGGCTTTGCTAAGAAACTGTGTGTCTTGGAAGAAATCGTTCCATGCCACATGGGTCAGTGGTGTTGCTGGCGCTACCTTGGACGTGGAACTAGAGAACAGAGATGATGCTCCTCCCTGTGTGCTGTGAAGAATGTGATAACTGGACTCTTGCTACTCACATGATTTCATTCACTTACTGTAGTATGCTTACGAACCAATAAGATGAAGATGGGTCCCCTTGTTTATTGCTACTCACTCTCGTGTCTGGAATCTAGAAACGCCTTCTTCGGTCGTGCTTGAAGAGAATCAAGGATGCTACGTCGCTCGTGCCTGGAGAGAACCAAGGGACGCTACGTCGTCGTGCCTGGAGAAAACCAAGGGACGCTTGATCGCTCGTGCCTGGAGATAACCAAGGGACGCTACGTCGTCGTGCCTGGAGAGAACCAAGGGATACTACGTCGTCGTGCCTGGAGAGAACCAAAGGACGCTTGATCTCTCGTTCCTGGAGAGAACCAAGGGATGCTACGTCGTCGTTCCTGGAGAGATCCAAGGGATGCTACGTCGTCGTGCCTGGATAAAACCAAGGGACGCTTGATCGCTCGTTCCTGGAGAGAACCAAGGGATGCTACGTCGTCGTGCCCGGAGAAAATCATGGGATACTACGTCGTCGTGCCCGGAGAGAACCAAGGGATGCTACGTCGTCGTGCCTGGAGAGAACCAAAGGACGCTTGATTGCTCGTGCCTGGAGAGAACCAAGGGACGCTACGTCGTCGTGCCTGGAGAGAACCAAGGGATGCTACGTCATCGTGCCTGTAGAGAACCAAGGGATGCTACGTCGTCGTGCCCGAAGAGAACCAAGGGATGCTACGTCATCGTGCCTGTAGAGAACCAAGGGATGCTACGTCGTCGTGCCCGAAGAGAACCAAGGGATGCTACGTCGTCGTGCCCGGAGAGAACCAAGGGACGCCACGTCGTCTATCTACGCGCCGAGCCAAGCATCAAGAATGGTGGCCTTGGGTCAGGATAGGATGTCTCAGTGTTGTCAATAAAGGTTGATGGTTTACTGTTGTTGAGACATCCTATCCTGTCCAAAGCCCTGCCTCAAGACTCAAGATCCTCTCGGCGTCTTCTTCAGCGGCCTCAATAAATCAGCAGTTTAATAGATTCTTGTGTTGAGGTCAAATTCTTAGTTAGCTAAAACATCTTGCCCAAATATTATATAACTAAGAAAAAAATCAAAAGGGAGAAAAGTATAAACACGAGCATAAATTGAAAAGTTGGAGAGTTTATAAATGGATAGTTTTAGTTTTAAAAGGCATTAACGCGCCACTTATACACAATAAATTTTTTTTTTTTTGCTTATCCCTAGTACACGTGGTACAGGCCATGATAATCATGGTGGGTAGTTAGCGACTGCTTTTTACTGTAAGCGCACCACATGTCTACACATGTGAAAAGCAGTTCGACTTTGCACTTACAAATGCCAGAGCCCGTTTGGTTACTTGCACTCGCTGGTGGGGTTGGACTTTTGCAAGAATCGGGGGCCATTGGAGCATTTTTTTTTTTTAACAGAAAAAAGTGTCCAATGCGGGAATCGAACCCGGGTCCTAGTGGTCGAAAACCAAATGGTTTAACCAGCCTTCCACCGACCCCCTATACACAATAAATAAAATCACTAAACATGATTTTTTTTACAAATATTACAAACTTCTACTCTACTTACTGCGATGAAAATAGTAGGAGGGTTTGGCACATCAGTGCCTCCCAGCAGCGTTTTCGCCAATTTTTTTAATCCACCAGACTGTTTTTTTAAAGTCCAATACTGTTTGTATCATTCTTTTTGATTAAGGTGCGGCCCGGCTTCTGAGACATTGTGAGATGATTTCAAGACGTGTAAATGTTCGTCAAAGGTTTGTAAATACGCCACAATATCTCACATTGTATATCTTAACCCTTTCAGAACCTTGTCGATCCTGTGCTCAAATGTTGCAGTTTTCAGGAGTTATGAAGACGGGTTTCTCTATCTGCCTCGTCAACCTCTATTTGCTAAAACCCAGAGCGCAGGTTCATTGATTGATAATAATTGGCTTCTTTAAGAGAATCGAGAGTATCGTCAATTCGGGGGATTGGATAAACGTCTTTTTAAAAGTTATTTTATTCAATCGTCTATGATCAACACAGAAACGCCAGCTGTCTTTCTTCTTGACTAAAATAACAGGCTGAGTGACGTATAATCCTGACATCCAACATTTTGTCCACTTCCTGTTGGATTGCTGGGGAGACTCGATAGGGTCTATGCTGATGGTTTCCAGTCTCAATTTTATGTTTAGTTAGTGAAGTCTGCTTTACTGAGCAATTACTCGATTCAAATATCTTATCAAACTGTTTTATAGAATTGATAACATTTCATTATTATGTTCTTCTCTAATAAAGTTTTGCCAAAATGCACAGTGTATAGCGTGCAAAATTATTTTTAAAGGCGTCGGTGGATCAACAAAGGGTCTGAATGTACACCAGAAAGCGGTCGGTGAAATCTAAACTTCGAAAAGAAAAGCTAATACCGAGTTTGAAGCACAAGATTCCAGTAAAAAGACCCTTAAGGTATCAGATTTCGTTAATTTTTCGTCTGTTTCCATCAATCGATTGACTGATGCGGTGCTAGCTAGAATGACAACTCTCGACAGATTGACATTCTCCGTTTTTGTCACAACTACGGATCTGCACAAGTGCTTCAATGCTCTCGGACATGAAATTCCTTTCTCCGCAGAGAACATTAAGAATAAAGTGTGTCGCTATGTGGATACATTTTGTGAGAAGGTCGTTCGAAAGATTCAGATAGAGAAAGAAAAAGAGAAACTTTTCAGCCTTACGTTGGATGAATGGACGTCAGTCAGAGGCAAGCGTTACCTGAAAATTAATATTCATAGCCGTGTGGAATTTTGGCTTGGCTCGAATATCTCGAGTATTTTCTTCTGAGCAATGCAAATATGCCATTGGTGATAAGCTCTTGGAGTTTGATATCGACTTCGAAACTGATATTGTGCGTGAGACAACTGATAGATGCGCAATGATGGTAAAATTGGGTCACATTATTGGTCCATTGCAACAGCTCGGCTACACGCATGGTCTGCATAATGCTAAGAAGAAAAATAGCATTGTGTCCACCTCTGAATTCGTTCCCGCAATAGTAAATGAAGCAGAATTTGACCTTTCCGAGGATGACAAGGAGGACACTTCTTCCTATAAAGTTAGCCTAGAGGTAGCATATCGATCATTTCCAGAAGTAATTTATCCACAATCTCTTGTATTTTCAAATAAAAATATAAATGAAGTGACGAAAAAAGCTCATGTTGTTGTGAAATCATTCAAACTAGCGCCGCTGAAAAACTAGATTTTACTGAACTACATGCGGCTAGAGAATAACATCTTCGCCAGTATGTGTATCGTTCTTGACTGCATAACACGCTGGGATATTTTATGGAACATTTTGGAGAGACTCCTCAGTGTGAAGTCCGCGGTTCAGAATGTGTTAATAGATGTGAATGCAAGCGTCCATCTAACTGATGCAGATTTTGACATCATGATGCAAATAATTTCTGCACTGAAACCACTTCAGGCAGCTGTGTCAGCTATTTGTAGACGCGACGATACGATTTTGACTGCAGAAGCAACAGTAAATTTCTTCTAGAGGAGCTGCAAGCATAATCTCATTCTCTCAGAGCAAAGATCTGCAAAAATTTCTCCAAAAGAGAATTTGATAAGAGCGATACAATGAAACATCTGTCGTCCTTCAATATTTTTACAATCTGCAAGAGTAAAAGACAGATGGTCAAAGACTTTTGCGTGTAATTTCTTTTGAATCTTAAACCATTACAAGAACAAATGGCCTAAGTAGGATTTCAGGCGGATAATTCAAAACTTCCTCAGAGCCTAAAAGTACGCCATTGAGCTATTGAGCTATGATTACAAGAAGCTATTGAGGCTGCCTCTTCAACTTCAATGGCAATACCTACACCAGACTCCGCATCCTACTCAACTATAATTAACCACGAGCTCAATATTGCTGCCCAAACCGGCAAACGAGGACCTCATTTAGAGAGAGTGTATCAATACTTGCTGATAATTCCTCCAACGTCTGTGGAATCAGTGTTCTCCTCCTCTGGATACCTATGCAATAAGATACGAGGGCCATCCAATAAATAAGTTTCCCTATTTTTTAACAAATAAACCACATTATTTAAAATTATGCAGTTATTTTATTTTCATTATACAACTCATAGACTACTTCTCTAAATAATCACCATTTCTGTCTAAATATTTTTGGTACCGTTCTAGCAATTTTTTGATACCACTGTTGTACCAAGCCGTGTCCTGTCTTCGTAGCCAGTGGTTCTCCTCAGCCTGCACTTCGTCATCATTCGCAAAGTGCTTGCCTCCAAGGTGCCACTTGAGTGCTGGAAAAAGATGGAAGTCGCTTGGGGCAAGTTCCGGAGAATAAGGTGGATGTGTGAATATTTCCCATTTGAAGTTTTCCATAGCCATAACTTTGCCTGCAGAGATTGTGACCTTCGCCTTTTTTGGTGCACTTTCCTCAGGCTTCTTCCACACCATGCTTTGTCGTTTTGTTTCTGGACTTGAATGATGCACCCAGCTTTCATCTCCAGTGACAATACGGGGAAACAGTTGATATCCATCTCTTTGATGCATTTCCAGGAAAGCTCGGGCTGCCTCCATCCGTTGTTGCTTGTGATTTTCCAAGAGCAAACGTGGGACCCATCTTGCGCAGACTTTGTGAAAATTCAAAATATCTGACATGATTTTTCCAATCGAAGAGCGTCCAATTTCGATTCCAGGAGGCAGTCGAATCATTATTTCGTCAATGGTGACGCGGCGATCTGCTTCCACCACATTCCGAACAGCAGCAGCGGCTGCATTGTCCGTAGCAGTAACGGGCCTGCCGCTTCGCTCGTCATCATGCACGTTTTGCCGTCCTTCTAAGAACCATGAACGCCATCGGCGAACCATTTGGATGCTCATACATTCTTCACCATACACTGACACTAAATTGCGATGAATATTGACCGCAGTTTCATTTTTCGCCGTGAAAAAACGAATTACAGAACGGAGTTCGCAAGTGGACACGTTCACCAGTGGTAGCTCCATGGAAACTGAAGCGCTACGGACTTGCGCGTACGAGTAGCGTGATTTTGAAGGTCACCAGCTTCCAACGCATCCTATTGACCATTTCTTCCATACTAACTAATTTTTACAACGTTTCTTTGCAGAAAAAAAAATAGGGAAACTTATTTATTGGATGGCCCTCGTACGTTATAGTTTGCATGATAACACTCTTGTTTTTTCGAAGTTAGCTAATATATGGCAAGTTGTAATATCCAACTAAGAATTTGACCCCAACACAAGAAACCATCAAACTGCTAGTTTATTAAGGCCGCTGAAGAAGACGCCGAGAGGATATTGAGATTTGAGGCAGGGCTTTGGACAGGATAGGATGTCTCCACAACAGTAAACCACCAACCTTTATTGACAACACTGAGACATCCTATCCTGACGCAAGGCCACCATTCTTGATGCTTGGTCTGGCGTGTGGATAGACGACGTGGCGTTCCTTGATTATCTCCAGGCACGACGACGTGGCATCCCTTGGTTCTCTCCGGGCACGACGACGTAGCATCCCTTGGTTCTCTTCGGGCACGACGACGTAGCATCCCTTGGTTCTCTACAGGCACGATGACGTAGCATCCCTTGGTTCTCTCCAGGCACGACGACGTAGCGTCCCTTGGTTCTCTCCAGGCACGATGACGTAGCATCCATTGATTCTTTCCAGGCACGATGACGTAGCATCCCTTGGTTCTCTCCAGGCACGACGACGTAGCATCCCTTGGTTCTCTCCGGGCACGACGACGTAGTATCCTTTGGTTCCATCCAGGCACCACAAACGTAGCATCCCTTGGTTCTCTGCAGGTACGACGACGTAATATCCCTTGGTTCTCTCCAGGCGCGACGACGTAGCATCACTTGGTTCCATCCAGGCACGACGAAGTAACATCCCTTGGTTCTCCCCAGGCACGACGACGTAGCGTCCCTTGATTCCCTTCAGACACGAGTAACGTAGCATCCCTTGGTTCTCTCCAGGCACGACGACGTAGCATCCCTTGGTTCTCTCCAGGCACGACGAGGTAGCATCCCTTGGTTCCATCCAGGCACGACGACGTAACATCCCTTGGTTCCCTCCAGGCACGACGACGTAGCGTCCTTTGGTTCCATCCAAGCACGACGACGTAGCATTCCTTGGTTCCATCCAGGCACGACGACGTAACATCCCTTGGTTCTCTCCAGGCACGACGACGTAGCATCCTTTGGTTCCATCCAAGCACGACGACGTAGCATTCCATGGTTCCATCCAGGCACGACAACGTAGCATCCCTTGGTTCTCTCCGGGCACGACGACGTAGTATCCATTGGTTCCATCCAGGCACGACAAACGTAGCATCCCTTGGTTCTCTCCAGGCACGACGACATAATATCCCTTGGTTCTCTTCAGGCACGACGACGTAGCATCACTTGGTTCCATCCAAGCACGACGACGTAGCGTCCCTTGGTTCCATCCAAGCACGACGACGTAGCGTCCCTTGATTCCCTTCAGACACGAGTAACGTAGCATCCCTTGGTTCACTTCAAGCACGACCGAAGAAGGCAATTCTAGGTTCCAGACACGAGATTGAGCATCAATAAATAAGGGGACCCATCTTCATCCTTTTGGTTCGTAAGCATACTCCAGTAAGTGGATGGATTCATGTGAGAAGCAGAGTCCAGTTATCCCATTCTTCACAGCACACAGGGAGGAGCATCACCTCTGTTCTGAAGATCTACGTCCAACGTAGCGCTCAGCAACACGACTGGCCCTACTGGCATGACACGATTTCTTCCAAGTCTTCCAGTTTCTTAGCAAAGTCATTCTTGCACATGTGGCTGCTTTACAAAATTCAACATGAAAGTTACCATCACTACACAGCTAGTCTGACATTCAATGTTATTAGGCATACAAATAAGTTTTGAGAGATTTTTAAAATGATTTCGAAGCTTTATTCAGAGAAATCAGTTCAATATATTTCATTTAAAGTTTTGTCCATCTTTAGCTACAACTTTTTCCCATCTTTCAGGCAGCATACGGATTCCGTGTCGAAAAAATTCCTCGTCTTTTGAGGCGATCCAAACATCGACCCAATTTTTCGCTTCTTCGTAAGAAGTAAAGTGCTGCTCGGCCAGGCCATGTGTCATCGAACGGAACATGTGGTAGTCTGAAGGAGCAATGTCTGGTGAATACGGCGGGTGGGGTAGGACATCCCATTGAAGCGCCTCCAAAGTCTCCTTGACAACTTTTGCAACATGTGGCCGAGCGTTGTCGTGCTGATAGATCACCTTGTCATGTCTTTTGGCATATAGTGGGCGTTTGATCTTCAATGCTCGGCTTAATCGCATCAATTGTTGTTGGTAACGTTCTCCAGTGATGGTTTCGTTAGGCTGAAATAGCTCATAGTAGATCACTCCGAGCTGATCCCACCAAATGCACAGCATTAGATCCTTGCCATGAATATTCGGTTTGGCCGTTGAAGTTGATGCATGACCGGGCTTACCCCACGATTTTCTGCGCTTTGGGTTGTCGTAGTGAATCCACTTTTCGTCCTCCGTCACGATTCGATGCAAAAAAACCCTTCGATTTTGTCTTTTGAGCAGTAGTTCGTGTGCAGAATATTAGGCTCAGAGATTTTAGAGCTCTGATAAGAAAAGGAATGATACTCTGCTAATATATATCTTTTGACTTGTAGAGATGCAAATAGAAATTACATTCTAGAAAAAAAAGTGGCTAGCTAAAAAAGATGCAGCCTATTGTAATCAAATCAACGATCTGCCCAGCTGGCGAAAAGATCAGTATAATCGAAACCAACATACTTTTGAAAATTCTTGAAAGATGTGGCATCGAGTACAAAGTAGAAGAAACTCCTTCAACAAAGAAACGACCTCGCGAATTCCCATCAGATTTAACATCACGTAGCCAAAAGACACCGAGAATGGAAGTTGTCTCACAGCATAATGGAAACGATGTCTTCATGAACGAGGTAACTGAGGTCCCTCAAAAAACGTCCGCAGCTACCCCTCCTCAGGTTAACGAAGAAAACATTGATGAAGATGCTCCTTGGACAACAGTTACACATGCAAAAAAGCCAAGAATACCACCTGTAATAGCAGAAAATGTTACAGACTGGAAGTTGCTCTGCCAAGAGCTGAAAGACCTGTGCACAGATAAATTCCAATGTACGATCTCAGGAAATAAGCACATTATCAAGGCCAAAAATATTTCAGACTTCAAAAAAATCAGGGAATACGTTCAAAAAAACAATGGCGGCTACTCTTATAGACTCCAAGAAGAAAAACCGCTCAAAGTGGTATTAAAGGGCGTGACAACAGCCTACAAGACTGAAGATATAGCCATAGAACTTGCTGCGATGGGCTTTACTGAGACCTCTGTGAAGAGACTTCATAGACAATCAACTAAAGGCCAATGAATATAGTACTGGTAGAATTACCGAAAAATGAACATAACAAGAAAATTTACGGAATAACTGAACTTCTCTATCAGAAAATTGCAGTAGAATCTTTCAGAACAACAAACCGTGTGACTCAATGCTTCAACTGCCAGGGTTTTCGGGCACGGTCAACTTAACTGCTTCCTGAAACCAAAATGCGTCAAGTACGCTGAGGAGCCCCATTCTAAGGACTGTCCAAGAAAGTCAAGACAACTTCCCTCAAAGTGTGCAAACTGCGAAGAAGCGCACAACAGCCAATTACCGCGGATGTCCTAAGTTTCCAAGAGTACATCAGCAACAGCCAAGATACCCTGGTCAGTACAAACCTAACAACCCAATTCCCATTTTAAAAAGATCTGAAACACTCTCGAAATTTGTAGAACAACAAAACCAAAGCAATGCTGAGGTTGCGACAAGAAAAACTTCTCGTTCTGAGACTAAGGACCTGTGTGAAAAATTGATGCAAGTAATCAAAACATACCTACAATGAATTGCAAATTACCTTTTAAAATTATTGCTTAGAATTGTAACGGAATCAGATCAAAGAAGAATTATTGCACTTTTTAGAAGATAACTCAATAAACATTGCTCTGCTCAGTGAAACTCACCTTAAACCCTCAATTGATATAAAGTTCAGGAACTATCAAACCATTAGAACTGACCGAATTACAGGAAAAGGTGGGGGAACAGCCATCATTATAAAATCCTTTTTTAAATATAAAAATATGCCGATTCATACTTCAAACTTGGAAAATACTTCAATTTTGATTAAACCAGATGGAAATACCCTCTTGCAAATCTCAGCAATTTATAAGAAGCCTGATGCACCATTATTGGAAGAAGATTTGAACCTACTGATAAAACACAACCACGCAATAATCGTTGCAGGAGACTGGAACTCCAAACACCCTCTTTGGGGATCAAGGGCTTCTACTAACAGCGGAATCGTGCTGCACAATTTCTCTGAAAGAAAAAGCCTCGACATTGTCGCACCTTATTCACCCACGCATTACAGTCCACTCGGCAATACCGATTTCCTAGACTTCGCTGTTTTTAAAATCATTCCCTGGACCCCGAAGACCAGAACCACCGACGATTTATCATCTGACCATCTCCCTGTAATCTTGGAATTGAATTGTCCAAAGGATGAATTCACAACCCAGCTCAGCCGAGTAACTAATTGGGTTCATTTTCAACAAGATCTTATCTCCACCACGCCCCCCAGACTCCCCTTGAAAACTGAAGTAGAAATTGATTCAGCAGTTGGAATTTTAAACGAGAAAATTAATAATATCTACTCGAAAAACACCATAGTTTCATCTTACAAATTAATAAAGAACCGTCCGCCTCGTACTCCGCATGATAGCTGGAGCTGGCGTTTTCCCGCAGGAGACGTTGGCAGAAGGCCCCCAGATGCTGCGCGTCCAGGAGCGCGGCCCGCGTTGAGCGCGCTAGTGCAGGGGCGCCATCGGAGAAGTCCCCGACAGTCGCTTGTAGCCAGCGCTCGGGAGTCAGCAGGTCTGGCGGCCGCAGGAATCTGTTGTCACCTCGAAGACGCAGGGACCTCAGGCTGGCGGGATGAAGAACCCGGTGGTCAAGCTCGAGGACGCTGGACGCGGCCTCCCACAGGCTCAGTAGTCTCCTCCTCCTAGGCGAGTGCCAGACGTCAGGAGCCGGCGGTGTCAGCCACGCCCGGCTGCGGACCAGCCAAGAGTAGCCGTTGGCGGCGCCGCGAAGAGAGGCCTGGACCCCCTTCAGGCAGGCGAGCCGAAGCTGGCCCGCGATGTCAAGCAGGCCGACGCCACCATCGGAGACTGAACGAGCCAGGATGCGCCCGGGGAGCCACGAGACTCGGCTCGTACCCCACACGAAGCGCGCCAACCGCGCCTGCAGCCGGCCGATGGTGGTTTCAGGTGGAAGGTAGGCATGGAGGTGGTGCAGGATGGAACCCAGGACCAGGCTGTTGGCCGCGCGAGCACGACCCACCAGCGACAGGCCGCGGGTGAAGGGCGACCACCTCGCGATGGCTCGCTTCAGCAGCCCCATCAGGTGTGAGGCCTGGGAGGCGACGGTGTTTCTGGTGGTGATGGTGCAGCCCAGGACGGTCAGCGACTCGGACGTCCAGGATATTCCCAGAGGAGAATCCGTCCGGTGCTTCCAGGAACCGCACCAGAGCCCGCAGCTCTTCTTGAAGTTGACAGCCACCTCGGAGGACATGCGGAACTCTTCAAAGATCAGGGGCACGAGCTCAAACTGAGCGTCGTCCCTGATGAAGAGTACGATGTCTTCCGCATAGGCGACCACGTTGCCGCGGCCCAAGGTCCTCTCGAGGCGGCGTAGCAGAGGTCCAACTCCGATGCTGAAGAGCGCGGCGCTGAGACGGCAGCCCTGCCTCACCCCGTTGAGAAGCGGGAAGGCCTTGATGTAGACATCTCCGACCCGGTGGAGGCGTCTGCTTCCCCGTAAAGGACAGCAATCCACCCTAGGAAGGTAGATGGTAGGCCTAGCTTCTCCAGTAGGGCGAACAGGTAGCTACTGCTCAGGGTGTCGAAGGCTGACTTTAAGTCCAAAGAGATGAAAGCCAGCGGCGTGTCATGTCTGGATGCCCCGGCGGTTTCGTCACACACTCGCGCGATGTTCAAGGAGGATGACCGTCCTGGAACGGCGTAGGTCTGACATTGGGGCACCAGGTCTGGAAGATGACGTCGCAGACGGGCCATGAACACGCCGCTGAGGACCCTGTAGTAGGTCGTTGGCAGGCTGATTGGCCGGAAAGCCTGTAGACCCGGACCACCGTGCACCTTCGGCAGCAGGATGACCTTGCTGCGCCTTGAGGATGGAGGTAAGGCACCGCGGAGTCGCGAAGCCTCGAAGACTTGCCAAAGAACTTCGGCGAAGAAATCTTCAAAGACTTTGACAAACTCGCAGAGTAGTCCGTCCCATCCCGAGGCACGGCCATTTGGCAGGCGATGGATGGCTGCCGCTATCTGGTCGCGGGAGATGTCAGCGAGAAAGATCTGGTCGTACTCGTCTAACTCCAGGGGAGTCACTTCAGCTAGGAAGTCGGCGATGGCTTCTTCCGAGCTTGGAGCCTGAGCGAAGCGACTGCTTAAGCGCACCAGAAGGAAACGCCTAAGCTGGCCCCCGGAGATGGCGTTGCCGTCGTCGTCGGTGAAGGTGGAGGGAGAGGGACGTCTGGCTCGGAGGGAACGCCCGAGGTCCGACAAGGAAGGATAGTCGGAGCGGGCAGTGTCGTCCTCCAGTCTCCGCCTCAGGAAGAGGCTTTCTCTCTCGATGTATCCACCGCCGGACTCGGCGACGGCAGGCGCGAGTGACCGAATTTCCGCGACCAGATTTGCTTTGATCCTGGTCCATTGTTCCCATAACATCGGGGGGTGAGAGATTTGCTAGGTCTACCGATATTTCATCGATGAACGTTTTCATTCGATCGACAAAGCGGTCTGACCGTAGCAGCTTTCCGATGCAGGGAAGTCTTGTAGAAGCTGGATCTCCTACTTGGATCAGGACGGCACGGTGGTCCGAGTAGGCGTAGTCGATGGTTCGATATTGGGTGACGCGGTCGCAGAAGCCTGATGGAAGTATGATTCTGTCCAGACGACGCGCGTCGACCCGACTTCCGATAGTAGCAACCCTGGTGTGCTCCAGTGCAGCATCGAAGAAGGTGGCGATGTCGGCTTGGTCCAGGAGCTCCGCGAGGGCTTCTGCTGAACCTGATGCCATGTCCTTCGCCGACTCCTCGGAGATGTTCAAATCACCTAGGATCCACGCGCCAAAGCTGCGATGATCTGGAGCTGGCGGCAGCGCTCTTCAGGAGCATGAGAGACGTGGGCGTTGACACACGTCATGGAGACTCCCCGGACGGTGAGGTCGATGACAGCCATCTTGCCAGGCCATAGGATCTGCTGCCGGTGAACAACGACGTCGGCCGCGAAGACGCAGGCGAGGCCTGATCCCACGGTGGTCGTTGAAGGCACAACGACGGCGCTATAGCCGTGGCAGAGGTCTCCTACGTCGTCCAGGGACATGACGTTCGTCTCTTGCAGAAAGCAGATGTCGATCGCATGCTCCTTGAGAAAACAGCAGAGCTGAATTCTCCGGCGAAGAGCGGCGATGCCGCGCGTGTTCAGGGTCGCAACTCGGAAGTTCATTTTGGCCTGCAAGCAGAGGTTCTGGCTCGCGATAGCTTCTTATACAGAGTACTACTTGTTGTCCCTGTCAGAGCCATAAGCGCGCTGACCAAGTTGGCAATGGCCTTTCTCTGATCGATGTTAGATTGGTCTAAAAACCTGTCCATTTTCCCATTATGCGTGAGTGCCTGAAGGAGTTCTTCTCTCTCCAGGCCCAGCTTCTGGGCACGAGCGATGGCTTCAGACGCCTTTTTGTTCTTCAGGAGAACGTCCATCTGAATCTCCGCCATTTTGCGCCCTTCTTGGGAAGATTCGGGCTCTTTATTTTCGCTCTGATTTTCAGGTGTAGGAGAAGTCAGGTCAACCGTCTCTTCCGTTCTTACTGTATCACTGGGAGGAGAATCTGCGACGACAGCAGCAGCCGATGGTGGAGCTGCAACAGGAGGAGGAGGAGGGGCGTTCGAATTTGAGGGTGGCTTGCTAGGGATAGCCGTGGGCACAAGGGGAGCATCCACGGGGAGCAACAGGTGTCTCTCCTGCAGGCCGGTCTTTCGCGGGCAGTTTGCGCGTTTGTGACCTTGCCTATTACACAGGGAGCACTTGATCCCATATGTCACGTAGACATGGGTGGCCATCCCCTTGGACTTGACGTCCAGCCGGGCAGGGATCTGGGATAGCTTGACTCCATCTTTCAGAGTGATGAAAGCTTCCCGACGGGAATCAGCCCAGCTGGAGTCGCCCATCTCCATCATCTTCTGGACAATGGATGTCACCTGTCCATAGGGTCGAAGTGCTGCGACAAGGTCGGCGTCCTCTACGAAAAGGAAAATATTGCCGAGCACAATGCGTTCGGCTCTTTTCCGGAGGGGGAAGGCCCTCAAGGTGGCGTCCTCGATGTCGAGGCCTTCTTTTATCAGCTTGTCGGCCAGTTGCACGCTGGAGAGGCCGACCAGGATATGCCCCTCCATTTTAGTTAGCTGATAGACGGAGCCCTTGCCCAGCTTCGCCTCCAGCGCCAGAAAGTACTGGGCCTGGCTGAAGTCTGGGCAGAATTCAAGATAGACGCATTGTTCTACCTTGGCCACCGCCGACCTGGCTCTGAACGCCGCTTGTTTTTGCCGAGTCGTCGTACATTCTTGTACTTTTGGCTTAGGCATTGGGCGTTCGGTGAGGGCTTGCTTCGCCGCAGCTGCCTGGACGCAGCCTCTCTTGGCTTTCCGGCCTGCCGTCTCGGAGTCCACCGGCCTCTTTCTTCTGGGCCCCATCTTGGTGAAGCCGTCGTTGTCCTCCTCCATGGGAATTTGGTTATTCCGATCGACGAGATCGGCCCAACTCGTCGATGGAATGCCTGTGCCAGGCTGTGGTTTATTTGTCCCCTCCGTCGCCGGAGAAGCGCTGATTGCATCAGCTGTTGAAGATGGCACTTGGCTTTCAGCCAAGGCCATTGGTAATTCGGGGGGCGGGGAATCCCCCATAAAAAATATATATATATATAGTCTCTTCGAAGGCGGTTAGAATTTCCAAGCCTCTAGAGTTGGGGCAGGAGCGTGCGCCCGTGCATCCTCGCACCTCGAGAGAGAGAGAGAGAGAAAAATATATATATAAAAGGGAAACCAATATTGAACAAAGGAACTTTTTTTCTGTTTCGGTTAGCGCCTATTTACCTGTGAGCTTACACACACTCTGCGGAACAATTAATTAATATATATATATATACAACAATCTAAGATGATCCAAACTAAAATCTAGCAAAAAAGAAGAATTGAACTATGCAGCCTGAAATTTGTAACAATCATCTAAAATGATCCAAACTAAAATCTAGCAAAAATAAAGAATTGAACTATGCCGCCTGAAATTTCAAACAATTATCTAAGATAATCCAAACTAAAATCTATCAAAAATAAAGAAACTGAACTATAGAGCCTGAAATTTCAAACAATTATCTAAGATAATCCAAACTAAAATCTATCAAAAATAAAGAAACTGAACTATAGAGCCTGAAATTTCAAACAATTATCTAAGATAATCCAAACTAAAATCTATCAAAAATAAAGAAACTGAACTATAGAGCCTGAAATTTCAAACAATTATCTAAGATAATCCAAACTAAAATCTATCAAAAATAAAGAAACTGAACTATAGAGCATGAAATTTCAAACAATTATCTAAGATAATCCAAACTAAAATCTATCAAAAATAAAGAAACTGAACTATGCAGCCTGAAATTTCAAACTGCTGGGTCCATTTTGAACTCAGACCTGGCCTGAGGGACGTCAAATTGCACCATCCAATTTTTCTTATGCATGCCTTATTTTGTTCTTTTATGTAAATATTTTTCTAAGTTGGCCTAGGCAATTTTTTGTTTAATAGTAGGAGTAGATTTTAAATAATTCATCTGAATTATTTATTAAATAATTTTAAAATCAATTTACATATTGGTTTTATGATTCCTGAGAATTGTTAAATTTATTATTCTTTTCCAAATTAGAATATATTGATTTAAATAATTCTCATGTATTATTTAATTAATTTGTAATGGTAATATAATTTTTTAGATTCATTTTCAGTATATATGTGGAGAATCTTGCCTATTCTCCGTTTGCTCTGTGGTAGTTGTGACAGCGAAGGTGCTGTCAACTGGAAGTTGGGATTGGATTGGTGAATTTTGCAGTCGTGATGGCAGGAGTGAGGAAACAGGATAGGTTGGTCAAGGGAACCGATGCTGACAGACAGAGAGCATGGAGGAGAGTGAGCTTACGCCCCGCGATTTACGCTGGATCAGAAGACATGTCTAGTACGGATGAGACGCTACTGAGGCTTCCCCAGTCGGGTGGTGTCACGTGACCTCTATTGAGATTCTGATTGGTCATTCATTACATCATGGAAGATGGAGAATCGCCTTGATTGGTCCAAACGACTGGGAAGCCATCTTTGATAGTTATAGCAGAAAATGTGAGGATGGAGCATTGACCTAAATAAAGTTGTTTTCAGCGAATTCAACTCCGGGGGTCCTTTGTCTTGGAGTTCTCTGGAATAAAAGTGTCGTTGACCTAGCGCTAATGATGCGAGATAGAAATCTTTCCTCTTAACTCTAGGCCTAACTGCAATCGTTTATTAATATATATAATCGTATTATCTCCTTGTTTTTCTCTGTCTGTCTGACATACAGTCCGTATTTTATTTGGCTCTTAGCAGTACATCATGCCATACAGTAAGTTGGTACAGGGTACAAGGTGGTTGGACATAGGCAGGGACATGGTAGAATGACTGGGGTTTTAAATTATCAGAGATGTCCCCCCAACGAATGGAGAGGTTAGAAGGGGTTCTAAGCTCTGTGGAGTCGATCTCAGTAATCAGACTGATTAATGGGGTCGTTATGCTATGATTATAGGGAATGTGGGGTACTGAAATAAGGAGCAATAGGTGGTCGATTGAGGTAGAAAGGTTGGTAGTAAATAATTAAAAAAAAAAAGACTGGTAAGGTTATATACAGGTGTGGTGGTGGCGCAGTGTCAGACCGTGACCGTTTTATTTAGGCAGCTGGATTAGTGCTCATGAAGTACGAGGACGTCTGTCGAGGACAGGAGAGAGCGAATCCCTTTTTGCGGGTTGCGACTCAATGAGGACAGTCCAATCTTTGGGATTGGCATGGTGACATACAGTTAAATTTAGTCCGCTATATAATATCCTAAAGGCTGAAGCATGTGGAAAAACCATGCACAGGCTAGGTGTTTATATGTGCAAGAACGAAAACTTTGAATAACAAAAAAAAGGAAGTTTATACTCTTTGGGAGTTTGAACATTGAAATTTATACTCTTTGGGAGTTTGAACATTGAAAATGACATATTTCCTTACGAGTAAGCTCAAAATATCGCTGAGTTATTCGAGGAACTAATAAGAGAAACATTTGAGGTGACATAAAGGACATTGAGGACGAGCTGCAAAAACAGGTTTTTCTGGACACTGGTATGTGTACGCACTGTTGGTATATTTGGATATTGGAAAAATAGAAATGATTACATAGAGGTTATATCATATTAGTTGGTTATATATAAAAGATAGTGGATGGGTAACATAAGTAATATTTAAAAATGGGAAAATAATGGGACTATAATACAATTTTAAAAAATTGGGTTAATAAAGATAAATAAGATTTTAAAAAAAGTGTAAAAGTTAAAATGATGCCCTTTTACTCGAATGGAAATGCAAAGTGCGCGTCCATATGCTACACGAGGGAGGAAGAGACACGATCAGGGTGGGGTGTTTACATAAGCCGCGAGAGGGGAAGGCGATCTATTTTTGGTTTTGGCGGAACTGTGACCTAATTTCTAGCTGGCGATCTGGTGGCTTTGGGGGCTGCTGGTCATTTGAGATGGCGTTAGATCCATTTTTGGTATTATTAGTTTTCTCTTTCTAGTTTTTAAGAAGGTGGTTGGCCGTAGCGTGGTGGTAGATGGGTGTATGGGACGGTGTATGTGCGTGAATTGGGTTATCGGTTCGTGTCTGGAAAAGGTCTTGGAAACTCTCTCCAAGAATCTCAAGGACGAGGGCGACCAATGTATGACTGTGGGTGATAACGGTCCACATATTTTCTAGAATGTCTTTAATTGTTTGGTGGGTCAGCGTTAACAGTGAGATGGTTATCAAGAAGATAGCTTCTTGAAGCTGGTATAGACGGGAGGATGGTAACGTGTAGGTACAAAGGTACAGGACGGTTACCACGGGTAAGGTGGAGGTAGGTAGAGTTAAGAGACTGATTATAAATATCAGATGAAAAAGTTTGAAGGTTTTTATGTTGTGTAAAATTCTCGATAGTGTAGGAGATGGGTTGGGATTAGTTATGGTTGTGCGGGATGGTTTTTGGTTCTGAATCACAAGGGTCTGGATGGGTGGTACATGTTGGGAAACATTGCGTGGTGATGCAACATTACATTGGTGGTTGGAAGGAATCGAAGTGGTAATGGTGTCTAGACCAGGCGCAAAGCGCGTGGCTGTGAAGAGATCTGGTGTGAGATGTCGGAAGGGTTGGCTGGTATTAGGCTCGAGAGGTCTCTCGTTATGTTGGAATAAATCGGGTGTCAGGTGTCTGAAAGGATTCAGAGTCGCTGAGCCATGTGCAGAACGGGTGTTGGCTATTGTAGGTGGTGCGATGTAACGTATGTTTTCGTTGCAATATTGTAATTTATTGACATGGACAGTGTCGGTTTTTCGATTCAAGGGTAGGTTGGGTCTATTGATTCTCACTACATTAGGAGAAACAATCTCGTACGGACCTGTGAAATATGGGGACAATTTACCTGTGTTGGGATGTTGGTAAATTTTGACTAGGACGAGATCTCCGGGTTCGAAGTGTGGTGCTTTATGTTGTTTGTCAAATGTGCGTTTGTCACGTAAGTGTTTGGTTAGTGTCCGCTCGTGGGCGATTCGACGAGCTGCGTCGAGTTCAGGGTAGGGTGTAAGGTGTTCTGTGAGCTTAGGAGGTAAGGTGCCGAACATCAGGTAGATAAGTGGGAATCTAGTGACTGAATGGGGCGTGTTATTGTACACCGTTGTAACGCGCGTGACCAGCTTGGTCCATGCGATCTTAGGATTCTCCAAATGTAGTAATCTAAGTTTGCCTGTTAAGGTGGCGTTCAGGCGTTCGCACAAGCCGTTTGCCTGGGAGTTATTACTGGTGGTGAGGAGAGGATGGATATTCCTGTTAAGCAGGAATCTCTTAAATTTGTGAGAGGTAAAGGCAGGGGCTCTGTCCTTGAGTAAGCGTTTCGGCGTTGCATCCTGCAATACCTTTTTAATAACCTGCTGGTAGGTGTGAATGCTAGTTGACCTAGACGCTACCGTCCACGCGTATCTCGTGAGGTGATCTACGGCTACGTGAAGGTAGGTCTTGGTATTACCATATTTAGCAAACCCAGCGATGGTGTCGAGAGAAACTAAGTCAAACGGTTGTGTGACCAAAGGAAGTTGTCCTAGTTCACCGAATGTAGGACCTCGAGGAGGTTTTGTCAACTGGAAGATTGGGCAGGTTTTAACAGAGTTGGCAATGTCTTTCGACATTCCCTTCCAGTAGTACTGTGCGGATATCAGCCTGGTCATCGGTGATATGCCTGGATGGTTGTAGCGGGCGTGTACGGTGTTTAATAGATCAGTTGTTAGAGTGACAGGGATGACAACTTTGGTCACTCCCCTGCGAATCAAGGTGTGGAGTCCGTTGCGATCAAGGATCAGTTTGGATTCTCCAGAAGGAGCGGGTTGTTGGTGGCTCTTAATAAGGTTGGCGTCTAAGAAACCACAAAACGGGTTACGGGATAGGAGATCCGCTTCATGTTGTTGCGCGCCTTTTATGTAGCGGACTTCATACTCGTAACACGATAATCTCAAACTCCATCTAAACAATCTGCCTGACGGGGTTTTGATCGTCTTCAGCCATTGCAATGCGTGATGGTCAGAAAATATTGTAAATCTTCTATCCATCAGGTACACACAGAACTTCTCCACGCACTCGACAATTGCGAGACATTCTAGTTCGGAGATGGTATAAATCCGCTCATGTGTACGCAGAGCACGACTGAAGTACTGGACTGGATAA
This sequence comes from Cordylochernes scorpioides, assembly GCA_030710605.1. NCBI lineage: Eukaryota > Metazoa > Arthropoda > Arachnida > Pseudoscorpiones > Chernetidae > Cordylochernes > Cordylochernes scorpioides. The sequence goes on from CP092877.1 coordinate 33,867,779, forward strand.
GTCTTCCCATCAGGGTAGACCTGTTTGAGGATGCCTGCTATGCCTAGTGTTGAGGCGTCACTGTACACCTGGCATGGCAGACCTTCCTGATAAAGATGTGAGACTGGATGTGTGGTGAGGGAGTACTTTAGAGCGTTGAATGCCGCTTGGCACGCTTCATCCAAGACCCATATTGTATCTTTTTGAGAAGGTTATTTAGGGGTGTACGTAAGCGGGCATATTCTGGAATGAACGTATTCTATACGTTTACCGCACCTAGGAAGGACCGTAATGTTTTGCGGTTGTGTGGTGGTTAGATGGCGTGTATGATGTCTGTGTTTCGCGTGAGTGGTGTGGTGGTACCGGCGATGTGATTTTGAAGGGTATTGTGGTGAATGTTATGTGCGGAGGCGTGTACACGTGTGGGAGCGAGTTGTGAGGTGTTGTCACGATTGTAGGTGGTAGCATTGCGACGTAGTGTGGGTGACACTGGTGGTACATGGCTAGAGCGATTGCATTCCATTTGAGTATTACATGTGGGACATTGGGCATGGTGCGTAACAAGGCATGGTGTGTAAGGTGATGCCGCGCGTTGGGCATGCTGGAAAAAGTGTTTTGGTGTCTTTGGGACACCTAGGTTTGATACATTTCGTGCATGAGGTTGGTGAAAGTTGCGCGATGGGCATGAGACGAAAGTAGGCATGGCCAAAGAGTGTGATATTACATGCGTGTTCAACGAATGCGCGTATTGGCTGCCAGGTGCGGGAGGCATATATGTTGGGTTGGCCTTCAACATTTCCGCTTGGCATTTCCAATAGGTACATTCGCTGGAGACACGTACAAAGTGGTAGGTAGCACGTGACAAAGGAGTACAGAGCTGCATCATAGTGCCTCTTTCAAAATCTATTTTTAATTTTAAATTCTTTATAGTGTTAATGGATAGTATTCCAAACGGCAGAGGGGCGTCCAATATATGGAATCTCTCTGTCGTGGTCACTTGCCCTAGGGTTATGGGGGTGATTTGGGGTTCTATTTTTAGTTTTTTAATTCTATTTAAGTACCGGTACATATTTTGAGGCACTATGTTAAGGCTCGCACCAGTGTCAACAAGGAATGGTAGGGATAGACAGGGTTGGAGGGAAAGTCTAACAATTAGCTGTTGGACGAAAGGAGGCAGGGGTGCCTACCTGGCTCTCCGCGGCATGAGCTGGTCTGGATTCCTTGGATGGTTCCAGCATTGTCTGTCTTTGGTCAGACCTTGTACTTGCGCCGAGGTGCATCGTACGTGCACTAAGGTGTCCCTTCTTGTGGGGGCAATCCGCATTCCAATGCGCACCTCCACAGTGGCGGCAAGGTGAGGGCGGTGCTGCAGCAGTTCTGCCGCGTTGAGGTGTGCTGTGGAATGGTCACGACATGTTCGGGAGGGCGTCGTCTTGTTGCCTCTGTGGTGGAGCGTTGTTTCCGCGAACACGCGACACCACGTCGAACCACTCGCTTAGAGATTTTGGGGCTGCCACGCGGGTTAGACGCTGGTCGGACGCTGGAAGTCCCTCTGTCAGCGTCTCAAGTAGCACTTCTTGTGGGAGACCCAGCTGAAGGCCCATGGCGCACTTATTTCGGTAAAAGTCCTCGAGACTATTATGCCCCACCAATTTGATGGCGAAGAATTTCGCGTACAACGCTTCGTTGGTTTCGGGGGTACAAGTCTATGAGGGTCTGTCTGGCCTGCACGTAAGACTGGGCATCGAGCCTCAGCTTCCTGAACAGAGTTAGGACTCCTTTCTCAAGGAAGCGCGGGAGACTTGCGAGCCTTTCTGACAGAGTTAGGAACGCCTGGTCGCATTGTCTATCATAGGCCTGAAAGAAGGTGGTAGCTGGGTAATTACCTTCGTAGGGTTTGCAGTGGATCTCAGCCCTATCCACTCTCTGTGGACTACTCCTCAGGTTGGCGAGGACGGTGGTCAGCTGAACGAGCGCCTCGGCGAGGGGACCGTCTCCGTTTACATCCCCTGGTGTAGAGTGTCGTTCAGAGGGCCGTTCTATTTTTGATCCTTCCGCTGGGGCGTTAAGTCCTTCCTCTTCGGTGACTTGTCCTTCCATACTTTATCCTGTCGACTCTCTTTCCCTGTGGAGAATCTTGCCGATTATCCGTTTGCTCTTTGGTAGTTGTGACAGCGAAGGTGTTGTCAACTGGAAGTTGGGGTTGGATTGGTGAATTTTGCAGTCGTGATGGCAGGAGTGAGGACACAGGATAGGTTGGTCAAGGGAACCGATGCTGACAGACAGAGAGCATGGAGGAGAGTGAGCTTACGCCCCGCGATTTACGCTGGATAAGAAGACATGTCTAGTACGGATGAGACGCTACTGAGGCTTCCCCAGTCGGGTGGTGTCACGTGACCTCTATTGAGATTCTGATTGGTCATTCATTACATCATGGCAGATGAAGAATCGCCTTGATTGGTCCAAACGACTGGGAAGCCATCTTTGATAGTTATAGCAGAAAATGTGAGGATGGAGCATTGACCTAAATAAAGTTGTTTTCATCGAATTCAACTCCAGGGTCCTTTGTCTTGGAGTTCTCTGGAATAAAAGTGTCGTTGACCTAGCGCTAATGATGCGAAATAGAAATCTTTCCTCTTAACTCTAGGCCTAACTGCAATCGTTTATTAATATCTATAATTGTATTATCTCCTTGTTTTTCTCTGTCTGTCTGACATACAGTCCGTATTTTATTTGGCTCTTAGCAGTACATCATGTCATACAGTAAGTTGGTAGAGGGTACAAGGTGGTTGGACATAGGCAGGGACATGGTAGAATGAATGGGGTTTTAAATTAACAGATATATATATATATATATATTATATTAATAAAAAAAAGATATTATTTCTGTAGTTTTGGATCATTTTGATGATTATGCTATGGTGCTGCAGTCGTGGTCGAGCAATAATCTTGAAAAATATAATGTCTTGATTAGAGATTTCTTTATTGAGCTGGGAATGAATTCATATGAAAAACATAATTTGAGTAAGTGTACTGCCTGGCTTAAGGCGCAAGAATAAATAAAACAAAATATTATTTACATAATTACAAACATGTTTGAGCCGACCCACCGGGGAAGAACAACAATGTGATTTTATAGAGAAAAGCGTGACCTCTGGCGGTCGATCTAAACAGAGTATTTGAATCTAATAATATAATTCTAAAACAAAATAATATCTTTATATAACATTTTTAAATAAAATATTTCAATATAACATTTCCCCCCTGTGAAGAAAATAACATGGGTTCATTCAGAGAAAAGTGATAAAAAAAATATTGTTAAAAAAAGATAAAATGATTTTTGGAAAGAAAATAATGTGAGAGGTGATATTCACTTATCATATTGGTTTTAAATATGGTAACCAATAGACAGGAAAGTACAAAATTATATAAATGATAAAAATGAATAATAACAAAACAATTGGGAGAAAGTGAATAAAAATGTGATAATCCATAATCATATTGGTTTTTGGATGGTAACCAATAGACAGGAAAGTAAAAAATGATAATGTGAATAATGATAACAAAAATGTGGTGAAGAGTGAAAATGTGGTTGATTGAAAATTGTGGTGAAGAGTGAAAATGTGGCAAAGAGAAAAAAATAAATTGGTGTTCCATCATCGTATTGGCTTATGGTGAACCAATAGATGAGGGAAGATAAATAATAAAATTGACACATGATAATAAGAATGAAGGGCATTTGTGAAAAGCAAGAAGTGGGGACAAAGTTTATGTACAAAAGGCAAATGTGAAAACAAGGAATGGACATGTAAAATAAATGCATTAATGTTAAGAATAGAAAATGATCATTTGAAAAAAAGATTCAAGGTGAACAAAACAAAAGTTGAAATTTACATATGTTTACTACGGTAAATTTACAAATTTGTTAGGCTAAATGAGAAACATATTAAAAGATTATGGCATTTAAAAAGAAATTTAAAAGGGAGTAAAAATGCAAATTTTGTAAATAAAACCTATTAAGAAATGAAATTAAATAAGAAAAAAACATATCAAAAGTTAGGGAATTTTAAATATAAATGTGAAGCTATAAAAGGTATTGTGGTCATATGATAAGCAATAGGGAATTTTGAACATATTGAAAAAGAAAAAAAAAAGAAAAATATAAAAAAACATTAAAGTTTAGTTAATTTTTTAATAAAGAAATTGAATGTGAGAAATATGTTAATTTGTTGTTGTTGTTGTCCTCCCGGCCGACTGTTTTACATATGATGTTAAAAAATTATAGTTGTAAATGGTTTAGATTATTTGAAAATGTTTTAAAAGTAAAATATGTAATGGGAGATATATTATAGAAACTAATTTAATAAAGAAAAAAAAATGTTTCAAAAGGTTCAAAAGGTGTGGTGTAATTTAAAGGGCAAAAACAGCTATGGTAAAATTGATATATATAAATAATAAGACAAAAATGATATATCTAAGCAAATATGCGATTGAAAACTATTGTAAATAATGGGGGATAACAAAGTTAAAATGAAAAAAACTACAAAAAATGGTGGATACAAAGTACCTTGGGTTGGATGATTCCGGCTGGAGTTGAATTCTCGGGAGATGGCTGTATGGAAGAAGGCTGCTTGTTGCGTGGAAGCGGGTGATGGTTGAGGATGGAGAAATCCGGAGTTGTCCTGAGTTAACTGGATATGGCGATGTCTGGTTGAAGTGGGATATCAGGTTGAAAAAATCTTTGTATTTGCATCTTTGATATTAAATAATTTTCCTTTTGAAATTTTGAACGAACAGGTAAACATCCTGTGGGCTAATATTATATTAATAAAAAAAAGATATTATTTCTGTTGTTTTGGATCATCTTTATGATTATGCTATGGTGGTGCAGTCGTGGTCGAGCAATAATCTTGAAAAATATAATGTCTTGATTAGAGATTTCTTTATTGAGCTGAGGAATGAATTCATATGAAAAACATAATTTGAGTAAGTGTATTGCCTGGCTTAAGGCGTAAGAATAAATAAAACAAAATATTATTTACATAATTACAAACATGTTTGAGCCGACCCACCGGGGAAGAACAACAATGTGATTTTATAGAGAAAAGCGTGACCTCTGGCGGTCGATCTAAACAGAGTATTTGAATCTAATAATATAATTCTAAAACAAAATAATATCTTTATATAACATTTTTAAATAAAATATTTCAATATAACATATATATATATATATAATATATTTCACCTAGGTATATTATTATTTTTTTTTTTTTACTTTTTTTTTGGACTTATCACAGAGGGTGACCTGATTTATTTTTATGATTTTTGATTTATTTTTTTATATGATTTGGTCACCCTGGGAGAGGATAGAGAGGTCAGTTTGAAAGTAGTCGCGAGGGAGAGTGTGACTGGTAAAACCTTGGCCTCCCCGGAATGGGAGGTATCGGAAATGTAAGTAGATATTTTATTGTTTCTTAAGTCTTTATTAGCGATTTATGGCTTCTAATTTTTAATAATTAGATTTGTCCTTAAAAATATATATCTAGGCCAACATTATTATTATTTTTTAGATATATGAATATTATAAGTGTGGGTAAGAATAATATTATTGGATGCAAAAATAAATATTTTATAGTTTACATATTATAAATTGTAGTCTTTCTTCCTTCTTTTTTATTTGTTATCCTTTGGTTTCTTTTTAAATATATATGTAAATAAACATCAATATATATGTATATTTATGTAAAAATTTTAAAAATGGTTAAAATTTTTGAGTAACCCATTTCTTTATACTAAATATTTTTTTCATCTGAATCAGGATGTAAACTACTAATATAAGTAAATACATATATATTTGTACATGTATATATTGATGTTTCTATGTTAATAAGTGGCAAACTTTATAATAGAAGCCTCAAAATGTGGGGAAGACTGTGAATATGACAGTTGAGTTAGCCTCAAAATCCTTTATACAAAAGTTAAGATTCTCATATGTTGAGCTTATAAAAACTTTGGCCAAGAAACCCTGAACCCTACAAAACAATCTTCTAAGATGATCCAAACTAAAATCTAGCAAAAATAAAGAAATTGAACTATGCACCCTGAAATGCAGCCAGGTGTCTGTTTGTATTAAAATCAAAAAGGCATATCTTGACCAGGAGCAAATGAGCTTTTTTAGATGGCAGATCGCCATCTAGTTGGCCCTTGTAGTATTCTGTGTTTAAATATAGACAATATATCATCATCATATAGAGCGCGTGTAGCGAAAAAAAACATTGGATTCGAATATAAAGAAAATTGTAAAATAAAATAAATGTAACCTTTTAAATATATATAATTGTAATAAAATAATTTCATCTGGTGAGTAATGTTTAATTAATAAATTAAATAATAACTATACAACATAAATTGGCGACGAGAATTTGAAAATATAACTGTAGTCCTAAAAAACAAGTATGGCAGCCAACCTGACGCCACCTTTACCCATGAATATGAATGCTAGCAATTTATTTGCGGAATATAAGCAATGGATGGAATCCTATGCCATTTTTGAAATAGCATCTGGAATTTCAAAAAAAAAAAATCGGATGAAATTAAGAGAGCAACTCTATTGCATTGTTTAGGGCCAAATGTACAGCGTATATTTTTCAACTTGCCAGATGAAAAGGAAAATTATAAACAAACTAAAATGGCTTTAGATAAATATTTCACACCTCATAAAAATGTGGTCACTGAGAGATTTAAATTTAGACAAAGAGTCCAGAAAGAAGATGAATCGATCGACAACTACCTAATTTCTTTAAGAGAGCTTTCTAAATCTTGTGAATTTGGGAATTTAGAAGCTGATATGATAAGAGACCAAATAATTGAAAAATGTAACAACAAAAAACTTAAAGAAAAATTGTTGCAACAAGAAAATTTGACACTGTCAAAAACCATTGATATTGCTAGAATGTTAGAAATTTTTAGAAAAGAAATTAGACTTCTTGAACCTCAAAATGATCAAACACTAAATAGAGTTCAAATTAAACCTAAAAAGCACTATAATGCTAATAATTTCAACAAAGGTAGATTCACTAATCAAGGTACCCCATCATTTTCAGGTGCCTCAAAGCCTAAATGTTATCGCTGTGGATTAGATACACATTCAGCACAAGAATGTGGTGCTAAAAAAATGACTTGTTCATATTGCAATAAATTAGGACATCTTTTTAGAGCTTGCAGGAACCGCCCAAATCAAAATAATAATAGAAACCACAAAAGTTTCAATCAAACTAAAGTTAAGACCATACAAGAAGAAAATAAGACTGAAGTAGGTGAAAGTTCAGATGAATATACCTACTATACAGGTGCTGAAAATAAAGAAAAAGTGCAAATAGATGGTAGTGAAATAAATATGATAATTGATACAGGGAGTGATAGAACTTTCATAAGCTATAATAAGATGCTTGAATTATATGGCCATAAAATTATGCCAAAATTACATGACACCACCCGAACCTTTTTTGCTTATGGTCAAGATAGACCTCTTCCATGTTATGGTTATTTCAATGCTGTGATTTCTTGGAAAGAAAATTCAATTTCAGAAGAAATTTATGTGATTGATAAAAAAGTTGAATCTTTGTTGGGAGGCAAGGCTAGTTTTGAACTAGGTATAATTAAAAGGGTAAATCATGTAAATGAATCAATGTCTACTAATATAGAAACTCTTGTTCAAGAACATGAACATCTTTTCCATGGACTTGGAACTATAAAAGGCTATAGTCATAAAGTGACATTGAAAGACAACTATAGGCCCATTGCCCAGAGATGCCGTCGTATACCTTATGCAATGGTAGAAGCAGTAAATCAAGAGCTTGCTAAGATGCTAGAGAATGGAATCATTGAAGAAGTGCATCAAGGTTCTGAATGGGTTTCTAACATAATAGTTGTTCCAAAAAGGGATAGTGAGGAAATTAGACTATGCATAGACCTTCGGGAAGTGAATAAAGCAATATTGAGAGAAAGACATCCAATTCCTACAATTGACAATATGTTACATGCCCTTAAAGGTGCTAAAGTATTTGCAAAGCTGGATAAAAAAAAGGGTTTTGGCAGGTTGACTTAGACCCTCAATCAAGACCCCTTACAACTTTCATCACGCACCGTGGTTGTTACAGATTTTGTAAAGTTCCTTTTGGTCTATCAAGTGCTCCAGAGGCATATCAGAAAGGAATGGATTCAATTTTGCTTGATTTGAAAGGTGTAATTTGTTACTTGGACGATGTCGTAGTTTACGCCAAAGATAGACAAGAACTAGAAGAAAGGCTTAGAAAAGTCTTACAAAGATTTGATAAAGTAGGCATTAGGCTCAACAGGAATAAGTGCAAATTTGCCTTGGAAGAATTGGATATTTTAGGTCACATTGTTAGTAGTGAAGGTATTAAACCTGATAATAGGAAAATAGAAGCAGTCTTAAATTTTCCAATACCAAAAAATATTGAGATGTTAAGGTCATTCTTAGGAACTTGTGGGTTTTTAAGAAAATTCATACCTAATTTTTCTAAATTGGCAGAACCTCTAAATAATTTGACTAGAAAAAATGTTAGGTGGAATTGGGATTTGAAAACAAATAAAGCATTTCAGGATCTTAAAGAGTCACTAACAAAAGAGCCATGCTTGGCATATTACAAATTGAACTCACCAACTGAATTAATCACAGATCTTGGAGCAGTATTAATACAAACACAACAAAATGGCATTAAAAGACCCATTGCATATGCCAGCAGATCCTTAACTGATACTGAAAAAAGATATTCACAAATAGAAAAAGAGACATTGGGATGTGTATGGGCAATTGAACATTTTAACACCTATATTTGGGGAAGGAAATTTGTGTTAAAAACAGATCACAAACCTCTAATCTATATGCTGAATCCACACACACACACACACACAAAAGCCTTTATTAAGACACACAGGTCTTACAGAGGATTCTCCTTGGGGTTACAAAACGGAGAAACCTATGAAAGTGGGAAATAAAAAATGGAGAAAGATTATATACATTTGGTAAATATATACAGATTATAAGAAAGAATAAAAAATAAGAAGAATAAAAAAATCAAAAAAAGAGAAAAAAAATTTTTTTTTGGAAATATGGATGGGAGAAGTGGAGAGCGAAAAGAGGAAAGAAAACAGGTATTTACATATGGAACAAGACCATTTAAGCTCTCACACAGCACAGGTGGGCCATGTATTTTTTAAGAAATCTTTAAGAGATTTCCCAGGAAATCCTCGTGTTCAGGGTTGTAAGGTAAACACCGTTTTATCATTGTTAACTTATCGTATCTGCCTAAACAAATAATTGGATTAGAAAGAAGGAATCATACATCGCCGCAACTCCCTTCACCATTATAGCGGTTAAGGAAGCTTTCGGGCAAGCCCCTCTTCAGCCAACTACATTGCACAAACAAAGAGAGACCACATATAGTTTCCAATATAAAACAAAATAAACGAAAAGAATTTTACCACGCCCTTATCGCCCTCGTTCAATAGCACCGCGTTTTTTTTTCGTTTATTTTGTTTTACATCAAAAACTATATACAATCTCTCCCTGCTTGCACAATACAATTAGCTGAAGAAGGGCCCGCCCGAAAGCCTCCCCAACCGCCATAACAACAAAAAGAGTTGCGGCGATATATGATTCCTTCTTTCTAATTTGTCGAAATCCGCAAACCGTTTACCATAAATAATTGGATGTTGGTTCTGTCTTTCTCATCAAACAGAAATTTTTGGTATGTTTGAATGTTCGGTTAAGTCTTTCTTTTTTACAGCATTTTTATGGAAGTTATATAGATTTAGAGCTACTGAACTATTGTCTATAAAGTTGGATAATAAAGAATATAATGTGAAGTGTGTATGGCCTATCTTAGAGAAGAGTATTTTTCTTTCCGTGTCAAGAGGCATGCATTCAAATATATAATGTTCTAATTCATTTTCGGTTCTATTTTTGCATAGTTGGCAATACAAGTCTTCTGTCCTTAGATATTTTATATGGTCTTCTCGATATAAAACAAATAGAATTCTCAATTGCGCAATGAGGCGTTTAGCCGGCAGTGGGAGTTCACTTAGTAGATAGTTCTCTGCTGCGAATGTTTTATGTAAATATTTGTAGTGTGTGTGTAGCTTCGAATTGGTTATTCTTGATTGGTCGGTTTGGATAGACTGTTCTATAGTGATTCTGATAATTTGAGGTATTGCTTTCTGTAGAATATTGGGGCTATATGCTGAATCCTAAAAATGGAGCTGTTTTGCCTCCAAGAATTCAAGGATTGAGTTGGAGATTACAACCATATGACTTTGAAATTGAATTCATTCAAGGAAAGCAAAATATTGCAGATATATTTTCAAGACAACCTCTTTCTAACACAAGTGATGAAAAATGGCTGGAGGACTATGTTCATAAAGTCTTATCCATCACTTCTGAAGAGCTTCAAGCACTGTCTTTAAAAGAGATAAAAGTTTGTACAGAGCAAGATCCTTTGTTTCAAAAACTGAAAGAGATGGTTCAAAAGGGAGTTTGGCCATATCCTTTGAATGAAGAATTCAAATGTTTTTATAAGTTTAAAGATGAACTCTCAATTTTTGATAATCTTATCTTAAAAGAAAGTAGAATTTTGCTACCTTCAAAACTATTAAAAAGAGTCTTGAGAATTGCACATGAAACACATCAAGGAATGACAAGAACCAAACAACTGTTAAGCGAAAAATATTTTTGGATAAACATGGACTTTGACGTTGAAAATTTGATAAGAAACTGTCCAATTTGTGTAAGGAATCAACCATTGATAAATGATCAACCATTGCAAATAGTTCCGTTACCATCAAAACCTTGGATGAAACTTGGAATTGACATAGTTGGTCCAATTGGCCATCATTATGTTTTAACAGTGATCGACTACTATTCTTCATATCCTGAAGCAATGATAATAGAAGACATTTCCAGCAAGACAATAATTGCAAAATTAATGGAGATTTTTGCAAGACATGGTTATCCACATGAAGTTGTAACAGATAATGGCTTACAGTTTGTAAGTACATCAATGGAAAGATTTTTAAAAGAATGTGGAATCAGGCACATCAAAGCCTCACCCTATTACCCAAAAAGTAATGGGAAGATAGAAAGATTCCATAGATTTCTAAAGAAACAATTTAATTCAAGTTCTGAAGAAGGGAAAGATTGGAAAGAAGATTTATCCAGAATTTTAATGTCTTACCGAACTACTCCAAACAGATCTACAGGAAAGACTCCAGCATTCCTATTATTTTCAAGAGAAATCAAAACTAAATTAAGCTCACTTGTTAATGATGCAGAAGAAGATGAATCCAACATCAAAGAATTCAATATTGTCTACAAAGAAAAAATGAAAACATATAATGATATAATTCGGAAAGCTAGTCCTCATAATTTTGAAATTGGAAATTTAGTTTATGTGGCAAATCCAAATAATGGAAAACTTGATTCAAATTTCGGATCAGAACATCATGTCATTCTTGAAAACACTTCAATAAATTCTTTTAAATTAGTCAACACTAAAAATGGGAAAATAATTCATAGAAATGCTAAACATTTGAAACATGTTCCTACTCAAGAGACCAATCAAGGCATTTCTGACTTGATTCCAGAAGAGAGCCAGGAAAATCTTAGTTCAGATTCAACAAGAATTGAACACCTCAACTCTTCTGATGTACAAATACCAGATGATAATTCCTCAAACCAAGACAAGGACACTTCTTTAAACCGACCAAGTTCAAGTAGAACAGGGTCTACATTTAACCCAGTTGTTTCAGATAGACTTGATGCCGAGGCTCTTCACCAGTTGCCACCAGAGGTTTCTCCACCCTTGCCGACTACAAAGGAACCCGTGATCACCAGGAGTGGAAGAGTCGTCAAGTCATCATCAAGATATAAAGACATGATTCCTTTCATCTAAAGGAAGGAGGGAATGTAGTGTTCTGTGTTTAAATATAGACAATATATCATCATCATATAGAGCGCGTGAAGCGAAAAAAACATTGTATTCGAATATAAAGAAAATTGTAAAATAAAATAAATGTAACCTTTTAAATATATATAATTGTAATAAAATAATTTCATCTGGTGAGTAATGTTTAATTAATAATTTAAATAATAACTAGACAACAGCCCTCGTCAATGTGGAGCAGTCTGTACCACTGCGACCAAAAATGTTTTGGTCTCAGAGGCTTCTTGAGAAACCAAAAAATGGGTATTTAAGGCCAAACTTACGTAAATATGCTGAACATGTGAAAAAAATAATGAAAAGGTCAGGTGGTATCAAATCAAAAAAGCGTATCCTGAACAAGAGCATATGAGCTTTTTTAAATGGCAGAGCGTCATCATTCGTGGATGGCTTTTTTTATTTATTAAGAAAATGGGTTGGCCAAATATTTGGAACAGATTAAATCAACGTTTAGTTGATTTCTGTTCCACTAGATGGCGTTCTGCCATATTTATTTGATTCTTTTGAAATGCTAATATGAAGAAAGCTAAAGAGTGACATGGAAATATGATTATCATTACTCTTCACAATTCATCCTATCATACTTCATCCCTAAGGTTAGAAATTGTTAAGGTATGATAGGTCAAATTAAAGAAACCTCCTCTTAACAAGTAAGACTTTTACCCAAAGTCTTGATATTGTTTGGACTGCCTCGGGTGATCAAGCAAGAAAGAAAATAAGAAAGACAAAACCAGCGGCTACACCTGTAAAGCTCTAGCTCTACTAAAATAAACTCTTTATTTAAACAACACGGCTAAGTTATATACATTCAAAAGGAAATTTACATAATAATTTTATACATTCAATAGAAATCTACATTCCTAGTCATACATTCAAAAAAGATATTTACATACTATATGTTATGACTTTTAACATACCCCCACCTTTATTTTTTGTAAAACAAGAAATAAAAAACTAGAAAATGTGCTCTATTGTTGATAATACCCTCTACCTCACATAAAGTAGTCTCAAGCTGTACATAATTCAATTCACTAAATCCGAGCATACGAACCAATAAACCTTTTACAACCCTTACCAATCTCTCCCAAAAAAACCCCCACCAAGGCGCTGAGGGAGGGATAAAAATCCATTGGATTCTTTTCACACTCGATTCCCTTTCAATCTAAATCTTCCCCAATCCAAGCGTTTAAGTAATTCGTTTGTTTCCGAGAAATTTGTCCCGTTATCCAGAGATATATTTTTTGATGAAGCCTGTCTAAAAATATTGTTCGCCATTTTAGTCTTGGTTCTTTGAATTGATTCCTTCAATCAAAATTTTCCCCAAATATCTCATCAATGAATTCAGTACGTATTTTATAAGCAGAGTTAAATTCTCGCATTTCATTATGGGTCCAAATTAGCCGAGAAACATTCTCGTAAAAAACCTTCGGAATTGGATTATCATTCTTTACGAGTCGAGATATCTCAAAATCAACAACAACAACAACAAAAAAACTTTATTAGGGCATCTTGCCCTGTACGGATTCGTCGTAGAGTTACAGACAATATTAAACATAAGAGAAAAGGGGAAGATAGAGTATTTACAATTAAGGTGCGGCAAACAGGGTGACTTTTTATTGTGCCCCTGTTCTTCTCTCTTCCATGAGTGCAATTTTTTTTCCAACCGCTTTTTGATAGTTGAACAGTTCAATTGCCCAACTCTTCTTATCTGAAACAGTTTTTATTAGCTTTATTGAGTTCAAATGCGGTCTAGGAAGACTTTTCAGGATTTTTTTTCTCTCTCCTTCCAGATCCCCGCATTCAACAATAAAATGGTATATTTCATCAGTTATCTGACTTCCACATAACCCACAGTACAAATCTTCTTTCTTAATTGCGTAAATATGATTTTCTTTGATCATTGTTGACATTAATCTGATCTGTGCAATAAAACTCACTAAAGCTGAAGACAAATTGCATGAAAGATAATGTTCTGGAATGAATGAATCATAAAGTAACCTATAGTTTGAGTATGTTTTCGTAAGAGATAATTTTGCCAGATCTTGCTGCAATAGCTGTTCAATTTTTATTTTTAGTATATTCGGAAGTTCGATCTGTATGTCATCATAGTTTAACCTATAGTTTAGCCATGTGAGTCCACAATGATTGATGATATCCATAATATTCTTACAAAATCCTATAGGTTTTTTTGTCATTAAGGAAATTTCCTTCAATCTATTCCAACATAGCTTAGGTAGTCTATTGTCCTCCATTTTTTGTAATCTAATGAAATATTTCATAATTAATTTGATCGTTGTAAAAGTCAGAGATATTCTGCCTGTTTCCAGCCTTACAATATACCCTGGTATATATCTTGGTAGATTCAGAAAATTTTTGATAAACGTGATATCTCAAAATCTTTCAACTTGGCAATGCAGTTGTTGGTTGAGATTTCACAATTCTCTCCTTCAATGTCGTAGTTCAAAACCTTTTGAGAAGTTGGCCGTATCAAGATATCTCTGGGACTTATATCACTGTGAACCAACCCGATGTTTTACTCAGCATGACTCACCAAAATACAAATCTGACAAAGAATGCTCATTAATTGTTTTGGCAAAAGTTTTCCATTTTCCAATATTTTCCCTAGAGATTTCCCTTCATATTCAGACCGAAAAACTACAAAATAAGATAAATTCATATCATTCAAATCCAAATTATGATCCTTTTCGCTATCTTCCCTAATATTTGAAAAATATTTAGACTCCAAATCACGAACAATCCAAAAATCTTCAGGATAACAAAGATTGGCTTGAGCACTACCCTGTAAGGTTCCTAAAACATCAAAAATATTTATTTCCTTTTTAATCGTTCTAGGAGAAATGTAAGACCATTTTTTTCTATGATCAATATTAGGGTTCCTATATTCAGAAATCTCTCTGTTCAATTCTATAAACAGGAGATCCGCCATTATCAGTAACATCCCTCAAAAAAACATTTTGGCCATGTGCCTTTTCCAACAGGAACTAACTTTCTACCCCAGAAGAGCTCATCAAATCTCATTATGCTTCTGCTTTCAGATTTTGAAAGAATTTCACCACTTTGACATTTCTATCCAATAGTCGTAGTTTCCTCTCGTATATAATTTCTCCTCTACCATCAGGATACCATGCTACACGTATATCGCCTTCTTTCGCATTGGATGACATAGAATCGTCCAAATTGGATTCATTCTCCCTGCTTCCAACAACTGTTCCGAAATCAAGCCTTCCCAGCTCTGTTACTGACAGACTATACACCACGGCTTCAACATCCAGGTCCATGGATTTCATCCTTGACTTCTTGTCTTGGGAGGAAGTGGCGGAGGCCTTCTTGGAATCAGCGTTGGAAGCATCGAAAACAGGACGAAGAGGCGTCGTCTTACCTCTGTAGACATCTTTGTCTTTTCTTCCGGATTTTGAGGTACGGGGCACTTAACTAAAATCGTCACTACAACCATTTCCCTCCCAAAAAGATCAGTTGTCCATTTTTTTCTTCCAAAGAAATCTGAGGTAGTCCCAATCATTCTCCTTGATGGCCATCAACCGGAAATATCTTCTGATGTCGGCCAAAACTCCGAACTTATTCTCCCGATATGTTATCCTTATTTCCGGGATTCTCCTCAGTAGAATGGGTCTCCTCTTCAAATATCGCCTCAAGGATAATCCGTTGCGTCCTCGACAGGAAGCGTCGTCAAACACTGGCCGTATAGGCGTCGTTTCAGACTCACTCTTAAACAAAAGGTGACGGGGCAAACAGTATCCTTTTACTTCCGGTGGATTTTCATCAACTCTATCGACGAGCCCCTCCTTCAACCAATCTTTTGGATCCATAATTTTTTCTTCCACCTTTGAATCAGTACCCTGTTCTGCATCTAGCTTTTCTTCTTCCACCTTTGAATCAGTACCCTGTTCTACATCTAGCTTTTCTTCTGCCACCTTTGAATCAGTACCCTGTTCTACATTTATATTTTTCGCTTCATTTCCATCATGATCTTTTCCCTTGTTGCATTTATCGTCCTTATTCTCTGCATAATCAGATTTATTTATGATTTTCAAATCTTGGGCTTCTGTTTCCCTATAATTACCCTTTATTTTAGATTCCGTATCTCCAGTTGGTCTTGCTTCCACCAATTTCCTCGACGCTTGAACTTTAGCCTCAGCTTCCTTCACACCTACAAAGCCATCAACTGCAGTTTCAGAATCCTTCACTTCATTGCATTTAACTGCCGCTTCTGAATCCTTTACTCCGCCTTTGAGCTCAGCTTCAGAATCCTTTTTTCCGTCGCCTTCATCTCCTGCTTTTTGACCTTCAGATTCTTTTACTTCATCTCCGTCTTTAGAATTCACTTTATCAGAATCCTTTACTCCGTCGCCCTTAGGCTGATCTTCAGAATCTTTCATTCCTTCGTCCTTAGGCTTCGCTTCAGAATCCTTTACGCCTTCGCCCTTAGGCTTCGCTTCAGAATCCTTTACTCCTGCGCCCTTAGGCTTCGCTTCAGAATCTTTTACTCCGTCGCCCTTAGGCTCATCTTCAGAATCGTTCATTCCTTCGTCCTTAGGCTTCGCTTCAGAATCCTTTACGCCTTCGCCCTTAGGCTTCGCTTCAGAATCCTTTACTCCTGCGCCCTTAGGCTTCGCTTCAGAATCTTTTACTCCGTCGCCCTTAGGCTTCGCTTCAGAATCTTTTACTCCTTCGCCCTTAGGCTTCGCTTCAGAATCCTCCTTATTCTTTAAATCTACATCTTCATATTTTCCATTAGCATTAATTTTATCAAATTGCCCCCACCTTGAGAGCCAATCCTCTGGGTTGCCCTTAAATTTTTGTAGATCTCCCTTATTCTTTAAATCTGCATCTCTATTTCCACCACCAGTAGAAAGAACATCTTTCCCCTGCTCACGCAAAGCCCTAACTCTTCGCTCCATAATAAATCTCTCCCAGATGTATTTTTCACATTCCTGAAATTCCCTATCGACTTCTTCGTCAGTAGCCTCATCTTTGGCTAATAGGACTGACTGGCATAGCACGTTTAGCTTCACAAGTTCTACATAGAGAACCTCTATCCTATCGAATTTTGCATCCACCCTTATACTATCAATTGAAGGCTCTTTCAGTTCGATATTTAAATCATTAATTAATCTTGTAAAGTTACCTCTCGCCGCCCTACGACGTCTTTTGTTCACCTCCTCCATTTCACCTCGTAGATATCCCTTCACCTTGTAGGTATCCTTTCACCTTGTAGGTAGCCTTTCACCTTGTAGGTAGCCTTTCACCTTGTAGGCATCCTTTCACCCTGTAGGTATCCTTTCACCTTGTAGGTAGCCTTTCACCTTGTAGGTAGCCTTTAGCCCTGTCCCCCTAGATTTATCTTAGCTTCCTTGAGTTCTTTAGATTTTCCCTTAACCTCCCAGAATTCTCTAACTTTATCTTGAGCTTCTTCAACTTCTTTTCCCCTTGAGCTTCTTCAACTTCTGTTCCCTTTGAGCTTCTTCAACTTCTGTTCCCCTGAGCTTCCTCTGTTCCCTTGAGCTTCTTCAACTTCTGTTCCCTTGAGCTTCTTCAGCTTCTGTTCCCTTGAGCTTCTTCAGCTTCTGTTCCCTTGAGCTTCTTCAGCTTCTGTTCCCTTGAGCTTCTTCAGCTTCTGTTCCCTTGAGCTTCTTCAGCTTCTGTTCCCCTGAGCTTCCCTACTTGACCAGCCCATGCAGCCCACCCGGGGACGCCACTAAATGTTAAGGTATGATAGGTCAAATTAAAGAAACCTCCTCTTAACAAGTAAGACTTTTACCCAAAGTCTTGATATTGTTTGGACTGCCTCGGGTGATCAAGCAAGAAAGAAAATAATGAAGACAAAACCAGCGGCTACACCCGTAAAGCTCTTGCTCTACTAAAAGAAACTCTTTATTTAAACAACACGGCTAAGTTATATACATTCAAAAGGAAATTTACATAATAATTTTATACATTCAATATAAATCTACATTCCTAGTCATACATTCAAAAAAGATATTTACATACTATATGTTACGACTTTTAACAGAAATAATCGTTATTTCTCCTTAAAATAAAATTCGATTTTTCGTTCAAAAGAAACACATGCGGTATACTGGTTGATCCTGCCAGTAGTCATATGCTTGTCTCAAAGATTAAGCCATGCATGTCTAAGTACACGCCCTAGCAAGGCGAAACCGCGAATGGCTCATTAAATCAGTTATGGTTCCTTAGATCGTACCCCTGGGCGCCTTCTGTCGGAGGCTGACCTCCGAGAACGCCGTGGGCTTCGGGGCGGAGTCTGCACCCTCATATAGCTCTTTAGCTGCGGCCGTGGTGCTGCGAGGGACGGCTACGCCGTTCCTCAACGGCCTCACGACCCGCTCGGCCCGACGGGCCCTGGATCGCCCGCGCCTCGCCGCCACGCCCATCTCAAGGTTTACCTCGAGATGGTCGCCCACCATCGGTCCACCACCATCCAGGATCGACTGGGCCTCGCTGCGGCGCTGCGCCCACTCGGGCCACGAGGCTGACGCGGCCCTCAAGTTGGCCCTCCACGCCCTTCCCCATCCGGCCCATCCTGCCTCGGTCGGCCCCTCCTGTCCTGCCTGCGGGTCCATCGACCGCTCCCTCGGCCACCGTTACTGGTGCTGCCGTTCCATCAGGCCTCTCATCAGAGAGGCCTTCAACATCATAGGGCGGCCCCCTGACCTGCAGGCCTGGATCTTCGGCGGGTCCGGCCTTGAGGACGACGTCCTTTCCATCTTGGCGTCGGCAAAGTTGCGAATTTATCGCTACTTTGTACAGGTTGGGCTCGGAGAAGCAGTGGAAGACCCGCTCATCGCCTGGTCCAGGACCCTCCAGCGCCGAGGTTTTCTTCCTCCATCTCCCATCACCATCTTGTAAAATATGTTTCATATACGTATATATTTTCTCTTCTCTTCTCATCTTCTTTTTTTCTTTTTCTCTCCCTATGATTGAAAATGTATAATATTGTCTAAGATGACAATAAATATTTTTTAATTGTCAAAATTGTCACATGCGGTATAATTGTCAAACTTCGTTCTACAATCATAACCCGCATTATATTGTATTAAAAATAAAGATAAATAGTTTATTATATTAAATTAGTAATGATAATATTAATAAAGAATTTTATTTAAAAAATAATATTAAAAATTTGAAAAGAAACTTATTGTTAATTTTTTTAATCAATCTCTTACAGATAAAGAGCAATGCTCCATGCGATATTTTAAGATATTCCTACTGCTCTCATAGCATATGTCCTTAGTTTCCATAAATACCAAGAATTCCTTTAAGGTACCGTTTATAGAAGCAGAACAGCCAAATACAAAATCAGAAGGGTATGATAGATTAAATTGATGAAACCTCTGGGAGAGTTCACCATTGATAAGCCAAGCCCTCCCAATATTTTATCATAGCAGTAGGGAAATGTTTGCAAAAAAAAAAAAACATTATCGCTAAAAGAGTTTATGAATACGTGAACCTGCTGTCTTCAAACACGGATATGTGTTAATTCTGTTGTTTTGTCAGGTTATCTTTGCTTTAAAACGGGTCAAGAGGACTTACAACTGCCAAAATAGATGCTAAAACTATTTCCCATCTATTGAGTATCTCTGGAATCTATCTGTTTCAGGTCAGGGACATAACGATTGCTTTAGCAAATTCAAAACGGCCATCTGGAAACCTTATTTTCTGTACTGACTCTCTACAATCCATGGCAGGTATGAATTTTATGAGCACCAAAACGGTTTCATTATATTTTGCAAAGATACGCTTCACTCACCCATACAGCTACTGTATTTATTTTATCCTTTGTCTTTATTTGATCCCCAGTTTGGATACTGTTACTTGACTGATGAGCAGGATAACAGCGAAGGGCATGCTTTGCATGCCGGCTTATGGACCGAAAGGTCTGAGATGCCATCTGCTTATAAGAACTATTTATTTTAAAAACAACCGTGGGATTATTCTTCTCATATAGAATACTAGACGAATGACCCGGGCAACGCCCGGGTTTACCCGATTAAATGTTTTATTCAAACACTATTCGTTACAATTATAAATTGGCGCCATGGATGTCACTCTTGTGAAACGTCCCGCTCCAAACTTTACAGTCAGATTAGTTACGATATAAATCTTCAAATCGAGCGAGCGTCTATAAATATTTCGATTTAGATCAAGTATTCTAATTATTAAGCGAACTATTATTAATAAAATTTTGAGAAGATTTCGATTTTAAACGTATTTATAACCTTGATAGAGGGCGCTGTTCGTGAGCTAAGTAGAATAATTTGAATATATAGTTTTAATATTTAATTTATATATAATTTAAAATAGCCTATCGTTTTCCTCGTATTTTTTTTACCTATGTATGGAAATTTTGGTTTGAATTAGTGAACTACTGTGAATTTGTATACCGGACATACAAACCAACAAACAAACAAACAAACATACAAACATTCATTTTTATATATATAGAAGATATAATATAAATGAGTTTTAAAAATTGTTAAAAAAAAATGCATCGGCCGGGAATCGAACCCGGGCCGCCCGCGTGGCAGGCGAGCATTCTACCACTGAGCCACCGATGCGTATGCAAAATGGCCATATTTGGGTATTCATTCCATTCCGGATTACTCCGCGTAAAAAAGTAGTTCTTCAAATTAAAAAAAGAAATAGCCAAAAATAATAAGCAAAATGTAGCCAAAAATTTTCCTCAGGTTTATAAAAAGCGACATGCAAAATTTGGAACCAATTGGTTCAGTAGTTTTTGAGTTTATCGCGAAACAGACAGACAGACAGGAATTGACTTTTATATATATAGAGATTAGGAGGATTGGAAATCGAATGCTGCACATGACTGGTACAGAGCAGGAGGGACAGGCACCGCTTCTGTCCTCTCAAGAGAACGACTTTCCAGAATAGTTGCAAGGTTTTCCCACTATGTACTAAGTGCAATTCTCAACCTGAAACCCGAAAACACATTATTGACTGTATTGACTCATCCATTGATGAGCTCTACTCTTCCCCAGCAGACACCATCAAGGGTCTCAGGCTCTACAGGCTTGATACACTAATATGATTGAGTGGAGATAAGAAAGAAGAAGAAGAAAAATATTAGGATAAATATATTGTCACGGTAGTGATAACGAGTATAACAAATGTTTAAGTAAAAATAATTTATTTATAAAATGCAAACTATTTCTAAAAATTTATCTACAAGTAATAATATACAAGAATGGTAAGGGGTGATGACTATGCAAATATTAATGACGATATACCACAGAATATTTAAAATAATTATTCAGTGACATTGCCCCCTTCCTAGATGAACAGCGTCCCGCTGTAATTATCACTTGAACAGATCAGCTTGGTCCTCAGGGTCATGGTAAGGTTTCATTCTCAGTACATGGACAAGGTCTATTGTTTGGCGTCTCCTGGTTGGTTGGTCCACAGGTTCAACTTCGAAGGTCACGTCAGAAAGTTTTCGAGTAACCCTGTATGGCCCGAAGTACCTTTTCATCAGTTTTTCTGAGAGTTCCACCTTTCTTATCGGGATGAAAATCCATACCAGGTCACCGACGTTGTAATCCATTGATGCTCAAGCTGATTGTGCATCGGCCGATCGATGTAACATTCTTGCCATCAGCAACTTTCAGAGTCATTCCGCTATCCTTGAACATGGTCTTTTTTAATTGTCGTCTTAATCCATCAGAGATAACTGAAAAAGAGGAACCTGAATCGACCAGAGCAGAAAATGCAATGTCATCAATGATGATTTCGACATATTTTGTTGTAATTTAGCGGCTGTCGACGATGGAGGGTTTTTCACACCCGCGGCTTCCCCCTCGAAAGAAGACGCGACGCTTAGTTTTTTTCTAGATTGTAGCGGCGTGGGGATTGGCTTGTATGGCGGCCTGGGGAAATGGACTGGCGTCTTGGGGATCTTCCTCTGTTTGGATACGGCGATTGTCTGCGGTAGGTTTGGCTTCTTATGGCTTGGTGGTTACCCATTTGAGGTTCTTGGGTGCTTGGTGCATGTCCTTCGGGTCTCTGCGTCCATTGTCGGCGTTCTCTACAATATCGCTTAACATGGCCTGGGCGGCCGCAAATAAAACATATTGGGATGTTGTCATGCGTCCTCCATTCATCCGTTCTTCGTTGTGGTGGCGTCTGGTTATATATGGGTGTTTGGGTAGGGTACTGACGTCGTGGAACCTGGTTGAATGTACGTGTTTGGTTGGGGTGCGACTGTCGTGGCGGAGGCCTTTGAATAGGCTTCGAAATTGAAGCTACGTTTTTTTCAATCTCTTCTCGGATAATTTCTTTCAGAGAAGATGGTTCAGGGGTAGTTGACTCGGGATTTAGTGCGCGATGAACTTCTTCACGCACGATGCGTCGGATTAAGTCTTCCATTGATTCAGAGTCTGCTGAATCGATGGCGGCAACATTCGGTAGTCTGTCGAATACTACACGTTTTTTATTTGAAGCCTCGATTTTACGGCACCATTTGATGAACTCATCGATAGTTGCGATGTCTAAAATGATTATTGACTGATATATCTCCTCCGATATCCCTTTCGTCAAGTGTGCGACTATTTTATTTTCCATCATAGCCGGATTCACTTCTCTGCGCAGATGGAGAACATCTTGAATGTAGGAATCACTGGTCTCCTCCTTCCCCTGAGCTCGAGTTTTGAGGTTCTCTGCGAGCTGATCTTTTTGGGTGACATGATGTCCGAAATTCTGGGAAAACATTTTCACAAAAATATCCCATGAATTAATTTTCTCTTCAACATTTTCGTACCATCTGTGCGCTGTTCCTTGGAGGAAAAAATAAACATTTGCGAGGCACATTGAATCATCCCAGCAGTTGTAGCGAGCGACGCGATGGAATTCTTTCAACCATTTTTCTGGATTCTGGTTGCGTTCTCCAGTAAAAATAGAAGGGTTTCTAAAAGGTTGAAAGTGGTACTGACCCATTTTTGTCTGTGTCTCTTGCTTGACCATAGCGATGTTTTCTTCAGGTCCTAGTCCTTGTAGTCTTCTGCTTCTTCTAACGGCTTGGGCGTCGAGGGAATATTCCAGCTTCTCCACCAGTTGTCACGGTAGTGATAACGAGTATAACAAAAGTTTAAGTAAAAATAATTTATTTATAAAATGCAAACTATTTCTAAAAATTTATTTACAAGTAATAATATACAAGAATGGTAAGGGGTGATGACTATGCAAATATTAATGATGATATACCACATAATATTTAAAATAATTATTCAGTGACAATATATTCAAATTTTGTTTTTACTCCCATACTTTAAATTGGATTAAAAACAATTTATAAAATTTTCATATTTGAAATCGCAAAATATTTATCTTCAATATCATTTTCAACTTCTCTTTTACTCTATTTTATAGTAGAATAGCTGTGACGCAAATAATTAGCGACTAAACTTTACAGACATATATAAAACTAGAGATCAATACTTATATAATCAGAACAAGGTAATGACACACACCTATTTAGAAATCTCTAAATTGGAAGATGTTTGTGTTTCAATCGTCAAAAAATCCTTCAAAAAATATTTTGAAAAATGTTTAATTCGGAATTGAGAATAGGGAGTTGGATCTTGAGGGCAGTCCTCTTGGAATTGACAATTAAAATAATTTTATTGACATCTTGTGAATACATGCAAAGTGCACAGTCTGCACTATTTAAAAAAAAAAGATAAAATGGATTATAAACACTATGTACAATGAATATGGCGCCTCTGCCAGCGCTGCAGAGTTTGGTGGAGAATCGCCAGTGGGTCTTCAGCGACACCACGCATTTCGCGATCTACGAAGAATACGTAGATCGCGAATTGATAATAGATAACTTTATCTTCATAGCAGTTTTCTTGGAATTGAGAATAGGGACTTGTATCATCAAGTCAGGTCTCTTGGGATTGATAATAAGTATTTTGATTGTCAGTAGAGGTATTTTGGACTAGGTATACCGGACCACGCTGTCGGTCTGCTCCTTCTCTAGGCCCAACTCAAAGGCCAGCACACCGCCATTTCACAAGAGATACACAGTATTTAAAATATTTCTCTATAAACTATATAAAGGCGACCATTTTCATATGACATGTATTGGTAGTAAGTAGTCTAACGAATCAAGCTAGAACGAACGTGCGAGAACATCCAAACGTACAGTAGAAACAGGGTGAACTAACGGAAATGCACAGACAAGAATCCCCGCCCAGAAAGAACGAATAGACTAGGAGTGATCGAGGTAATAAAACGACCATACAGATTAGAAGGTCTCAAATCATTCAACCGTAATAATCTAACAACCTTGAATTCCCGCACGAACTAGCCGAAAGATCAGGCTAAAACGAACAATCATCTAGAACACTGGTAAGCCCAATCACGCCTGGACACCCCAGCTGAACGAACAACGCTAGAACGAGCGCGCGAACTAGGTCTGAACAAACACTCCAGAGCATTGAACGCACTAGAACGCACTAGACCGCACGACGCCTCCTGGACGAGCGATACGACCTAATACGCATGTACGCGATAGATACGAACAATACCCCAGAACACCTGAACCAACACTAGGACAGGGCGAACGAACTAACGGGAACGCACAGACAAGAACGCCAAACGTCAAGGACAAACGAAAGCACTAGGAGCGATTGAACGAACTAGGTGACCAGACGGGCCAGAGCGAACGAGTTCCCGGAATACACCACCGAACAGTTCTAGCAAACCTTGAATTATTGCACAAACTAGGTGAACGGTCGGGCTAGAACGAACAACCAGTATAGTACACTGGTAAGCCCAAGCACGCCTGGACGCCCTAGCTGAACGAACAACGCTAGAATGAACGCGCGAACTAGGTCAAACAAACGCCCCAGAGCATTGAACGCACTAGAACGCACAGTACGCACTAGACCGCACGACGCCTCCTGGACGAGCGATACGACCTAATACGCATGTACGCGATAGATACGAACAACACCCCAGAACATCTGAACCAACACTAGGACAAGGCGAACGAACTAACGTGAACGCACAGACAAGAACGCCAAACGTCAAGGACAGAGGAAAGCACTAGGACTCATCGAACAAACTAGAAACCTGCAGTGACCAGAATGAACGAGGCCACGGAAATCACCACCGAACAGTTCTAGCAAACCTTGAATTCTTGCTTGAACTAGCCAAACAGTCAGTCTAGAGCGAACAACCAGTCTAGTACACTGGTAAGTCCAAGCACGCCTGAACGTCCTAGCTGAACGAACAACGCTAGAACGAACACACGAACTAGGTCAGAACAAACGCCCCAGAGCATTGCACGCACTAGAACGCACAGTACGTACTAGACCGCACGACGCCTCCTGGACGAGCGATACGACCTAATACGCATGTACGCGATAGATACGAACAACACGCCAGAACACCTGAACCAACACTAGGACAGGGCGAACGAACTAACGGGAACGCACAGACAAGAACGCCAAACGTCAAGGACAAACGAATGAACTAAACTGATCGAACGAGCTAGTAGACAGAACGAACTAGAACGAACAAGGTTCTGAAATACACAACCGAACTAGCCTAACAAACCTTGAATTCCCGCTCAAACTTGTCAAACAGTCATGCTAGAATGAACAACCAGTCTAGTACAATGGTAAGCCCAAGCACGCCTGGACGCCCCAGCTGAACGAACAACGCTAGAACGAACGCGCGAACTAGTTCAGGACAAACATCCCAGAGCATTGCACGCACTAGAACGCACAGTACGCACTAGACCGCACGACGCCTCCTGGACGAGCGATACGACCTAATACGCATGTACGCGATAGATACGAACAACACCCCAGAACACCTGAACCAACACTAGGACAGGGCGAACGAACTAACGGGAACGCACAGACAAGAACGCCAAACGTCAAGGACAGACGAATGCACCAGGAGTGATTGAACGAACTAGGAGACCGCAAGGCCTAGAACGAACGGATCCCCCCTGGATCCTAAACCACAAAATATGCCTCAAGATGAACTTTTTTAAGGTTTGAATGTAAATATATTATCAAAGAATACAAAAAATATTCGAATGTATGAAATATCAAAAGGCTAAAAAAATATTAAGTCATTATAAATATTCTTGACTTTGAAGTCTGTCTATAAGGCAAACATAAAAAAATAATTAAAAACTCTCGAAAGTTTAAAGAGAATAACATTGAAAGTGAAAGGTTCAAGTATTTTTTCATAATTTGAAATTCTTTAAAATATTGAGTTCAAATTATTTCATAAATAAAATTCGTTGATATACATTAACCTAGACCAGGAGTCGGCAAACTTTTGAGTAGGAAGAATCAAAAATTACCATTTACAAAATTTCAAAGTTTTTAAACCGCCACAAATTTTTTCAAGCCAAAAATAAATAGTACTGGCATAAATAATATTTGCGAATGGAACTATATAAAGAGCCGCAGCTTCACATCCAAAGAGCTGCCGCATGTAGCTCGTGAGCCGCAGGTTTTGCCGACCCCTGATTAAAAATATAATAATAAAATAAACGTGAGTTAAAATAAGAAGAAATATATTATTCAAACTATAGAGATGTATTTTTTTAAATATCGATATTTCATGAATTTTTCCTTCCTAAGGAAAAACATTCTAAGAGAGAGAAATAGAATAAAATAATTAATTTTAAAAGAAAACACCGGCGAAAAAAGAGAAAAATCTTTGAGCCATCAAGCAATCATCTCTATAAGATCTCAACTCTCTGAAAAATCCACGACACCAGCTGTGACAAATATGAAACCAACTTGAATCTTTTCTGTTTCAAGTTGATGCACTCAACAATTATTAGCGACTTCGAATTCAAACACTATTAATCAATTCACACACACTATAATAAATCAGTTTGTAAAATTAGACATATTCATATAAATACAATTAGAATAATTCAAAAGAATATAATATAAAAATATAGAATTTTAAATATCTGATTCACTTGACTCCAGGTTTTGGAATGGCGTTTCTGCAAATGAAAGGACCTCGGCGCCAGAAATTTGCACGGGAACAGGGTAACAGCTCCAGGAATAGCTGACGGGCCCAAAAGTAAGAAGAGCAGCTAAGTTCAACATTTTCCCCACAGCATTTGATTCTTCTGACCATTTTTGGATTATTTTCCTATTAGATTTCTCAATCAAGGAAAAACTTGGATGTTGACTTTATTATCTCTGCAATACAATTTTGGATGATAATTATTGGAGCAAATATATATTCTCGGAGGTTCCAAGTGGTTTTTTATGAATTTTGAATATAATTTGCAAAAGAAAAATGTGAATTCATCTTATTTCGTTCTTTGACCTCTATTGGTGGTGGTGCCTTATCCATGGAGCAGTTGAGATAGGTCCATGCACCCTGATCACAATATCGGCAAACTGAGGTGCCTTGTTCATATCTGTAAAGATGTCCTCTTCTGGATTGATGTCTGCCATATATAGGGCTGCGAGAATGGCCGGGCAACTGTATATATGGTCCGAAGTGAGTTGTAATTTGTAACAGTTATTGCAGTTCCTGTAGGATATAGTCATGTCTGGGTTTATCTTCATTCCTATAAAATGTACTGTTCTGATTCTTTATATTGTTGTTGTTAATTTTCTTTTAATGTTGAGGTTGCATATGGGCTGGGATATTTTGGTCTTTTTAATGAGTTTTGCTATTGCTATTGTATTTGCGTCTTTCAATGTTATTGAACTGGTTTCAGTGGCTGTTTACGTCGTTCCTTCGCTAGGCAATCAGCTTTTTTCGTTGCCCTCTATCCCAACATGGGCTGGTATTGTATCCAACGTGATGGAATGAGTAGCGATCTGAAATATTGTTCGTGGATAAAAAAGCTACTAGATATTCTTGAATTCCAGATTTGAGAGCAATGTCTTTGGTGGGTCCAGTCCAGTTGGAGCTGAAGTACAAAAACCAGGAATGAGGGGTTTGGACAATAATTTTCTGTAGTCCTCTGCTCATATTTGTTTAAAACGTTTTGGTTTGGGCGAAAAAGGTGAGATTGATTCTTTAAGATCTTTCTTGAATCAAGTTCGCTCGACATTTCAGCCTCCATACTTAGGCTCCCCTCTCTGTTGTTTCCTCAATTTTCAAGTTATACAAGAGAAAATATCAGAATGCTTCTTGATATTCCTGAGGGATTTGTAACTTGATTCTGTATTGACTTTCACATTTTCTGCTTATTTTACGAATATTATTCAAACATATTTTTTAATAATATATTTATCGCTTAATTTATCTATTTTTTCGCAAAAATGGTCGAAAATTGACAGAAAAAATTGCAATGTTGCTACTATTTTTGTGCAATATCAACATTTATTTTGTTTACGTTTATAGCTAGAGCAGAGTGGGAATTTGCGTGAGGTTTCATGCTCCATGTGACCTGGGAGCACGGATATCATGTCTAACAGGGTATTTAACTGGGATTCAAGTCTTTATTTGCCTATTAAATTAATATCACCAAGTTTTATTTCATTCCTGCATGGCTTCTAGAAGTTGCTTTATTTAATTCTTCACCTGCAGATTCTTTTTTTTTCGTTTTCCCCCCACTTTTCCTTTCTGAGCTGGATCATCCAATAGTCTATGAGCATATTTTTACTTAATATGAAGTAAATAAAGTTTGATTTACTTTCAATATATTCTCAGTTGATTTCTCTTTCTCTTGAAAATTCGATTACTTGCCTTATTTATCAAGTTTTGATTATTATTTGGAATTTTAAATATAATAAGCATCTTGTGACGACTTTGAAGTCTCAAGGAACAATTCTTTAATTGATCATAAATTCCTGGCCAAACTTTATACAGATACCTTTATTGGCCTTTTCAAATATAACGATCTCGTATTCATAGTTTTATGGCTTTAGTTATTATGTGGCATAATAAGTTATTCCAAGGATTTCGCATTTTCAGCAATTCTGTGATTCTTTAGAATTCCGAAAGTAAGATTGTTCTTAGTCAAATTCTCATCGAAGATAAGCGAGTCGATCCGCTTCAAAGCATTTAAAGATATTTCAATAAATAATCTTTTGATCAAATATATAAGCGTGTTTTTGTTTATTAATATCTGAATTCATTTTAACGAATCATTATTTGAAGGAGCTAAGCAATCCATTGTTACACGGGAGGCCGACTTTAATCAATTTCTTTAATAATATTTGAATGTAAAAAATTTGTTTCTTTTTTTATAAAAATATCAAAAACCTTACGCAATAAGTTTCTTTAATTCAAAATTTTTAAAAAAGTATATCGCGTAATTTTCTAAATATTAAATTTGTTTATAAATGTCAAGGTGTCGTTTCTATTTAGAGTGAATCTTGTAGCTACTCTAGAACCTACCTCCCGTTATTTGGATAGAAGAGGGATTCCAGGTCTCCCCTGCTAGTTGTTGGTCTATCGTAAAATACCGCTGTGTGAAGTGATAGTAAGGTAAACGAAAAGGAAAAAATCAATAAAAATAAACATTTATTTCTCTACACTTTTGAAGTCCACACACTTTGACCAACGATGCTACAGAGCCATTATTCTGGTTTTATAGAGGTCTGTGTCGAGAGTGTATTATTATTCAGTTAGTTAACCCAGTTTCCTGGAGCGTACAGAAGTCACCAACTACCCGGGCTGTCCTTTTGACATGTTTCTTGGTTTTATTTACAATGTTAGTGGTAGTCCAATTCGTGAGGTGGCACCAGGCAGATTCCTAGGGATGCTGTACTTAGGTTGGTGATCCCTAGGAGGGTGGCTCGAGAGTGTAAAAATAGTGTTTGGCAGCGAAGATGACGCCAAAACCCATGACCCTTTCCCTCAAAAGGAAGGCCCGCAGGTTAGCATCTTCAATTTTAAGGCCCTCCTCGATGAGCTTGTCGGCGAGCTGCACATTGGAGAGGCCGACCAGGATATGCCCCTCCATTTTTGTCAGCTGGTAGATGGTGCCCTTGCCCAACTTCGCCTCCAGCGCCAGAAAGTACTGGGCCTGGCTGAAGTCTTGGCAAAATTCAAGATAGACACATTGGTCTACCTTGCCCTCCGCCCACCAGGATCGGAACGCCACCTGATTTTGCCGCGTCGTCGTACATACTTGTACTTTGGACTTTGGCGATGGTTGAGGAATGGCCTCTCAGCTGCTTCCTGGACGCAGCCCCTCTTGGCTTTCCGGCCTGCCGCCTCGGAGTCTACAGGTCTCTTCCTCCTGGGCCCCACCTTGGTTAAACCGTTGTTGTCCCCTTCATGGGGAGTTGGTTATCCCGATCGACGAGATTAGTCCAGCTCATCGATGGGTTGCCTATGCCAGGATGTTGGTTGGTGCTCCCCTCCGTCGCCATAGAGGTGCTGATATCATCAGCATGAGTAGATGGTGATTGGCTTGCAGCCAATGCCATAGGGATTTGAAGGGGTGGGGAATCCCCCATAAAAAATTCAAAGTTTTCTCTATTCTCTAGAGGCGGTTGAAATAAATCAAGTCTTCAGTGTAGGGCAGTATCGAGAAAGAGAGAAACACCTCCTAGAATCTAATCTTCGAAGTCAAAGCTGATTAAAGTCATGTGATCGTGAACAGCCAATCGAAGTTAATCAATTCGCTGTCACCTGACCTTAATCAGTCAATCAGAGCGCAATAAAATAATGCCATATGACATTTTAATCTGAAACTGTTAGATCGTTTTTTTTTTTCTAATGAAAGTATCTATTTTGACCATTAGATGATATACTAAATTCATAAAGAAAAAAATATTTTCTTTTACAATTTCACCACGGCTGTTACTCAAACATTGATCTATACAAGTTTCAACCTCATTATTGTGATATAGTACCAAAGGGACAAGCCTAAAAAAAATGAGCTAACCAAGAAATTTGGTGTGAGGTAAAATAAAAGAGATACAAGTGATAAAATTAAAATACATATTAAATTTATTACGGCTGATTTGCATGTAATATAAGACAAAAGGTAGAATATTTATGCAAGACAAATACGCCTATCAATGAAATTCCATTACTTTTTATTTTATTAAATAAAAAATTATATTCACTATATCTATATATATAAAAATGAATGTTTGTATGTTTGTATGTTTGTTTGTCTGTGTCTTTGTATGACTCCTATACAAATTCGCAGTAGATCACTAATTCAAACCAAAATTTCCATACATAGGTAAAAAATAACGAGGATGACGATAGGCTATTTTAAAATATATATAAATCATTTATTAAAACTATATATTCAAATTATTCAACTTAGCTCACGAGCAGCGCCCTCTAGAACACTCAGGCGGGCGATGGCGGCGCGCGACGATTGGCTGCCGGCGCAGCACGTGACTTCCCTTCCCCCTGCCCCCCCCCCCCCCCCCCCCGCCGAGTAAATGAGATCTCCCGGCTGACGGCCGGTTGAGCTCACGAACAGCGCCCTCTAGAACGCGTGACGATATTGACGGCGCGGGGCGCTCCCAGTTGGACAGTTGCGCGGGGGCAGAGTGACCTCGCGGGTGCCCTCCGGGAACTACGTCCATCTTCCATATGTAATATACATTTAATCGTGTAAACCCGGGCGTTGCCCGGGTCATTCGTCTACAAATTCTCAGTAGTTCACTAATTCAAACCAAAATTTCCATACATAGGTAAAAGAATACTGGGAAGACGATAGGCTATTTTAAAAATTTTGCTGTATCATGTTTGATTATCAGATACAAAATTATATCGGGAAAAATTCCAAAGAAACAGAGACCACGGGTGAAACAGGGTACATTTAATAGGGTAAAACCCGGGCGTTGCCCGGGTCATTCGGCTAGTATACTATATAGTAGAGTTTATTGCCAAAAAAATAATAATTTACCTATTAAAAAACTATTACTATTCATTTACAAACGAACCTCTTTAGGCCTACACATTAAAATTTTAAAAATATTTAGACTTACCATTGTCTTTCTCTACATACCATCCCCAAATCTTGTCAACCCCATCGCCTCCTCGTCAGTACCAAAAGTCCCCTAGGACCTCCTGTCAGTTCGCCTGTTCTCTCTTGACTGTCCCTATTTTTTAAAAGTGGCGCCCTCCCAAGAAAAAAAATTATCATCTTCTTACAGAGTAAGAAAAAAAATTAATTTAAATTTCCCAGAATATATTTTTAAAAAAAAGTAAAATATTATTCTTTTTCTTAGTAAAAGAAAATTTGAATTAATAATAAAATAATAAAATATAATAGATTTATTCCCTGAAAATTTTTTATATAGTAATTTCTTCTTTAAGAAATTTTAAAAATAAAGAAATATACCTAATTTATCTAGATATGTATATAATTAATTAAAAACTAAATTTAGAATTCTCGAAATGGTAATATACCTAATTTATCTGAATATGTATATAATTAATTTTATTCATTTTAGAAATAAATAAATTTAGAATTTTTTGAAATGGTAATAGAATTTTGGACATTTCATCTTGCATATAAAATGGTGATTGGCAATAATTCACATATGTACATATGTATAGTTTGTACACCCTCCTCTGGACCTTTCTGCAGCGGGCTTCGGGATACTTGGACAGGTTCAGTGTCATCTCCAACTGGGTGTCTTCCCCGGCTTTGGCCTTTAAAGCATCGTTGAGTTTCCTCGTTGGGGAATTCTCCACCTAAACAACAAACACTTTGGCGAGACACTGTGCATATATGATGTAAATGTTTACATCATTGTTGGGTCTGTTTTGTGAAAATCTGGCCCAACAAAACAGCGTCAGATGAAAGACCTCATCACAGGAGAGACTCTGTTTAGCTGTTTCAGAAGGTTTCTTCTTGAACCCTTTACTGAACTATCACTCTATATAAATAAAAATATATAGTTTTTGGTATGTCTTGCGCTTTGTCTACATTTCAAAATTATTTGACCTGTCTGGAATGGGAAATTTAATAAGATAATGTGTTAAATCTGCATGGAGCAATCATCTCAACACACTGGCATATGCACATTAACATGATATCATAGTATTTTGCATAAATCGCGCGCGCGCGAAATTAATAATTATTATAAAACAATAGTCACTGAATAAACGCGTTCAAGGAAGACCCGAGCCTGGATCACATTCTTCTCCATATATAATTTGAAAATAAATATCAATTTACCAATAAAGAAAGAATTCTGTAGACGCATTGCATTCCCCATTAATTGTCATCTACACATAATTCCTTGCAAGTAGAACAAGTAGAACGCATATTTTTCATTAGGATATGCTTACAAACATTATTGAAGCGCCCTTTTCAATCTAACAAGATCTTTAGAGAAGACTCAAATCAACCAAACCTAGAAGAAATGTAGCAAAATCCCTGTGAGCTGGCCATTATTCTAGTTAGCATATATTTGATTATTTTAAACCTATCAACGATTCTAGAACTCACTGAAAGCATTGAATTAGAAAACTTATAATCTTCTTTTCATTTTCAAACTGTATAATACTAAATCCGTAAAAAATGAAGTGTTATATATGCAGGTTTTCCTTCTTCCCTATTTTTATTTGATCAGAATTTATTTATTTCTATTCAGATTTGGCAACATTGTTTTTTTGTTGCGACAGTTCTACTATTATTATTTTTAATATTTTATAAATAGAGAAGATAAAAGGTATCGTTTCTATTTAATTTCCTAAAATATTTTGTTCAGTCCTATTTCCAGTAAAAAAACATTGGCTTAAAAGCATATATTTATTGATGAAATTTAATCACCCTTTTTGGTTAAATATGGATACGTAAACATAATTGTATACCAAAAGGGATGAGCTCATTTAAAAAATAGATCTAAACACGATTGTGAATTTTAGGTTACTATTTAGAATAAATATATATATTAATAATAATATATATTTTTATACATTTTAATAGAAGATTCAATTCATGCTTTAGGTGTTCACAAAAGGAATGTTTAAAAGAAATATATAACACAACAATATATAAACTCCTAAAAGGTTTTATTCAAATAAATATTTAAAATTCATCAGAAATGACTATATTTCGTTTATATCATTATATTTCTATAACCATGTTTTTTTTTTTTTTTTTGTCAAATATAAATAATTTTAATCTTTTTCTGATAGTATTGTATTTATATTAATGTAATATTCTATTGCTATTTATAAAGTGTCATATATATGAAAACTAGTTGAATTTTATCCGATTAAATGTTTTTATTCAAATACTATTTGTTACAATCATAAATTGTAGCCCTGGATGTCTCTCTTGTGAAACGTCCCGCTTCAAACTTTGTGTGTTTTTAAAATATAAAATAAAAATGTTAAATTTCACAACAATATTTGAAAATTATATTGAAAGTGTCAAAAAAACACATTTTACATGTACATTAGGTCAGCTGATATTACCTCCCATCTTCACCGCTAGAGGCGCTGCTTGCGAGCGAAAAGGCAAATTTGCAAATAACTCGACAAATATTCAGGATAGAGACCTGAAATTTTCACTATAAGTTTTTCCAGATTCTACTTCATATATTGTTAAAATTTCAGTAAGATTAGTTACGTATTGTGGATGTGTATAGCCGACAAACATACTTACATACATACATACATATATACATACATACACTGACTTTTATATATATCTTATATATATATAAAAATGAATGTTTGTATGTTTGTTTGTATGTCCGGTATACAAATTCGCAGTAGTTCACTAATTCAAACCAAAATTTCCATACATAGGTAAAAAAATACGGGGAAGACGATAGGCTATTTTAAAAAATATATAAATTAATTATTAAAACTATATATTTTTAGTCAGAAAATGATGACGATATTGCAGTATCATGTTTGATTATCAGATACAAAATTATATCGGGGAAAAATTCCAAAAAGCAGAGACCACGGGTGAAACCAGTTCATTATTTTGTACGCAGGAACAAAATTCTAATAGAAAAACATTCATTCGAGCAGAAAACAAAAGCCAGATCATCTTTCTATAAAAATATCGCTTCTCAGACACAAAGTGTGGAGCGGGACGTTTCACAAGAGTGACATCCACGGTGCCAATTTATAATTGTAACGAATAGTATTTGAAAATCAAAATAATATAATTTTCAAATATCGTTGTGAAAATTTACATATTTATTTTTATATTTTAAAAACACACAAAGTTTGGAGCGGGACGTTTCACAAAAGTGACATCCACGGTGCCAATTTATAATTGTAACGAATAGTATTTGAATAAAAACATTTAATCGGGTAAAACCTGGGCGTTGCCCCGGTCATTCGGCTAGTATATAATATAAATGAGTTTTAAAAATTGTAAAAAAAAAAAAATGCATCGGCCGGGAATCGAACCCGGGCCGCCCGCGTGGCAGGCGAGCATTATACCACTGAACCACCGATGCTTATAAGAAATGGCCATATTTGGGTATTTATTCCATTCACAAAAGCAAACGATGACAGAATTGATTGTTGATGACTCTGATACTTGTATATTTTAATATTGAGTATTTAGTGTCAAAATACACAGATTATATCTTGGTGTCAATCACTAGTTATGTATTGTCATAGTTTAACTTGTGTGTTGTCTCTTTTTGTGCAAGGTTTTTATTAATTGATTTGTTGAATATTGTGTATACATGAAAATGATTGATGTGTTTGTTTGATATTACAAGTGACATTTGTAAATATCAAATACTAGACGAATGACCCGGCTTCGCCCGCTTATCATAAAACAGTTCGAGGAGCATGAACTCATGGAATTTGTGTAATCTTTACACAAGGGGATAAGAAACAACAACAAATATATACTGGCACTGACATTACATAACTTTTGTTTTCTCCTGGACAATTTAGGCCTAACTTAAGTGGCTGCTAGTTACTGGCGTAAACAAAGAGGTGTCTTGATAAGTAACATTCTACTATTTCAAATAACATACAGAAGAGAAAAGACATACATGTCTTTTGAAGATTGATCAGCTAGAATGCACACTGAATAGGGTTCTAGCCTAAAAGTAAATAGCCATAAAGTTTTATTTAAAAGATCATAATTTTGTAATAACATTTTTACTTCTTTATTTCTCAATTCCTTATTTCTCATAGTAACTGAACCTACACTGGATGGTTTAGATGGTCTTATAATGAAAGTTGTACTGCCTCAACCAATCATTGTTGATTTACCTTACTTTACTCTTTTGATCTAGTAAGCCTTTGGACGGATTGAAACTTTTTTTTTTTTTTGCTTATCCTTAGTACACATGGTACAGGCCATGATAATCATGGTGGGTAGAAGTAGGTGGCTTCTTTTACTCTAAGTGCACCATATGTCTACACATGTGAAAAGCAGTTCGACTTTTGCACTTACAAATGTGCCAGAGCCCCATTTGTTTACTTGCACTCGTTGGTGGGGTTGGCTTTTGCAAGAAATGGGAGCCACTAGAGCATTTTTTTTTATCAGAAAAAAGTGCCCAATGGGGGAATTGAACCCAGGTCTTAGCGGTCGAAAACCAACAGTTTAGACCATCCTTCCACCGACCCCCTTGAAACTGTTAATTGATATAATGTGTTTTCCCCCAAGAGAGCAAAGAGTGGAAGAAGGTCCTCCCTCTATATAGCAAGAGTGACACATTCTGGATTAATTACCCCATGTGTGGGAGGAGTGAAGGAAGCTTATTGATAAAACATACGCTTCACTTGTGTTTTTTGTTCTCTCTTAATTACTTCTACATCTTATTTCTCTCTTGTGTGAGGGGTCGGTGGAAGGATGATCTAAACCGTTGGTTTTGGGACCGCTACGACCTGGTTTCTTTCCTGCATTGGGCACTTTTTTCTGATTTAAAAAAAAAATGCTCCAATGGCTCCCAATTCTTGCAAAAGTCCAACAGGGCTCTGGCACATTTGTAAGTGCAAAGTCGAACTGCTTTTCACATGTGTAGACATGTGGTGCACTTACAGTAAAAGCAGTCGCCTTCTTCTACCCACCATGATTATCATGGCCTGTACCACGTGTACTAGGGATAAGCAAAAAAAAAAAAACTCTCTTGTAAGTGTTGTTAAAGTAAAACTTGTTTTTTTTTTTATTCAAAGGAGTCAGAGGATCTCTGACAAGATCTAAATTAACAAGGACTCATGAAATAGAGGTTGCCTGGCTGTGGCATTCAAATTTCTGTGAAAAATAGACAATTCGAGTTTAAAAAAAAAAAAACCTCTTAACTGGCCGAAGTGTCTATTTTTCACAGAAAAAGGACTCCATAGTTGTGATTGTCATGTAGGTTGGAAAAAAATATGTGAGGGAGTGGCAACATGAAAGATATAATTTTTTTTTATTATTATCCTCAATATTGGTAGTGATTATAAAAATAAAAATACAACCTTTCGCAATGAGTTTCTTTTCACGTGGTACAGGCCATGATAATCATGGTGGGTAGAAGAAGGCGACTGCTTTTACTGTAAGTGCACCACATGTCTACACATGTGAAAAGCAGTTCGACTTTGCACTTACAAATGTGCCAGAGCCCTGTTGGACTTTTGCAAAGAAAAGAGAAAAAAAAAAAAAGAAACTCATTGCGAAAGGTTGTATTTTTATTTTTATAATTTGTAGCGCAATTTTTTCGTTTACTTCAACTATTGGTAGTGATGTTTGGGGTGACTAGCATATTTCTCAACCTTGTTTGTTATCCTTGGTAGTTGCGTTGGCTTCCCTGGACGTGGTAGCATTTAGTCCATAAGTCTCCATGATGCTGCTGTAGTTGATCCACCACATGACACTTTGCCCCCCCTCAGGAGTGGCAACATGATGTGTAAAAGAAACTATCTCTGAAGATGGTTGGTTGTTCAACTGAGACTAGTTGTCAGATTGTCTCTTTTGGATCTAGTGGATGCTAAAGGAGATTGTCACCCATTAGATGGTTCTTAACTCAAATAAACTAAAATATAACTGCACATATGTGGTCTTGTTCTAAGAAATGAAGAGTCCAACCTCTTTAATTCAACACCCTAAATGATCATATTTTTCAGTTGAATTATAATCAGTATAAATAAGCTGATTGATAAGTGAAATATTGGTGGAATTGAAGTCAGTGTTGAATTATAGTCAGTTAAATTGAAGAGGTCATAATATGTATGTAAAATACTACATGTGCTGCATAATAATGATAGAATGTAGCAACCAGTTTATTTGTAAAAACTGTGTAATTTTAGATAATAAAGTAAATGTCCAAGGATGAGTATCTTTTAAAAACTGTGTAAGGCTGTTTGGTTACTTCTTTGGTGAGTTCCATCCTCTGATTGAAACAATGACTGTTGATCCTCCATACTACCATCAGATTCCTGTCTCCTTGAGTTATTGGTCTACCTAGGTTTGTCCTCCTCCTTGTCTCTTGTTAGAAATTTTCTTCTCTGTCGCATTCCCTTGTAAGAATTCTGAATATGGTTTATGGTTAGGTGTCAGTCCATCAGCATCTTGGATCTTCCATGTCTTCAGCCGTCCTCTTCTTGTCTTTCCTATTTTCTCTATTAGATAGGCTATGTAGTTATAGTGTAGTCTTCCTGATTGGTTTCTATCCCCCCCAACACTAAGTTATTCATAAACATAAGGTAACAAGACCTAATCAAAATTAATTAAATGTTTATGACATTAACATCATTTTTATCGAAACATCACAAATATTTCATTAATTCTTATTTAGTCTTGCTATCTTATGTTTTTAATCTATCAAGTTATACATAATTAGAATATGTTTGTTGTGGTTTTCCCTTTAGTACAGTCAAGATTGCTGTTCCCACTTCTTTATTCACATTGGAAAAATTATCTTTTTTATTAAGGTCTCAATACCTCTCTCCAACTAAAGACTTTAATAGAGTTGGTTAATATAATACCGATTAAAATAGAATTATAGATGCCAATATGGCAGAAACTCAATGAGAGAACACTCACTAGAGGACACTTCTCTACAAATGAGAGTTTTCTTCCTAAAATTGCCATTTTTACCTATTAGATGCTCTCTGGCATGAGGCCACCTCTCCCTAAAGGACTGCAACCAGGTGTTGTCCTTTACAGAAAGGTTCTACTGTACCAGCATGTGAGAAATATCCACACAGACAGACAGCTGTAGATGGAACTACAACTTCAACGTAGATTCAATGCAACATCCCAACTTTATATCCAGGAAATGAAAAGGCAGATTCCCCTGCCAAATGGCAGCTTCCCAAACAAATACAATCCATAAAACTACCGTGTTGTTGTACTCCTCAAGAACTTAATGCAGCCCTAAATATATCTAAGTTCTCCTGTTGTAATCTCCTTAGGAATCAGTGTCTCTTCCCCACCAAAACTATGACATCAACCACTGTGAAATGTCACATGAAAAGAGGTAACTGAAAAGATATAGCCTAACTTATTGGCTATTCAAATTTTTTCAAAAGTGCATGTAATAATTTTAATAAATCAAAAACTAATTTTCTGTAAAAAATAGTACAATTTCACTTTTTGATTTTATTTCCCTAATTTGAAAATGCATCTGTGTGATTAAAAGTTGATATTTATTTCTGACAGATGGCACAAGCCATCAGCAGCTTTTAGTTGCACGATCAGGATATCTCTAGGAGGATTCGATTAGAGTTAATAAGTGCATTTGATTGATTATTATTTTTGTGCAATGCGTTTTGAAACTAAAGTTATCTAAATGATTAAGTGCCCTAGCTTAACACAAACATGGCAGTAACATACATGGATAATACCCGGATGAAGCCAGGTTCATTTGGCTAGTAGTTTATAGTCTTCCAATTTTTTTTATCAGTTACAGTAGAACCCCCATGAGAGAGGACACCTTTCTACAAAGGAGAGTTTTGATAAGGCACAATTTGAATTATAGACTATAAACATAAGGTAATAAGACCAAATCCAAATAAATGAATAGTGTGTGACGTTTTGGTAACAATGTTGTTACCATCTTCAGACAAAAGTACTGAATTACTTTTCATAACTTACTGTTTATTAAGTGCAGTAGAAACTTCCCTTTAGCAGACACCTCACTAGCGGACACCTCTCTACAAAGGACAGTTTTAATTTGCAAAATTACCATTTTTACTATTTAGCAACTCTCCAGTAAGAGGACACCTCTCCCTAAAGGACACTTTGGATCTGCAATTAGGTGTTGTCCTTTACAGGGAGGTTCTACTGTACTTTTGTCTGAAGATGGTAACAATGCTGTTACCAAAACATCACACACTATTTATTTATTTAGATTTGGACTTATTACCTTGTGTTTAAAAGGGGAGTTTTCATCACAAAAATGACCATTTTCACCATTTAGCTCAGGATATACCCCTCTCTGGAAAACACTTTGGCTCTATGCCTAGGTGATGTCCTTCAGAAAGAGATATGTAGTTCTACTGTACTATCTCTCTGATACAGCCATCCTTTATTGCTGTCAAGATCTCCATTAAACAATCACCTCTTTATTAAGGTCACCCTATTATTAAGGTCTCAATTTTCTATTTTGTTGGGGCTTTTAATAGAAGGGTTTTACAGAGTCTTAATTATTTGTATTTGAACATTCAATATAAGGCACAATTTGGATTATAGATTATAAAAACAAGGTAATAAGACCAAATCCAAATAAATTGTGTGCGACGTTTTGGTAAGAGCGTTGTTACTGAAATGTCACACACATTTGGTCTTATTACCTTGTGGTGAACATGTATTGTTTTTTCTTTGATGTCTATTTAAATGTTGTAATATAAATTAAGAAATCTTTATGGGTTTATTGTTGGGTAAATGTTGATCTATTTTCAATAATTTTTTATGCAAACCTCACAGTCCTGCATCTGTGGAATTGTGCTAACCATCTCAACAATTGGGTTGGTGTTCCACTTGCAGTACAATAGTTCAGTAGGACCTGTTTTAAAGCATAGCCCAAGTTGCTTTTTTTAAGCAGGTGCAAGTACAAACATAAGGTAACAACTTTCAAATAAATAAACTGTTTGTGATATTTCTGGAACAGCTTCTTGAAACATTCAAATAAACTGTTTGTGAAATTTCTGGAACAGCTTCTTGAAACATTCAAATAAACTGTTTGTGACATTTCTGGAACAGCTTCTTGAAACATTCAAATAAACTGTTTGTGATATTTCTGGAACAGCTTCTTGAAACATTCAAATAAACTGTTTGTGACATTTCTGGAACAGCTTCTTGAAACATTCGAATAAACTGTTTGTGACATTTCTGGAACAGCTTCTTGAAACATTCAAATAAACTGTATGTGATATTTCTGTGACAGCATTGTTACAGCATCTTCAGATAAAAGTATGTTACTACAGTAAGTAAAACTTACTATCACAGTACGTTTGTCTGAAGATAGTAACAATGTTGTAACAGTACAGTTTATTTTAATGTGGTCTTGTTATCTTAATCTACTATAATCTAGATTGTACCCAGGTATAAGTTTTTTTTTTTTTTTTTGCTTATCCCTAGTACACGTGGTACAGGCCATGATAATCATGGTGGATAGTTAGCGACTGCTTTTTACTGTAAGCGCACCACATGTCTACACATGTGAAAGCAGTTCGACTTTGCACTTACAAATGTGCCAGAGCCCCGTTTGGTTACTTGCACTCGCTGGTGGGGTTGGACTTTTGCAAGAATCGGGGGGCCATTGGAGCATTTTTTTTTAAAACAGAAAAAAGTGTCCAATGCGGGGATCGAACCCGGGTCGTAGTGGTCGTAAACCAAACGGTTTAACCAGCCTTCCACCGACCCCCTAAACTTATAAGTAAACTTATTAAATAATTAAACAGGTTTCTGGAGATGAGTTTCTTTTTTATTTTATTCAAGAAGTCTCAAGCTTTCAGGCATCTCTGCCCTTCTACAAGAGAACATATATAAAACACCGCCTTGAGACTACTTGAATAAAATAAAAAGAAGCTAGAGTCTCCAGAAACCTTTTTAATTATTCAATTAATGTCCAGGAGATTTAAATCAATTGAAGTACACTTATTAGTAACAACCATTGGACCATGGAGTTTCTTGTAATAAGAAAAGGTTCAGCTGGCCCGGCTGATAGTACCCTGTAAGGGCTCCTAATCCAGGGATACAGGATGAGCAACGTTTGTACTCCATGTTAGGAGCAGCTGCACATGGCGTCTGTTCCTCATGTCAGAGGCGGCCATTTCTTTTGGAGCTAAGTCGGCCTGCCACTGAGTAGTGCTCCCAGTCTTAATGACAAAGGCAGACACATTCTACTTCACCCAGTCATGATGGTTGTCAAACAGACACCATCAAGGGTCACAACTTGATATCCTAATATGATTGAATGGAGATAAGAAAGAAGAAAAGAAGAAAGTGCCACACATCTACCAAATGAGCCTGTTCTTTCACTAAAGAGCATGTTGTTTGCTTGGTGTCACTTCAATGTAGGGGAGGTTAAATAAAAGAAGCCAATTATTTGTAACACTTCCCCTTCTAACCTGAAATTCCAGCCAGCAAGAAGCATGATTTTCCCAAACCTTTGGTCTTTAATTGCCTACAACAAATGTCTCCTTGTTCGGCTAAAATGTTTACATACACAATTTCAAATTCTTATTCAAAGTTACATCAGTGAAATTTGTAATAATTATTTTATTGATAGATGGCAATTGAAAACATCAATGAAATTTTAGTAACTGAAGAGTTTTTGTTAAATATATTTTATTTCTTTTGACATGTGTGCCCTGACTGTTGCAGTATTTGTAAAAGGAAATGTTGCAATTAGTGGTACAGTTGTACATGGAGCTACAAACACTACTCATATCAAACTCCACCTTTGCCGGTCCCAAGCCCGGATGAAAAAGGAGGGGGGGGGGAGCAGTAAAAAGCTTGCTAAAAAACCTGGGCTCAACTGGCCTGGCTGATAGTACCCTGTAAGGGCTCCTAATCCAGGGATACAGGATGAGCGGCGTTTGTACTCTGTGTTAGGAGTGGCTGCACATGGCGTCTGTTCTTCATGTCAGAGGCGGACATTTCTTTTGGAGCTAAGTCGGCCTGCCACTGAGTAGTGCTCCCAGTCTTAATGACAAAGGCAGACGCATTCTACTTCACCCAGTTATCATGGTTGTCAAGTCTCAAGCTCTACAAGCTTGATACCCTGATATGATTTAGTGGAGATGAGAAAGAAGAAGTGTCATATCAAATTCCCAAGATGGGGAAGACACAATGTGGAGGCCTTGACCAACTTGACCAAAGTTTGGGTAAAAAAAAAATTCCGGGTTCTAAAGTTTGTTCTTTAAAAGGACCCTCCAATTAGTAGAAAGAGGAAGAGACAAATGGGATTGAAACACCGGAGATAACTGGGTGATAAAGTGATCATTGCATCACCTAGCTGTCTGTGACTCACACCAGATGGACCCTTTATGGCCAAGTTGTCATAGGTTGGATTTCTCATTCCACTCTGGCCATTCCAATCCTATTCCATTGGCTCAAAGACTTTTTAGGAACAATATATTTTCTGGTTCTCGAGGTCCCAAATACAATTCTGGTATCCTAACTAATTGAAAATAACATCGTTAAAGTTCCAAATTAATTTTATTTTTTTTAATGATAAGGTACAATTTGGATTATAGATTAGAAACCTAAGAGACCAAGACCAAATACAAATAAATAAATCATGTGTGACATTTCGGTAAAACCATTGTTACCGAAACATTGGTCTTGTTACCTTGTGTTTTATTCTTTTTTATGTTTTGTGATTTGAGAACAAAATGTTGCTTTCAAAT
The DNA here is from genome assembly GCA_030710605.1 of Cordylochernes scorpioides. Lineage (NCBI taxonomy): Eukaryota > Metazoa > Arthropoda > Arachnida > Pseudoscorpiones > Chernetidae > Cordylochernes > Cordylochernes scorpioides. The sequence continues at coordinate 33,911,560 of CP092877.1, forward strand.
TGCCTATTTTTGTAAACAGATCTATAATGTATATTAATGAGTGTTTATATATATATATATATACTAGGAAACAATAGAGAAAAGTGTGTACACAAGGTACAATCCTATTGAGGGGTAAAATCTCAGTATTCAATGCTCTAAATATATAACATATGAGCTGATAAGGCACAATTTAGAATATAGATTATAAACACAAGGTGTTAAGACCAATTCTAAATAAAAAATAATGTGTGATGTTTTGGTAACTGCAGTGTTACAGAAATGTCACACACTATTTATTTATTTGGACTGGGTCTTATTACCTTGTGTTTAACTTGTTGTGAGCCGTACATTATATTTCTAAACAAACCTAAGGATTGATGTTGTCATCCCTTGTAACAACACCCCAGGACCTTCCTTGTATAAAAGGAACTTTCCTATAAGTCTAAACTTACTGTTGGATGCAAATAACCAAATTTGTAAATGCAAAGTGGCATTTTCTCTGCATGCGTAGAAGACCTGTCATATAGCCTTCTAGTCACCAGGATTATTGAAACTATATTTCATTTCAATTGATTTAAATCTCCTGGACATTAATTAAATAATTAAAAAGTTGATGAGTTTCTTTTTGTTTTAAAACTTCTCAAGCTTTCAGGCATCTCTGCCCTTCTACAGGAGACCAGATAACTGGCAACTGATGCCAACATGTTTAACTACATTTCATTCCATCTTGGGAAAGTATGAGTAGAAATTATACTTGCTCCCTGAGGTTTCCACTTACTACAGGTTTCCACTTACTACTCACTACACAAAATGCACAGTTGAGATTCAAATTAAAATATAACAAGGCCAAGACACCAGGACGTGGGCAGCATGAGAGGTACCAGTGGGAGTGAAGGATGATGGAAGAAAACAGAAGGCTGGGAGAAATGGGGTTGAAATGGACTTGAAGAATTTTACCAAATCTAATCAATTCTTCTTCTTTCTTATCTCCACTCAATCATATTAGGGTGTCAAGCTTGTAAAGCTTGAGACTTTAAATGATGTCTGTCGGGGATGAGTAGAACACATCAATGGATGAGTCAATACATTCAATAATGTGTTTTGGGGTTGCAGATTGAGAATTTCACTTAGTACATAGTGGGGAAAACCTTGCAACCATTCTGGAAAGTCATAGTCTGTAGATGACCAGACTTAAGTCTGGAAATTAAAGACTGTTGTTCTCTTTGGGAGGTCAGAACTGGTGCTTGTCCCTCCTGCTCTGTACCAGTCATGTGCAGCATTAGATTTCCATTCCTGCAGACATTGGGTCTTGATGGTACGGAGAAAATCTCTTTTGTCTAGTTGGGTGGTAGATTTCCTGACCACAGAGAGGCCAAGAGCTCCAGACTTTGCCAGAGATTCTGCTAGCTCATTTCCAGGAATTCCAACGTGAGCTGGAAGCACTGTGACAGAACTGTTAGCTGGGAGTCGGTTAATCAATTCTTTTGATTTCTAAATCCTAAATACAATTCTAGTGTGATCAGTAATAAGAGACCCATTACATTAAAAGTCAGATTTAAATCCAGAGTTATTAAAGTCTTAAATTTAATTTTTTAATTGATCAGATTTAACACAGTAATGTTTGTAAAACACCAATTTGCAGATTGGTTTTATAATTGAGTCATAAATTTTTTGCATCAACTTTAATACTTCCAATGTTTGGACAACGCTCTGCCATCTTTTTCAAGGAACTATTCTAATTAATTCAATATTTTGTAGTTTAATGGTAAATATTTAATGGTTATGTAGCCTTCTAAATGAAGTAATCAAAAACAAATGTGGAAGTTTGTAAGACATGTCCTGCGAGGATCATGGGAAGATCACCCATAGAACACACTGGTGGGAAACACCTGAAGAATAAAGGGAGAGAGAGAAACATTGCTTTCATCATCTTATAGAATGGGAAGAGATGGGGAGAAATGGTCGACCTCAGTATCAGAGATGACACTACAAGATAATCATGTTGTTATGATTTTTCTCTTCTAAATTCTGTCATTCCTCAAACAAGAAAGATATGACAAGCTTCTTCTTCTTTCTTATCTCCACTCAATCATATTAGGGTATTGATAACCGTCATGACTGGGTGAAGTAGAATGCGTCTGCCTTTGTCATTAAGACTGGGAGCACTACTCAGTGGCAGGCCGACTTAGTTCCGAAAGAAATGGCCGCCTCTGACATGAGGAACAGACGCCATGTGCAGCCGTTCCTAACATGGAGTAAAAACGCTGCTCATCCTGTATCCCTGGATTAGGAGCCCTTACAGGGTACTATCAGCCGGGCCGGCTGAGCCCAGGTTTTTTAGTGAGCTTGTTACTGCTCCCCTTCCTTTTTCATCCGGGCTTGGGACTGGCAAAGGCGGACAAGCTTCTAAGGTAGCTAGGTCTAATAGGCGTCCTCTCTTTTGGGAATAGACAGGATTCTGTTAAAGTTGGCTATATAAATCTTGGTGATTCCAACACCTAATTCTCTATTTTAAGATGAATATATATAATGCTATAGTTTTTGTCAGCAAATATAGTAGAACTTCTATGAGACGACGCTTTCCCCCTAGAGGATACCACTCTACAAATAATCACCAAATTATCGCCAAAATTACAATTTTTACTAATTAGTAACTTTATGGTAAGAGAAATATTTTCCTTATGGGACACACTTTGGCTCTGTAACTAGGTGTCTTTAGAGAAAGGTTCTACTGTAGTGTACATAAGGAAGCCTTTTTTTGTTATTTCATTTAAAAAAGGATAGTGGGTTGTCTTAGAACACTTCTAACAGGTTTTTTTAAACCTACCAAAAATGATCATTTTTGTGAGCCAGGGACATCACTCAACTACGAATAAGAGACCACCTCGAGTATCCGAATCTGGTCTCTATTGCATCAATTCTACACTCTCAGGTGGGAAACAATTGCTGCATGTCTACTAATCTCTCTGCTGAAGAACTAAGGAAGTTTTTTTTCCCTTTTTCCGAGATTGCACAAGGAAATACAATTTAGATAAAAGGAGATAGAGAGCCAAAATGACAAAAGGCGACACATGTAATCTGATTTGACACACACTACTTTGGCACATTTTTATATATATATTATATAATAATAATAACATATATATATGTAGTATATTTTGATCGGGATTACTACATATATATATGTACCAAAGAGGTATCTCTCCTATTAATTATACATTATAACAATGCACAATGTTTAAGACCGCAGTAAAAAGCTTTACAGTGATGATAAAGAATGAGTCACAACATCAGTTTTGGCTAATTCAGACAAAACCTGTATACTGTCTTCTTCTTTCTTATCTCCGCTAAATCATATTATAGGGTATCAAGTTAAGTCCCTTGATGGTGTCTGTTTGACAACCATCATAATTGGGTGAAGCAGAATGCATCTGCCTTTGTCATTAAGACTGGGAACACTACTCAGTGGCAGGCCGACTTAGCTCCTAAAGAAATGGCCGCCTCTGACATTAGGAACAGACGCTAGTGCAGCTGCTCCTAACATGGAGTACAAATGCTGCTCATCCTATATCCCTGGATTAGGAGCCCTTACAGGGTACCTATCAGCCGGGCCAGCTGAGCCCAGGTTTTTTAGCGAGTTTGTTACTGCTCCCCCTCCTCCTTTTTCATCCGGGCTTGGGACCAGCAAAGGCGGAGTTCAGAAGGTTTATTATGGGGAGTGGTTCATCTTGGTGGGCTACGGTCACTAGGGGCCAATCCAATGGGGCCGTTGTGTTGTTGGGTTCCGTGGGGCTGGTGGTGTTGCTCTACTGTACACAACATGTTATATAATTTCTGCCAAGGCGTATTTTGATTGAAGGGTAAAAGATAACTGTCTCCTCATCTCTAACATATTGCCAAGAAAACCTTGATCAACAGTCAAATACAATTCCACCTGTGGTGCCGTTTCTGATATAACTAAAATAAAAACTAATAAAAGAATAAGATACATAAAAATGAAACACAATTAACAAAAATAAAATAGAATTTCTAATTTAAGAGATAAACAATTTCAGGTTATGTGCACCATCCGGTCAGCTACTTGTTGACACACAACAATTTATATAATTAGAACATCTCCCATGATAGACTGCTCCAAAAAAACTCTATTGGTCTCTCATTGGAAGGTTGTGTTATATGTGCCATCCTAGAAATGTGGATCTGGAAGGTGGTCAGAGGGTTCACTTATTCCACTTCTATGTAATGTGGGGTTGGGGCAAAAGAAAAGAGAGAGAGAGTAAAGCAAAATAAATTTTAAAACTGATGTTTTCTAATAAGTTCTTTTATGAAAGTTTTGTAGCCTGGTACCCCACTATTGATCAACAATGATCCAGGATTGAATTCCACAAAGAGCAATTGTACAAGTCCAGTCCACCAACCAGTGAATACAATAACCAAATGGGTTTGTGTTACCCTGTAGTTGTAAAAGTTCTTTCTACATATTTAGACATGTAGTATACTTACAGTAAAGGCTTTTTTTTTTAATCATCAGGGTTTTAAAAGCATAATTGCCTAACAAATTTGACCAATTTCCTAACTTCTCCCAGAGGATGTTTTGAAATCAAAGCTGCCCCTGTATTTTAATGGTCATAACCTGAAACAATGGTATACAGGTTGTTGGCTTTTGTATACAATTGGTGTGGTACATTCTTGGTGCTTATCTCCATGGTTAAACCAATTCCTGAAGTCCACTCCTCTCCAATTTTGCGATGGTACTTATAGGCCTGGAAAATAGATTACCTACAGTACATTCTGTACTGGGGGTGATAAGAAAAATGTTTTGTTTTAATAAATTTTTGATTGAGAGAAGTGCCTTTTTTTGGTACATAATAACCTTAATATTTTGATGTCACTCTTTTATCTTATTGTAGTTGATATAAGCTACTGATGGCAATAAGAATGTCCTCCTTGTTAGCAGCCCTCTTGACTGACTCCCAAGCAGCCCTTCCTTGAAGGCCATGACTCACACCTCTGTGATGGCCATACATCCTGGCCTATATCTGCTCTAACTACTTCTCCGCCACACTTGGCTTTGTTATATTCTGCCTGAGTTGTGGATGCACGCCACACACTCTTGTCACAAATTAGAACTTAGAATTAAATATTTACAAATTTGCATGTATTTATATAGACAAAGCGACTTATGTAAGAGAGTTAAATGATTTAGATCAGGAAACAAACGATGTCTCACTTCTGTAAAGTTCAGACAGTCATAGATAAGGTGGAAAACAGTTTGTTCAGTTTCTCCCGCAGGAACAATTTGTTGTTTAATCTTCAATACTTGGCAAAGGTTGGAATATTTACACAATAACATGTATTCCTTTTCCACTTGCTTCTTACAGCAAACACATGGGTCTTTGGGCTGATATACTCCGTGGTAAATCCATGTATAAGAAATTTCTTTTCCTCGGATTTACCCAGGCCAATTTATTTATGAGTCTTAATAAAGTTTCCTCTGTATTCATTATTACCAACCATTAAATGTGATTAGCTCTTACTTTTTAATTCTTTCCATTTGTTAGAGAGAGAGAGAGACTGTATATACAGTAAGACCTCCATGAGGGGACACTCGTGGCTAGAGGACGCCTCTCTATAAAGGACAGTTTTCATTTTCAAATTACCATTTTTACTATTTAGCAACTCTCCAGTAAGAGGACACATCTCCTTAAAGGACACTTTGGCTCTGCAATTGTCTTTTACAAGGAAGTTCTACTATATAAGACTATATGTCTCAATAAAGACGTGTGTGTCTTTGGCTTGATGGAATTCCATTTTTATGCATTATTAAAATCCTTGGTAGGTAGATTTTAATAATAGGTTTTTGTGTTCTTTTGGTTTGCCTTTTTTCAGGATGATATTTTGATTTTTAATTATTCCAGAATCAACAAATAGTTGATATTTATTCCGATAGATGGCGCGAGCCATTAGCAACTTTCAGTTGCACAATAAGGAGAAGCCTTTTCCTTAATTTATTCACCTTATCCCAGTACAATTTGACATTTGTACTATTTTTTCCCATTGTTTCACAGTCTCACTCACTTCTGGCCTTAACTACCTGTTTCAGGATGTCTGAATGACCAGTTTTTGGTCGTTGAAGTACAGCTTGCACCACGCTGACGAGGGCCAACAGCCCGAAATGCGTACGTGGTTAGCTTTTCTTTATTAATCAAGAATGGGTATTTGGCTAATTGTGGAATAAATGGTTATGATGATGGCTACTCTAAGTAGACCAAGTTTCCACATGTAGAAACAGGTTGACTTACAAGGTGCCCATTTAGTCACTGGGGCTGGACTTGGGCAAGAATTTAATGGCCATTGAAGCTGAGCTTATTATTTGAGAAAAAAAATTCTATCCAGTGAAGAGTGTCTTGTAAGAAACTTCTCCCTCAATGGCATTTTTTTTTCTCAAATAATATCATACAAGGGATGATAAAGCACAATTTGGATTATTCTATATACAGTTACGAGCGTCATTCCTCATCAACTCTGTCACCGTTTGCTTTTTTTTTGGAATGGCGCCCTCCTATTGGTTGACTACGATCACGCCACCTTTGCCCCCCCATCATGCCACCCCCACTCGCTTTATCGTTTTTTGTAACTATTGTGTTGGAGTGGGTCGCTCCTTAACTAAATGGAATCCTCTCTTTCTTTTTCCCAGTATGAGACGCCTACGGAAGCCAACAGTACATAGACAGCTAAAGCACACAGGCTATAGTTATTAACCAATATATGCATTTATTAAGGCACCAATTTATAATTGTAACAAATAGTATTTGAATAAAAACATTCAATCGGGTAAAACACGGGCGTTGCCTGGGTCATTCGGCTAGTAGATTATAAACACAAGGTAATAAGACCAAATCCAAATAAATTAATAGTGTGTGACATTTCAGTAACAGCGTTGTTACCATCTTCAGACAAAAGTACTGAATGAGAAATTTTACCACAGAATTGGTCTTATTACCTTGTGTTTATCATACAAGGGATTATTATTTTTGGAATCACAGAACTTATTAAGAAAGAAAATCTACTTCAATGTGCAAGTTTTGAATTCAGCAGGTTAACTAATTACTCTAACTGACAGTATAGACTTGTGTGTCTGTTGTTTAGCTGACTGTATTTTGGTGAGGTCAAAGCTGCTTGGTGATCTCAATCTGGGAGATCTTTGAAGTCTTGATTCTTGGTTCATTATGTTTTTTCTAGAACCTTAGCACATCACATGCAGCAAAGTAACTTATGAATAGCTATACCAAACTGCCGATCTTGTTGGAAGTGACTAATTGACTTTATTTAGAAAAATACCCTAGGTAAATAAAATTAAGAAACTGTTCAAGGTTAGAGATATGTTGCTCATATAAAATTGTCTCCACACAAAGCAACATATATTATTGTGAAAAAATAGTACAAATGTGAAATTGTACTGGGATAAGGTGAATAAATTAAGAAAAAGGTATCTCCTTATCGTGCAACTGAAAATTGCTAATGAATTGCGCCATCTATCAGAATAAATATCAACTATTGGTTGATTTTTATTTATTCCACAATTAGCCAAATACCCATTCTTGATTAATAAAGAAAAGCTAACCACGTACGCATTTCGGGCTGTTGGCCCTCGTCAGCGTGGTGCAAGCTGTACCTCAACGACCAAAAACTGGTCATTCAGACATCCTGAAAAATCATGAGACGGGTAGTTAAGGCCAGAAGTGAGTGAGACCGTGAAACAATGGGAAAAAATAGTACAAATGTCAAATTGTACTGGGATAAGGTGAATAAATTAAGGAAAAGGCATCTCCTTATTGTGCAACTGAAAGTTGCTAATGGCTCGCGCCATCTATCGGAATAAATATCAACCATTTGTTGATTCTGGAATAACTAAAAATCAAAAATTGCTGATATTTATTCCGATAGATGGCGCATGCCATTAGAAATTTTCAGTTTCACGATAAGGAATATACCCTTTTCTCAATATAGTATTGTGTTGATGCAGTGTTACAGTGCATGTTTGTATGGTTTCAAGTTTCATTTGATATATAAGATTTCATGCAAAAGCAGCAGAATTCAATAGAGGATAGATTACTTGACATGCCATTTATCTGCATCTTTTTATTCTAAATAATATAATTGTCACATGCTTGAGCTTATTAAAACTAAAGAAATAGATATAAAGGTGAACTTCCCTTACACACCTGAGACATGGCAGTGACTGCAACCAGGTATTGGATGTGGGAAGTAAACATGGAAGTTAGCTGTGATATAAACAAAGTCTCGTGTAAATTTGGGGATTGGAAGTCTTGGACCAAAACAGAAGGAGTGTGTATGGTGGGATAATGTGTGGTACCATTGAGCTTAGAAAATACCACCTAAAGCTAAAGATATACTGGGCCTACAAAGCATGTTAGGACCACACAAAGCCAAATACACACTGGGCCTACAAATTATGTTATGACCACCTAAAACTAAAGACATACTGGGCCTACAAATTATGTTATGACCACCTAAAACTAAAGACATACTGGGCCTACAAATTATGTTATGACCACCTAAAACTAAAGACATACTGGGCCTACAAAGCATGTTAGGACTACATAAAGCCAAATACATACTGGGCCTACAAATTATGTTATGACCACCTAAAACTAAAGACATACTGGGCCTACAAATTATGTTATGACCACCTAAAACTAAAGACATACTGGGCCTACAAATTATGTTATGACCACCTAAAACTAAAGACATACTGGGCCTACAAATTATGTTATGACCACCTAAAACTAAAGACATACTGGGCCTACAAAGCATGTTAGGACTACATAAAGCCAAATACATACTGGGCCTACAAATTATGTTATGACCACCTAAAACTAAAGACATACTGGGCCTACAAATTATGTTATGACCACCTAAAACTAAAGACATACTGGGCCTACAAATTATGTTATGACCACCTAAAACTAAAGACATACTGGGCCTACAAATTATGTTATGACCACCTAAAACACATAACACGTGTTGACCCTTGTGTGCGGCCACGCTTCGCGCGAGCTCCTCATCTTTCGCCTTTGAAAAGCGGAAAATTATCGCTGGAAGCGATAAATTTGGTATGGGCGGATAGCCCATTCAACGCCGAAGAAATACCTGCAAGGTACGGCTTAATACCTGAAACCAGCGCAGAATTATCTGCGGAAAACCAATTGCAGATTGAAAATTCAATCGAAATGCAAGAATCGGCCAGTAATGCAAATCTGCCTACTAGCGAACGATATGCAAAATCTGCCGTGTCGCACGAATTTGCCGCTACATTGTCTTCGTCTGGCGCGCTTCCAAGCCGACAGAACTGGGCGGAAATATCCGAGGATCAAGGTCCTGTTTCTGGAGACGACTTTACCGTCGTTCAAAACAAAAGAAAACACTGCAACACGGGAGCGCCGGGCGTTACGGCCGCACAGTCCAACGGCGCTGGATCGGCTACTGGTCGACGGAGATCCTTGCCTACATGGGTGCGGCAGGTCCAGGAGATCAGAACCACGAGGGCGCACATCGTGGAAGCCAGAGCTCGCCAGGCGTCCTGCAACGAGGAGCAGTGCCTCTACCTGGAGTACTGCCCGGACTATCAGACATATCAATACCTAAAAGCCATTGAAAGAGTCGTCGGAGGATCCAGGAACGTTGTCCAATTTGCCAAGGTAAATGGGCACTACTTGCTTGGACTCACCAGCAGATCCCTGGCGGAACGGCTGATCCGGGAGGGCCTCGAGGTCGAGGGAACCCTCATCAGAACCTTCCCCTTTAGGAAGCGCTCCATCAAAATCACAATAGGGAACCTACCCTTCTTTGTGGAGGACGCCGCCGTGATCAATGCCCTCTCCCGATTTGGACGAATCACCTCGATCGCCCCCAAACTGCTAAGGGCTGGCGAATTTGACTTCACTGACGGCCGTCGGGAGGCTTTTATTCTCCTCCACGACGGCGTTACCGTTGACAAGCTTCCCACCCGCTTTGAAATTAAAATTAAAGGTGAGGCTTGGCCGGCCTACCTTACATACGGCATCAAATGCTCTAGATGCCACGGACAGGGACACAGAAGAGCCAACTGCCCCCTTCTCCACGGGCAGTCCACCACCTCCAGACGGGCTCCACCGCTCTCTCCCACCAAACTCCAACCACTGACCGCGCCTGGACTGCCTAAACGGTTCTCGGCCGCGCCTGCGCCAGCACCTCCCAGTTCAGCTGTCGAGGATTCTGGCGCTTCTCCTGCGGCCCGAGCTGTGACTCTATCTACAGCACCTCGGCCATCTCCACCAGCGGCCCCGACCTTACCTATGGAGGAGGCATCTTCTGCCCCTCCACCTGTGACCCCTGCTCCGTCCCTGCGGGCACCTGTGAGTCACGTGCCTGCAGCCCCAACACCGGACGTTGAGTTGTCCATCATCGAGGAGATTTCTACATCCTCCACGTCTTCGACAAAAACATCAACGAGAGAAGGCCTCGTGACTTTCATCGAGAGGAACCCGGGCATCTCCTTTGCCCAGACGGACGCCCTTGGCCTCGGGCGGGAGGAGGTCTTGGACATCCTCTCCTCGAAGACCAAGGCTCGGAAGCGGGGACCCCTCCTGTCACCCTCGCAGGGCGGCGCTCTCGCCGGCCTAATCCATCAACTCTTGGGCCAGAGGCCCGGAGGGGATAGTAACATCTATAAAGTCCTGCGACAGGTCTTGTCAGAGCTGAGGACCGCCCCTACCGCAGTGCCTTCAACACCCCCACTGCCTGCGCCTCGGCCTTCTGGGCCTACGCCGCCTACTTCCCACAGCGAAGAACTGATGCCTGCTGTGATGACACCTCCGCCGCCCGCCCCGACGGAGATGGAGGAGGACAATCCGATGACGGAAAAAGAGCGTTGTGCACCCCCACCGCCTGCGCCTCGGTTCGCTGAGCCGACACCCCCCACTCCCCATGGGGAAGAGCTAACACCGGCCATGGCGACACCTCCGCCTCCACTGCCATTCCTGATCCAGGTGGAGCTGGAGACTAAGTGCGTAGACCGGATATTTGACCTGTTCAAAGAGCAGAACTATCACAGGCCTTGGGGCCCCTACTCAAGAAGGGGCTAGATATTGACAACCTCTCACATTCGATCGTGTGGCTCAAGAGTAGGGAGTACCTCCTCAAGTCTCTCAGATCTAGACCCAGACACAAAGCCACTCTCGCCGAGTTTCTCGGCACTGTCGCCGAACATGCTCACGATGACCACCCCTTAATTCAAAGGGGAATATACGAGCTCAGGCTGGCTCTGCGCTCCTAACAGAATCAAGTTTATTGTAAATTTTTGTAGTTTCTCCCATTGACTTTGGGTGTAATCATTGACTAAAAGTCAATAAAATTATTTAATTGTCACACCTAAAACTAAAGACATACTGGGCCTACAAAGCTGTTATGACCACATAAAGCCAAATACATACTGGGCCTACAAATTATGTTATGACCACCTAAAACTAAAGACATACTGGGCCTACAAATTATGTTATGACCACCTAAAACTAAAGACATACTGGGCCTACAAATTATGTTATGACCACCTAAAACTAAAGACATACTGGGCCTACAAAGCTGTTATGACCACATAAAGCCAAATACATACTGGGCCTACAAATTATGTTATGACCACCTAAAACTAAAGACATACTGGGCCTACAAAGCTGTTATGACCACATAAAGCCAAATACATACTGGGCCTACAAATTATGTTATGACCACCTAAAACTAAAGACATACTGGGCCTACAAAGCTGTTATGACCACATAAAGCCAAATACATACTGGGCCTACAAATTATGTTATGACCACCTAAAACTAAAGACATACTGGGCCTACAAAGCTGTTATGACCACATAAAGCCAAAGACATACTGGGCCTACAAAGCTGTTATGACCACATAAAGCCAAAGACATACTGGGCCTACAAAGCTGTTATGACCACCTAAAACTAAAGACATACTGGGCCTACAAAGCTGTTATGACCACCTAAAACTAAAGACATACTGGGCCTACAAAGCTCTTATGACCACCTAAAACTAAAGACATACTGGGCCTACAAAGCTGTTATGACCACATAAAGCCAAAGACATACTGGGCCTACAAAGCTGTTATGACCACATAAAGCCAAAGACATACTGGGCCTACAAAGCTGTTATGACCACCTAAAACTAAAGACATACTGGGCCTACAAAGCTGTTATGACCACCTAAAACTAAAGACATACTGGGCCTACAAAGCTGTTATGACCACCTAAAACTAAATACATACTGGGCCTACAAATTATGTTATGACCACCTAAAACTAAAGACATACTGGGCCTACAAAGCTGTTATGACCACATAAAGCCAAATACACACTGGGCCTACAAATTATGTTATGACCACCTAAAACTAAAGACATACTGGGCCTACAAAGCTGTTATGACCACATAAAGCCAAATACACACTGGGCCTACAAATTATGTTATGACCACCTAAAACTAAAGACATACTGGGCCTACAAAGCTGTTATGAC
>CP092877.1:33930503-33941618 GCA_030710605.1 Cordylochernes scorpioides
ATGCAAGCGTCCGTCTAACTGATGCAGATTTTGACATCATGATGCAAATAATTTCTGCACTGAAACCACTTCAGGCAGCTGTGTCAGCTATTTGTAGACGCGACGCTCAGATTTTGACTGCAGAGGCAACAGTAAATTTCTTCTAGAGGAGCTGCAAGCATAATCTCATTCTCTCAGAGCAAAGATCTGCAAAAATTTCTCCAAAAGAGAATTTGATAAGAGCGATACAATGAAACATCTGTCGTCCTTCAATATTTTTACAATCTGCAAGAGTAAAAGACAAGATGGTCAAAGACTTTTGCGTGTAATTTCTTTTGAATTTTAAACCATTACAAGAACAAATGGCCTAAGTAGGATTTCAGGCGGATAATTCAAAACTTCCTCAGAGCCTAAAAGTACGCCATTGAGCTATTGAGCTATGATTACAAGAAGCTATTGAGGCTGGCTCTTCAACTTCAATGGCAATACCTACACCAGACTCCGCATCCTACTCAACTATGATTAACCACGAGCTCAATATTGCTGCCCAAACAGGCAAACGAGGACCTCATTTAGAGAGAGTGTATCAATACTTGCTGATAATTCCTCCAACGTCTGTGGAATCAGTGTTTTCCTCCTCTGGATACCTATGCAATAAGATACGTTATAGTTTGCATGATAACACTCTTGTTTTTTCGAAGTTATCTAATATATGGCAAGTTGTAATATCCAACTAAGAATTTGATCCCAAGACAAGAATCCATCAAACTTCTAGTTTATTAAGGCCGCTGAAGAAGACGTCGAGAGGATATTGAGATTTGAGGCAGGGCTTTGGACAGGATAGGATGTCTCCACAACAGTAAACCGCCAACCTTTATTGACAACACTAAGACATCCTATCCTGACGCAAGGCCACCATTCTTGATGCTTGGTCTGGCGTGTGGATAGACGACGTGGCGTCCCTTGATTATCTCCAGGCACGACGACGTGGCATCCCTTGGTTCTCTCCGGGCACGACGACGTAGCATCCCTTGGTTCTCTTCGGGCACGACAACGCAGCATCCCTTGGTTCTCTACAGGCACGATGACGTAGCATCCCTTGGTTCTCTCCAAGCACGATGACGTACCATCCCTTGGTTCTCTCCAGGCACGAAGACGTAGCATCCCTTGATTCTTTCCAGGTACGATGACGTAGCATCCCTTGGTTCTCTCCAGGCACGACGACGTATCATCCCTGGGTTCTCTCCGGGCACGACGACGTAGTATCCCTTGGTTCCATCCAAGCACGACAAACGTAGCATCCCTTGGTTCTCTCCAGGCACGACGACGTAGTATCCCTTGGTTCCATCCAGGCACGACGACGTAACATCCCTTGGTTCTCTCCAGGCACGACGACGTAGCATCCTTTGGTTCCATCCAAGCACGACGACGTAGCATTCCTTGGTTCCATCCAGGCACGACAACGTAGCATCCCTTGATTCTCTCCGGGAACGACGACGTAGTATCCCTTGGTTCCATCCAGGCACGACAAACGTAGCATCCCTTGGTTCTCTCCAGGCATGACGACGTAATATCCCTTGGTTCTCTACGGGAACGACGACGTAGCGTCCCTTGATTCCCTTCAGACACGAGTAACGTAGCATCCCTTGGTTCTCTCCAGACATGACGACGTAGCATCCCTTGGTTCACTTCAAGCACGACCGAAGAAGGCGATTCTAGGTTCCAGACACGAGATTGAGCATCAATAAATAAGGGGACCCTTCTTCATCTTATTGGTTCGTAAGCATACTCCAGTAAGTGGATGGAATCATGTGAGAAGCAAGAGTCCAGTTATCCCATTCTTCACAGCACACAGGGAGAAGCATCACCTCTGTTCTGAATATCTACGTCCAACGTAGCGCTCAGCAACACGACTGGCCCTACTGGCATGACACGATTTCTTCCAAGTTTTCCAGTTTCTTAGCAAAGCCATTGTTGCACATGTGGCTGCTGTAGCTAACAAAATTCAACATGAAAGTTACCATCAATACACAGCTAGTCTGACATTCAATGTTATTAGGCATACAAATAAGTTTTGAGAGATTTTTTAAAAAATAAATTCGAAGCTTTATTCAGAGAAATCAGTTCAATATATTTCATGTAAAGTATTGTCCATCTTTAGCTACGACCTTTTCCCATCTTTCAGGCAGCATACGGATTCCGTGTCTAAAAAATTCCTCGTCTTTTGAGGCGATCCAAACATCGACCCAATTTTTCGCCTCTTCGTAAGAAGTAAAGTGCTGCTCGGCCAGGCCATGTGTCATCGAACGGAACATGTGGTAGTCTGAAGGAGCAATGTCTGGTGAATACGGCAGGTGGGGTAGGACATCCCATTGAAGCGCCTCCAAAGTCTCCTTGACAACTTTTGCAACATGTGGCCGAGCGTTGTCGTGCTGATAGATCACCTTGTCATGTCTTTTGGCATATAGTGGGCGTTTGATCTTCGATGCTCGGCTTAATCGCATCAATTGTTGTTGGTAACGTTCTCCAGTGATGGTTTCGTTAGGCTGAAATAGCTCATAGTAGATCACTCCGAGCTGATCCCACCAAATGCACAGCATTAGATCCTTGCCATGAATATTCGGTTTGGCCGTTGAAGTGGATGCATGATCGGGCTTACCCCACGATTTTCTGAGCTTTGGGTTGTCGTAGTGAATCCACTTTTCGTCCCCCGTCACGATTCGATGCAAAAAAACCCTTCCGATTTTGTCTTTTGAGCAGTAGTTCGTGTACAGAATATTAGGCTCAGAGATTGTAGAGCTCTGATAAGAAAAGGAATGATACTCTGCTAATATACACTGCGTGACATTGAAAATGGAACACCAAGAAATAGTGGCCAGAAAGTGATGAAACTCGGCAGACAGAGAGAGACAGGGACGAACAATAAGTGATCTTTATTTCAAAATGATAGTCTCAATACAGAGCGAGAACGGCGTCGGCTTAGTAGCAAGTAGGACCACCGCGGACGGCGATGCACGCAGCAACACGTCTAGGTAGAGAGTCAATCAGAGTACGGATGGCGTCCTGAGGGATGGCTCTCCATTCCCTCTCAACCATTTGCCACAGTTCGTCTTCTGAACGCGGCTGTGGCAAGGCATGCAAACGGCGTCCAATGATGTCCCAGACGTGCTTGATTGGTGAGAGATCAGGAGAGTACAGTGGCCAGGGAAGCATCTGTACATCTTGCAGAGCTTGTTGGCTAATGCGAGCAGTGTGCGGTCGGGCGTTATCCTGCTGATAAAGGGCATTGGGTACCTCCTGAAGGTAGGGGAGTGTCACCGGTCGCAGCACATCATCAACGTATCGTTGGGCCGTCATAGTGCCCTGAATACGAAGTAAAGGTGACCTGGAATCATACGCGATTGCGCCCCAAACCATGATTCCACGTTGTCGCACGGTGGGGCGTTCCACAATTGCTGCCGGATTGGACCTTTCTCCACGTCGACGCCACACGCGTACACGGCGACTATCACTGGACAAGCAGAAACGCGACTCATCTGAGAACACGACCCTGTGCCATTCCGTCATCCACGTCGATCTTGCCCGGCACCATTCCAAACGTTGGCGCCTATTCGGTGGGGTCAATGGCAGTCTTCTTAGCGGACGGCATGAGTGCAAGCCATATTAGCAACCAATCGACGGGAAATGGTTCTGGTCGAGATGGAATGATCTAGGGTGTCTTGCACATGTTGCAGGATGGCGGTACAAGTGGCTTGTGGGGCCGCCACTGCTTGTCGAAGGATACGCCGATCCACACGTGCTGACGTCACTCTGGTTGCACCGACATTCCTATAAATTGCCACATTTCCTTGTTCCAACCATCTTCTCCACAGTCGGTGCACCGTGGACGCACCAAGGTGTGTATCAGCTGCGATTTGACGTATGGACCAACCTGCCCTTTTCAGTCCGATCACCATGCCCCTCGTAAAAGCGTTTGTCTGCTTGAACTGCCTCCGTTTACGATGACCTGGCATTCTCTGTTATTACACGTGTCTTTTGACACAAGAATAAAATTTCTACGATGATTTTCCTTAAAGAAATAACGACACGAATACTGTCCTTTCTGCAAGTTCCTTCCCTTATATCTTACTCCATGTGCGCACGAGAGCTGCGCATTTTACATCATTTGCATAACTCGGTTAGGCGCGTCTACCCTGAAATTTGCATAATTTTCTGGCCACTATTTCTTGGTGTTCCATTTTCAATGTCACGCAGTGTATATCTGGTTCTGGTTCAAATTCACATAAATAGGTACCGCTCAGCAAGAGCAACCTAGTTCATGATAATTGAACAATGAATAATATGTGAAGGTTATTCACATATTAAACAAATTTTAACGCGGGATTCAATCCCGGTTCATGACTGTCGGGAATCGAGGGGGTTACCCACTCGTCCACCGACTTGTTATATAATATATATCTTTTGACTTGTAGAGATGCAAATAGAAATTACATTCTAGAAAAAAAAGTGGCTAGCTAAAAAAGATGCAGCCTATTGTAATCAAACCAACGATCTGCCCAGCTGGCGAAAAGATCAGTATAATCGAAACCAACATACTTTTGAAAATTCTTGAAAAATGTGGCATCGAGTACAAAGTAGAAGAAACTCCTTCAACAAAGAAACGACCTCGCGAATCCCCATCAGATTCAACATCACGTAGCCAAAAGACACCGAGAATGGAAGTTGTCTCACAGCATAATGAAAACGATGTCTTCATGAACGAGGTAACTGAGGTCCCTCAAAAAACGTCCGCAGCTACCCCTCCTCAGGTTAACGAAGAAAACATTGATGAAGATGGTCCTTGGACAAAAGTTACACATGCAAAAAAAGCCAAGAATACCACCTGTAATAGCAGAAAATGTCACAGACTGTAAATTGCTCTGCCAAGAGCTGAAAGACCTGTGCACAGATAAATTCCAATGTACGATCTCAGGAAATAAGCACATTATCAAGGCCAAAAATATTTCAGACTTA
Source organism: Cordylochernes scorpioides (assembly GCA_030710605.1). NCBI lineage: Eukaryota > Metazoa > Arthropoda > Arachnida > Pseudoscorpiones > Chernetidae > Cordylochernes > Cordylochernes scorpioides. Next base: position 33,935,496 of record CP092877.1, read on the forward strand.
AAAAAAATCAGGGAATACGTTCAAAAAAACAATGGCGGCTACTCTTATAGACTCCAAGAAAAAAAAACGCTCAAAGTGGTATTAAAGGGCGTGACAACAGCCTACAAGACTGAAGATATAGCCATAGAACTTGCTGCGATGGGCTTTACTGAGACCTCTGTGAAGAGACTTCATAGACAATCAACTAAAAGGCCAATGAATATAGTACTGGTAGAATTACCGAAAAATGAACACAACAAGAAAATTTACGGAATAACTGAACTTCTCTATCAGAAAATTGCAGTAGAATCTTTCAGAACAACAAACCGTGTGACTCAATGCTTCAACTGCCAGGGTTTCGGGCACGGTCAACTTAACGGCTTCCTGAAACCAAAATGCGTCAAGTGCGCTGAGGAGCACCATTCTAAAGACTGTCCAAGAAAGTCAAGACAACTTCCCTCAAAGTGTGCAAACTGCGAAGAAGCGCACACAGCCAATTACCGCGGATGTCCTAAGTTTCCAAGAGTACATCAGCAACAGCCAAGATACCCTGGTCAGTACAAACCTAACAACCCAATTCCCATTTTAAAAGATCTGAAACACTCTCGAAAATTGTAGAACAACAAAACCAAAGCAATGCTGAGGTTGCGACAAGAAAAACTTCTCGTTCTGAGACTAAGGACCTGTGTGAAAAATTGATGCAAGTAATTAAAACATGCCTACAATGAATTGCAAATTACCTTTTAAAATTATTGCTTGGAATTGTAACGGAATCAGATCAAAGAAAGAAGAATTATTGCACTTTTTAGAAGATAACTCAATAGACATTGCTCTGCTCAGTGAAACTCACATCAAACCATTAGAACTGACCGAATTACAGGAAAAGGTGGGGGAACAGCCATCATTATAAAATATTATAATAACGATTAGATTCGATAAGGATAAGTTTCTTTATTTGTAAAATTAATTCGAGCTTTCGGGCGCAAGCTGCCCTTCTACAGGAATAAAGGATACAATTTCAAATAAAGGATTATTCGTCTTAAATCATTATAAATTCCTTTTTTAAATATAAAAATATGCCGATTCATACTTCAAACTTGGAAAATACTTCAATTTTGATGAAACCAGATGGAAAAACCCTCTTGCAAATCTCAGCAATTTATAATAAGCCTGATGCACCATTATTGGAATAAGATTTGAACCAACTGATAAAACACAACCACGCAATAATCGTTGCAGGAGACTGGAACTCCAAACACCCTCTTTGGGGATCAAGGACTTCTACTAACAGCGGAATCGTGCTGCACAATTTCTCTGAAAGAGAAAGTCTCGACATTGTCGCACCTTATTCACCCACGCATTACAGTCCACTCGGCAATCCCGATTTCCTAGACTTCGCTGTTTTTAAAAACATTCCCTGGACCCCAAAGACCAGAACCACCGACGATTTATCATCTGACCATCTCCCTGTAATCTTGGAATTGAATTATCCAAAGGATGAATTCACAACCCAGCTCAGCCGAGTAACTAATTGGGTTCATTTTCAACAAGATCTCATCTCCACCACGCCCCCCAGACTCCCCTTGAAAACTGAAGTAGACATTGATTCAGCAGTTGGAATTTTAAACGAGAAAATTAATAATATCTACTCGAAAAACACCATAGTTTCATCTTACAAATTAATAAAGAACCGTCCGCCTCGTACTCCGCATGATAGCTGGAGCTGGCGTTTTCCTGCAGGAGACGTTGGCAGAAGGCCCCCAGATGCTGGGCGTCCAGGAGCGCGGCCCGCGTTAAGCGCGCTAGTGCAGGGGCGCCATCGGAGAAGTTCCCGACAGTCGCTTGTAGCCAGCGCTCGGGAGCCAGCAGGTCTGGCGGCCGCAGGAACCTGTTGTCACCTCGAAGACGCAGGGACCTCAGGCTGGCGGGATGAAGAACCCGGTGGTCAAGCTCGAGGACGCTGGACGCGGCCTCCCATAGGCTCAGCAGTCTCCTCCTCCTAGGCGAGTGCCAAACGTCAGGAGCCGGCGGTTGTCAGCCACGCCCGGCTGCGGACCAGCCAAGAGTAGCCGTTGGCGGCGCCGCGAAGAGAGGCCTGGATCCCCTTCAGGCAGGCGAGCCGAAGCTGGCCCGCGATGTCAAGCAGGCCGACGCCACCATCGGAGCCTGGACGAGCCAGGATGCGCCCGGGGAGCCACGAGACTCGGCTCGTACCCCACACGAAGCGCGCCAACCGCGCCTGCAGCCGGCCGATGGTGGTTTCAGGTGGAAGGTAGGCATGGAGGTGGTGCAGGATGGAACCCAGGACCAGGCTGTTGGCCGCTCGAGCACGACCCACCAGCGACAGGCCGCGGGTGAAGGGCGACCACCTCGCGATGGTTCGCTCCAGCAGCCCCATCAGGTGTGAGGCCTGGGAGGCGACGGTGTTTCTGGTGGTGATGGTGAAGCCCAGGACAGTCAGCGACTCGGACGTCCAGGATATTCCCAGAGGAGAATCCGTCCGGTGCTTCCAGGAACCGCACCAGAGCCCGCAGCTCTTCTTGAAGTTGACAGCCACCCCGGAGGACATGCGGAACTCTTCAAAGATCAGGGGCACGAGCTCAAACTGAGCGTCGTCCCTGATGAAGAGTACGATGTCGTCCGCATAGGCGACCACGTTGCCGCGGCCCAAGGTCCTCTCGAGGCGGCGTAGCAGAGTTCCAACTCCGATGCTGAAGAGCGCGGCGCTGAGACGGCAGCCCTGCCTCACCCCGTTGAGAAGGGGGAAGGCCTTGATGTAGACATCTCCGACCCGGATGGAGGCGTCTGCTTCCCGTAAAGGACAGCAATCCACCCTAGGAAGGTAGATGGTAGGCCCAGCTTCTCCAGCAGGGCGAACAGGTAGCTCCTACTCAGGGTGTCGAAGGCTGACTTTAAGTCCAAAGAGATGACAGCCAGCGGCGTGTCATGTCTGGATGCCCCGGCGGTTTCGTCTCACACTCGCGCGATGTTCAAGGAGGATGACCGTCCTGGAACGGCGTAGGTCTGACATTGGGGCACCAGGTCTGGAAGATGACGTCGCAGACGGGCCATGAACACGCCGCTGAGGACCCTGTAGTAGGTCGTTGGCAGGCTGATTGGCCGGAAAGCCTGTAGACCCGGACCACCGTGCACCTTCGGCAGCAGGATGACCTTGCCATTACTCTTCATATTTTTCACCCTCCATACGTCATCCATTCATATATAGACCATCACTCTTCATATATTCAACCTTTTCATACGTCATCCAAAAAGTTAGAAATATTAAATTATTTATCTTTGAAATTAAAAATGATTTTTCATAAATAAAAAGAAACTTATGCGGTTAAACTGGTTGTATAGCTTTATAATTATACGCCGCAGTCATTTATAAGTATTATTAGTCAGTTTAAATATTAGTTACGAACGGAGAAATACGTCCAGGATAGCCTAGTGGACATGGCACCTGCCCGGTAAGCAGAAGGTTGTGGGTTCGATTCCCGCTCCTGGACACTTTTATTTTTCCGTTCGCCATTACTCTTCATATTTTTCACCCTCCATACGTCATTCATTCATATATAGACCATCACTCTTCATATATTCAACCTTTTCATACGTCATCCAAAAAGTTAGAAATATTAAATTATTTCTCTTTGAAATTAAAAATGATTTTTTATAAATAAAAAGAAACTTATGCGGTTTAAACTGGTTGTATAGCTTAGTAAATTTTCTGTCCATCAAACAGACGCGGAACTTATCCACACTCTCAACGATTGCTAAGCACTCTAGTTCAGATATGGAATAGTTCCGTTCGTGTGAACGCAGGGAGCGACTGAAATTTTGGACTGTGTAGGTCTTCCCATCAGGGTGGACCTGTTTGAGGACGCCTGCGATGCCGAGTGTTGAGGCGTTACAGTACACCTGGCATGGCAGACCTTCTTTGTAAAGGTGTAAAATGGGGTGTGTTGTAAGGCTTTCTTTCAGGCTAGTGAACGCTTTCTGGCATTCGTCATCCCAGACCCACATGGCATCCCTTTTTAGAAGGTTGACAAGTGGCGTCCGCAAGCGGGCGTAGTCCGGAATGAACTTTTTATAAGCGTTCACAGTGCTTAAGAAAGATCGCAATGTTTTGCGATTGTGTGGTTGTTGGGTGGCGTGAATTGTTTCTATGTTCCGTGTAGATGGTGTGGTTGTATTGGCAGTGGTTGTGCATGCGTTTGCGTGGTGTTGTTGTCGCCTTTTGGTGCGAGTGTCGCCCTTGTTGCGATGTACACGTGCGTGACGGTTGTGTGGTGACGTGTGGTCACGCGTGTGCTTAGTGTGAGAGTTGTCCTGTTGGAGGGACACATTTTGTGCATTGTCGTTGTGAGTTGGAGCCGTTGTGAATTGAGGGCATATAATAAAGGCAATTGGCCTTAGTGAAAAATTGTGTTGTGCATGCGCGTGACTAGATTGGCATGTTGGCAATTGGGTTTGGACCAATGGATGCGCGCATTGGGTGCCATGTGCGGAAGGTTTGTGTGCATGGTGAGTCCTTTGTGACACCGCTTGGCATTCCCAATACGTGCATTCATTGGGTACATGGTTGAAGTGGTAGGTAGGGGTAGACAATGGAGCGTCAACTTGGAACATAGTGCCTTGGTTAAAGTCTATTGTTAGTTTTAAAATTACGCAGGGTATTTATGCCGAGAATTCCAAATGGTAGGGGTGCTTTCACCACATGGAAATTCTCTTCTTTGGTTAATATCCTATTGTCAGGGGGAGGATTATTTTACCTATTGTCGGTACAAGACCGTTTATGGCCTGTAGGTATATAGACTGTTTTTTAAATTTTAATTTAGGGAGGTTAGTTTTTAAAATTTTATAGAGATTATGGGCACTATGTTCAAACTTGCGCCTGTATCAATGAGAAAAGGGGGTGACAGTTCAGGGCTTAGGGACAGTTTCATCGTCAACTGGCTGACGAAAAAGGGTTGGAGTCTTCCTACCTGTTTGGCGAAAGGGTGGAGCGTCTTTGGCGTGTTGTGGAGGTGTGGGACGCCGGGCGTGCTGTTGAGTTGGGGCTGTTTGCACTGCCCGTGCGCTCGCGTGTTGAGTTTGTTGGATGGTGCAGTCCACATACTTGTTTTTCCTTGGTCGTGGGCGTATGGGTCCGGCATGGTGGGTGGTGGCTCCTCGGGGTGGCGCGTCAGGTAGCCCGGCAACATGGCGGCGGTTGTTCCGTCCATCTCCCGGTCGGTCGCTCGGAGGAGTCGGTGGGCGGCGTATGTCACGTCGGCGGGGGCCCGGTACGTCCCCGCGCGTCGGGTCAACTTTACTTCCTGGAGGGCAGCAGTCAACTGGAGCAAAATCTCCGCTAGGGTGCGTCGTGCGATTTCTTTTCTCTTCCCTATCACGCGGCCCGCTCTGTTGGTCTCGTTCGTTTTCCATTATATCCTGTCGACTCACTGCCGAATCCTGTCGACTAACTGTCGAATCCTGTCGACTCACTGTAATATAAATCGGGACCTTTGGGTGATGGTTGTTTGATTGAGTGATGGTTGTCGTAATTAGTAGTAAGACCCTGTTGACTTACTTGGTGGTTGATGTGGGCGCAGTCGTTTTGGCTGAAATGGTACAGTTTTCTCACAGAGGAAAATAACGAGAAAGGACACAGGATTGGATTAAGAAATAGGCCAGCGATCAAGGGAGAGAGGGGTTAGACTATTGACGTATTTGACTAGTGGCTAGGCTATTCACATTTTGAAGATTGGACTTATCTGGATGATGAGAAGGGCTTAAGCGTACTGCTTGCTGTGCTGTCGAGCTCCTGACTTGTTGCGATGGTGCCGAGTTCCTAACTACTTAACTTGAGTCCGAGATTTAACTCGTTAACTCCTCAGTGTTCTCATTGGATGATTCTCGACTCGTGGCGGTCTCTGATTGGATCTTAGTTAGTCCTGCTGGACTCTGATTGGATCTTAGCTAGTACTTTGTCTTTGTCTTGTTTTAACATGCTCCCGGAAGAAGAAGGTTCTTGAACTCAGTTTTATTAGTTCCTGGGTAATAACTTTTGCTTCCTGGATAATGAAAACGTGCTAAGGATTGTTTCTTCTCTGATGGCCTTTCTCCCAGATTCGCTAGGCCTAACTTTTATTTAAATCTTTA
>CP092877.1:33941718-34006042 GCA_030710605.1 Cordylochernes scorpioides
TTTGAAGTGCATGCTTCTTTAAAATATTGAGCTCAAATTATTTCATAAATAAAATTCGTTGATATACATTAACCTAGACCAGGAGTCGGCAAACTTTTGAGTAGGAAGAATCAAAAATTACCATTTACAAAATTTCAAAGTTTTTAAAGAGCCACAAAATTTTTTCAAGCCAAAAATAAATAGTACTGGCATAAATAATATTTGCGAATGGAACTATATAAAGAGCCGCAGCTTCAGCTGTGCCAAGTAGACAAGAAAAAAGCCTCGCGGGTGACCTCCGGGAACTACGTCCATCTTCCATAAACGACCATTATTTTATTCAACTTATCGAGTATTTTTCAAGGGACCGGGAAAAAATGTTCACTAGATAAAACGATGATTTTGTAATGTAGAAAATTAGGAAAGACAAAATTCAGGATGACACGGCACACAGGGACCGGGAAAAAATGATCACTTTATCGAGAGATTCAAATTTACGAGTTTCAAATTATCGAAATCAACTTATCGATTATTTTTAAGGGACCGGGAAAAAATGTTCACTAGATAAAACGATTATTTTGTAATGTAGAAAATTAGGAAATACAAAATTCAGGATGCCACGGCACACAGGGACCGGGAAAAAATGATCACTTTATCGAGAGATTCAAATTTACGAGTTTCAAATTATCAAAATATATCTATTATTTTTTATATGTTTATAGAGAATTGTTTTAACAAATGTTCGTTATACAAACCTTTACTCGGGTAAACCCGGGCGAAGCCGGGTACATCCGCTAGTGATAAAATAAACGTGAGTTAAAATAAGAAGAAATATAATATTCAAACTATAGAGATGTATTTTTTTAAATATCGACATTTCATGAATTTTTCCTTCTTAAGGAAAAACATTTTAAGAGAGAGAAATAGGAATAAAATAATTAATTTTAAAAGAAAACACCGGCGAAAAAGAGAAAAATCTTTGAGCCATCAAGAAATCATCTCTATAACATCTCAAACTCAGATAGGTGAAAAATCCACGACACCAGCTGTGACAAATATGAAACCAACTTGAATCTTTTCTGTTTCAAGTTGATGCACTCAACAATTATTAGCGACTTCGAATTCAAACACTATTAATCAATTCACTATAATAAATCATTTTGTAAAATTACACATATTCATATAAATACAATGAGAATAATTCAAAAGAATATAATATAAAAATATAGAATTTTAAATACCTGATTCACTTGACTCCAGGTTTTGGAATGGCGTTTCTGCAAATGAAAGGACCTCGGCGCCAGAAATTTGCACGGGAACAGGGTAACAGCTCCAGGAATAGCTGACGGTCCAAAAGTAAGAAGAGCAGCTAAGTTCAACATTTTCCCCACAGCATCTGATTCTTCTGACCATTTTTGGATTATTTTCCTATTATATTTCTCAATCAAGGAAAAACTTGGATGTTGACTTTATTATCTCTGCAATACAATTTTGGATGATAATTATTGGAGCAAATATATTTTCTCGGAGGTTCCAAGTGGTGTTTTATGAATTTTGAATATAATTTGCAAAAGAAAAATGTGAATTCATCTTATTTCGTTCTTTGACCTCTATTGGTGGTGGTGCCTTATCCATGGAGCAGTTAAGATAGGTCCATGCACCCTGATCACAATATCGGCAAACTGAGGTGCCTTGTTCATATCTGTATGGATGTCCTCTTCTGGATTGATGTCTGCCATATATAGGGCTGCGAGAATGGCCGGGCAACTGTATATATGGTCCGAAGTGAGTTGTAATTTGTAACAGTTATTGCAGTTCCTGTAGGATCTAGTCATGTCTGGGTTTATCTTCATTCCTATAAAACGTACTGTTCTGATTCTTTATATTGTTGTTGTTAATTTTCGGTTAATGTTGAGGTTGCATATGGGCTGGGATATTTTGGTCTTTGTAATGAGTTTTGCTATTGCTATTGTATTTGCGTCTTTTAATGTTATTGAACTGGTTTCAGTGGCTGTTTACGTCGTTCCTTCGCTAGGCAATCAGCTTTTTCGTTGCCCTCTATCCCAACATGGGCTGGTATTGTATCAAACGTGATGGAATGAGTAGCGATCTGAAATATTGTTCGTGGATAAAAAAGCTTCTAGATATTCTTGAATTCCAGATTTGAGAGCAATGTCTTTGGTGGGTCCAGTCCAGTTGGAGCTGAAGTACAAAAACCAGGAATGAGGGGTTTGGACAATAATTTTCTGTAGTCTCCTCTGCTCATATTTGTTTAAAACGTTTTGGTTTGGGCGAAAAAGGTGAGATTGATTCTTTAAGATCGTTCTTGAATCAAGTTCGCTCGACATTTCAGCCTCCATACTTAGGCTCCCCTCTCTGTTGTTTCCTCAATTTTCAAGTTATACAAGAGAAAATATCAGAATGCTTCTTGATATTCCATGAGGGATTTGTAACTTGATTCTGTATTGACTTTCACATTTTCTGCTTATTTTACGAATATTATTCAAACAGATTTTTTAATAATATATTTATCGCTTAATTTATCTATTTTTTTCGCAAAAATGGTCGAAAATTGACAGAAAAATTGCAATGTTGCTACTATTTTTGTGCAATATCAGCATTTATTTTGTTTACGTTTATAGCTAGAGCAGAGTGGGAATTTGCGCGAGGATTCATGCTCCATGTGACCTGGGAGCACGGATATCATGTCTGACAGGGTATCTAACTGGGATTCAAATCTTTATTTGCCTATTAAATTAATATCACCAAGTTTTATTACATTCCTGCATGGCTTCTAGAAGTTGCTTTATTTAATTCTTCTCCTGCAGATTCTTTTTTTTTCGTTTTTCCCCACTTTTCCTTTCTGAGCTAGATCATCCAATAGTCTATGAGCATATTTTTACTTAATATGAAGTAAATTAAGTTTGATTTACTTTCAATATATTCTCAGTTGATTTCTCTTTCTCTTGAAAATTCGATTACTTGCCTTATTTATCAAGTTTTGATTATTATTTGGAAGTTTAAATATAATAAGCATCTTGTGACGACTTTGAAGTCTCAGGGATCAATTCTTTAATTGATCATAAATTCCTGGCCAAACTTTATACAGATACCTTTATTGACCTTTTCAAATATAACGATCTCGTATTCATAGTTTTATGGCTTTAGTTATTATGTGGCATAATAAGTTATTCCAAGGATTTCGCATTTTTCAGCAATTCTGTGATTCTTTAGAATTCCGAAAGTAAGATTGTTCTTAATCAAATTCTCATCGAAGATAAGCGAGTCGATCCGCTTCAAAGCATTTAAAGATATTTCAATAAATAATCTTTTGATCAAATATATAAGCGTTTTTGTTTATTAATATCTGAATTCATTTTAACGAATCATTATTTGAAGGAGCTAAGCAATCCATTGTTACACGGGAGGCCAACTTTAATCAATTTCTTTAATAATATTTGAATGTAAAAAATTTGTTTCTTTTTTATAAAAATATCAAAAACCTTACGCAATAAGTTTCTTTAATCCAAAATTTTTTAAAAAGTATATCGCGTAATTTTCTAGATATGAAATTTGTTTATAAATGTCAAGGTGTCGTTTCTATTTAGAGGGAATCTTGTAGCTACTCTAGAACCTACCTCCCATTATTTGGATAGAAGAGGGATTCCAGGTCTCCCCTGCTAGTTGTTGGTCTATCGTAAAATACCGCTGTGTGAAGTGATAGTAAGGTAAACGAAAAGGAAAAAATCAATAAAAATAAACATTTATTTCTCTGCACTTTTGAAGTCCACACACTTTGACCAACGATGCTACAGAGCCATTATTATGGTTTTATAGAGGTCTGTGTCGAGAGTGTATTATTATTTAGTTAGTTAACCCAGTTTCCTGGAGCGTACAGAAGTCACCAACTACCCGGGCTGTCCTTTTGACATGTTTCTTGGTTTTATTTACAATGTTAGTGGTAGTCCAATTCGTGAGGTGGCACCAGGCAGATTCCTAGGGATGCTGTACTTAGGTTGGTGATCCCTAGGAGGGTGGCTCGAGAGTGTAAAAATAGTGTTTGGCAGCGAAGATGACGCCAAAAACCATGACCCTTTCCCTCAAAAGGAAGGCCCGCAGGTTAGCATCTTCAATTTTAAGGCCCTCCTCGATGAACTTGTCGGCGAGCTGCACATTGGAGAGGCCGACCAGGATATGCCCCTCCATTTTTGTCAGCTGGTAGATGGTTTCTTGCCCAACTTCGCCTCCAGCGCCAGAAAGTACTGGGCCTGGCTGAAGTCTTGGCAAAATTCAAGATAGACACATTGGTCTACCTTGCCCTCCGCCCACCAGGCTCGGAACGCCGCCTGATTTTGCCGCGTCGTCGTACATACTTGTACTTTGGACTTTGGCGATGGTTGAGGGATGGCCTCTCAGCTGCTTCCTGGACGCAGCCCCTCTTGGCTTTCCGGCCTGCCGCCTCGGAGTCTACAGGTCTCTTCCTCCTGGGCCCCACCTTGGTTAAACCGTCGTTGTCCCCTTCATGGGGAGTTGGTTATCCCGATCGACGAGATTAGTCCAGTTAATCGATGGGTTGCCTATGCCAGGATGTTGGTTGGTGCTCCCCTCCGTCGCCATAGAGGTGCTGATATCATCAGCATGAGTAGATGGTGATTGGCTTGCAGCCAATGCCATAGGGATTTGAAGGGGTGGGGAATCCTCCATTAAAAAATTCAAAGTTTTCTCTATTCTCTAGAGGCGGTTGAAATAAATCAAGTCTTCAGTGTAGGGCAGTATCGAGAAAGAGAGAAACACCTCCTAGAATCTAACCTTCGAAGTCAAAGCTGATTAAAGTCATGTGATCGTGAACAGCCAATCGAAGTTAATCAATTCGCTGTCACCTGACCCTAATCAGTCAATCAGAGCGCGATAAAATAATGCCATATGACATTTTAATCTGAAACAGCGTCAGATGAAAGACCTCATCACAGGAGAGACTGTTTAGCTGTTTCAGGCGGTTTCTTCTTGAACCTGTAGTGTGACGATTTATTAGTCCAGCGATGGCTCAGAAAGTATTTCAAAGTTAGTGTTTTATTGGTATTATTTATTGGCTACATTTTTATAGGAAGACAAAAAGGACAACACCCTAGAGTGTCTATTCTGGTTCTCTCCTGGTTTCCGCCGCTGTGCCGCGCCGCGCAGCGGTAGTCATCTCCTATTTCATGTGCCGCTTGTGTGTTTTTTGACGGCGTGGTCGTCATCCCAGCAGGCTGGAAGGAAGTCTCTCAGCCCCCACAGTACTCCCCTTCCAGTGGCGAAGTCACGATTCGGTGCACAAAGTGGTTAATTACAATATATATACATCATCAATGTAGGCGAGAAATAAAATAAAAAGGAGAAATATAGTCTATTGCTCCTTAAATCTCACGGGTTTCTTGATTATTCTCCCCGATCTTGTCCTAGTCAGGTCCGGTGCTGATCCTGTCCCTTGGAATTCTGTGTACTTCTCCACATCTGGTGGGTCAGGATTCTGTTGGGACGATGTAGAAGGCAGCGCTCCCGACACGATCGGTCTTGCTGCAGTAGGGTGTTCTGAAGTTATATTGTCCGAATCTGCCAGTAGGTAAGCAGGTCGCAATCGGTCAATCGATATGGTCACATTTCCTCCTTTCACTTCGAGTGTGAAGTACTTGTCTGTTCTATCAAGGACTGGGAAGGGTCCCTCATATGGTGGTTCCAGAGGTTTCTTCGCTCGATCTGTCCTGATAAATACATGTGAACATGTTTTCAGATCTTTATGGACAAATACTTTAGTCTTCGAATGATATTTTTCATTCAAGGGTTTGAGCAATTCCATTTGCTTTTGAAGCTGTTGAACAAATTCTTCTGCATCCAGGTGATGTTTAGAATCATCAAAAAATTCGCCAGGCAGTCTGATGGTTTTGCCATATACCATTTGAGACAAAGAATGGTTGTTATCTTTGTTGATAGCAACACACACACAGCACGCAAGCCTTGGAGAACTGTTGGCAGCGTTTCTGTCCACTTAATATTATTGTGGGTACGAATGGCAGTTTTGATGGTTCTGTGAAGCCTTTCGATCTTCCCGTTTACACTGAGGGTGGTACGCCGTGGAATGGCGAAGTTTGATACCACATAGCGTTGTTAAATCTTTGAAAAGCTGAGAAGGAAACTGCTTTCCTTGATCTGATATCACTGTATGCGGTGCTCCAAATCTAACAATCCAGTTTTCGTAGAACGCTCTCGCTACCGTTTCAGACTTCATATCTGGTAGCGGAACAACTTCCATCCAGCTGGTGTACCTGTCGATACAGGTCAGACAGTAGATGTTACCATTGGATGGAGGTAATGGACCAATTAGATCGATGTGCACAACACTAAATCTTTCATCCATTTCTTGATATTTGCCTATTTCTGATTTCGTGTGTATCGACACCTTGCACTTTTGGCAGTTGACACAAGCTTGAGCCCATTTCCGAATGTCTTTATTCATATTAGGCCATATAAATCTTGATGTTAATTGTTTTGTAGTGGCTTTGATGCCTGGGTGTGAGAGTTCGTGGAAGTTCCTAAAAACCATCATTCGGAATTTAATTGGAATGAATGGTCTAATATTATTGGTAGACACGTCACACCATAACAATTTGCCTGATTGTAGTGGGCATTGCTTAAATTTTAGAGAGGTATTCTTTGATATCAGGTTTTGTAGTTCTGAATCACCAGTTTGTTCTTTGGCGATCTCTTCATAGTCGATGGTTGTGATAGCATCAACTCTGGACAGAGCATCGGCGACTATGTTGTCAGTACCTTTTATGTACTTGATGTCAGTAGTGAATTGGGAGATGTATTGTAGATGTCTTAATTGTCTAGGAGAAGCTTTCTCATTTTTTGTTTGAATGCGTAAATTAAAGGTTTGTGATCAGTCAAAATTGTAAATTCACGTGCCTCAAGCAGGTGCTTGAAGAATTTGATAGACAAATATATTGCGAGAAGCTCTCTATCATATGTACTATAATTGCATTGAGCAGGATATAATTTTTTAGAGAATAATGCTATTGGTTTCCATGTATTTTTGTCAAGCTGTTGGAGAACTGATCCAACTGCCCAATCTGAAGCATCTGTACAGAGTGAGAGAGGCAGTTCAGCATCGGGGTAGGCTAACAGTGCTGTATTAGCTAGGGCTTGTTTGCATTGTTCAAACTGAACTTCAGCTTCTTCAGTCTATTTAATTTCGCTTCTATCCTTTTTCTTGGCACCCCTCAAGTATTCATGAAGGATTGCCTGAGTCTCTGCTGCATTGTTCAAAAAGGTACGATAAAAGTTTAGCATACCCAAAAATATGCGTAATTCATTAATTGTTTTTGGTTTCTTATTTTCTAAAATAGCTTGAACCTTTGTTGGGAGTGGTTTCACACCGTGAGAGGTAATTAGGTATCCTAGAAAATCAATTTCCTGTACCAGGAATTTAGATTTAGAAATATTGATTCTTAATCCATAGGAATCTAGTCTTCTGAATAAGGTTTCAAGGTGGCTATAATGCTCTTCTTCCGTTTTAGAGGCTACCAGAATATCATCTAAGTAGACAAATGCAAAGCCCAAGTTTCTTAAGACTTCATGCATGAATCTCTGAAAGGTAGCAGTAGCATTTCTAAGACCGAAACTCATTACATTAAATTCGAATAGCCCAGAAGGAGTAATGATGGCAGTCTTTGGTTTATCCTCTTCAGCAATTGGAATCTGATAGAATGCCTTGCATAAGTCTATTTTTGAGTACACACGAGTACCTTTTAAGATGTGGTGGAAATCGTCCAGTCTAGGGATTAGATAACGATCTGGAAGTGTAACTGCATTGAGTCTTCTATAATCACCACAAGGTCTTAGTGACTCGTCCTTTTTTGAAACTAAATGTAGTGGACTCGCCCAAGGAGAATTTGAGGGTCCAATTATTCCATTATTCAACATATATTGAAATTCTGCTTTAGCAAGAGTTAATCTCTGTGGATATAGGCGACGGGCTTTTAAGTAAATTGGTTGACCTCTTGTAGGAATATAATACTTAACGTTATGTTTTGCTTCTACAAAATCTGATGGTGGCCTACATAGGTTAGGATATTTGGTTAGGATAGTGCTGACCTTGGATGATGAATTTAGAGTGCTAATATTTCCCATGTCTGAGATTGGCTGAATTGACGCCTCTTATGGAAAGATTAGTTATCCCATCAATTGGGCGTTTATTTTTTATATCAATTACCAATCCAAAGTTGTTCAGAAAGTCTGCTCCTAATATTGCTCTGTTGGTATTGGCGATTACAAAAGGCCATTGGAATTGACGTCGAAGTCCAATATCCAAATTGCTAACTTTTGTTCCATTGGTAACAATTTCTGTACCATTGGCTGCATATAGTTTATAATCAGAGCTAGGCATCCTATTTTTATCCTTTGGAGGTATTATAGAGATATCAGCACCACTGTCCACCAAAAAAACGCAATCCCGTGTTTTTGTCCGTAACAAATAATCGGAGATTGCGACAATCCTGAATGCCGGCGGAAGAGTTTGTTGCTACTTTGTTCGCCGATTGGAGTTTTCCCGACTCTTTCCAACTGCACGGAGGCCTGCATTTATTTTGCAAGAATTAAGACCAAATCTAAAATGGTAATAGCAATATTTCAGTTTTGCGTTGAAAGATCTTTGAGAATTACTTATCGCCCTTGACTGTTTTCTAGTTTTGGATCGAGATCTTGATACGGACACCTGCCGTTCAAGATCTTCCAATTTGGCGATCAAGCGATCTATTGAGGAAGAAGGTACTTCCGCATCATATATTTCTTTGGAAGAGTTTATTTCATTTATTTTATCGGCCCTTATGGCCAATTTGCTAATTTCCTCATCGCTTACAATAAATATATTCTTTATGGATGTGGGCAATTTATCGAGCCATTAAGTTTTTATTAAATTGTCAGAGATATCTGGGGTAGCGAGGGATCTGAGCTTTTGTAGTAACTGGCTCGGCTTCATGTCTCCGAGCTCAATACCAGAAATTAACTTTTTAATTCTCAACTGATATAGGCTTAGCAAAAATACGATGTTTCTTTTTAAGGATTTCAAGTTGTTTTGTACTCACGTATGTTGTAGTTACGAGGACATCCCTTTAGATATAAACAAATATATATTTATTTAAGGAACGACTTGTTCCATTACATATATTGTTAAAACAAGTTAGCGGTAAACATAACAGCAAGTTTGAAGGTAGAAGTTGGAAGTAGTGACGTCATAGTAGTGACGTAGCATCGATTATGCTTAATGTCAAAGTTTGCGTAACAATTCCCTCCTTACTTTGTCTTTATTCCCACGATGCTGAGGTTCTCCAGGTGTTTCTTCATCTGGTCTCGGGATAGGTCCTTTGTGAAGATATCCGCCTCCAGGTCCTGGGATGGCTTGTACAGAAGGCAGATGTCTCTGGATTCATAACAGTCTCTTAAGAAGTGGTACTTTCTGTTGATATGTCTACAGCGACTGCTTTGTTTAGGGCTGGAGATTCAGTTGATCAATGACTGACTGTCTGTATAGTGTTGTATTCCAATTGATTACACACAGCGCTCAACGTTAATTATACTTTAATTAACTATAAGGTAAAGGGAATATATAGATTAAATAGTAAACATATGGAGAGAAAGAAAACAAGACAGCGATGGCGAGACGCCGCTTGCTAGGGTTACATCATCGGCAGGAAGTGTGACGTCAGCTCAGGGTTGCCGAAGCCAAACGTCGCTGCCACGATCCAACAAACTCCTCCCTCGAAGTGATCCCTTCTTTATGGATTACTTCGCCGTCCATAAGTCTCGAACGATGAAGTTCGTGTAGGTTTCTCCCCAGTGGCTTGGTCAAAATGTCCGCTAGGTTTCTTCCACTTGCTTCAAGCCAATGCTCAGCTTCAGGGCCTTGGATAGCTTCTTTGTACGAAGTAGGATCTCCCTTATTTACTTCAGTACTGAGGAGTTCAATTGAATTCTGAGCATTTCTCTGGTTCCTTAGGATCATTGGATGAGATCGAGTAGGAGAAGGCTTCGCAGTATCTTCATTATGGCTGTCCTCTTCTGTAGGTATCACGTCTTCTTGATCTAATAAAGACACTGGATTCTCTTCAATCTCCCGTTGAGTCCCATAGCTGTAGTGTTCAACAGATGGAAGCACCTCCCGGTTGCTGTCGTTCCTCGATACATCACTCTCTTTGAAGACACAGTCCCGAGATTCCACCACTTTCTTCATCTCAGGAATCCACACTCTGTAGCCACGTCCTCTGAGTGCATATCCAACAAGGTTACCTTTGACAGCTCTCCTTTCGAGTTTGGATTTACGGACTTGTCTTGGAATATGGACAAATACTTGACAGCCAATAGCTCTTATGTGTTTAAGACTAGGCTTGTTCCCTGTCCACAGTTCATATGGCGTGCTTTCACCATTGTGATTGTTGAGAACTCTGTTTCTGACATAGGCTGCGGTGTAAGTCAGCTCCGCCCAGGAAGCCTTTGGCAGACCACTTCCAGATATAGTGCTCCTGACAAGATCTAGGAGTGTCCTATTCATTCTTTCTGCCACACCATTCTGTTGAGGTGTATATGTCATAGTGTGTTCATGAACTATTCCGACGCTCTTGCAGAAAGTGTCCCATTCCTTGGAACAAAATTCCAAGCCATTATCCGTACGTATTCGTTTTAGTTTCCGGCTGGTTTGTTTCTCAGATTCTTTAATCCACTCTTTGACTTTTCCCAGGGTTCCGCCTTTGTTTTTCAGGAAAAATACACTTGTATATCTCGTAGATTCATCAATGATGGTTAAGACATACTTGGCTCCTCCCCAGCTCAATACGTCGAGTGGACCCATCAAGTCCGCATGCACCAAGTCCAACGGCATGATTTCTTTTTCCTCGTGTGAGTGTTGAAGGAATGGCAGACGGTAAGACTTGCCGATCAAGCAGTCTTCGCACTTTTCTGGCTTTGCCGGGCTGCAATCAAGTCCTCTTACGATTTGGTTCTTGGCCATCTTTGTTATCGTATATGCATTTACATGCATCAGCCTTTTGTGCCAAAGTTCCAGTGTAAGCTCTTCCTTGCATTCAGATGCAATAGAAACATGATCATTCTGATCTAACGGAGAGGATGGAGTAGTCTGGACGTAGTAAAGAGTCTACCCAACTTCTTTCCCTCTATCAAGAGTTTACCTTTCATGTCCATAATGTGGCAACCACTCCTGTTGAAGACAACTTTTCTACCGTTTTCTATCATTTGGAGTACAGACAGAACACTGTGACGCATATCTGGAACATACAAGGTGTTCTGGGCAACAATATTGCTGGCATCTCCCTTGTGTCCAACAATATTGGCACTGACAGTACCGATACCACATACTTCTATAGAAGAGCCATTCGCAATAGTGATGGAACTCATATTGCTTGTGCACTCTTTCAGACATGTGAAGTAATCTCTCTTGGGAGTCATATGGTGCGTCGCTCCAGAATCTATGATCCAGGTCTCGGCGGTAGCTCCAAACAAAGTGTTGCACATTGCCGACATATTTACGCCTTTGTTTTGGTCAAACCTCTTTGGTCTTTGTTCATTCTTTCCTTTCTTCCTGCATTCCCTTGCATAATGGCCTTTACCTCCACATTTGAAACAAACAATCTTTGCTTTAAATTGTTTTTCTGTTTCAAAGGGCTTCGAAGAGGCATTAACGACCATGGCACCCACATCTTTTGGTATATTTGATGAACGCCTTTCTGCTTCTGCCAACAGCCGTCTTTTAACTGTGGCGGTCGTGAAGTCTGAATCAGGCAAGTTACATATGGTTGAGACAACGGTGTCCCAATCCTCTGGTAATCCACCCAAAAGAACCATAGCCAAATCGCCATCATCAATTTTGTCGCCAATTTGGGCCAGTTCGTTTACAATGTAGTTTATTTTCCCCATATACCCTTCCATATTGCTGTGCTGAGTCAACCTTTCGCCATATAACTGTCTTCTTAGTTGTACGGCTCGATATCTACTATCCTTTGGTGCGTATAGTTTTTCCAGTTCTTCCCAGACCTCTTTCGGAGTATTCAAATGTTGAACATGCAATTGTTGTTCATCATTAATCCCGAGGCAAATTTTTGCAAACGCCTTACCCTCCCGCGACAAAAAGAGTTTTGTTGCAACAAGGTCACTAGGGTCAGGCTTAGCCTCTCCTGGATTGATCAAACTCCACAAATCGTTTTCGATTAGAACGAGTTTCATCTGGAAGCTCCAGCTGGAGTAATTAGCACCATTTAATTTTGTAATCGTCGTGTTTGCCATTTTACAAAATATTTGATAAGTAGAAAAAAGGATGTTCCAAGTAATCAAAGGAAATTTGGTTACTCACGTTTTAGGCCTTGCGCTTCTTCAGTCTCATAATCTTTGTTGTATTCCAATTGATTACACACAGCGCTCAACGTTAATTATACTTTAATTAACTATAAGGTAAAGGGAATATATAGATTAAATAGTAAACATATGGAGAGAAAGAAAACAAGACAGCGATGGCGAGACGCCGCTTGCTAGGGTTACATCATCGGCAGGAAGTGTGACGTCAGCTCAGGGTTGCCGAAGCCAAACGTCGCTGCCACGATCCAACATATAGATCGCAGTTGGTTTTTCCATGAAATTCCATTCTTCCAGCTCCTGTAACAGGTTTATTATCCACTTGATCTGACAGCAGCTTTCACAAGCAGCTATCATTTCCGCTTCCATTGTGGAGAGGGCGACGAGTGGTTGTTTACTACTTTTCCAGTCTATAGTTGCTTCGCCGAGCTTCAATACATATCCGCCGTAGGATTTTCCATCATGAGTGGTCGACCAGCTGGCATCGGTGTAGGACTTCAGGATTCCAGTCTTCCCTCTTTCAAATTTCACTCCTAGGTCAATTGTTCCTCTTAGGTATCTCACCACTCTTTTGATTGCTGTCCAGTGCATCTGTTTTGGTTGTCTGGAGTACTGTGAAAGTTTGCTAGTGATGTAAGCGATGTCGGGTCTGGTGTTAACAGCTATAAACATTAGCATTCCAAGGGCTTCTTGGTAAGTGTGCTGATCGCAATTGTGATCTTCAATATGATTGTCCAAATTTATTTCTTTGGAACCTGGTGTTAAAACTTCCTTACAATTTTCTATTCCATATTTCTGCAATATTTGTTGTACATAGTGGCTTTGCTGTAGCGAAATTCCCTCCTTGTCTTGTATAATCTTGATTCACAAAAACATGCCTTTACATGTTACATCCTTTATTTCCAGGTGATGTCTCAATTTAATGATGAATCTGTTCGAGGTTTCTTCAGAATCTGAGACAGTGATAAAGTCATCAACATATATCCCTACATAGAAGTATTTGTCTTCATTCTTCCATTTAAATAAGCAAGGATCAGATTTAAGTTTTTCCAGTCCACAGTCATGAAGTACTTGACTGAATTTCTCATACCACGATCTACCGGATTGAGGTAGACCGTAAATACTTTTGTTGAGTTTGCAAACTTTGTTTCTGTCTTGGACAAATCCAGCAGGTTGTTCCATGAATATTGTGTTTTCAATGTTTCCATTTAGATAGGCTGCTTTCACATCAAATAGTTTAATGACTGAATCTTTTGTTGCTGCCATTGACAAAATAGTCCTGAGGGTGGCATTTTTAATTACAGGGCTGAAACTTTCGTTGTAATCTCTTCCTGGGATTTGGTTGTATCCCATTGCAACAAGTCTAGCTTTGTAAGTTTTGTTTTTGTTTTCTTGGTCTTCAGATATTTTGAACACCCATTTACTTTTGACAACTTTAGCGTTTACAGGTCTAGGTACCAGTTCCCATACTTGATGCGAGTACATGTTCTGTATTTCCTCAAGCATTGCGTTCTCCCAATGTTTCTTGTCTTCGCATGCGATGGCTTCTTCGTAGTCTTTCGGAATGGTTTCATTCGTAGTAGCCAGAACGTAGTCATCGAATCTTTTAGGTATTGTTCGAGTTCTTTGTGGTCTGTCTGATCCACTTGACTCTGTCTGTCTGTTGATCATGGTATCTGGTGCTGGCTCTTCAATATCAACATCTGATAGAACATGATTGTCCAGTTGTTCATCCTCCTGAATGAAGAAATATGTGTCAGTGTCCGTATTATTATCACATTGTTTTTCTTCCGAGATGACATTATTGTTCTCTCTGAAGTGAATGTCTGCGGTTTCAAGAATGACTCTCGCTGTGATATCAAATACTCGATATGCTCTTCTGCATCTTGAATAGCCTACAAATATTCCTCTCTTAGATTTAGCTTCCAGTTTGTGTCTTTGATGATTCTCGAGTTTATAGAAGACTTCACAACCAAATCTCATGATGTGAGAGACGGATGGCTTTTTATCTTTCCATTTTTCCATAGGGGTAGTGTCTGGGTCATTGGTTGTGGGAGTTAGATTGTACAGATATGCAGCTGTATTCACAGCTTCTGCCCAGAAGTGTAGGGGTAATTGGGAGTCTGCCAGAAGTGTTCGCCTTTGTCTAATAGTGTTCTGTTAGCTCTTTCAACTCTCCCATTGCTTCTTGGGGTGTACGGTGTAGTTAGTTCATGTTTAATTCCTTTGGATTCTATGAAGGTTACAAGGTTTTTATTGATAAATTCTGTTCCATTATCTGTTCTAAGTCGTTTTAGTTTTGAGTTTAGCTCGTTTTCTCTCTTTACAATAAACTTCTTCAAAACTTCTGCTGCTGAGAGTTTATCTTTGAGAAATTCTACAAATATTCTCCTAGAAAATCCATCTACGATGGTCAAGAAATATTTACTTCCGCCCAAGGAGTTTATTCTCATTGGCCCACAGAGATCGACACAAATGGCTTCAAAGGGGTAGCTTTCCTGATTGCTATCTGTGTGAACATAGGGTACTTTGGTCATTTTTCCCAAGGAGCAAGCATCATATTGATCAAGGGTACCATTTATAGAGTCCAAGCCTTTTAGAAGATTGTTCTTGAAAATCAGGTCTAATTTATTGTCACTAGGATGTCCTAACCTTCTTTGCCATGCAGTCCTAGAATTGTCCTTTGAAATCAAGCAATGTTCACTTGGAACATGAGTTGCTTCAGATAAACGTTATAGGTTCAATGTGTACATGTTACCATCAAAGTTTCCTGTTCCTATTAGCTTGTCATCAGAAGAGTATATGTATGCTCCTTCAGAATTCAAAAGAACAGAGTTCCCTCTTCTTACCACGCTTGGAATGGACATTAGATTTCCTTTCAGGTGTGGTACATGGAGGACATTATGCAGGGTTACAGCGTTGTTAAGTTTGTCCTTACCTTGTACAGTAGCTTGGATTAATCCTGATGAGGCAGATTCGATGTGTCTCCCTTCTTCCGCCACTTGTATACTTCTTCTATCCTCCGTCTTGTGCTCGATCCATTCACCATGGGAAGTCATGTGGCTTGTGCACGCAGAATCAATTATCCACACGTCCTGAGTCGTCGGGCGTTCCTCCCTTGTGCTTACATGTAGTGCGTATTCTGAAGTGGAGTCTCTTCGTTGGGATGGTTCCTCCGTTTGTTCTTGGATTGCTGATCTGTCCGTGTCTTTGTTTTGTTTTGGTCCTTTATGGTATTTCCTTGTACTGGCCATGTTATTTTTGTTTGTTGTATTATTTTGATTTCATTTGTTGTTAGGGTTGAACCAACAGTCTTTCTTGAAATGTCCTTTTCTTTTGCAAATGTAGCATGACTTTTCTTTGAATCGGTTGCCTGATGATCTGAAAGCATTTTCATGATTTTTGCTTCTGTCCTGTCTTTTCTTCTCGAAATCCAGTAGAGCTTGTCTCAAGTCTGCTAAGGAGATTCCTCTGTTTATTGACAGTGCTGCTGTGATCGTGTCAAAGTTAGGTGTGAGTCCTTCAACAATGTATCGCACAAGTTCTCTTTCTGTTACTGTCTTTCCTAGCTGGGTGATCTCTTGTGCCAGTTTCTGTGCTCGTACAATATACATGTTAACATTTTCATTTGGGTTCAATTTTAGTCTAGCTAGATCCAACATTAGGTCTATCCTTTTATTTTCTAGAGATCCTTCAAACCTTTTCTTTATGTCGTACCAAATTCTTTTGGCCCTTTTATCGCCTCGAAAGATGATTGTTAAGTCATTCGAAAGTGACAGTACTATTAGGCTGTATGCTTCCCGATTCTTTTTCTTCAAAATATCATATTCTAGTTTATTATTTGTAAAGTCTGGCTCGTCATTAACAATTATGTCCTCGAAGAGATCTTTTGAATCTAGAATTGCTTCCATTTTCATGGACCACGTTGTATAGTTGTTTTCTGTTAACTGTTCGATTTTTGCTAAGTTATGTGTATCCATTTTCATTTAACTTTTTCTTTCTAAATTGGCGGTTAGTCCAATTATTTAATTTCTTTCTGATTTAAATGGATCAATTGGCGGTTAGTCCAATTCGCGCGCCCAAACCACGCTCTGCTACCAAATTGATATAGGCTTAGCAAAAATACGATGTTTCTTTTTATGGATTTCAAGTTGTTTTGTACTCACGTATGTTGTAGTTACGAGGACATCCCTTTAGATGAAAACATATATATATTTATTTAAGGAACGACTTGTTCCAATGCAATTGTTGTAAACAAGCGAGCAAAGAATCAAAACATAAAGGTTGAAGCGTAGAAGTGTGACGTAATAATAGTGACGTCAGCATCGATGATGATAAAAGTCAAAGTTTGCGTAACATCAACCCTTCACTTTCTCTGAACAATTCAAGTAGTCGTGATTTACATTCAGAGTACTTGTTGTCAATTTTGCTATTAATTATGTCCCAAATGTTTTCTATATATTTAGGTTCTAATTGGGAGATCAAATAATTAAATTTAGTGTCTTCCTGAATAATTCCACCTATTTTGAACTGTGCCTCTACCTGGAAGAACCATATTTCAGGTTTTTCAACCCAGAAAGGCGGAATTTTAACACTAACTTTGCATATTTCTGAGGTATCGCTAGGCTTATTTTCCGTTTCCATTTTGCGTAAATTTAAATTCGACACAACAGCTAGATATGTTTAGAGATAACGTTAAAAATAAAAATATTGAGATAAAATAATAAGGAAGATAATATAAAAACTTATCTTAGTCTTGAAATAATATCCCGATATCTTGGATGATGCTTCTTTTCAAGCTTGAATCAATTTTTGCATTTCTTTATCTTTTGAAATCTTCGTATGATTTGCTCACCAATGTAGTGTGTCGATATTTTAGTCCAGCGATGGCTCAGAAAATATTTCAAAGTTAGTGTTTTATTGGTATTACTTATTGGCTACATTTTTAGAGGAAGACAAAAAGGACAACACCCTAGAATGTCTATTCTGGTTCTCTCCTGGTTTCCGCCGCTGTGCCGCGCCGCGCAGCGGTGGTCATCTCCTATTTCATGGCGCCGCTTGTATGTTTGTTGACGGCGTGGTCGTCATCCCAGCAGGCTGGAAGGAAGTCTCTCAGCCCCCACAAACCCTTTACTGAACTATCACTCTATATAAATAAAAAATATATAGTTTTTGGTATGTCTGCGCTTTGTCTACATTTCAAAATTATTTGACCTGTCTGGAATGGAAAATTTAATAAGATAATGTGTTAAATCTGCATGGAGCAATCATCTCAACACACTGGCATATGCACATTAACATGATATCATAGTATTTTGCATAAATTGTGTGTGTGTGTGTGTGTGAAATTAATAATTATTATAAAACAATAGTCACTGAATAAACGTTCAAGGAAGACCCGAGCCTGGATCACATTCCTCTCCATATATAATTTGAAAATAAATATCAATTTACCAATAAAGAAAGAATTCTGAAGACTCATTACATTCCCCATTAATTGTCATCTACACATAATTCCTTGCAAGTAGAACGCATATTTTTCATTAAAATATGCTTACAAACATTATTGAAGCGCCCCATTCAATCAAACAAGATCTTTAGAGAAGACTCAAATCAACCAAACCTAGAAGAAATGTAGTAAAATCCCTGTGAGCCGGTCATTATTCTAGTTAGCATATATTTGATTATTTTAAAGACGTTTTAAACCTATCAACGATTCTAGAACTCACTGAAAGCATTGAATTAGAAAACTTATAATCTTCTTTTCATTTTCAAACTGTATAATACTAAATCCGTAAAAAAGGAATTGTTATATATGCAGGTTTTCCTTCTTCCCTATTTTTATTTGATCAGAATTTATTTATTTCTATTCAGATTTGGCAACATTGTTTTTTTGTTGCGACAGTTCTACTATTATTATTTTTAATATTTTATAAATAGAGAAGATAAAAGGTATCGTTTCTATTTAATTTCCTAAAATATTTTGTTCAGACCTATTTCCAGTAAAAAAACATTGGTTTAAAAGCATATATTTATTGATGAAATTTAATCACCCTTTTTGGTTAAATATGGATACGTAAACACAATTGTATACCAAAAGGGATGAGCTCATTGAAAAATAGATCTAAACACGATTGTGAATTTTAGGTTACAATTTAGAATAAATATATTATTACTAATATATTTTTATACATTTTAATAGAAGATTTAATTCATGCTTTAGGTGTTCACAAAAGGAATGTTTAAAAGAAATATATAACACAACAATATATAAACTCCTAAAAGGTTTTATTCAAATAAATATTTAAAATTCATCAGAAATGACTATATTTCGTTTATATCATTATATTTCTATAACCATGTTTTTTTTTGTCAAATATAAATAATTTTAATCTTTTTCTGATTAATGTAATATTCTATTGCTATTTATAAAGTGTCATATATATGAAAACTAGCTGAATTTTACCCGATTAAATGTTTTTATTCAAATACTATTTGTTACAATCATAAATTGTAGCCCTGGATGTCTCTCTTGTGAAACGTCCCGCTTCAAACTTTGTGTGTTTTTAAAATATAAAATAAAAATGGTAAATTTCACAACAATATTTGAAAATTATATTGAAAGTGTCAAAAAACAAACAAACACGTTTTACATGTACATTAGGTCAGCTGATAGTACCTCCCATCTTCACCGCTAGAGGCGCTGCTTGCGAGCGAAAAGGCAAATTTGCAAATAACTCGACAAATATTCGGGATAGAGACCTGAAATTTTCAATATAAGTTTTTCCAGATTCTACTTCATATATTGTTAAAATATCAGTCAGATTAGTTACGTATTGTGGACGTGTATAGCCGACAAACATACTTACATACATACATATGTACATACATACATACATACACTGACTTTTATATATATATATAATATATAAATGAGTTTTAAAAATTGTAAAAAAAAAAAAATGCATCGGCTGGGAATCGAACCCGGGCCGCCCTCGTGGCAGGCGAGCATTATACCACTGAACCACCGATGCTTATAAGAAATGGCCATATTTGGGTATTTATTCCATTCACAAAAGCAAACAATGACAGAATTGATTGTTGATGACTCTGATACTTGTATATTTTAATATTGAGTATTTAGTGTCAAAATACACAGATTATATCTTATTTATTTGGTGTCAATCACTAGTTATGTATTGTCATAGTTTAACTTGTGTGTTGTCTCTTTTTGTGCAAGGTTTTTATTAATTGATTTGTTAAATATTGTGTATACATGAAAATGATAGATGTGTTTGTTTGATATTACAAGTGACATTTGTAAATATCAAATATAATCAAATAGTTAATCAATAGCAGCATTGTAGTGGAATTTGATGTGATTAGATTATTTGATAAAATCTACACTATGGATTTTGTGTCAGGTCTTATTCACTGTTTATTGTAATGATAAGGCACAATTTATGTACAAATACTCTGTATTGTATTTTATAATGTGATATAGTAATTTTCTTCAGTTTTAAAAAGTTCAAATCAATAGTGATAAAGCACAATTTGGATTATAGATTATAGGTACAAGAAAATAAGACCTAATCCAAATAATTTAATAGTGTGCAATTTTTAGGCAACAGCATTTATTATTTTGTCTGATGATGGTAACAATGCTGTTGCCGAAACGTCACACACTATTAAATTATTTAGATTAGGTCTTATTTTCTTGTATCTGAAATCAATAGCTAAATTATGTTAATAAAATTTTCCAAATCGATTATAAAAACTTGATTTATCTTTTAAAAAAATTTAGCCAAAGATTGAAATTCACAAATGATTAGCAAGTTCTGATTGAATAAAAGGGAAAATGATGGTAGCACTGAAATATTTATTTCCACTTTTTAGTGCATTTTAATAAACTTTTAACTATTTTAACTTTTAAAACTACAGTAGAACCTCCCTGTAAAGGAGAGGTGTCCTCTTACTGGAGAGTTGCTAAATAGTAAAAATGGTAATTTTGCTAATGAAAACTGTCCTTTGTAGAGAAGTGTCCTCTAGCAGGGTATCCGCTAAAGGGAGGTTCTACTGAATAAGGACATTTTTATTTAAAAACTAGGTAAAATTGACTCAATGGACTTCTAGAAAGTCTAATCTCACCACTGTGTTGTGGAAATAACCAAACTCAGTGTCTTGTAAGTGTAAACTGATTTCTACATTTGCAGATACAGTCAAAGCAGGTTTGCATCCATAATGTCTGTTTCATGTATATTTATTTGGGTTAATAAAACATTATGATAATTTGGATTATAGTTTATAAACATAAGGTGATAATGACCAAATCCAAAGTAGTGTGTGACGGTTCGGTAACAACGTTGTTACCGTCATTATTCAATACT
Organism: Cordylochernes scorpioides; assembly: GCA_030710605.1. Taxonomy (NCBI): domain Eukaryota; kingdom Metazoa; phylum Arthropoda; class Arachnida; order Pseudoscorpiones; family Chernetidae; genus Cordylochernes; species Cordylochernes scorpioides. The sequence goes on from CP092877.1 coordinate 33,962,481, forward strand.
TTTGTGTGAGGATGGTAACAACGCTGTTACTGAAGTGTCACTCACTATTTATTTATTTAGATTTGATCTTATTACCTTGTGTTTAAAACATACAGTAGAACCTTGTTAATTGACCAATGATAACCTGACACTTGCAATAATTCGACCATGTTTTCATGTCCCAATCTCCAGCCTATTAAATAATCAAACTTAATTTGACCAAAGATAATTTGACTGTTTTTTTTTTTAAATCAATTTTTTTAACAACATTAGTTATTTATTATTTGAATACAATTTTATTACTAAAAATTTAATACTTTGGCATGCGAATCCCAGCAGCCATATTTAGCACATGCAAGCCATGTTTAAAAATGTTGCAATGCGGTGTCACAAATACCCAAATAGGAGGATCTATAAACCTAAGAAATAGATAATACCAAACAACACTAATAAGATTTAGAACAGGCCATCTCAAGCCATTAAAGATAGAAAATAATAACAAAATCTACTCCACTTACCCAAAATGTAGCTTGGCACCTACAGCTCCAGAACACATTTTGGCTTGCATTAGATGTACTAAACATGTCCTTTGGGAGAGGCCGCTGCTTATCATAAAACAGTTCGAGGAGCATGAACTCATGGAATTTGTGTAATCTTTACACAAGGGGATAAGAAACAACAACAAATACTGGCACTGACATTACATAACTTTTGTTTTCTCCTGGACAATTTAGGCCTAACTTAAGTGGCTGCTAGTTACTGGCGTAAACAAAGAGGTGTCTTGATAAGTAACATTCTACTATTTCAAATAACATACAGAAGAGAAAAAGACATACATGTCTTTAGAAGATTGATCAGCTAGAATGCACACTGAATAGGGTTCTAGCCTAAAAGTAAATAGCCATAAAGTTTTATTTAAAAGATCATAATTTTGTAATTTTACTTCTTTATTTCTCAATTCCTTATTTCTCCTAGTAACTGAACCTACACTGGATGGTTTAGATGGTCTTATAATGAAAGTTGTACTGCCTCAACCAATCATTGTTGATTTACCTTACTTTACTCTTTTGATCTAGTAAGCCTTTGGACGGATTGAAACTTTTTTTTTTTTTGCTTATCCTTAGTACACGTGGTACAGGCCATGATAATCATGGTGGGTAGAAGTAGGTGGCTGCTTTTACTCTAAGTGCACCACATGTCTACACATGTGAAAAGCAGTTCGAATTTTGCACTTACAAATGTGCCAGAGCCCCATTTGTTTACTTGCACTCGTTGGTGGGGTTGGACTTTTGCAAGAAATGGGGGCCACTAGAGCATTTTTTTTTTTTTTTAATCAGAAAAAAGTGCCCAATGGGGGAATTGAACCCAGGTCTTAGCGGTGTAAAACCAACAGTTTAGACCATCCTTCCACCGACCCCCTTGAAACTGTTAATTGATATAATGTGTTTTCCCCCAAGAGAGCAAAGAGTGGAAGAAGGTCCTCCCTTTATATAGCAAGAGTGACACATTCTGGATTAATTACCCCATGTGTGGGAGTAGTGAAGGAAGCTTATTGATAAAACATACGCTTCACTTGTGTTTTTTGTTCTCTCTTAATTACTTCTACATCTTATTTCTCTCTTGTGTGAGGGGTCAGTGGAAGGATGATCTAAACCGTTGGTTTTGGACCGCTACGACCTGGTTTCTTTCCCGCATTGGGCACTTTTTTCTGATTAAAAAAAAAAAAAAAATGCTCCAATGGCCCCCAATTCTTGCAAAAGTCCAACAGGGCTCTGGCACATTTGTAAGTGCAAAGTCGAACTGCTTTTCACATGTGTAGACATGTGGTGCACTTACAGTAAAGCAGTTGCCTTCTTCTACCCACCATGATTATCATGGCCTGTACCACGTGTACTAGGAATATGCAAAAAGAAAAAAAATCTCTCTTGTAAGTGTTGTTAAAGTAAAGTTTTTTTTTTTAATTCAAAGGAGTCAGAGGATCTCTGACAAGATCTAAATTAACAAGGACTCCATGAAATAGAGGTTGCCTGGCTGGCATTCAAATTTCTGTGAAAATAGACAATTCGAGTTTAAAAAAAAACTCTTAACTGGCCGAAGTGTCTATTTTTCACAGAAAAAGAACTCCATAGTTGTGATTGTCATGTAGGTTGGAAAAAAAAAAGATCAATTAAGCTAAATTCTCAATTCTATATGTGAGGGAGTGGCAACATGAAAGATATATATATATTTTTTATTATCCTCAATATTGGTAGTGATGTTTGGGGTGACTAGCATATTTATCAACCGTGTTATCCTTGGTAGTTGTGTTGGCTTCCCTGGACGTGGTAGCATTTAGTCCAGTGATTCTCAACCAATGTGCCGTGGTAATTTTGTGTGCCGCGAAATTCTAAAAAGGTGCCGCCGAATTTTAGTCATATGATTATGTTCACGTTTGTATTGGTTTTCTTTTTTACTTTTTAAAATAACGAAATTAGCAAATTGATTGTTAGAGATGTATATTACTTATATTTTGCATAGAAATATTGATACATAATTTGAATTTTCTTGCATTCAAGTTAGCAAAAGTGTGCCGCGAAATTCTAAAATTGTGCCGCCAAATTTTCAAATCTTTAAAATAATGCCGCAACAAAAAAAAGGTTGAGAATCACTGATTTAGTCCATAAGTCTCCATGATGCTGCTGTAGTTGGTTGGCTATCCACCACATGACACTTTGTCCCTCCTCAGGAGTGGCAACATGATGTGTAAAAGAAACTATCTCTGAAGATGGTTGGTTGTTCAACTGAGACTAGTTGTCAGATTGTCTCTTTTGGATCTAGTGGATGCTAAAGGAGATTGTCACCCATTAGATGGTTCTTAACTCAAATAAACTAAAATATAACTGCACATATGTGATCTTGTTCTAAAATAAAAGAAATGAAGAGTCCAACCTCTTTAATTCAACACCCTAAATGATCATATTTTTCAGTTGAATTATAATCAGTATAAATAAGCTGATAAGTGAATTATTGGTGGAATTAAAGTCAGTGTTGAATTATAGTCAGTTAAATTGAAGAGGTCATAATATGTATGTAAAATACTACATGTGCTGCATAATAATGATAGATAGAATGTAGCAACCAGTTTATTTGTAAAAACTGTGTAATTTTAGATAATAAAGTAAAGGTCCAAGGATGAGTATCTTTTAAAAACTGTGTAAGGCTGTTTGGTTACTTCTTTCGTGAGTTCCATCCTCTGATTGAAACAATGACTGTTGATCCTCCATACTACCATCAGATTCCTGTCTCCTCGAGTTGTTGGTCTACCTAGGTTTGTCCTCCTCCTTGTCTCTTGTTAGAAATTTTCTTCTCTGTTGCATTCCCTTGTAAGAATTCTGAATATGGTTTATGGTTAGGTGTCAGTCCATCAGCATCTTGGATCTTCCATGTCTTCAGCCGTCCTCTTCTTGTCTTTCCTATTTTCTCTATTTGATAGGCTATGGAGGTATAGTGTAGTCTTCCTGATTGGTTTCTATCCCCCCAACACTAAGTTATTCATAAACATAAGGTAACAAGACCTAATCAAAATTAATTAAATGTTTATGACATTAACATCATTTTTATCGAAACATCACAAATATTTCATTAATTCTTATTTAGTCTTGCTATCTTATGTTTTTAATCTCTAATCCAAATTGTTACCTTATCAAGTTATACATAATTAGAATGTGTTTGTTGTGGTTTTCCCTTTAGTACAGTCAAGATTGCTGGTCCCACTTCTTTATTCACATTGGAAAAATGATCTTTTTATTAAGGTCACCTTGCTATTAAGGTCTCAATACCTCTCTCCAACTAAAGACTTTAATAGAGTTGGTTAATATAATACCGATTAAAATAGAATTATAGATGGCAGAAACTCAATGAGAGAACACTCACTAGAGGACACTTCTCTACAAACGACAGTTTTCTTCCTAAAATTGCCATTTTTACCTATTAGATGCTCTCTGGCATGAGGCCACCTCTCCCTAAAGGATTGCAACCAGGTGTTGTCCTTTACAGAAAGGTTCTACTGTACCAGCATGTGAGAAATATCCACACAGACAGACAGCTGTAGAAGGAACTACAACTTCAACGTAGATTCAATGCATCCCAACTTTATATCCAGGAAATGAAAAGGCAGATTCCCCTGCCAAATTGGCAGCTTCCCAAACAAATACAATCCATAAAACTACCGTGTTGTTGTGCTCCTCAAGAACTTAATGCAGCCCTAAATATATCTAAGTTCTCCTGTTGTAATCTCCTTAGGAATCACAGTGTCAAAACTATGACATCCACCACTGTGAAATGTCAAATGAAAAGAGGTAACTGAAAAGATATAGCCTAACTTATTGGCTATTCAAATTTTTTCAAAAATGCATGTAATAATTTTAATAAATCAAAAACTAATTTTCTGTAAAAAAAATAGTTTAATTTCACTTTTTGATTTTATTTCCCTAATTTGAAAATGTATCTGTGTGACTAAAAGTTGATATTTATTTCTGACAGATGGCACAAGCCATCAGCAACTTTTAGTTGCACGACCAGGAGATCTCTAGGAGGATTCAATTAGAGTTAATAAGTGCATTTGATTGATTGTTATTTTTGTGCAATGTGTTGTGAAACAAAAGTTATCTAAATGATTAAGTGCCCTAGCTTAACACAAACATGGCAGTAACATACATGGATAATACCCGGATGAAGCCAGGTTCATTTGGCTAGTAGTTTATAGTCTTCCAATTTTTTTTTATCTGTTACAGTAGAACCACCATGAGAGAGGACACCTTTCTACAAAGGAGAGTTTTGATAAGGCACAATTTGAATTATAGACTATAAACATAAGGTAATAAGACCAAATCCAAATAAATGAATAGTGTGTGACGTTTTGGTAACAATGTTGTTACCATCTTCAGACAAAAGTACTGAATTACTTTTCATAACTTACTGTTTATTAAGTGCAGTAGAACTTCCCTTTAGCAGACACCTCACTAGCGGACACCTCTCTACAAAGGACAGTTTTAATTTGCAAAATTACCATTTTTACTATTTAGCAACTCTCCAGTAAGAGGACACCTCTCCCTAAAGGACACTTTGGATCTGCAATTAGGTGTTGTCCTTTACAGGGAAGTTCTACTGTACTTTTGTCTGAAGATGGTAACAATGCTGTTACCAAAACATCACACACTATTTATTCATTTGGATTTGGACTTATTACCTTGTGTTTAAAAGGGGAGTTTTCATCACTAAAATGACCATTTTCACCATTTAGCTCAGGATACCCCTCTCTGGAAAACACTTTGGCTCTATGCCTAGGTGATGTCCTTTAGAAAGAGATATGTAGTTCTACTGTACTATCTCTCTGATACAGCCATCCTTTATTGCTGTCAAGATCTCCATTAAACAATCACCTCTTTATTAAGGTCACCCTATTATTAAGGTCTCAATTTTCTGTTTTGTTGGGGCTTTTAATAGAAGGGTTTTACCGAGTCTTAATTATTTGTATTTGAACATTCAATATAAGGCACAATTTGGATTATAGATTATAAAAACAAGGTAATAAGACCAAATCCAAATAAATTGTGTGCGACGTTTTGGTAAGAGCGTTGTTACTGAAATGTCACACACATTTGGTCTTATTACCTTGTGGTGAACATGTATTGTTTTTTCTTTGATGTCTATTTAAATGTTGTAATATAAATTAAGAAATCTTTTTATGGGTTTATTGTTGGGTAAATGTTGATCTATTTTCAATAATTATTTATGCAAACCTCACAGTCCTGCATCTGTGGAATTGTGCTAACCATCTCAACAATTGGGTTGGTGTTCCACTTGCAGTACAATAGTTCAGTAGGACCTGTTTTAAAGCATAGCCCAAGTTGCTTTTTTTAAGCAGGTGCAAGTACAAACATAAGGTAACAACTTTCAAATAAATAAACTGTTTGTGACATTTCTGGAACAGCTTCTTGAAACATTCAAATAAACTGTATGTGATATTTCTGGAACAGCTTCTTGAAACATTCAAATAAACTGTTTGTGAAATTTCTGGAACAGCTTCTTGAAACATTCAAATAAACTGTTTGTGACATTTCTGGAACAGCTTCTTGAAACATTCAAATAAACTGTTTGTGACATTTCTGGAACAGCTTCTTGAAACATTCAAATTAACTGTTTGTGATATTTCTGGAACAGCTTCTTGAAACATTCAAATAAACTGTGACATTTCTGGAACAGCTTCTTGAAACATTCAAATAAACTGTTTGTGACATTTCTGGAACAGCTTCTTGAAACATTCAAATAAACTGTATGTGATATTTCTGTGACAGCATTGTTACAGCATCTTCAGATAAAAGTATGTTACTACAGTAAGTAAAACTTACTATCACAGTACGTTTGTCTGAAGATAGTAACAATGTTGTAACAGTACAGTTTATTTGAATGTGGTCTTGTTATCTTAATCTACTATAATCTAGATTGTACCCAGGTATAAGTTTTTTTTTGCCTATCCCTAGTACACGTGGTACAGGCCATGATAATCATGGTGGATAGTTAGCGACTGATTTTTACTGTAAGCGCACCACATGTCTACACATGTGAAAGCAGTTCGACTTTGCACTTACAAATGTGCCAGAGCCCCGTTTGGTTACTTGCACTCGCTGGTGGGGTTGGACTTTTGCAAGAATCGGGGGGCCATTGGAGCATTTTTTTTTTAATCAGAATAAAGTGTCCAATGCGGGGATCGAACCCGGGTCGTAGTGGTCGTAAACCAAACGGTTTAACCAGCCTTCCACCGACCCCCTAAACTTATAAGTAAACTTATTAAATAATTAAACAGGTTTCTGGAGATGAGTTTCTTTTTTATTTTATTCAAGAAGTCTCAAGCTTTCAGGCATCTCTGCCCTTCTACAAGAGAACATATATAAAACACCGCCTTGAGACTACTTGAATAAAATAAAAAGAAACTAGAGTCTCTCCAGAAACCTTTTTAATTATTCAATTAATGTCCAGGAGATTTAAATCAATTGAAGTACACTTATTAGTAACAACCATTGGACCATGGAGTTTCTTGTAATAAGAAAAGGTTCAGCTGGCCCGGCTTAATGACAAAGGCAGACACATTCTACTTCACCCAGTCATGATGGTTGTCAAACAGACACCATCAAGGGTCACAACTTGATATCCTAATATGATTGAATGGAGATAAGAAAGAAGAAAAGAAGAAAGTGCCACACATCTACCAAATGAGCCTGTTCTTTCACTAAAGAGCATGTTGTTGCTTGGTGTCACTTCAATGTAGGGGAGGTTAAATAAAAGAAGCCAATTATTTGTAACACTTCCCCTTCTAACCTGAAATTCCAGCCAGCAAGAAGCATGATTTTCCCAAACCTTTGGTCTTTAATTGCCTACAACAAATGTCTCCTTGTTCGGCTAAAATTTTTACATACACAATTTCAAATTCTTATTCAGTTACATCAGTGAAATTTGTAATAGTTATTTTATTGATAGATGGCAATTGAAAACATCAATGAAATTTTAGTAACTGAAGAGTTTTTGTTAAATATATTTTATTTCTTTTGACATGTGTGCCCTGACTGTTGCAGTATTTGTAAAAGGAAATGTTGCTGTTCGTGGCTTGGATGTTCAGTAAAAGATACTAAGAAGCACTTTGCCACTTGTCTTGAATTGTTTTATTGTCTTTGGGTTTTAGAGTTATGAGTAGCTACCACATGATTTTAGAATACATGAATTTTACTTAGATTTTGATACTAGTGGTAGAGAGAGAGAGAAAACAAAAAAGCTATTAATTAACCAAACTAGAAATTTGCATACATGTTCATTGCTTTAAAATTTACATATTAAAGATTTATATTGTACAATTGAATTTAGAATATTTTGGCTTAATTTTCATATATAAAATTGAATTTAAGGAAATTATTAACTATAGGATCCAACATACTCCCCCGGCTGGGAAGAGATGACCAGAAAATAAAAAATAAAAAAAAAATAAATAAAAATAAAAAAGAGTTCCAATAGTATAGATGCTGGACTAATTGATTCCGACTATGTAGCTAAGATTACAATTCTCATTGTTTGAAAGGTAATGGAATCAGCTTCCATCTTTGAGTATCCGATTGAGGTGAATCTTGGATGAGATTTTCAGATTCGTTGGCCAGTTCTCTTTCGGGAACTGCTGGATTATCAGACTCTGCGGTTGCTAAGTCAGATTCAATAGGATCTTCCCAAGGTTTTGATTCAGCCTTTATGCATGAGCCTTGTTCGGTCGATTCCTCTAAATGTTCTTTGGAGAGTTGTCGACTTTCTGCCGCCTTCTCAAAATCTTCCAGATTGACTGCCTTTTCTAAAGCTTCGGGTCTTAAGACTTCTTTCTTCAAGATTTCTGGCCATTCTATATATGCCGATGAACTGTAATTTTCATCGTCGTCTTCAGATTCCTTGACGTCTTCTAAGCATAGAGAATCGATGGGTTTCCAGCGGGATAATTTAGCCTTTTCACCGCTCTGTAGATAATCCTTTGTTGATGTATCCCCAATTTCAACAGGTACAACTTTCTCTTTGCTTGACGATTCATTAGCTTCTGTAGAAATATTGATTATACCACTGGTAGCCTCTTTAGGTCGATAAAGATCAGCTTCAACCACATTGAGGTGAGCTGGGTCATCATGGCACAGTTCCTTCTTATCCAGAGCTTCTACACTGACCACTGGTTCTTTCGAATATTTGCCTTCCGATTTATCAATAACCGAAACTTCGGAGATTTCAATCTTTGGAGTCCCGATATCTTTGTTAGACTCTTCGTCTTCAATGACAAAAGTGGTTTCTAAAATTGAAGAATCTTCTTGATTCTCATCAATAGCCTCAGGAATGTCGGCATTCTCAGTTAAGAGATTTTTGATAAGTGATTCCTGGCGTGGGGGTTTCGGTTGTAAGAGAGGGAAGTTTTGATTTTCATTTAAATAGGAATACTTGAGTCTACCTCCAACTCTTAGAAGTCCTTGAGTGTCTAAAAAGGGATTTAGAGAAGTTAGCTTGTTGGACAGAGGTAGTTGCTTGTTTGACTTCAGTAATTTTATTTCCGTGCAGAATTCAACTTGCTGAATTGATTTGACTAAGACTTGAATTGCCTTTGTTAATTCTCTTGTTGTCAAAGGTCCTTTCTGACGAATTGGATCAAAGAGGAGGCAATTGTAGTAGAATCTCCAACACCAAGCTGTGATTCGGATCAATTTGGTCATTGTGGAATACCTTACAATGAATTCTAGATTTAACATAGTTTCTGAATTTTGAATTAAGGTTGTTTGATCCAACACTTGACCCTCACCGACTTCTTCTTGAATGATATTGAGATTTACTTGGGTTGGTGAAGAAGGAATATATCGAACATTATTTTCTTGAAGCCAAATAGGACCCCGCCACCAAATTCTATGATTGACCAAGTCTTGAGGCATGATTCCTCTTGTGGCGCAATCAGCTGGATTATCTTGACTGGATACATGGAACCAATCAGTGATTTGAGTCAAATTTTGAATTGACGACACTCTGTTCGAAACAAAGGCCTTCCATCTGCTGGCATCTGATCTTATCCAATCTATGCAGATTTGTGAATCAGTCCATAAAAAGGTTTTGTCAGGTTGAAAAGGAAATGATTCAAGAATGACTTGATTCAGTTGAGCCAAAAGCAATGCTGCACTTAGTTCAAGTCTTGGAATTGTAATGGTCTTTAATGGTGCAACCTTAGTTTTTGAGGTTATCAGATTGATTTTGATCTTTTGAATTTTGAATCTAGTTTTCAAGTAAAAAACTGCTGAATAAGCATTAAGGGATGCATCACAAAATCCATGTAGTTGTAATTCTTCTATTTCAGAAGATGAACTGTTCAGGTATCTTGGTATTTTGATTTCCTTTAGGCACGATAGTTGAGTTTGGAATTTATTCCAATTTGACTTTATATCTGATTCAATTGGTTCATCCCATGAAGTTTTCTCAGCAGGAAGTTGACATTTTCGCCTATAATAGGGTGGTGGCTTTATCTTAGGAATAATCGAAGTTTCTTTCTTAGATGAGAGTGGTTCACTTGACTGAGAAGCGAGAGGTTGTTCTGGAGTGGATGGTTGACTTGATTCAGAAGGAAGTAATTGGTTTTGTTTAGAAGTAATTTGTGGAGTTAACTTAGAGATACGTGACTTTTTAGATTTACTTGGAATTTCTTCAGATTTACTTGGACTATCTTCGGATCTACTTAGATTTTCTTCAGATTTACTTGAATTATCTTCAGATTTACTTGGATTTTCCTGTAGCCCTTTTTCCAATGCTTGAGATATTGAATCACCTAAATTGGGTGTTGATTTAAAAGGGAGATTGACTGAATATCTGCCCTCAATGTCTCTTTGGAGGTTTGACTTGAATAATATCTCACAGGCCTTCTTTGTACCCAACTGGGCCTTAGAAATTGGGACATCTTCAAGTTCCCAGAATTTTCTTATGCTGGAATCAAGTTCAGTGGTACAATGATTGATTACCGAAGTAATCGACTTAATAGTTGAATGGATTCTCCCAGAAACAAGCCAACCTAACCTGGTGTTAAGTGCTATAGGATGGTGCTTTAAATCTGTTTTATGACCTAGAATTATTTCTACAAAGGTATCTGCACCCAAAATTAGGTCTATGGGCTTGGTGACATAGAATTCTGGGTCTGCCAAGAGCAAATTTTCTAAATGAGGAAAGTCTGCTGACTGAATTTGGAAGTTTGGAAGGTCTGCAGTTACCCTCCCAACCACAAATGCTCTGGCAGAAAATAATTGATCATTATGATGTGGGGTGAACTCTATTTCAACCTGCGATGTTGTCCTGTTGACAACAATGTCACCTACACCTTTTAGTGTATAAGAATTTTTCCTTTTTTCAAGTCCCAACTTGTGGCAACATTGTTCTGAAATTAGGCTTATTTGGGACCCATTGTCCACTAATGCTCTACATAGCACAAATGAGCCATCCTTCGCCTTGACTTTAATAAGGGCTGTTGACAGTAGAATATTTGTTTCCGTTTCCAAAGGCATCGCATTACAGATGGTATTTGTTGAAATCAACATCTCTTGAGAGGTTGTTGGTTGTGGAATGGATGGTTCAGAGTTGTATTCATGCAGAAGAGTATGATGGTTCTGCTTGCAGTTTTTACATCTTGATGTGATGAGACATTTGGATATCTCATGATTTGCTCTAAGGCAATTTTGACAAAGTTTATGTTTTTTAACTAATTCCCATTTTTTAGGCAAGGGAAGATTTATGAATCTCTGGCAGTCATTTAGTTTATGAATTTGATGACATAAAATACAATTTTGACCTTTGTTGACATAAAGGCCATGAGCCATCATATTTTTGCTAGAGGTTTTTTGTTCCTGGAACAAAGGAATTCTCATACCTTGCAGGCTTCTAGCATGTTTTTCTAAAAAATTCACAAAGTTTTCAAATGTTGGATATTCTTCATTTTGAAGGGTTAATTCCCATTCTTTCCTGAGGGCTTCACCAATTCTTTTTTCAAAAAAATTGATCAGGATTAGATCTGTTAATGTGTTTTTCTCAAGTCCTAGCACTGAGAGATTTCTAATGCCTTCATTGCAAACATCAAGGATTTCATAGAGAGAACCAGCCGAAATAGATTTTAATGGCCTTATGGAGAATATTTTGTTGATTTGTGAAAAAGCCAATTCTCTTCTGTTATTAAATCTATTGCATAAGGTATCCCATGCTTGCTGGTAGTTTTTGTCAGAAATGGGAAAACCCCGAATCAACTTTTCCGCAGGACCCTTAACAGATGCATTTAGATATTGAAATTTTTGTATTTCCTTTAGTGTTTGATTTGAATTAATGGTGGAGTTAAATATTTCTCTAAAACTAAGCCAATTGGCTGAATCACCATTGAAAATGGGTAAATTTATCTTAGGTAAATTAACATTGGATTCGGGCAGTTGTTTATCACTATGAGTATTTTCTTTGGTTTCAATCAAAGATAAAGCTTCTTCAATAGACACCAACATATTAAAAATATCCTCTTTGGCTTTTGAATAATAGTCATATTGTGTATCATCTAACTCTGATTCTAATAATGTGTTGATAACTTGATTTAGGCTAATTTTCCTTTCATTAACTTCTTGTTGAAATAGCTTTAATCTATGTATGTTTTTGGATTCTACAATAGCTTTATTCTTTGATTCCAGATCCTTTATTTCCTGAATAATAAAGTTGAATTTGTGCCGAATTTTAACTTCTGATTTGGGCATGACTTTATTTTAAGAATTTTAAATTTTTCAAATGGCTTACCTTAATTTTTTAAAGTATCCGACTCGATGAGGGACCATAATGTTCGTGGCTTGGATGTTCAGTAAAAGATACTAAGAAGCACTTTGCCACTTGTCTTGAATTAGTTTTATTGTCTTTGGGTTTTAGAGTTATGAGTAGCTACCACATGATTTTAGAATACATGAATTTTACTTAGATTTTGATACTAGTGGTAGAGAGAGAGAGAAAACAAAAAAGCTATTAATTAACCAAACTAGAAATTTGCATACATGTTCATTGCTTTAAAATTTACATATTAAAGATTTATATTGTACAATTGAATTTAGAATATTTTGGCTTAATTTTCATATATAAAATTGAATTTAAGGAAATTATTAACTATAGGATCCAACAGTTGCAATTAGTGGTACAGTTGTACATGGAGCTACAAACACTACTCATATCAAACTCCACCTTTGCCGGTCCCAAGCCCGGATGAAAAAGGAGGGGGGGGGCAGTAAAAAGCTTGCTAAAAAACCTGGGCTCCTAATCCAGGGATACAGGATGAGCGGCGTTTGTACTCTGTGTTAGGAGTGGCTGCACATGGCGTCTGTTCTTCATGTCAGAGGCGGCCATTTCTTTTGGAGCTAAGTCGGCCTGCCACTGAGTAGTGCTCCCAGTCTTAATGACAAAGGCAGACGCATTCTACTTCACCCAGTTATCATGGTTGTCAAGTCTCAAGCTCTACAAGCTTGATACCCTGATATGATTTAGTGGAGATGAGAAAGAAGAAGTGTCATATCAAATTCCCAAGATGGGGAAGACACAATGTGGGGGCCTTGACCAAAGTTTGGGTAAAAAAAAATTTCCGGGTTCTAAAGTTTGTTCTTTAAAAGGACCCTCCAATTAGTAGAAAGAGGAAGAGACAAATGGGATTGAAACACCAGAGACCTAGATAACTGGGTGATAAAGTGATCATTGCATCACCTAGCTGTCTGTGACTCACACCAGATGGACCCTTTATGGCCAAGTTGTCACAGGTTGGTTTCTCACTCCACTCTGGCCATTCCAATCCTATTCCATTGGCTCAAAGACTTTTTAGGAAAACTATATTTTCTGGTTCTCAAGGTCCCAAATACAATTCTGGTATCCTAACTAATTGGAAATAACATCATTAAAGTTCCAAATTAATTTAATTTTTTTTTATGATAAGGTACAATTTGGATTATAGATTAGAAACATAAGATAACAAGACCAAATACAAATAAATAAATCATGTTTGACATTTCGGTAAAAACATTGTTACCGAAACATTGGTCTTGTTACCTTGTGTTTTATTCTTTTTTATGTTTTGTGATTTGAGAACAAAATGTTGCTTTCAAATTGCCTATTTTTGTAAACAGATCTATAATGTATATTAATGAGTGTTTATATATATATACTAGGAAACAATAGAGAAAAGTGTGTACACAAGGTACAATCCTATTGAGGGGTAAAATCTCAGTATTCAATGCTCTAAATATATAACATATGAGCTGATAAGGCACAATTTAGAATATAGATTATAAACACAAGGTGTTAAGACCAATTCTAAATAAAAAATAATGTGTGATGTTTTGGTAACTGCAGTGTTACAGAAATGTCACACACTATTTATTTATTTGGACTTGGTCTTATTACCTTATGTTTAACAAGTGAACCGTACATTATATTTCTAACAAACCTAAGGATTGATGTTGTCATCCCTTGTAACAACACCCCAAGACCTTCCTTGTATAAAAGGAACTTTCCTATAAGTCTTAACTTACTGTTGGGTGCAAATAACCAAATTTGTAAATGCAAAGTGGCATTTTTCTCTGCATGCGTAGAAGACCTGTCATATAGCCTTCTAGTCACCAGGATTATTGAAACTATATTTCATTTCAATTGAGTTAAATCTCCTGGACATTAATTAAATACTTATAAATGACTGCGGCGTATAATTATAAAGCTATACAACCAGTTTAACCGCATAAGTTTCTTTTTGTTTATGAAAAATCATTTTTAATTTCAAAGAGAAATAATTTAATATTTCTAACTTTTGGATGACGTATGAAAAGGTTGAATATATGAAGAGTGATGGTCTATATATATGAATGGATGACGTATGGAGGGTGAAAAATATGAAGAGTAATGGCGAACGGAAAAATTATTTCTCTTTGAAATTAAAAATAATTTTTCATAAATAAAAAGAAACTTATGCGGTTAAACTGGTTGTATAGCTTTATATATATATATTTTAATTAAATAATTAAAAAGTTTTCCGGAGATGTGAGTTTCTTTTTATTTTAAAACTTTCTCAAGCTTTCAGGCATCTCTGCCCTTCTACAGGAGACCAGATACAATAAATAAAATGGCAAACTGTTTGGTAACTGATGCCAACATGTTTAACTACATTTCATTCCATCTTGGGAAAGAAAAAGTATGGGTAGAAATTATACTTGCTCCCTGAGGTTTCCACTTACTACAGCAAGGTCAGTGTAATTAAAAATGCACAGTTGAGATTCAAATTAAAATATAACAAGGCCAAGACACCAGGACGTGGCAGCATGAGAGGTACCAGTGGGAGTAAAGGATGATGGAAGAAAACAGAAGGCTGGGAGAAATGGGGTTGAAATGGGCTTGAAGAATTTTACCAAATCTAATCAATTCTTCTTCTTTCTTATCTCCACTCAATCATATTAGGGTGTCAAGCTTGTAAAGCTTGAGACTTTAGATGGTGTCTGTCGGGGATAAGTAGAGCACATCAATGGATGAGTCAATACATTCAATAATGTGTTTTGGGGTTGCAGATTGAGAATTTCACTTAGTACATAGTGGGAAAACCTTGCAACCATTCTGGAAAGTCATAGTCTGTAGATGACCTGACTTAAGTCTGGAAATCAAAGACTGTTGTTCTCTTGGGAGGTCAGAACTGGTGCTTGCCCCTCCTGCTCTGTACCAGTCATGTGCAGCATTAGATTTCCATTCCTGCGGGCATTGGGTCTTGATGGTACGGAGAAGGTCTCTTTTGTCTAGTTGGGTGGTAGATTTCCTGACCACAGAGAGGCCAAGAGCTCCAGACTTTGCCAGAGAGTCTGCTAGCTCATTTCCAGGAATTCCAACGTGAGCTGGAAGCCATTGCACTGTGACAGAACTGTTAGCTGGGAGTCGGTTAATCAATTCTTTTGATTTCTAAATCCTAAATACAATTCTAGTGTGATCAGTAATAAGAGACCCATTACATTAAAAGACCAAGTCAGATTTAAATCCAGAGTTATTAAAGTCTTAAATTTAATTTTTAATTGATCAGATTTAACACAGTAATGTTTGTAAAACACCAATTTGCAGATTGGTTTTATAATTGAGTCATAAATTATTTGCATCAACTTTAATACTTCCAATGTTTGGACAACCCTCTGCCATCTTTTTCAAGGAACTATTCTAATTAATTCAATCTTTTGTAGTTTAATGGTAAATATTTAATGGTTATGTGGCCTTCTAAATGAAGTAATCAAAAACAAATGTGGAAGTTTGTAAGACATGTCCTGCGAGGATCATGAGAAGATCACCCATAGAACACACTGGTGGGAAACACCTGAAGAATAAAGGGAGAGAGAGAAACATTGCTTTCATCATCTTATAGAATGGGAAGAGATGGGGAGAATTGTCCAGAACAGGATGGTCGACCTCAGTATCAGAGATGACACTACAAGATAATCATGTTGTTATGATTTTTCTCTTCTAAATTCTGTCATTCCTCAAACAAGAAAGATATGACAAGCTTCTTCTTCTTTATTATCTCCACTCAATCATATTAGGGTATTGACAACCATCATGACTGGGTGAAGTAGAATGCATCTACCTTTGTCATTAAGACTGGGAGCACTACTCAGTGGCAGGCCGACTTAGCTCCGAAAGAAATGGCCGCCTCTGACATGAGGAACAGATGCCATGTGCAGCTGCTCCTAACATGGAGTAAAAACGCTGCTCATCCTGTATCCCTGGATTAGGAGCCCTTACAGGGTACTATCAGCCGGGCCGGCTGAGCCCAGGTTTTTTAGTGAGCTTGTTACTGCTCCCCTTCCTTTTTCATCCGGGCTTGGGACCGGCAAAGGCGGACAAGCTTCCGAGGTAGCTAGGTCTAATAGGCCTCCTCTCTTTTGGGAATAGACAGGATTCTGTTAAAGTTGGCTATATAAATCTTGGTGATTCCAACACCTAATTCTCTATTTTAAGATGAATATATATAATGCTATAGTTTTTGTCAGCAAATATAGTAGAACTTCTATGAGACGACGCTTTCCCTAGAGGATACCTCTCTACAAATAATCACCAAATTATCGCCAAAATTACAATTTTTACTAATTAGTAACTTTATGGTAAGAGGAAATATTTTCCTTAAGGGACACACTTTGGCTCTGCAACTAGGTATCCTTTAGAGAAAGGTTCTACTGTAGTGTACATAAGGAAGCCTTTTTTTGTTGTTTCATTTAAAAAAGGATAGTGGGTTGTCTTAGAACACTTCTAACAGTTTTTTTAAACCTACCAAAAATGATCATTTTTGTGAGCCAGTCACATCACTCAACTACGAATAAGAGACCACCTCGAGGAAGAGTATCCGAATCTATTGCATCAATTCTACACTCTCAGGTGGAAACAATTGCTGCATGTCTACTAATCTCTCTGCTGAAGAACTAAGGAAGTTTTTTCCCTTTTCCCGAGATTGCACAAGGAAATACAATTTAGATAAAAGGAGATAGAGAGCCAAAATGACAAAAGGCGACACATGTAATCTGATTTGACACACCACTACTTTGGCACATTTTTATATATATTATATAATAATAATAACATATATATATGTAGTATATTTTGATCGGGATTACTACATATATATATGTACCAAAGAGGTATCTCTCCTATTAATTATACATTATAACAATGCACAATGTTTAAGACCTCAGTAAAAAGCTTTACAGTGATGATAAAGAACAACATCAGTTTTGGCTAATTCAGACAAAACCTGTATACTGTCTTCTTCTTTCTTATCTCCGCTAAATCATATTATAGGGTATCAAGTTAAGTCCCTTGATGGTGTCTGTTTGACAACCATCATGACTGGGTGAAGTATAATGCATCTGCCTTTGTCATTAAGACTGGGAGCACTACTCAGTGGCAGGCCGACTTAGCGCCAAAAGAAATGGCCACCTCTGACATGAGGAACAGACGCTATGTGCAGCTGCTCCTAACATGGAGTACAAATGCTGCTCATCCTATATCCCTGGATTAGGAGCCCTTACAGGGTACTATCAGCAGGGCCAGCTGAGCCCAGGTTTTTTAGTGAGTTTGTTACTGCTCCCCCTCCTCCTTTTTCATCCGGGCTTGGGACCAGCAAAGGCGGAGTTCAGAAGGTTTATTATGGGGAGTGGTTCATCTTGGTAGGCTACGGTCACTAGGGGCCAATCCAATGGGGTCGTTGTGTTGTTGGGTTCCGTCGGGCTGGTGGTAGGGGGTGTTGCTCTACTGTACACAACATGTTATATAATTTCTGCCAAGGCGTATTTTGATTGAAGGGTAAAAGATAACGTTATCTCTAACATATTGCCAAGAAAACCTTGATCAACAGTCAAATACAATTCCACCTGTCATCTCTGTGGTGCTGTTTCTGATATAACTAAAATAAAAACTAATAAAAGAATAAGATACATAAAAATGAAACATAATTAACAAAAATAAAATAGAATTTAAGAGATAACAATTTCAGGTCATGTGCACCAGCTACTTATTGGCACACAACAATTTATATAATTAGAACATCTCCCATGATAGACTGCTCCAAAAAACTCTGAGACTATTGGTCTCTCATTGGAAGGTTGTGTTATATGTGCCATTTTTGTCCCAGAAATGTGGATCTGGAAGGTGGTCAGAGGGTTCACTTATTCCACTTCTATGTAATGTGGGGTTGGCAAAAGAAAAGAGAGTAAAGCAAAATAAATTTTAAAACTGATGTTTTTTAAAAAGTTCTTTTATGAAAGTTTTGGAGCCTGGTACCCACTATTGATTAACAACAACAATGATCCAGGATTGAATTCCACAAAGAGCAATTGTACAAGTCCAGTCCACCAACCAGTGAATACAATAACCAAATGGGGGTTTGTGTTACCCTGTAGTTGTAAAAGTTCTTTCTACATATTTAGACATGTAGTATACTTACAGTAAAGGCTTTTTTTTTTTTTAATCATCAGGGGGTTTTAAAAGCATAATTGCCCAACAAATTTGACCAATTTCCTAACTTCTCCCAGAGGTTGTTTTGAAATCAAAGCTGCCCCTGTATTAATGGTCGTAACCTGAAACAATGGTATACAGATTGTTGGCTTTTGTATACAATTGCTAAAATTGGTGTGGTACATTCTTGGTGCTTATCTCCATGGTTAAACCAATTCCTGAAGTCCACTCCTCTCCAATTTTGCGATGGTACTTATAGGCCTGGAAAATAGATTACCTACAGTACATTCTGTACTGGGGTGATAAGAAAAATGTTTTGTTTAAATAAATTTTTGATTGAGAGAAGTGCCTTTTTTTGGTACATAATAACCTTAATATTTTGATGTCACTCTTTTATCTTATTGTAGTTGATATAAGCTACTGATGGCAATAAGAATGTCCTCCTTGTTAGCAGCCCTCTTAACTCGACTGACTCCCAAGCAGCCCTTCCTTGAAGGCCATGACTCACACCTCTGTGATGGCCATACATCCTGGCCTATATTTGCTCTAACTACTTCTCCGCCACACTTGGCTTTGTTATAATCTGCCTGAGTTGTGGATGCATGTTGTTGTTGTTACTCATTCTAAAGTACAGGCTATGATAACACAAATATTTATTTTCGTGAGAATATCCCCCAAAAAAAAGAGGACAACAAAATTAATCTTCAATACATTTTTTTTTTTTTTCATTTTATTAATCCACCAGGCACGATATTGAAATATTTCCGCCTATTTTACAGAGGAAACAAACAAAAAACACAAATTAGAACTTAGAATTAAATATTTACGAATTTGCATGTATTATTTGACAGAGTTTATAAAATTTATATAGACAAAGCGGCTGATGTAAGAGAGTTAAATGATTTAGATCAGGAAACAAATGATGTCTCACTTCGGTAAAGTTCGGACAATCATAGATAAGATGGAGAACAGTTTGTTCAGTTTCTCCGCAAGAACAATTTGTTGTTTAATCTTCAATACATGGCAAAGGTTGGAATATTTACACAATAACATGTATTCATTTTCCACTTGCTTCTTACAGCAAACACATGGGTCTTTGGGCTGATATACTCCGTGGTAAATCCATGTATAAGAAATTTCTTTTCCTCGGATTTACCCAGACCAATTTATTTATGAGCTTGATTGTCTTAATGACGTTTCCTCTGTATTCATTATTACCAACCATTAAATGTGATTAGCTCTTTTATTCTTTCCATTTGTTAGAGAGAGAGAGACTGTATATACAGTAAGACCTCCATGAGGGGACACTCGTGGCTAGAGGACACCTCTCTATAAAGGACAGTTTTCATTTTCAAATTACCATTTTTACTATTTAGCAACTCTCCAGTAAGAGGACACATCTCCTTAAAGGACACTTTGGCTCTGCAATTGTCTTTTACAAGGAGGTTCTACTGTATAAGACTATATGTCTTAATAAAGACATGTCTTTGGCTTGATGGAATTCCATTTTTATGCATTATTAAAATCCTTGGTAGGTAGATTTTAATAATAGGTTTTTGTGTTCTTTTGGTTTGCCTTTTTTCAGGATATTTTGATTTTTAATTATTCCAGAATCAACAAATAGTTGATATTTATTCCGATAGACAACGCGAGCCATTAGCAACTTTCAGTTGCACAATAAGGAGATGCCTTTTTCTTAATTTATTCACTTTATCCCAGTACAATATTACATTTGTACTATTTTTTCCCATTGTTTCGCGGTCTCACTCACTTCTGGCCTTAACTACCTGTTTCATGATTTTTCAGGATGTCTGAATGACCAGTTTTTGGTCGCTGAGGTACAGCTTGCACCACGCTGACGAGGGCCAACAGCCCGAAATGCGTACGTGGTTAGCTTTTCTTTATTAATCAAGAATGGGTATTTGGCTAATTGTGGAATAAATAAAAATCAACCAATAGTTGATATTTATTCTGATAGATGGCGCAATTCATTAGCAACTTTCAGTTGCACGATAAGGAGATGCCTTTTTCTTAATTTATTCACCTTATCCCAGTACAATTTCACATTTGTACTATTTTTCACAATATGTTGCTTTAATAACTTTGTGTGGAGACAATTTTATATGAGCAACATCTCACCTTGAACAGTTTCTTAATTTTATTTACCTAGGGTATTTTTCTATATAAAGTCAATTAGTCACTTCCAACAAGATCGTCAGTTTGGTATAGCTATTCAGAAGTTACTTTGCTGCATGTGATGTGCTAAGGTTCTAGAAAAAACATAATGAACCAAGAATCAAGACTTCAAAGATCTCCCAGATTGATCACCAAGCAGCTTTGACCTCACCAAAATACAGTCAGCTAAACAACAGACACACAAGTCTATACTGTTGGTTAGACTAATTAGTTAACCTGCTGAATTCAAAACTTGCACATTGAAGTAGATTTTCTTTCTTAATAAGTTATATGATTCCAAAAATAATAATTCCTTGTATGATAAACACAAGGTAATAAGACCAATTCTGTGGTAAAATTTCTCATTCAGTACTTTTGTCTGAAGATGGTAACAACGCTGTTACAGAAAAGTCACACACTATTTATTTATTTGGATTTGGTCTTATTACCTTGTGTTTATAATCTATAATCCAAATTGTGCCTTATCATCCCTTGTATGATATTATTTGAGAAAAAAAAATGCCATCGAGGGAGAAGTTTCTTACAAGACACTCTTCACTGGATAGAATTTTTTTTTTTCTCAAATAATAAGCTCAGCTTCAATGGCCATTAAATTCTTGCCCAAGTCCAGCCCCAGTGACTAAATGGGCACCTTGTAAGTCAACCTGTTTCTACATGTGGAAACTTAGAGTAGCCATCATCATAACCATTTATTCCACAATTAGCCAAATACCCATTCTTGATTAATAAAGAAAAGCTAACCACGTACGCATTTCGGGCTGTTGGCCCTTGTCAGCGTGGTGCAAGCTGTACTTCAACGACCAAAAACTGGTCATTCAGACATCCTGAAAAATCATGAAACAGGTAGTTAAGGCCAGAAGTGAGTGAGACTGTGAAACAATGGGAAAAAATAGTACAAATGTCAAATTGTACTGGGATAAGGTGAATAAATTAAGAAAAAGGCATCTCCTTATTGTGCAACTGAAAGTTGCTAATGGCTCGCGCCATCTATCGGAATAAATATCAACTATTTGTTGATTCTGGAATAATTAAAAATAAAAAATAGTTGATATTTATTCCGATAGATGGCGCATGCCATTAGAAACTTTCAGTTTCACAATAAGGAGTATACCTTTTTCTCAATATATTATTGTGTTGATGCAGTGTTACAGTGCATATTTGTATGGTTTCAAGTTTCATTTGATATATAAGCTTTCATGCAAAAGCAGCAGAATTCAATAGAGGATAGATTACTTGACATGCCATTTATCTGTATCTTTTTATTCTAAATAATATAATTGTCACATGCTTGAGCTTATTAAAACTAAAGAAATAGATGGTGAACTTCCCTTACACACCTGAGACATGGCAGTGACTGCCACCAGGTATTGGATGTGGGAAGTAAACATGGAAGTTAGCTGTGATATAAACAAAGTCTCGTGTAAATTTGGGGATTGGAAGTCTTGGACCTAAACAGAAGGAGTGTGTATGGTGGGATAATGTGTGGTACCATTGAGCTTAGAAAATACCACCTAAAGCTAAAGATATACTGGGCCTACAAAGCATGTTAGGACCACACAAAGCCAAAGACTAGGCCTACTTATTATTTTATGACCACCTAAAACTAAAGAGATACTGGGCCTACAAATTATGTTATGACCACCTAAAACTAAATACATACTGGGCCTACAAATTATGTTATGACCACCTAAAATTCTATATACAGTTACGAGCGTCATTCTTCATCTCTTAATCAGTTTTTGTCTCTGTCACCGTTTGCTTTTTTTTTTTTGGAATGGCGCCCTCCTATTGGTTGGCTACGATCACGCCACCTTCGCCCCCCCCCCCCCACTCGCTTTTTCGTTTTTGTAACTATTGTGTTGGAGCGGGTCGCTCCTTAAATAAATGCATATATTAGTTAATAACCAAATGGAATCCTCTCTTTCTCTTTCCCAGTAAGAGACGCCTACGGAAGCCAACAGTACATAGACAGATAAAGCACATAGGCTATAGGTATTAACTAACATATGCATTTATTTAAGGCGCCAATTTATAATTGTAACAAATAGTATTTGAATCAAAACATTCAATCGGGTAAAACACGGGCGTTGCCCGGGTCATTCGGCTAGTGACCACATAAAGCCAAAAACTAGAGCAGATGGAATTCCTTAGAACTGGCAGTCTTACATCTAGGAGAAGGAAAACTGATTTCAAAACCAAGAGCAAATGGAGCTCTTTGCGGCCTTTATCAGCAACTCACCCAAAAAAGACAGCTTGGATCCTCCACCTAGATTATTGGTTCTAGGGACCGACCATGATGCAGTATCAGTCTCTAAGCCACATCATGGAATGTTTTCTAACTTGACAATGGAATGATATTCCATGATAGGTTGACCTCCAAATCAGAGATGGCACAATATGATTCACATCTGATTAGTAATGACTTGTACAGACCTAAACCAATTTGCAGTAAGAGAGCACTTCTCGGAGAGACTGTTATCCTTGTTTATAGATGCAGAGTTCTTGTAACTACTCAAGTTCTTATTTTCTCATAGTTTTTCACACCAAGTATAAACATGCTGAGCTTCCACCCTGACTGCACACTACCAACACTAATGTATCAATCACATTAGTGTGTGCAGCTCTAAATTGTATTTATTAAGGGGAATGAGCAACACAGAGATAATAATCATTGATAATAGCTGATGAGCAAAAGACTGATGACTAAATTGACCAATTTATTTATCTCACTCCCCTCTCATCTGGAGATTGATACAATGTTTTTTCCTCATTCACAAATATTTATTCTTGGCTATCCTTCTGTGTTTCCTTCTATAAGTTGGATTTAACTCCTTGTTTAGTAAGCTTTCTTCAACTCCCTTACCTATGCTATCAGAACTTTTTATACAATTCTTTCTAACAAGTAGTAAACACAAAAGGACCAAGTTCTTTCTGAATTGTCTCCTCAGCTTCTCCAAACCACTATACATGTAATGATAAAGCACAATTTGAATTATAAATTATAGATACAAGAAAATAAGACCTAATCCAAATAATTTAATAGTGTGTGTGACGTTTCATTAAATTATTTGGATTAGGTCTTATTTTCTTGTACCTATCTATACATGCAAGAAAAGAGCTGATTGCTACTTGATGTCTGAGTAGGCCTAGAAGGAGGAGAATATAATTGATTAACAAGTACACCATACATGGTGGACTAACATATTGCCAAATAGAACAACTTGTCAGTAATTGAGTAAAATGGAGAGAGTTTTGCCACCTGTCCCTACTGTGGCCTCAAAGTAATCATTTTAGCAGAAAACTAGAAAAGGTGAGGTTGGTGTGGTGTGTAAGCTTCAATATCAATTTGATTTAGAAAATATATATATTTAGGTTGAACTAAGACATGTGTATCAGAGCTACACATTTTAACCATTCGATTAACCACATCATGAGCCACAAAATTTTCTTTCTCAAAAAGCCACCATGATGTGGTTAATCCAATGGTTAAAATGTTTAGCTATGATACACATGTCTTAGCTCAACCTAAATAAGTTTTTTTTTTTTTCTAAATCAAATTGATATTGAAGCTTACACACAACCAACCTCACCCTTTCTAGTTTTCTGCTAAAATGATTACTTTGAGGCCACAGTGGGAACAGGTGGCAAAACTCTCTCCATTTTACTCAATTACTGACAAGTTGTTCTATTTGGCAATATGTTAGTGTCATGTCATGAATAACATTGACAAAAAAACTCCCATGATCATCAGGAATTTTGGAGAGATACAGCTGAAAGAAAGGAGAAGTAGACCAAAGAATGATTGGGTCAAATATCTATTCTTTCTTATCTCTGACTAGGTGAGGTAGGATGTGTGTGCCTTTGTCATTAGGACTGGGAGCACTACTCAGTAGCAGGTCGACTTAGCTTCAATATGAAATGGCCACCTCCGACATGAACAGATGCCATGTGCGACCACTCCTAACATGGAGTACAGACACTGCTCATCCTGTATCCCTGGATCAGGAGCCCTTACAGTGTACTATCAGCCGGGCCAGCTAAGCAGGTTTTTTACCGAGCTTGTTATTGCTCCCCCTCCTCCTTTTTCATCCGGGCTTAGGACCGGCAAAGGCGGAGTTGAGGGAATTAGAAGATAGGAAAAGGTCTCAAGAGAATTGCTGATCAGAACAAGCTGACAGAGATAGAAATCCCTGATGATGATAATGAACAATGTTTCAGGCAAAAATGTAGAGAGATGACTGACTGATGGGGGAACCACACTATTGAAATGAACTGAGATCTGTATTGCTTGCTAATTTCGCAACCTTTCACTCCCAGTATCCAGTTTCTTTTCAAAATTACCTATCAACTTTCAAATGTGTTACCTCCTATATTTTCAGTCACTTAGGGAGCAGAAAGTGTACAATGAAAGAGAGAGAATCGAAATATAAAATAGGACAGGAAAAATTTCTCCTTGTTCTTACCATTTTTAAAACATAGTGAGAGCCATTTTGTAAAAAGGTCTTTCACAACTAGGTTTTGATGAGAAATGCATTAGTAATTACTTGAGACTTTTTACAGAATTTTAAAAAATATATGCGAGAAAAATAACATACCCTTTTAATGCTGTTTTCTCAACTTCTTAAAATAAAGGAGAGCTTCAGATCCTGAACTCTTTAAAATAGAATCTTCAAGTGATGGCATCAACATTGATATTCTCTTTGGAATTCTTTTTCTTCAGCTCATAGGAGACTAACTTCTTAGGTCCATTGAAGTCTATCAAAAATGTTATGGTACAATTTGGGTTATAGATTAAAATTACAAGGTAATAAGACCAAATCCAAATAAATTAATGGTGTGTGACGTTTCGATAACAACATTGTTACCATCATCGACAAAAGACTAAATGAGAAAAAATATTACAGCATGTTCTTGAATAGTATTGTTATCGAGTGTTTAAACAAGATAGCAGATAAGAACTATCTAAACTATTATTCTTAGAATTAGTAATGGAAAAATATTTTTTATAAATAATTTTTTTAGATATAATAAAAGGTATATTTGTAAATATCATTGATATTTCCTCCTTCTTCCATTCTGTTAATTGTAGCACTTTTTTTTTTTTCATTTTTCTGACATGTTGTTTCATTAATTCTGTAAAAAGCTTTAAGTAATTCCTAATGAATTTCTCATTATAAATAGATGGAATTTTCCAAAATCCAAAAATTGATGATTGAAATGAAAGCATTATTGATGGTAGAGGAATAGATAGGATTCACCTTGAAGAAAGAAGGGAGAGGTAGACCGATATACAGTAGAACCTCCCTTTAGCGGACACCCCACTAACGAACACCTCTCCACAAAGGACATATTTCATTTGCAAAATTACCATTTTTACTATTATTATTCTCTGGTAAGAGGACACCTCTCCTTAAAGGACACTTTGGCTCTGCAATTAGGTGTTGTTCTTTACAGGGAGGTTCTACTGTAAAATAGATTGGTTTTGTAGATCGCGAAATACGTGGTGCTGCTGGTGATTCTCCACCAAACTCTGTATTTGTGGCAGAGGCGCCATATTCATTGTACATAGTATTATGTATTTATATAATTATTTTTTTAAAATTGTGCAGACTGTTCACTTTTGTATGTATTGACAAGATGTCAATAAAATTATTTTAATTGTCTAAGATACCGCTAAGACCCGGGTTAGATTCCCACATTGGACACTTTTTTCAGATTTAAAAAATAAATAAATTAATGCTCCAATGACCCATTTTCTTGCAAACATCCAACCTGACTAGTGAGTGCAAATAGCCAAACGAGGCTCTGGCACATTTGTAAGTGCAAAGTCGAACTGTTTTTCACATGTGTAGACGTGTGGTGCACTTACAGTAAAAGCAATCACCTTCTTCTACCCACCATGATTATCATGGCCTGTACCACGTGTACTAAGGATAATTTTAAAAATATATATATATTTTGTTTTTACTATAAATCTACTTTATTATTGAGTAGAACATTATAGTTGATAAGGCACAATTTGGATTATAAGCATAAGGTAATAAGACCAAATCCAAAAAAATAGTGTGACATTTCGGTAACAGTGTTGTTACCATCTTCAGACAAAAGTGCTGAAATGATATTAGCGCATTTTGTCTGAAGATGATAACAGTGTTGTTACCGAAACATCACACACTATTTATTTGGATTTGGTCTTATTACCTTGTGTTTATAGTCAGTAGAATATGTGATGGAAAATTCAAACAATTAAGCCTGAAAATATCTTGATGCCTTAAAATTCATATATTATATGAATATATAATATATTCTGAACCTAAATTGGTCTTGATTTTCCTGAAGATAGAGGTTGCCTGGCCGGCATTCATAGTTCTTTAGAATATAAGAGACACACACACTTTGGCCATGTATTATTAACAAATAGTGAGATCCCCGTGTGTCAATTGTTGTGTGCTGTGTCCAGAGAAGTTCCACCTGCCATTCCATATTGTTAAAATTGACCATCAAGTTCTGGGTGAGTAGCCATTCCCATGACATTCTCATTTTTTCTTACCATTGTCAATACATACTCCTACATGTTCCTAAAGATTACTTATTTTATTTGGTGGTTCTTTATTAGTTTTTATTTTTCTATAATACAAGTACCAAAAGGGGGCACCTATCCAATACGAGAAAATTCAGACAAAAGCCAATCTCCAGTAAAACTCCTCTATAGTGAACCCCAATGGGACAGAGCTTTTGGTTCACTATAGCCACGGTTTGGCTATCTTTTTTTTACTTTCCCAACTATTTAGACTGTATAATTAAAGGACAGCCATACACACAAGTAGAGGCTGCCTCTTAATAGTGGTCACTTTGTTTTAATTCCCTTAATTGACCTATTTCCTTACATTAATACTGAATAATAATAGAAATCATTAGATGATAGGTTCTTCTTATCATTAGCATACATGTACCTCTATGTCTAATTTAAAAATCAAGACAAATCCTAGGTAAAGTTTTATTAATTATATATTCAAAGATATAAATTATTTTTTAAAACATTTTAATCACATTATATAAATACAATGTTTACTTGGAAAAATGGCTCTAACACCTTGTTGCTTCAAAGCATTCTTCAAGCATTGCACCATTCAAATAAAGTTGGTGTTTTTCTTCCATTTCATGTGTGTGTGTGTGTGTTTCCACATATTATTCTTAAGTCTAGATTTACTTTTGTTTTGAATCTGTCATTCAAACCATTGCTGGCTTTAAAATCGCCATAGTTCATGGCATTAAAAGTAAATTTTGTTGCATCTAGGGCCCATTATTTGGACTTTTTTTTTTTTAGCCCTAACACGTACGATCGCAGCAAAAGTTGAAATAAAAAATCAAAATAGGTTGATTCCTCTTTGTAAACAATTTTAATAGCCTTCTATTTTATCTCTTATAATAGAAAAGTTATATTTTCTTATTTAAAAACATGTTCTGAAATTTCGCCAGTGTTGTTTCACTTTGAAAAGTTTTGAAAATGGCCCTTTTTTTTTTTAAGTAATAACGTTTTTGTTTTTAGAATGCCTTTATTTTCTTTATTTTGGAAGCCATTTGCATTTTTTATATTTCAAATTTGATGGTTGCAAAGATATTCTATTCAATAAAAAGTATAAAGTGTAAAAATTTATACAACATACAGCAAAAATAGAATGTGAATGAAAACAAACAATGCCGCTATATTTATTGTTTTGAAATCGCGATCCACGAGCTGAAACATGCTCAAAATTTTGTTTTAATTTTTTTTAAATTAAAATTAAAGTTGATTATAAGCATAGTATTTCAATAGATTTTATTATTTTGGTACCTAAAATAGGTTCGTTATAGGGGTAGTTAGTTATATTAAAATCACAAAGTTCATTATAACGATGGTATTTTCAATGGAATGGAATCGGGAATTGCCTCAGGTTTGTTATAAGGGAAAAGTTCACTATATCCGGGGTTCGTATTAGCGGGGTTTTACTGTATTTGTTTTTATGTATTTTTAAAGGGAGAGGTGTGCCATTTGCCATGTAATAAATATATATATACACTCAACTTTTTTGCTCTCGAAAGAGCTAAAATTATTCCTAAAATAAGATATCCCAATTATCAAAGGCTCATGTTTTTATGCAAATTTGCAAGATTGAGAGTATTTTAATTAGTTTTGTTATCTTAAACTCTTTATTCAAGGCCTCCGTCTCTGTTGATTGTAACATTTCATGCTCCATTGTTGTTCAAACTCTCCCTATATAGTCCATTGTTGTCTCATAGCATATCTTGGTCCATTGTTGTTGAAACCCTCCCTATATAGTCCATTGTGGTCTCATAGCATTTCTTGATTCTTTGTTGTTCAAACCCTCCCCATATAGTCCATTGTTGTCTCATAGCATTTCATTCTCCATTGTTGTTCAAACTCTCCCTATATAGTCCATTGTTGTCTCATAGCATATCTTGGTCCATTGTTGTTGAAACCCTCCATATATAGTCCATTGTTGTCTCATAGCATTTCTTGATTCATTGTTGTTAAAACCCTCCCTATATAGTCCATTGTTGTCTTGTAGCATTTCATGGTTCATTGTTGTTCAAACCCTCCCTATATAGTCCATTGTTGTCTCATAGCATTTCTTGATTCATTGTTGTTCAAACCCTCCCTATATAGTCCATTATTGTCTCATAGCATTTCTTTGTCAATTGTTGTTCATGCCATCCCTATATAGTCTATTGTTGTTTCATAGCATTTCTTTGTCCATTGTTGTTGGAACCCTTCCTATATAGTCCATTTTGTCTAATAGCATTTCTTTGTCAATTGTTGTTCAAACCCTCCCTATATAGTCCATTGTTGTCTTGTAGAATTTCATGGTCCATTGTTGCTCAAACCCTCCCTATATAGTCCATTGTTGTTTCGTAGCATTTCATCCAACCTGTCAGATAATGGGTCATTCACATTAAGTGTATATAAATTTTACATGAAGGATTTGAAAATCAAAGACATGTCTAATTAACTGGATCTTTCTTAAATTTCTTCTTTTTTTATTTTTATTTATATAATACCCCTTCTCATAAAATGGAGAATCTGTGTGAGACCAGAGAGTCTCAATAAAGGCTTTGTGTGTGTCTGTGTGTCATAGCATTTCTTGGCCCATTGTTGTTCAAACCCTCCCTATATTGTCCATTGTTGTCTCGTAGCATTTCTTGGTCCATTGTTGTTCAAACCCTCCCTATATAGTCTATTGTTGTCTCATAGCATTTATTGGTCCATTGTTGTTCAAACCCTCCCATTATACTCCATTGTTGTCTCATAGCATATCTTGGTCCATTGTTGTTCAAACCCTCCCTATATAGTCCATTGTTGTCTCATAGAATTTCTTGATTCATTGTTGTTCAAACCCTCCCTATATAGTCCATTGTTGTCTTGTAGCATTTCATGGTCCATTGTTGTTCAAACCCTCCCT
The DNA here is from genome assembly GCA_030710605.1 of Cordylochernes scorpioides. Taxonomy (NCBI): domain Eukaryota; kingdom Metazoa; phylum Arthropoda; class Arachnida; order Pseudoscorpiones; family Chernetidae; genus Cordylochernes; species Cordylochernes scorpioides. Next base: position 33,992,666 of record CP092877.1, read on the forward strand.
ATATAGTCCATTGTTGTATCATAGCATTTCATGGTAAATTGTTGTTCAAAACCCTCCCTATATAGTCCATTGTTGTCTCATAGCATTTATTGGTCCATTGTTGTTCAAACCCTCCCTATATAGTCCATTGTTGTTTTATAGCATTTCTTTGTCAATTGTTGTTCATGCTATCCCTAAATAGTCCTTTGTTGTCTTGTAACATTTCATGGTCCATTGTTATTCAAACCCTCCCTATATTGTTGTCTCATAGCATTTATTGATTCATTGTTGTTCAAACCCTCCCTATATAGTCCATTGTTGTCTCATAGCATTTATTGGTCCATTGTTGTTCAAACCCTCCCTATATAGTCCATTGCTGTCTCATAGCATTTCTTTGTCAATTGTTGTTCAAACCTTCCTATATAGTCCATTTTGTCTAATAGCATTTCTTTGTCAATTGTTGTTCAAACCCTCCCTATATAGTCCATTGTTGTCTTGTAGAATTTCATGGTCCATTGTTGCTCAAACCCTCCCTATATAGTCCATTGTTGTGTCGTAGCATTACATCCAACCTGTCAGATAATGGGTCATTCACATTAAGTGTATATAAATTTTACATGAAGGATTTGAAAATCAAAGACATGTCTAATTAACTGGATCTTTCTTAAATTTCTTTTTTTTTTTTTTTCAACTTATATAATACCCCTTCTCATAAAATGGAGAATCTGTGTGAGACCAGAGAGTCTCAATAAAGGCTTTGTGTGTGTCTGTGTGTGTCATAGCATTTCTTGATTCATTGTTGTTCAAACCCTCCCTATATAGTCCATTGTTGTCTCATAGCATTTCTTGGTCCATTGCTGTTCAAACCCTCCCTATATAGTCCATTGTTGTTTCATAGCATTTCTTGGTCCATTGTTGTTCAAACCCTCCCTATATTGTCCATTGTTGTTCAAACCCTCCCTATATAGTCCATTGTTGTCTTGTATCATTTCTTGGTCCATTGCTGTTCAAACCCTCCCTATATAGTCCATTGTTGTCTCATAGCATATCTTGGTCCATTGTTGTTCAAACCCTCCCTATATAGTCCATTGCTGTCTCATAGCATATCTTGGTCCATTGTTGTTCAAACCCTCCCTATATTGTCCATTGTTGTTCAAACCCTCCCTATATAGTCCATTGTTGTCTCATAGCATATCTTGGTCCATTGTTGTTCAAACCCTCCCTATATAGTCCATTGTTGTTTCATAGCATATCTTGGTCCATTGTTGTTCAAACCCTCCCTATATAGTCCATTGCTGTCTCATAGTATATCTTGGTCCATTGCTGTTCAAACCCTCCCTATATAGTCCATTGTTGTCTCATAGCATATCTTGGTCCATTGTTGTTCAAACCCTCCCTATATAGTCCATTGTTGTCTCATAGCATATCTTGGTCCATTGTTGTTCAAACCCTCCCTATATAGTCCATTGCTGTCTCATAGCATATCTTGGTCCATTGTTGTTCAAACCCTCCCTATATAGTCCATTATTGTCTCATAGCATTTATTGATTCATTGTTGTTCAAACCCTCCCTATATAGTCCATTGTTGTCTCATAGCATATCTTGGTCCATTGTTGTTCAAACCCTCCCTATATAGTCCATTGCTGTCTCATAGCATATCTTGGTCCATTGTTGTTCAAACCCTCCCTATATAGTCCATTGCTGTCTCATAGCATTTATTGATCCATTGTTGTTCAAACCCTCCCTATATAGTCCATTGTTGTCTCATAGCATTTCTTTGTCAATTATTGTTCAAACCCTCCCTATATAGTCCATTATTGTTTCATAGCATTTCTTGGTCCATTGTTGTTCAAACCCTCCCTATATAGTTCATTGTTGTCTTGTAGCATTTCTTGGCTACATTTGTTCAAACCGTTCCTATATAGTCCATTGTTGTCTCATAGCATTTCTTGATGCATTGTTGTTCAAAATCTCCCTAAATAGTCCTTTGTTGTCTCATGAGCATTTCTTGATTCATTGTTGTTTCATAGCATTTCTTGACCCTAAGTTGTTCAAGCCATCCTTAAATAGTCCATTGTTGTCGCATAGCATCTCTTGACCCTAAGTTGTTCAAGCCATCCCTATATAATATATTGTTGTCTCATAGCATTTCTTGGTCCATTGTTGTTAAATCTCTCTACCAAGAAGTAGATACACGCAAACATAAAATTAATATGAAAAGTACACCATGCTTTGAATTTCAATTCAAATAGGCAAAGCAGGTAGGAATAAATCACATACAGTCAGTATAAAAGGTAGATCCTAATTTAATATTTCAGTATATTTCTCTTATGGAAGTTACATTTATATTTTGAATGCTTGTTAAAAGGTCTTGTTAGGCCTTATGTATAAACTAATAACCCAATACCAGCACATATCTGTATTTGATTTCTGAAAAGCTCTTACTACCCCAGGAATGAGTTTAATTCTACCTTTTTTTTTTTCCTTTTGTCTGGTGATGGTAACAACATTGTTACCGAAACGTCACACTCTATTAATTTATTTGTATTAGGTCTCATTTCCTTGAAGCTATAATATATAATCCAAATTGTGCTTTAAAATTTAAATCTACCATGATATTGCTTCTCTGGCTGGTCCCATGAATGTCACAAGAATATGGAATTACTGGAACCAGAAGGGCCATATAGAATGTTATATGGGATCTCAACAGCCTTCTGTCACTACCATCATGGGTATGCTATCGCATGCCGGTTTATGGACCGAAAGGTCTGGGTGGCCACTGCTCCGAGGATGTCACTACCATCTGAGAGGACAGACATCTTGTTCCCATGGCCCAGCATGATCATGTGCCATAACAAAGGAACTCTGCCATTTTTACAAAATGTCCATGGCTTCAATTCAATTGGCTGTCAACTCAGCAACCATTGCTGAGGCTTCCTTGACACTGCAGCATTATCTACCTAGAGGGTTGAACAGTGTGGTGTCACATTATTTTTTCTAATGAATCCACTCTTAATTCAGCACCATGATGACTGTATCCTTGTATAGAGACATTGAAGTGGACAACTAAAAGGTCTGCTTGCATTCACCATCTTACTTTGATGGGGTGCAATTGGGTACAGATCACTGTCATCTCTATAACTTGCATGTCTTGGAGTGTTATGACCCATGGGCTTACTCAACCTACGAAGCCTTCTTCACACTATCTTTCAACATGAGCATGCACAACCTCATATTGCCTATCCTTTTCTTGATACAGAGTGTGTTGCTCTGGCCACCACTATTCTCCAGATCCTCCCTGCACTACCCTTCAAACTTTCACATGTGTAGAAATGTGGTGCACTTACTGTAAAAGTAACCCACCATGATTATCATGGCCTGTACCATGTGTACTAGGGATAAGAAAAATCCTTGAAACTGGTACAAGCAAGGCAAAGAATTTCAGGTGAATCAGTCCTAAGAATGATGTAGCTCCTCCTCAGTTTCCTCCAAGACAATTTTTATTCCTAGTTTGAGGAATGGATGGGAACTGATGTAACAGGAGTAGGTAACCTTGCAAGTTGATATTGTAGTCTCATTTTTACACTTGGCTACATCTTTCAAATCTAGTTCCTCCCCATTAAAAATAATCTTTTTAATTTTCATTTTATAAATCTTTTTCCAATGAGCACAAGTAACAAACAGGATTATGGCACCCTGTAAGTACATGCATGTATGTTTACAGTAGTCACCTATCTTATTGTCATGGACTAATAATTTGTCTCTTTTATTATTTCAAATCATTTAGACCCAACATAGAAACCTAAATTGTTCCTAATTAATCCCAGTTTACGTTTTTGGTGAAAATTTGTGAGAGAATTTGAAAAATATAAACATTAAGTATATGTTATATTTGTGAGTTCAGATAAGGGAAGATTGCAGTGATTTAAAAAAAAAAGTTTGTTCAATCTTCCCTTTCTAATAAGCATTAGTTTAGGGTTTACTATAAATGGGAATAATTCCTCTCCGTCCTACCTGATGAAAGATAGTTGTGTGAGATCAAAGCTATTCCCCTATTAGGACTATTATTATCCCACACACGTGGTACAGGCCATGATAATCATGGTGGGTAGAAGTTGGCGACTGCTTTTACCGTAAGTACACCACATTTCTACACATGTGAAAAGCAGCTCGACTTTTGCACTTACAAATGTGCCAGAGCCCCATTTGGTTATTTACACTCACTGGTGGGTGGACTTTTGCAAGAATTGGGGCCATTAGAGCATATTTTTTTTCTTTTTTAGAAAAAAGTGCCCAATGCGGGATTTAATTCCAGGTCTTAACAGTCATAAACCAATGGTTTAAACCACCCTTCCACCAACCCCCTTCAATTAGGACTAGTGATAAATAGTTATGTTTCCCCAGCCAGTCTCAGTGACCTCAGGAACAGTAATTGTGGAATATCAGGTCAGTTGGGTTTCAGCACTTGAGTCATTAAATATAAGAATCCACCATCTCGACAAGAACTGAAACCAGTAAACACAATTTCTCAAGTAAAATCTCATACTATCCTCACTTTGATGAAAATATTGGAAGGATTAGTGGTAGGACCCTTTTTTTCCAGTTCAATTATTCATTTATTGATTGGTTTTATTGGAAAAATTGTGCTTAATATGGTTTGATTTGAGCACTAGAGTTGTTGTAGGTGCTAGCCTTGAAGCTCCAATCTGACTGTATAATAGCAGTGTTGTGTACTGAATAATGTAGTAGGCAGGGTGTACAGAACTGGGATTTAGCACAGCCAGGGGACTATTGCTAGCTGTCTCTGACATTGTTTCTCTGGTGATGGTGGTAGGATTTTAAAATGCCTGCATATATATTGCCACGTGGAAAATTAGGGAAGACAAAAACTTCAGGATGAGACAGCAATTTATTTAAGGCAACAACAAACTATGAAGGATAAACAAAAGATAAGGAATGAGGGAAGTTTACAGAGTAGTAAAATATAAACATACAAAAATAATTGTAAAAAAAAAAATGTAATTTTGAAAACATATCTAGAACGTAGTGCATTAAAAAATAGCCTTGTTTATTCATGAAAGGGTATTTAAATAGTCTCCAAGTGTATCATCATTAGCTAAAGTTATCTTTTTTAAATTTTCAAGATCATCTTTAATCTATAGAATGCCAAAGTAAAAAAAAAGGGCATCATACAAGCAAATTTCTGATTTTAAAAGAGGCAGAATCAAAGGCCTCAGAAAAGGTAGAATTTTGACTAGAGAAATTTCTATGAAAGTAGACTGCAATCAAAGTACTGTTGTAAGAATTTGGTCTCAGTGGTCGAAGGAAGAGAAAGGTTCAAGAAAACCTGGCTCAGAGAGAGAGGTTGCCCTAGAGCAGGGGTCTCCAAACTACGGCCCGAGGGCCACATCCGGCCCGCAGACAGATTTTGTCCGGCCCGCGGAGACATACTTGAAAACTCCTTTTAGAGAACAAATATTTTTTATAGCAAATAAAATGTTTGTGATAAGTTGGATAAAGAAACACAGAATGGTAATGAGTAAAGACATGTATAATTTATGCAGTAAATTTAACTTCAGCATATAATAACTAACAAATTATTGAAATGAATCCAACTTACATTTTATACATTGTAAGTAATGAACAACACATACCTTATAACATGACATATGAAATGCTAATGAGATGTATGTAATTGAGATTTTCCACCGACAATAGTTTGTAGTTGTGGACTAATTTTACTTGTTATAAAACTATTTTAGAGGCGTAATATTCTTTTTAAAATAAAACAATTTCTACTGTCCTTACTGCGATGGAAAAATTAAAGGAAGGGCCTGGTTCATCAGTGGTGAACCCTCCCAGCGGTTTCGCCACTGATGAGCCAGGCCCTCCCTTTAATTTTTCCATCGCAGTAAGGACAGTAGAAATTGTTTTATTTTAAAAAGAATATTACGCCTCTAAAATAGTTTTATAATTTGATAACAGATGGCGCTCTAGTACATCGTAATTTTACTTGTACCAATTATTAAAAGAGATTTAAGATGCTCGTCAGTTAATTTAGATCTGTATACATTTTTTGTGTACTTCATTTTGGAGAAGGTTTTCTCACACAAATAAGTAGTACCAAAAACGGAAAACAACCCACGAGCAAATTTATGCAAATTGTGTTAGTGGAAGACTCTTATAAAATTCCAACAAAGATGAGTTTTCATATTTGTTCTTAATTATATCACTGCACTGAAGATCAATCATTTCCATTTGAAGTTCCGGGGCTAGGGTTTCAATGTCAGCATCAAAAGGATTCTGAAAAATCTTAATTTGATTCGCAATGGCATCAAAGTCCGAGAAACGAGTATCAAAATTTATCTTCAAAGCACTCAAAGTTTCGATTGCAAAATCGATAGGAAACTCAGTCTCAGTAGTGTGGCTGAATATTTCACATGTTTTAAAATGTGAAAAACATTTACTTCGTAGTTGTGATTGAAACAGTATCAATTTCATCCGGAATGACTTGATATTAGTGTATAAATCAGGAAGATGCTGGTTTTCTCCTTGCAATCTCAAATTCAGTTCGTTCACATGTTTTGTCAAATCAAAATAGAATGCTAACTTCCATAGCCATGCGTTGTTTTGTAATTCAGTAAGAGGGCGGTGCTTTTCATTCAAAAAAATTTCGATCACTGCTCGAAGTTCAAAAAAGCGCTGAAGGACTTTCCCACAACTAAGCCAGCGTACGGCAGTATGATAAGGTAAGTCTGTTTCTCCAATCTCTGCAATAAATTGTCGGAATTGTCGGTGATTCAGCCCAAAAGATCTGATGAAATTAACAGTTGATATGACTGGTTTCAGAACGTCACAGACATATCCAAACATTTTCCGCACAAAGACTGTTGATGAATGATACAATGTAAGACTAATGGTTTTGAGCCGCCGTCATTTTCTACAGCCTTTGACACAAGAGCGACCACTCCTTTATCTTTCCCACTCATGTTTTTGCCTCCATCAGTTGTAATACATTTCAAGTTTTTCCATCGAAGGTTCTTTTTATTAATGGCCATTTCAACTCCTTTAAAAATATCGGTACCAGTAGTTGTGCCATGAATACTATAAATATCAAGAAGTTCTTCGTGCACTTCATAGCTTTTATCTACTCCTCTAATATAAATCAACACCTGAGCAGTATCTGACACATCCGTTGACTCATCCAAGGCCAAAGAAAACCACTCAACATGTCCATTTTTGTCGAACAGTTGAGAGGATATATTTTCAGCGATGTTTTCTACCCTTCGAGCCACAGTGTTTGCTGACATACTGACAGTTTTTAATAAATTTACCTTTTCAGGGCACATTTCTTCGACTACTGCAATTATGCATTCCTTGATCATTTCTCCATCGGTGAATGGTTTTCCACGTTTTGCAATTTCAAGAGCCACACGAAAGCTGGCACGAGTTGCCGCCTCTTGTTCAGTTTTGACTTTTGTAAATAAAGATTGCTGCGATTTCAATCCGCGCTTCAAAGCTTCGAATTTTTCTGTCCGCACAATTCCTGTATATTTTGAGTAATTTTGAGAATGTTTTGTTTCATAATGACGTTTCATGTTATATTCTTTGAGAACGGCTATGCTTTCATTGCAAATCAAACATAGCGCCTTGTTACTGGACTCAATTACGAAATACTGAATGTTCCACTGATCTTTGAATTTTCTGCATTCACTATCAATTTTTCGCTTCTTTTCCATTCTGCTAAATCACACACAAAAGCAACAATTAATAATAACATTTAATAACAAATAAACATAACAATTAATACAGGAAAATTAATAATATGCAGTGTTGCCATCTTGGCCCTCGGAACTTACTGGAGTAATCAGTATGGCCCTAAGGCTGGAAAGACCCCATCAGTATGGCCCTAAGGCTGGAAAGTTTGGAGACCCCTGCCCTAGAGTAACAAAAGAGGGAGAGGATAGGAGGATTCGAAGGATGGTTGTAGCAGACAGGACAACAACTGTACCAATGATTCCAGCATGTGCAGAATGAATCTGGACCATCTCTGTGAACACCATTTATAACAGTTTTATCAAAGCAGAACTCCGGCCGGCTTTATTAATAATTCCACTTTCTGCCAGACACAGAAGCGACAGGCTCAGCCAGTGTAAAGAGAGACATCTATAGGCTCAAAAATGGCATTCTGTCATTTTTTCTTGAGTCCAGATTTAGTTTGAGGGTTCATGACGGCAGGGTACATGTTAGCCGTAGGCCCCAAGAAATATCCCATGGAAAGGCATACAGCTTCATGGTGTGGGGTGGCATTAGCTATGGAGGTAGAATCTCTTTAGTCTTTATTCAATGACTGCTCAGCTATACATTGCAGAAGTGTTGAAACGTATTTGTTACCATTTTTCAAGCAGACTAATAATGCCATTTTCCAACAAGATAATGCCTAACCACATACAGCCAACATCTCACAAGCCTTCCTTCAAAATGTTGACTTCATAGAGAAGCTTCCACACACACACACACACACACACAAAGTTCTTGAATTCTACCACTATAAAACATGCCTTCTTTTTTTTTTATATTTAAGTTTATATTCTAAATAATAATCATGATGGCTTCTGAGGGTGAGTTTCATGTTTTATCTCAAGCTTTCAGGTATCACAAACCCTTCTACAGGAGTGAGACCAGTGAAAATTGCATAGGTCATATTCATGCAAGTCAAGAGGTAGATCATTGTATGGCTTGTGTTCTATTGTGGGATTTCCTTCAGAGTTGGTTGTAAAAATGTCCATTGCATGTCACAGCCAGGAAAACTCAAGATAGTGGTCAGGATGTAGGTGTCAAGCAAACAAAAATCTAGAACTACATAACTGTCTTGAGTATTACTGAAGGCAGTTTGTGTGTACCATTGCCACAGAGATTGAATTTTAGGGATATATGCAGTGTGGGCTTACGTTGTTGCTTGACAAATGGACAACTTTCGTGAGTATAAATGATCTTTAGGACTTTATTTAAGCCAAATCGATGGAATTAATTACAGATGAATACAAAGCAAAAACAATGTAAAAAAATGCAGCAGTCGCAAACTTACCAACTGCAGCACAGAAACAGGAGACAGAAGTTGGTAGAACCTTCCAGAATCTTCCATGAAGTTCACCGGCGGTAAGCAGCTTGCGCTTGCTTGGAGCACACCATGTAGCTTTGTTCTTCTTCTCCTCTTAAAGCTTCGCCTTCCTGTATATCCTGGAGTAGATCTTTCCAGAACGTTCAAGGTCAGTCAGCCAATCAGAAAGCAGCCAGCACTAAGCCTTGCATAATCGATTTAACTTGGCCAATCAGTTCTCTTCTCTGATTGTTCAACATTATTCTAGAATGTTCTAAAAAAATATTATATTTTAGAATGTGCTTTATATATATATATATTCTATGTAACAATATATACTATTAGACCTATCTAGATAAGACAGGACTTAGACTTAGGTCAGAACTTTCATACTTCAACCCTGGAGTATGCTAATTAGCCTGACACTTCTTTTAAAAAATCTCATATAAAGTCGTTTGATGAATACAAAACAGATATCCATTTAAATACAATACTTGAATCAAATAAAGACAATCCAGCCACTTCGATAAAAATTAATTTGAAAAATCTTTTGTTTCCCACTATAATATGTCGTTTGTGGAGGCATAGAAATTAACATGACCTGTGTTGGCATCACAAACATTATTAAAGTCTATAATATTCCCTTCAATCATTTTAAATTTCTCCAATTTAAATTGTGTGAGAGATGTTGAAATCTTCTATGGAGGTATACTACAGCTGTTAGCTTTCCCATTGCCATTTCCTAAAGTCAGGAATTGAATGAATACACCAAGTACACTAATTGGAGTCCCGACGAAACTGTTTTCTTGTAGAAATAGTAGGTCTACACAGCCTCGAATCGGACCCTAGATAAGTACCAGAAGAAGTTCCACAGGATTGAGCACAAAGGTGGTGTCGCCCCAGTTGTCCACAGTCGGTCGGCGGCGTCCAAGCTGGGCGGGATATCCGTGCGTCGGGCCCAGAGCCCAGCCATCACCAAGTAAGTTGGGATCGTTCATTGAGGCCGTTGGTCGCATAAGAGGCGTTTTGGATATTCTCATTCGGAAGCCTGTGGCGCGATAGTCCCCCGATTTTCTTTACCCGAGCTAATAGAAGCATTTTATTTTGAAGTAGCAATATGTTTCGGAATCTTCTCATCTGAAAGTGTGCAGTGTTTGTTCCAATGTTACGATTTGTTTTTGCCCGAACTAATATAGGCCTCGTTAATTTATGAGACTTCATTTGTGTTAAGATATTAGAATCTACTGGGGCTATAAATGCCACCGCGCGACTGTATTGTCCAAGTTAACATGCAAGCGTCACGATTTGGAAGATCCATCTCTTCTTTGGGATCTCCCCACGAGCACGTAAGTTGCAATAGCCACGTTTTAGCTAACAGAAGCATCACGATTTTGGAAAAGCGTTTTGTCTTGGGATCTTTTCACGTAGAAACCCGTGAAGTCACGACTATGTCAGAGTTAAAAGATAGAACGATCTCCATTTCCTCCCTTTCCTTCTAAAATCTCGAGCCTAATTGTAAGAATTCACTATGCAGAGATCTTTCTATCCCCGAAACTTTGTTGTTGCTATAATGGTATTGATATTTACAATGGTTCCCAACCTTTTCTCTCTCTCTCTCTGACCAGATGCACATCTTAAATATATTTCACGCCATGTATTATTATCCATTAAATTGATAAGAATTGAGCACTAGATTCGTACCCCAAATTTATATAAGGCATATTATCCAGAATGCTATCAATTTTTCCAACCTTTTACAATTCTTTTGATTAGATTTTGATAGCATCTTTAAAGACCCTTAACTGTATTTCGCGACATGAGGATACACTGCTTTAGCGTATTAAAATTTGAGATACTTTTAGTTCATTTTTGTCTATTTGTAAAATATAGTTGAGTGGTCTAGGCCAGGGGTCGCGAGTCAGGGCTCTTCTGGATGTGAAGCTGCGGCTCTTTATATATGTCCATACGTAAATATTATTTATGCGAGTACTATTTATTTTTGGCTTGAAAAAAAATTTTGGCTCTTTAAAAACTTTGAAATTTTGTGAATTGTAATTTTTGACTTTTCCGACTCAAAAGTTTGCCGACCCCTGGTCTAGGCCAATCTAGAAATACAAGGTTGAAAAAGAGAGAGAAAGTAATCGGATCGTGCATCCTAGTAGTTTTGACGAACTGTAAGCCAATTTGTTTCAAGCCCTCCCCCCCATAACTGTTATTTTAAAGTTCACAAAAAGCGAAGTCTATTTCTGAGTGTGTTTTTCATACACTTTTCTATTCGGACTGCGCATGTCACGAGGTTGTCGGGAGATGCTACTGTCGAGTTGGTCAGATTAAGTAGATTTTTTCCTGGAGCCGTGACTTGCATGGTCTGATTCACCCCGAGATGCCGAGTTTTCCGGGTGTCTGTCTGCCGCCCTCCTCTAGGCGGTGGTGACAAGCTCCTTGGAAACCACGTTCTACATTAGACCAATTGCCGTTCCTCTACCGTGGCCATGAAATTTGCTCCACAGAACAAAGAATGCATAGAATTTCTTTCTTTTCTTCTTCTTCTTTTTTTTTTTTTTTTACAGATTTCAGATTCACACACGGTACATACTCTACATATTTACACATGTAGAAGCAATTTCAAGATGCTAGAATCCCGTATTTTGATTACCTGAACTCAAATGTAACTAAGGAATGTATACGCATGGAGAAAGCAGTTTGGCCTTTGCATCTACGATTTTCGAGAGTCCTACAAGGCCTTGTTTGTTAATTTTCACCCTCTATTGGAGTTGGAATTATGTAATAATAGGAGCATTGAGGCAATTTTTAGAAGAAAAAAAAAGCCAAATTCGGGATTCGGTCCTGAGTCGTGGTGGTCTAAAATCGACGGTGTGTGTTACATCCGACCCCTCCAGTTTCCTCAAATCGTTCGTGGAATGAAGAATTGCGTTAAGAGAACAATACTAACAGATAACACACATTTTAAAATCAATGTGTGTGTTTCCCCCCAATATATTAAATGCTATTTAATAATACTTTTTATATAATAAAGTTTTTTTTTTGTTAATTTTTTTTCCCAAACTTGTGTGTCGCTAAAAATCTTATTTCTCGTAAAAAAAGTATCCCTGCTGAAAATAAGAAGGTAATCGCTGGTTTGGATGCTGAAGATGTTGTATATGAGCCTTGTATTGGGTCATAATGTTGTTGTTTTTACAACCTATTTTAGAAAGTATGTGTGTACTACTATACCATCATGGTGGCTAGGTATGGTGTACGAGACAGTTTCTATTGTAAGCCCTTGTCTATACGTGCAGAAAGCAGTTCGACTTCGCAAAATAATGAATCGGTTATTGCACAGCTTGTGTAGGCCACTAGGTCTCTCAGCTTGCTTTGCAATGGAGTAGCAATTGTTTTTCGTGGAATCGTTATTTACAAAACACATATTTACATTCAGAATTAACGTCCAAAAACAACTGCACATTGATCTTTAGATGGATTGTATTCCATCACTAGAATCTAAACTGAGTAAGGACTTCTTTCTCCATCAATAAATTGTACTCGGGCAGCAGTATTAGATGACGGCCGACATCCCATTTGAAGTGAAGATTTAAAAATTGGAGCGAGAGGCTCTAAAAGAACTGCCTCGACACCACATCGAGCTCTAATAAAGTATCCTTGATATAAAGGCATTCTCTTTAAAAACGATATTTTGGTCTTTTACTCGACCATCCGGGATCGCCGCTTCGTCCACTGATATTCATTGCTCAATAATGATTCAAATGTTTGAAATAGGGAACAATATCAAAATCCCGATGTTTGCCTCTCCGTACGAACACAAACCGTATAATAATATCCATTCGTTATACTTTTTACTATCTTCATTTTCAAATACTTTGGTCACTTTTGAAAGATTATCAAAAGAATGATCAATGCACCTCGCACCACACTTTCGCATTCTATTTTGCCGTATTGAAAATAACATACCCTACTCGTTTTTTTTTTTTTTTTAAGCATGCCCCTACAGTTTTTATTGGCATATTTTAAAAGCAATATCTCATTCACCGTGCGTCGATGCTATAGCAGTATGTCCCGTCCTCCACAAAGCCCTCAATCCGTTAGTAGATAAAGCCACTTTGATAAGGTCAGGCAGGAGAGGTGTTGACGATCCACGCCCAAGGTTGTCGGCTCCAACCACCGCCGCCCTCTCAAGAATGAGCTTCGATCCTCCCAGAATAGCTAAACTGCGATGCAGCGCTTTCTCCCGCTTCCATTTCTTGGAACGTTCTTTCGTCATCTATAAGTTAGCGTAGGCG
>CP092877.1:34006142-34113194 GCA_030710605.1 Cordylochernes scorpioides
GATCATACATTGCATATATATTGTGGAGGGGTTACATCTAGTTATATACAAATTATGACATAAATACATATATATTTGTACATGTATATCTAGATGTTTCTATGTTAATGAGTGGCAAACTTTGTAATAGAAGCCTCAAAATGTGGGGAAGACTGTAAATATGACAGTTGAGTTAGCCTCAAAATCCTTTATACAAAATTTAAGATTCTCATATGTTGAGTTTATAAAAACTTTGGCCAAGAAACCCTGAACCCTACAAAACAATCATCTAAGACGATACAAACTAAAATCTAGCAAAATAAAGAAATTGAACTATGCAGCCAGAAATTTCAAACAATAATCTAAGATGAAAAACTAAAATCTAGCAAAAATAAAGAAATTGAACTATGCACCCTGAAATGCAGCCAGGTGTTTGTTTGTATTAAAATCAAAAAGGAATATCTTGACCAGGAGCAAATGAGCTTTTTTAGATGGCAGATCGCCATCTAGTTGGCCCTCGTCAATGTGGAGCAGTCTGTACCACTGCGACCAAAAATGTTTTGGTCTCAGAGGCTTCTTGAGAAACCAAGAAATAGGTATTTAAGACCAAACTTACGTAAATATGCTGAACATGTGAAAAAAGAAAAAAGAAAAGGTCAGGTGGTATCAAATCAAAAAAGCCTATCCTGAACAAGAGCATATGAGCTTTTTTAAATGGCAGAGCGTCATCATTCGTGGATGGCTTTTTTATTTATTAAGAAAATGGGTTGGCCAAATATTTGGAACAGATTAAATCAACGTTTAGTTGATTTCTGGTCCACTAAATGGCGTTCTGCCATAATTATTTGATGCTTTTGAAATGTTAATAAGAAGAAAGCTAAAGAGTGACATGGAAAGATGATTATCATTACTCTTCACAATTCATCTTATCATACTTCATCCCTAAGGTTAGAAATAATCGTTATTTCTCCTTAAAATAAAATTCAATTTTTCGTTCAAAAGCAACACATGCGGTATAATTGTCAAACTTCGTTCTACAATCATAACCCGCATTATATCTTCTATATATATAAAAATGAATGTTTGTATGTTTGTCTGTTTGTTGGTTTGTTGGTTTGTATGATCTGTATACAAATTCGCAGTAGTTCACTAATTCAAACCAAAATTTCCATACATAGGTAAAAAATAACGGGGGTGACGATAGGCTATTTAAAAAAATATATAAATCAATTATTAAAACTATATATTCAAATTATTCTACTTAGCTCACGAGCAGCGCCCTCTAGAACGCGGGCGATCTGCCGGCGGCGCGCGCCCGTTGGCTGCCGGCGATCACGTGACTTCCCTGTGCGCCGCCATTGGGGGGCGGTCGCGTGGAACAGGCCTCGCCGAAAGCCATGCGCGCGCACAGGGAAGTCACGTGCTCGCCGGCAGGCAACGGGCGCGCGCCGCCGGCAGGTCGCCTGGAGAAGCTTTTTCTTAATTACAATGCAAGTCCTTAACTATATTTACAAGTTTTCTAATTTATAACTATTTCACATATTTACATATATATTTTCATTTTTTGCTATAACTGATCTAATTCGCCGTTTAAAATAACTGCTCTTGCTATATTTGCTATGTTTTATTTTGCTATGTTTTATGTGTTTGAATAATACATTTAATCGTGTAAACCCGGGCGTTGCCCGGGTCATTCGTCTAGTTGTATTATAAAATAAAGATAAATAGTTTATTATATTAAATTAGTAATGATAATATTAATAAAGAATTTTATTTAAAAAAATAATATTAAAAATTTGAAAAGAAACTTATTGTTAATTTTTTAAATCAATCTCTTACAGATAAAGAGCAATGCTCCATGCGATATTTTAAGATATTCCTACTGCTCTCATAGCATATGTCCTTAGTTTCCATAAATACCAAGAATTCCTTTAAGGTACCGTTTATAGAAGCAGAACAGCCAAATACAAAATCAGAAGGGTATGATAGATTAAATTTTAAAAGAGAAAACGAAAAATAGCGTGGTGAGTTTCTTTTTATTAAAATTACAAGCTTTCAAGCAAAATGCTTTTCTTCAGGTAATCCAAGAAAAAATATATGTGGATAGGTAAATACATCCACCTAAGTAAGATTTGAAAATTAAAGCAGAATTGCCACGAACAAGCACGTATCAACACACCTAGAGAGCGAGCGAGAAATTCAGTTTAAAATAAATAAAATATATACATAATTCGGGAAAACACTTGAGGTTAAACTTCCTTATGCGGGGTCCATGCTATTACAAAAAGCTATGTACTGCGGGGGTAGTTCTATTTTTCTATTGAGGCTTGGAATTTTATTGGAAACCAAAGCCTCCAGGACCAGTCGTTGGTATTTTCCACTTATGTTACTGTAAATACATTGGGTGTCTGTGAAATCAAATGAATGCTGTGTTTCTGCCATGTGCTGATAAATCTGGGAACGGCTGTCTTTGTTCATGATGTTTCTATTGTGTTCTTTAGTCCTGATTTCTATGGTTCTGCCTGTTTCACCAACATAATGTAGTTCGCAATTTGAGCATTTAATTTTGTACACTGCGTTAGAGGCGGATAGTGGGTCCTGCTTTATAGAACTTTTTGTGATGGGATGCCGGAGTTTGAGTTCGACGGAAGGTGAATTACTAAAATGCGTGCGAACACCGTATTTTCTCAAGAAACGGGCAATATCAACGTTGGTTTCGGAATACGGGAGAACGCAAGTCGATTTGTAAACGTTTGGGATTGTATATGTACGTTGTTGGTACGTATGGCGCCGGATAAAATCTATGGGATAACCGAAAGACGAAAGGTTACGATTAATATTATTTCTCTCGAACCTGCTGTCTTCAAACACGGATATGTGTTAATTCTGTTGTTTTGTCACGGGTATCTTTGCTTTAAAACGGGTCGAGAGGACTTACAACTGCCAGAATAGATGCTAAAACTATTTCCCATCTATTGAGTATCTCTGGAATCTATCTGTTTCGGGTCAGGGACATAACGATTGCTTTAGCAAATTCAAAAGCGCGAACTAGGTCTGAACAAACACTCCAGAGCATTGAACGCACTAGAACGCACAGTACGCACTAGACCGCACGACTCCTTCTGGACGGGAGATACAACCTAATACGCATTACGCGATAGATACGAACAACACCCCAGAACATCTGAACCAACACTAGGACAGGGCGAACGAACTAACGGGAACGAACAGACAAGAACGCCAAACGTCAAGGACAGACGAATGCACCAGGAGTGATTGAACGAACTAGGAGATCAGACGGGCCAGAGCGAACGAGTTCCCGGAATACACCACCGAACAGTTCTAGCAAACCTTGAATTATTGCACAAACTAGGTGAACGGTCGTGCTATAACGAACAACCAGTATAGTACACTGGTAAGCCCAAGCACGCCTGGACGCCCTAGCTGAACGAACAACGCTAGAACGAACGCGCGAACTAGGTCAGAACAAACGCCCCAGAGCATTGAACGCACTAGAACGCACAGTACGCACTAGACCGCACGACGCCTCTTGGACGAGCGATACGACCTAATACGCATGTACGCGATAGATACGAACAACACCCCAGAACATCTGAACCAACACTAGGACAGGGCGAACGAACTAACGGGAACGCACAGACAAGAACGCCAGACGTCAAGGACAGACGAAAGCACTAGGACTCATCGAACAAACTAGAAACCTGCAGTGACCAGAATGAACGAGACCCCGGAATTCACCACCGAACAGTTCTAGCAAACCTTGAATTCTTGCTTGAATTAGCCGAACAATCAGTCTAGAGCGAACAACCAGTCTAGTACACTGGTAAGTCCAAACACGCCTGAACGTCCTAGCTGAACGAACAACGCTAGAACGAACGCACGAACTAGGTCAGAACAAACGCCCCAGAGCATTGAACACACTAGAACGCACAGTACGCACTAGACCGCACGACGCCTCCTGGACGAGCGATACGACCTAATACGCATGTACGCGATAGATACGAACAACACCCCAGAACACCTGAACCGACACTAGGACAGGGCGAACGAACTAACGGGAACGCACAGACAAGAACGCCAAACGTCAAGGACAAACGAATGAACTAAACTGATCGAACGAGCTAGTAGACAAAACGAACTAGAACGAACAAGGTTCTGAAATACACAACCGAACTAGCCTAACAAACCTTGAATTCTCGCTCAAACTTGTCAAACAGTCATGCAAGAATGAACAACCAGTCTAGTACAATGGTAAGCCCAAGCACGCCTGGACGCCCCAGCTGAACGAACAACGCTAGAACGAACGCGCGAACTAGGTCAGGACAAACATCCCAGAGCATTGCATGCACTAGAACGCACAGTACGCACTAGACCGCACGACGCCTCCTGGACGAGCGATACGACATAAAACGCATGTACGCGATAGATACGAACAACACCCCAGAACACCTGAACCAACACTAAGACAGGGCGAACGAACTAACGGGAACGCACAGACAAGAACGCCAAACGTCAAGGACAGACGAATGCACCAGGAGTGATTGAACGAACTAGGAGACCGCAAGGCCTAGAACGAACGGATCCCCCCTGGATCCTAAACCACAAAATATGCCTCAAGATGAACTTTTTTAAGGTTTGAATGTAAATATATTATCAAAAAATACAAAAAATATTCGAATGTATGAAATATCAAAAGGCTTTAAAAAATATTAAGTCATTATAAATATTCTTGACTTTGAAGTGTCTATAAGGCAAACATAAAAAAATAATAAAAATTTTGAAAGTTTAAAGAGAATAACATTGAAAGTGAAAGGTTCAAGTATTTTTTCATATTTTGAAATTCTTTAAAATATTGAGTTCAAATTATTTCATAAATAAAATTCGTTGATATACATTAACCTAGACCAGGAGTCGGCAAACTTTTGAGTAGGAAGAATCAAAAAATTACCATTTACAAAATTTCAAAGTTTTTAAAGAGCCACAAAATTTTTTCAAGCCAAAAATAAATAGTACTGGCATAAATAATATTTGCGAATGGAACTATATAAAGAGCCGCAGCTTCACATCCAAAGAGCCACCGCATGTGGCTCGTGAGCCGCAGGTTTTGCCGACCCCCTGATTAAAATTATAATAATAAAATAAACGTGAGTTAAAATAAGAAGAAATATATTATTCAAACTATAGAGATGTATTTTTTTAAATATCGATATTTCATGAATTTTTCCTTCCTAAGGAAAAACATTCTAAGAGAGAGAAATAGGAATAAAATAATTAATTTTAAAAGAAAACACCGGCGAAAAAGAGAAAAATCTTTGAGCCATCAAGCAATCATCTCTATAACATCTCAAACTCAGATAGGTGAAAAATCCACGACACCAGCTGTGACAAATATGAAACCAACTTGAATCTTTTCTGTTTCAAGTTGATGCACTCAACAATTATTAGCGACTTCGAATTCAAGCACTATTAATCAATTCACTATAATAAATCATTTTGTAAAATTACACATATTCATATAAATACAATGAGAATAATTCAAAAGAGTATAATATAAAAATATAGAATTTTAAATACCTGATTCACTTGACTCCAGGTTTTGGAATGGCGTTTCTGCAAATGAAAGGACCTCGGCGCCAGAAATTTGCACGGGAACAGGGTAACAGCTCCAGGAATAGCTGACGGTCCAAAAGTAAGAAGAGCAGCTAAGTTCAACATTTTCCCCACAGCATTTGATTCTTCTGACCATTTTTGGATTATTTTCCTATTAGATTTCTCAATCAAGGAAAAACTTGGATGTTGACTTTGTTATCTCTGCAATACAATTTTGGATGATAATTATTGGAGCAAATATATATTCTCGGAGGTTCCAAGTGTTTTTTTTTATGAATTTTGAATATAATTTGCAAAAGAAAAATGTGAATTCATCTTATTTCGTTCTTTGACCTCTATTGGTGGTGGTGCCTTATCCATGGAGCAGTTGAGATAGGTCCATGCACCCTGATCACAATATCGGCAAACTGAGGTGCCTTGTTCATATCTGTATGGATGTCCTCTTCTGGATTGATGTCTGCCATATATAGGGCTGCGAGAATGGCCGGGCAACTGTATATATGGTCCGAAGTGAGTTGTAATTTGTAACAGTTATTGCAGTTCCTGTAGGATCTAGTCATGTCTGGGTTTATCTTCATTCCTATAAAATGTACTGTTCTGATTCTTTTTATTGTTGTTGTTAATTTTCTGTTAATGTTGAGGTTGCATATGGGCTGGGATATTTTGGTCTTTATAATGAGTTTTGCTATTGCTATTGTATTTGCGTCTTTTAATGTTATTGAACTGGTTTCAGTGGCTGTTTACGTCGTTCCTTCGCTAGGCAATCAGCTTTTTCGTTGCCCTCTATCCCAACATGGGCTGGTATTGTATCCAACGTGATGGAATGAGTAGCGATCTGAAATATTGTTCGTGGATAAAAAAGCTTCTAGATATTCTTGAATTCCAGATTTGAGAGCAATGTCTTTGGTGGGTCCAGTCCAGTTGGAGCTGAAGTACAAAAACCAGGAATGAGGGGTTTGGACAATAATTTTCTGTAGTCTCTCCTCTGCTCATATTTGTTAAAAACGTTTTGGTTTGGGCGAAAAATGTAAGATTGATTCTTTAAGATCTTTCTTGAATCAAGTTCGCTCGACATTTCAGCCTCCATACTTAGGCTCCCCTCTCTGTTGTTTCCTCAATTTTCAAGTTATACAAGAGAAAATATCAGAATGCTTCTTGATATTCCATGAGGGATTTGTAACTTGATTCTGTATTGACTTTCACATTTTCTGCTCATTTTACGAATATTATTCAAACAGATTTTTTAATAATATTTTTATTGCTTAATTTATCTATTTTTTTCGCAAAAATGGTCGAAAATTGACAGAAAAATTGCAATGTTGCTACTATTTTTGTGCAATATCAACATTCATTTTGTTTACGTTTATAGCTAGAGCAGAGTGGGAATTTGCGCGAGGTTTCATGCTCCATGTGACCTGGGAGCACGGATATCATGTCTAACAGGGTATTTAACTGGGATTCAAGTCTTTATTTGCCTATTAAATTGATATCACCAAGTTTTATTTCATTCCTGAATGGCTTCTAGAAGTTGCTTTATTTAATTCTTCACCTGCAGATTCTTTTTTTCGTTTTTCCCCACATTTCCTTTCTGATCTGGATCATCCAATAGTCTATGAGCATATTTTTACTTAATATGAAGTAAATTAAGTTTGATTTACTTTCAATATATTCTCATTTGATTTCTCTTTCTCTTGAAAATTCGATTACTTGCCTTATTTATCAAGCATTGATTATTATTTGGAATTTTAAATATAATAAGCATCTTGTGACGACTTTGAAGTCTCAGGGATCAATTCTTTAATTGATCATAAATTCCTGGCCAAACTTTATACAGATACCTTTATTGGCCTTTTCAAATATAACGATCTCGTATTCATTGTTTTATGGCTTTAGTTATTATGTGGCATAATAAGTTATTCCAAGGATTTCGCATTTTTCAGCAATTCTGCGATTCTTTAGAATTCCGAAAGTAAGATTGTTCTTAGTCAAATTCTCATCGAAGATAAGCGAGTCGATCCGCTTCAAAGCATTTAAAGATATTTCAATAAATAATCTTTTGATCAAATATATAAGCGTTTTTGTTGATTAATATCTGAATTCATTTTAACGAATCATTATTTGAAGGAGCTAAGCAATCCATTGTTACACGGGAGGCCAACTTTAATCAATTTCTTTAATAATATTTGAATGTTGAAAATTTGTTTATTTTTTATTAAAATATCAAAAACCTTACGCAATAAGTTTCTTTAATCCAAAATTTTTTTAAAAAGTATATCGCGTAATTTTCTAAATATGAAAGTTGTTTATAAATGTCAAGGTGTCGTTTCTATTTAGAGGGAATCTTGTAGCTACTCTAGAACCTACCTCCCGTTATTTGGATAGAAGAGGGATTCCAGGTCTCCCCTGCTAGTTGTTGGTCTATCGTAAAATACCGCTGTGTGAAGTGATAGTGTTGCGTTCCCGGTTTGGATAGATGAAAAGGGAGGATACACGATGTGACTTATTAAAGTTTCCTTACTTAAGTATATATATATATATAGCAATTTAGGCCAACAACCCCATGTATATAACCCGCAGCAAGACCTTAATGTTGTATAATAGAAGCACAGCTGTCAATGATACACTATCGACATATGTCTTTACATCATCACATGTAATGCAATTTGTGCAAACAGGATAAATAAAGAAAAAAAAAACGGGGGAAACTCTGTAATTGATTAAGAGTTTGAGTTAAAGCAGGGATCGAGCATATAATATTGTCAGGACAAAGGTCTAAAGATGGAAACAACCACGACACTAGTATACAATTTCATCAGACAACCCATGAAATCGTTATTAATTTGGGCATTCTATAAAAGACTCCTTCTGGAGGTTTAGCAACCCACTGAAGACGCTGGGAGCTATTTCATAGAGGAAAATTATAGCAACAGATCTCTATAATTTCTACAGATCAGCTGTAAATAGATTCATATTAAGGCATTTTTATAGCCCAAATAACAAAAACAATAGTCAAACATACAAATCTGTTTGCATCATGCCGTACCCTCCTAACAGCGTAAAAATAGCCCGAGGAATCAGAAAATATGGTATAATGGTAAATATGATGGAATAATGCACTGAAACACATAAAAGTACAAACATTACTAAAACCTGACAGATAGATACCCTCAAAGTAGCCCTAATAAAGTCGTAATTTTGCAACTGTTGCTGTGTCAATATATCACAGCAAAGATATAGTACACAACTCTATTTCAACAGAGTCGGTTGTTCTATAATTTGTACACTTTGTGAAATTAAGGTGTGGGGGGGTAGTACCATAAAGCAAAAGGAATGAAATATGTATGAGAAGAAACAAGAAAATTTCTCTAGATATTTATTTAAATAAATTAAAATTTGGGAACATGTCTATACTGACGAGATATGCTATTTACATAGTAAAATTTAGATAGAGGTGACCTGAAGTTACTTTATAGCCCTTTAGGGCCCATGCGAAATCTAGGTTGGTTACTACACAAAAAGGGGGGGGGCGCTAAGTCATAATGACAAATGGCTTACCTTTTCTCGAAAGTGCCGGCAAAGGTCTGATCTCCCGTCTGAAGACTGTCCTCTCACTGAGCGACTCAGATTGAATTCGCCCTTTGGCAAAGAAACCCTCTTTTATTCATGTCTCTCTCCGTTTTCATTCGCCGAAAGAAACACCAATCAGAATGGCCAACGGCTCCAGTATACAATTTCATAGACGCCCCAGGCCTCTCCCATCAAAATAGAACATATAGTATTACCAAAAACAAAAAAATCTAAAGAGAGAAACAGCCATGGCACTAGTGTAAAATTTCAGACCCCTGGCCCCCCCCTCCACATGGATTGAAATACTATCCTCCCTTTTTCTCGGGACGGTATATATATCGCCCCCCGTCTTGGCTAAAAATCGACCCAGGCCCCTTTTACCTGGACTGTAATGTGATGCTTCCTTTTTTCGGGAAGGATTTTATAAGGCTTAGTCTTTTAGAAATCTTCCTTCTCCATTTTTTTTTTCTGGTCACCTTTACCTAAATTTTTGGTGAGGGGAATATATGTACATATGAAACAACAGCTTCCAGCGCGGATGTCTCTGGATGTCACTGGTGTCTTCTTCACCAGGCATCAGCTTTCGGCATGGAAGTCTGGTGTCATCAATTGTCTAGGTTTTCTGGGCAAAAAATGGTCTGTAAGTCTATGTGGGAGGGAAGCCATGTATCCATTTGATTTGATTATACATACGCCTTCTGTTGGGGTATGGTTACAAAAACGTGCCCCAACAATCCTCCCCCTGCCAAGTAATGGACAAATGCGTTTGTGCTACTCATTATTCATCTGCCTTTCATCAGTTACTATGAAAGCAGGCCCATTTCTAGCAAAATGCATTTTTCATTACTAGGTGAAGCCAGGTGTACCGAAACCTATAGGGAAGATAAGGCTAATCAAAATGATGGTATGCTATTCTAGATGTTTATTATTCCGAACATTAGTGGGCATTATGCATCCTGGCAAAGGGGTTTTTATGTGTTATTATTCTGTCAGCACACTGTTATCAACATAGGTTATGGGGGACAGTCATATCATATGTATGGAAGTAAGCAAGGTCATCTGTCTTACCATTCATGGGTATATATACCACCCTTCCACTTTCTTCTTTGGTCTTGAGGAGTAGGCCTTCCTTGTGGTAGGTCCTCTCAACCCCCATCCTTGCCTCTGGTGTGCTGGTTTCATTGCTACCTTCTTTCTGCTAACAATACAGTTAGAACATTTCCCTATTACATATTATATATAAAAAAATTGGGCGCCAAGAAGTCGTTTAGAAATAACTGACTAGTCCAACTCCTAAAACATGCCAGCATCTTTATTTAAGTACCAATCAAGACATTCGTGTGGTATAGTTATACATATACAATCAAAGGAAAGGATAATTATAGTTAGCTGAAAGAAATATCTTGGTATATAATGATTAGCCTATGACATGATGACTTTTGCTAAATAAAAAAAAATTACAGAAAACAAATTGTGAAAGTAATTATTAAATAAGGCACGAAATATGTAATGATAAAATGAATCCTTCCATGTTATATGATGGGTATAATATATATATTGAAGAAAACACGTATCATGCAGATAGTGATTAAATATGATAAAAATCATCCCATGATAGATGATAAAGAAAACTACTACAAAATTATATATGATGACAAAATATATATACATATACAAGTAAGGCGGATAAAAGACAATAAGGATAAAATAGATCATGCCTTGAGGGAAGAATAAGCCATGACAACATGTTAAAAAAAAAATCGCAACATGGCAGGTAAATATTACTAATATCATGAATATCAAAGGAAATAAAATTGTTGAAATGAATAGCATATGATTATAATATAATATATATTATATAAAATAATAACATATTCAATAAGAAAATGAAAACACATTATATATATTTGTGCGCTGAAGGTTCAAGGTTTAGTATCTCAGTTAAGTTTTCAATCTTATTCAGTCTGGAATCACGAGTTGGTCACTGGGTAATATTCGTCTATCCCGATCCTACTGGAGGGTGTGTTTTCTCTTATGTGTTAGATTCCTCTGTTACAATACTCTCAACCCAGATGGGTACGTCATTTAGAATCTTGGTCAAATGGAACATAGCCCAGACCTCTATTAAACTACACAGTCCATTTAAATCTAGGGTGACAACCGTATGAAGAAAGCTCTCTGTTTGACAGAGAAACTAATCAACTTCTCCCATTTTGTTTGTGACTCCGTTTACCTTGTCTCTGGGGTGTGTACAGTTCAGCTACCTCCCCCTTCCAAGAAATTCATATTACTTTCATCTACCAATATACTCCCTATTCATTGACCTGAACCCTATAAATCTACATCTTATAAATTTGAATTTTATCAATCTTAAATTTTGGTTCTTTTACAAATTCCTTCAGAATTCTACTCCTGTATAACTGCTCTTAATCCTACTGTCCTCAATACAACACTTCTAAAACTTTGACTCACTGGCTTGTTCTGGCGTCTCGTTCGCGGTCATTATAGTTAACTAATACTTTAAAATCTTATCCTAACATGGAACGAGTCTAAACTCGTTGAGGGTCCTAATAATTACTTATTCTGCCTCTCGAATCGGTCTTATGCTCGAATTCATTCCAACAAAACGTATGGCAGGGCGAATCCTTTATTAGAAGAAACTTCCGCTAGCTATGGGGGATCAAACTGGTACCAAAAAAAATTCAATAGACGGAAACACTTCGTCTAGAATAACTGGGCAATCTCTGCCTACTTGCCAATCTTACAGGACCTCCCGTCTGTAACACCCTCGCTCCAGCCACGCTAAAAGCGTCGAAACTACGGTGTCAGATCGGTCACCCAAGGTCGCGCCGTTATACCCCAGGCTATACGGCATGGCTATAAACAAATCCCCCATCCTGCATAAAATTCAATCTATACCTCTTCGTTTCCTCTTGCGAGGAGGAGATGAGTGGGCTGTCGGCTTGATCCCTGCCTTCCACTATCTCCAAGTCTGAGGGCCGGGATAGGGATCATTTATCCACAATCCTTAGAATTCAAGCTAAATTAAATAAAAGGAAATCAAAAGAAAATTATACCCCCTAACGAGGGACCTAACAAAAGGGA
This sequence comes from Cordylochernes scorpioides, assembly GCA_030710605.1. NCBI lineage: Eukaryota > Metazoa > Arthropoda > Arachnida > Pseudoscorpiones > Chernetidae > Cordylochernes > Cordylochernes scorpioides. The sequence continues at coordinate 34,018,425 of CP092877.1, forward strand.
GCGAATATTTTCTATCTAGGTAGAGTTGTAGTTGTCCTGTGAGGCTCCCGATCCTAACAAATAAAGAAATCAAATTTAAAAAAACCGAACCTATTAATTCCCTATATTATTCTAAAGTAAATTTTGGTCTAACAATATAATAGTTTTTAACCTTCTTCTACATTTATTCCTCTTCACATTCACACAATTCAGTCACTGAGGGCATTCATCCTAAAGTTAGAAGCTGCTATAGACGCCAAAACACTCAATTATTTATATCAAATAGACCCTTACAATAATAAAATCTTCTAGGACTAGACGTGAAATCAAATAAAGTTACCTAATTAAAACAAAGTGGGGACCAAAGCCCTATTTACTTAAACGAAATGCCTCTGCACAAGCTCTACATATATATTAATTCATTATACTCACTAAATGATTGTTAACAATAACTGTTGACAAGTCTAAATAACCTGGAAGCTAATCTACCAAAAAAAAAAGAATCAGTGTAACTTCAAAAACTGCCCTTGCCTTGACACTAAGCGACTATTCACGACAATTTTATATAGACGCACACAAATTATTGGGGCGAATAAAGAACCATTAAACGTGACACCTCATAAAAGCGGAATGAGTCATTCCCCTAGCCACCGTGGGTGAAGTCACTTTCTTCCTACTTCGTCATGCGTCTGCCCCCTTTGCAGTAGTCCTACCTCAACACTCTATTGAAAGATGGATTTATAGGGTTTACGATTCACTACCCAACACTAACATTCTCAAGTGCTTTCCGAGGATCGACTACGGTCTGGGCCTACTTAACTTCTACCCCTGGCTTAGGGTCCCTATACTTCACAACTTTACTCTGAAAGATTGACCTTTCATGTCCTCATTAGAAACCTATTTCAAAGCTACTACCTGAAGGCCAGGGATTATAGGGTTTCTGAATTACCCAACACAAGCCATAGGATGCCTATTAGGTTTGTTATTTTAGACATAGCCCCCCTCTAAGTTGTGATTTCCTACACCTTCCTTCATCTATTACTCCCGATAATAACCAAAAATTCAGATGTATACTAAATAATTAATTCACAATGGTATACATTATTCTCACTGGTCTTTGAAACTCGGGGTTTAACAAGAAATAGTTTGTATAGAAAAAAAAATCCTAATGAAGTTCTACTTTAAAAAAAAAAGGTTTTTAAATGAAGAAAAAAAAAAAGGTTGAAATCTCTAAACTTCTCATTCTATCGAGCTGATTCTCCGTACACACTCCAAAATCCTGGTTAGTGGCGACAGTCTAAGCAGAATTTACACTGTGTGGGCCTTTTCACCCTTGTAGACCTGCGTAAAGTTAAACTGTTCACACTAACTCTGTCAACTTCCCCTCGTCTCATTACTTCTGAGTTCGCTCTGGTTGTCACCCCTTGTGGAACCACTACATTAACGGACCTATTAGGGAGATAAGCTGGACCTGTAAGATGAATCCAATGATCTTCATCACTGGAACCTTGACTTGAATTACCACCACTAGTTTCCTCCTCCTCTGTGGGGAAAATCCTAATTGGTATATGGTATTGTTTTAACCTATCTATATGGTATTTATCCAAATTCCCAGTTTCTAGATTCTTCAAGAGATATACAGTATCACCAGCTCTTCTTAGTACCTCATATGGACCCCCATACCTTGGCTCAAATTTGTGACGCCCCTTCGTCTCATGCATTCTCTCCACTAGGACTAAGTCCCCGTTATTGAAAGTTCTCAGCCTTTTGTTTTCGAACTTAATCCTAGCTTCTTCCTGTTCATTCAAGTAGGTTTGCCTTACCACCTCTCTTATCTTCTCGACCTCCTCTGTTAGTTCCCGCTCGTAGAAGGCTGCCGTTTGAGCAATCAAATCTTCGCTTACAGGACTTTGTCCCGCTTCCTGAAAAGGTTGCGGAAGCCTCAGCTCATGTCCGAAGACGAGTTTCGCTGGCGTAAATCCTGTACTAGAATGTTCAGTGGTTCTGATAGCTAAAGCTACCATGGGTAGGATGTCATCCCAATTAGAACTTGCCTCACACCTACGCAAAGATTCAATTACTGTTCTGTTGAGCCTTTCTACAGCGCCATTACTTTGAGGTCTCCAAGCAGTGGTGTTCACTGCACTTACCTCCATGGCCTTGCAAATCCCTTTAAAAATACAGCTAATGAATGCCGAACCCCGGTCCGAAAGTATAGTTTTCGGTACTCCAAAGATAGTAATTACGCTTTCCAACAGCGCTTTAACCACTGTACTGGCACACTGGTCTCTTGTAGGTATTAAAATAGGGAATTTGGTAAATAAATCGACTATGGTCAGGATGCTAGAATGTCCTCTGGAAGTCTTCTCTAAGGGTCCTATGAAGTCTAGAGCAAGATGCTCAAATGGTTTTCCAGGCCTGAAGTGGGGAGCATTACCAGCCTTGGTTACACCTTGATTTGAGAGCTGGCAACCCTCGCATCTGTATATATAGTTTCGGACCTGTGTCCTCATACCCGGCCAATAATAATCGTCCTTCAGCCTTCTCATTACCTTCTTGACCCCAAAATGACCTCCCGTCGGAACGTCGTGGTGATATTTAATCACCATCTCCCTAATGTCTGACGGAACCACCTTCACCCAGATACCCCCACTGTTCTTAGACACAAGGTAACCCTCGTGCATTTTATAATCCTTATTTTTATAAGTTACAGTCTCGGTAGACCGTCTGTCACCTATTAGTTTCAATAAGGGGGCCCCATTTCTTGTCCTTAAGCAAACCTTCCCACGTCCGATCACTATCTATCAAGGGGGGCCCACGATTTTTAATTACTGCGGCCACAACTCTCTTATCTCGTGATGGTTCAGGATCATCCTCACACGGGAACCTACTGAGGAAGTCGGCTACCGTGTTTTCTTTCCCCGGGACATACACAAATGTCACATTGAAGTCTTGGATGATCTCTGCCCATCTAGACAATCGAGCGTTCTTATAATCAGACCCCTTGTTATAAGTGATCGGTTTGTGATCGGTATGCACCTCAACCTTACTGCCCGCCAGGAGGTGTTTAAAGTGCTGCAGAGACAACACTACGGCATAAGCCTCCTTTTCGATTGTGGAATAGCGAGTTTCGGGGCCTATCAACCGTTTGCTATAGTAAGCTATTGGCTTGACAACCCCGTCTATCTCCTGTTGGAGACAAGCGCCAACCGCTATTCCACTGGCGTCTGTATTGAGGATAAATGGTCGCCCTATCATTGGATGAGCCAGTAAAGGCTCACTGGTTAGTACTTGTTTTATGGTCTCAAAGGCTGTCTGCTCTATTGTACCCCAAGTGAATCTTCGCCCCTTTCTCAATAAGTTACTTAGTGGAGCTAGGAGTTCACCTGCGTTGGGTATGAAGCGCCTGTAGTAGTTTACAGTACCCAAAAGACTTCTGACCCCCCTGATGTTGTGGGGACGTTTCAAATCCCTGAGAGCCGCGACATTATCCCACATGGGTTTTATCCCATCCTGATCAATTACATGACCGAGGTAATCTACAGAGCCCTTGAAGAAATAACTCTTCCCACGCCTAGCCTTTAATTAAAGCGACTCAGGCGTTCGAGTACAGCGGCAAGGTCCGCCACATGCTGCTCATGAGAGTCGCTGTAGACGATGACATCATCGATGTACAAACGAACGCATTTATACAACAAATCCCCTAGGACCAAATTCATGGCCCATTGGAAGATCTGAGCTGAGTTCTTCGCTCCTTGTGGTAGACGTGTGAAACGATATCTCCCCCAGGGCAGAGAGGAAAGTGAAATAATCTCTATCACCCTCCGGGATGTGAATCTGGAAAATCCAGAGGTCAAGTCTAATGTGCTGAAGACCTTTGCGCCTGCAAAAGCACGCAGGTTGTCTTCAACACGAGGTATTGGGAACGGGAAGAATTCTGTCACCTCATTAATTAATCGCAGGTCCATTGTAATGCGGACGCTGCCGTCTGTTTTAGCAACGGGGAATAGGGGAGAATTCCATAAGGATGTACTCCCCTCGATTATTCCAGCTTCTTCCAATTCGTCTACTAAGGCCTTCACCTTTGAGACCAGCTTATTTGGGATCTGATACTGACGTCTATAGACTGGCTTTCCAGTCAGTATCTTTAAACTTAGGGGCAATGATGGTTGACCCATCGCCCATATCGGAGATGTCGTCACAGAAACAGTGACTATATGCCCTAAGGACGTCTTCCCCTGTCCTGATTTTATGTAGAGGTATACTGGGTGGTCTGACAGGCACCTCACTGGCCTGTAACGAGGACAGGAAGGCCGACTTAGTCGGTTCTTCGTCCTGCTCAAAGTCTGATCTGACGCTTCCATCATGGTTGAGAGTGAGTCTTAGAGCCTTGAATCCTGGCATACCTAGGATTCCATCAAAGCCTAGCCCACCTAGATGGCAGTATTCAAATGTTGTTTTTACTTCCCTGATGGGTTTTCCCCTGATATAGGCCCTAACCTCTATTAACTCACTCCCCAGTGACCTTAACTCACTCCCACTAATCCCCTTAAGGAAGGTGGGTTTACCCAAACCTTCAGCGCTAATATCCAAGGAATCTATATTTACAATGTTGGCCTCTGAGCCTGTATCGATAATTAGTCTGATAGTCCTATTGCTCAGAGACCAACCTTTATCTACAAATGTACATGTGATTACAGGTAGGCCGGCTAGAGTTCCCCCATTCCCTGCTTTGAGGCAAGCCGGACCTATTTTTTTGTCATGGCTGTGCAAATTCTTGCCATGTGGCCTGTCTCCCCGCATCTGAAGCACCTGATGGGTGTCCGCGTTGCTTCGGGGCCCTCATACCCCCTTGGCGCTCCTCCCTTGGTTGTTGCTGGAGGGCCTTCCTTGCGCTGTTCTTGTGGGGGCTCTACCGTTAGGGTTCTGTTGGGGTCTCTCCTGCCTGGTCCCTTGTATAGTGGGCTGGTTGTTCTGAGCGGAACCTCCTCTCCGCTGGAAACCTCTGGCCTGGTTGTTGTCCCACCTGTTTCCCATATTCATCCTGGGTTGCTCCCTGTGGGTCCTCCTCAGGTCTTGGTTTTCCGTCTCCAGGTTCTTTAACTTGGATTCCAGTCGGGCCATCTGGCTCGTCAACTCCCTCAACTTCCTGGCACTCCCCTCTTCATCTTCCATTTGGCATCTGGAAGTACTCGTCATCCCTTTCTTCGATCTGGTGGAGACTGCTCACAATCACCTCCCATGACTCATTCTGGAGTTGGTGGGCTCTCTGCCACAGGTTTGGACAGAGTCCAGTGAGGAAGATATCAGCGACCTCAGTGATGTCGATCCTCAGGCCATCTGACTCGGCTTCTGAGGCAAGGCTCCGCACTCTGTTCGCGTATTCCTTAACCTTTTCTCCGGGCCTTTGTCTACAGGAGAAGAACTTCTTCCTGGCTTCTCTCTTGGGGGCCCTCCTGGAGAATCTCTGTTCCAGGTTTTCCTTTAATTCGTTGTATCCCAGTTTGATCTGGGAGGCCTGGAGGGCGAACTCTCTCGCAGCTCCTCGAAGGTGATTGTCCAGGAGGATCCTCCTCCTAGAATCATCCAGGGCTTTCACGTCGTAGACCAATTCGAAGTCCCGGATGAACTTGTCGAATGGTATGAGCCCATTTCCCTCAAACTTCTCCAAATGATATAGCGCAGACGGCAACGGCGTCTGGCTGGGTGAGGGGTCATCTCCAGGGTGCATGGTTCTCTCTCAGTCTGCTGTCTGAAATATTCCAGATTAGTAGTGGGGATTGGAGAAGAGAATCTCATGTATTAATGGGGGCAGGGAACCGAGGGGTGAAAGATGGGTTCATGGCCCAAAAGGGAAAGGAAATGGGAGAGGTACATGTTCATCCATGTGGGTGGATAGTAATCTTAGATCAATGCTCTTTGTAGCATTTTTATGCGTCCTTTGTGACTTAGAGACTGTTATCAGAAGCCTTTTCTTTGTATTTATACAGTATGAGGTACAGCAATTAAAGGCTGCATTTCCATGGGTTCATCCCTCTTACAACATGCTGGTACGAAATCAAATGCGGTTATAAGATCATTGTCTACGGGATAACAGGTGCACATGGGATTGGGAAATGACAATGTTATTTCGCCCTTTAGGACACCGATTTTAACTGAGTTTTCTGTTGGGTTATGATAATATACTGTGAATCTTGTAGGGGAATTACTTTGTAGGACTTTGTTGCATACCATGGGTTTTGTTTGTTCCTGGGTTAGAAAACTCATATTATTACTTATTACTGTCAGTCTGATAATTACATTCCTGGCTCATGAGATATAGGTGTGCAGCAGGTATAATTCACTGTGGAAATGTATGTGGACATTTAAGGATTTACAGGAGTATATATGATATGGAGAGGTCACCTCAGCTCAATCTAAACACATTTTGTTCTGGAATTAGCGCCGTATTTTAGATGGACTTCACTGCCCCATCTACTGTCCAGGCGTAGCATCTTATGTGTGTCAAAATTTAGGAAACGTCATCTCGTCCTAGATCTTCCTTTTCTTCATGCTGGCACATCTTCAATGACAATTTCCATGTGGTGAACACACCCTTTTTGGCGGTCTATCGGCATCCAGTGATCAAATTCGGCAGAAAACGTCGTCAAAGGGGGCTACCCTTCTCGCGTGTCTAGCCTTCTAACCAATCACGACGCCGCCTCACGCCTACAGGTTCCGAATTGCATTCGATGTAATATCCTTGCTCGGGTGTCCCGACTTCATCAATCCTTATCCACAGCCTTAGGTGATATTACCCGCACTGGGGACTCGCTTCTCGCTAATTTCCTCATTATATGCAAGTGTCAAAATCGAGCCTCGATAAACTCTCCTGTCTCCTATACCCCCATCATTAGATAGATCCTGTCTCTAACACAGGTGGCTTTTGCTGCCTTTGTCTTCAATTTAAAGCTGTCCAAGTACACCTCGGGATATCTCAGCTGTCGTGTAGACACAAGCTCCAGTCATCTCCTTTCCTTTGAATATATTAAAATATTATCCCAGGTAGTTGTCATAAGTTAATAAATAGTTCCACAGTGATTAAAAGGTACTCGCGCAAATTGGTCACCAGATCTACTCCTTGAGATTCTGCCATTGGAATGTTAAAACCAGATCTCTATCCATTATTGATTTCAAATAAAAAGGTTTTTACGAAGAGAAAAAAAAAGCGCGTCTTTCTATGGTGATCAAACTTCTCTCTTCACGGGTATGCTAACTGGATCTTCAATTCTATTTTCACCTTAAGGCTCATATATTTGCCACTCTCCCAATCCACTATGCGTTAAAAAAATAAAATCGATTAACTATCATTCAGCATGTTAGCCCTAATCTGGATGCACAGGCTAGTATGATTTGATAGAAAGCGCTATTAAAATGAAGTTAAGATATTTGTATCCAGCAATAATTATCAGAACTCACCTCTGCTGTGAGAAAATTATATCAGAGCTATGATGAAGAAAAAAAAAATGCTAGTCATTTCAGTAGACTACTGTAAAACACTGATCACCGTTCTAAATTTGAACCATGGGAATCCAACCTCATTTCTCATACTGTATATAATAATTTGAGAAAGTAAAATAAAGAAATTGTAATCAATGGTGCTCGCAACAGAATTCAAAATGATTGAGACACAGAACATTATAAATAATGTCCAGCAAGCAGGATACCAAACCACCTTTATATTACAACATTTCCACAAAAGTATAACTATCAATAACCCAATAAACAAAACCACAAAATATTGTTGCACCAGGCTGCGGCTTGGCAGACTCTTCAGCCTTGATTCTCTCCTGTGCTGGGTCTTGCATCTTACCAGAGCGTGTTTCAACCATCCTACAAATTTATATAAGGGAATAATGAGATAAGTCTACTTTAAGTAGCCTCCAGAATACCTTATTTATTTTCTCACATCAAAGAGAGCAGTGAAGTCACAGTGTACCTAAATACAAATGATGATAATCTGTTTTAAATAAATATCATAGAATATAAAAATAAATAAATATATAATTTAAATTTCAAATATATTAAAAATAATATAATAAATACGCCATTAATCATGATGTAACACTTCCCCCTCTCCAGAGGTCGTCACGTCCTCGTGAGTTACCTCATCAATTCTCTCAAAATAGGGTTTGAGTCTTGAGACATGGACAATCAATGGGTCTTGGCCAGGATTATCTTTTGGCTCAATTAAGTAATTTACGTTAGACAGCTTCTTTAATATTCTATATGGGCCAAAATATTTTCTCAGTAGTTTCTCACACTTTCCTATTTTCCTAATTGGTGTCCAAACTGCTACTAATTCTCCTGGTTCGTAGCTTCTTTCCATGTGTTTCTTGTCATAGTTCTTTTTCATTCTTTCTTGAGTCTTTATTGTGTTGTCAATAACTAATTTTCTTGTTCTGTTTATTTTGTCTAAGTGATGTTTTATGTATTCATCATAATCATCTTTGTCAATGTCCACCGAGATATTCCTGTCGTCCAAAAGAGACGTGGGTTCTCTTCCAAACATCAGGAAAAAGGGAGAATATCCTGTGGTTTCCTGAATTGTAGTATTGTAAGCGTGAGTGATGAATGGGAGTATCTCGTCCCAATTTTTCTGATCAGTGTTCACATACATACTGAGCATATTGATCAATGTTCTATTTAACCGCTCTGTCAATCCATTAGTCTGGGGATGATAGCTCGTTGTGAAGCAATGTTTAATCTTGCACGTTTTCATCACCTCTTTCATTAAATTACTGGTAAATTGAGAGCCTCTGTCACTAATAAGATATTGTGGGGCTCCGTGCCGAAGAAAAATATCCTCTACTAGAAATTTAGAAACTTCTTTCACTGTTGCTTCCGAGACTGCTCTTGTTTCTGCATATCTAGTGTAGTAGTCCGTCAGCACGATTATCCATTTTTTTCCTGTTTTTCGTAGATGGTAGTGGACCAACAAAGTCAATTCCAATTCTTTCGAAAGGAAAGTTGGCTGGGGGGATGGGCTGTAGTAGTCCAGAAGGTAATTGGTTTGAGCCTTTCCTACTTTGGCAAAGGTGACACGTCTTAACGAATTCTGAGACATCCTTTAGCATGGATGGCCAAAAGTATTTACTCTTTATTCGGTACATGGTTCTGGCGACGCCCAGATGGCCATTCGACATATGATTGTGATATTCTTTCATAATTTCTCTCTTTTTATTCTCTGGAACCACAAGCAACCACGCCCTGCCTTCAGGGTTCGGGTTTTTCTTAAAGAGGCATCCATCTTCTTCTTTAAAGTTTTGCGCAATTGATCGCCTGCTTCCATTAAGGTTTTTCTTAACACTTTCGATAAATTTATCCTCTTCGTCTGTTATTTGATTTAAAAATAGCCTTTCAAAATCCTCATCCCAATCAGTTTCTGGTAAGGGCCCCCCTAGATAAGCCATCGGCGTCCAGATGCTTCTTTCCCGATTTATGTATTATATCGAAGTCATATTCTTGAATTTTCAATGCCCATCTTGCCAATCGACCTGTTGGATCCTTCAAGTTTTTGAGCCAGCATAAGGCGTGATGGTCTGTTACTATTTTAAAGTGTCTTCCATAAAGGTAGGGTCGTAATTTTTGACATTGACCAGACAACGGCAAGACATTCTTTTTCAGTGGTTGAATAATTTTGCTCCGCTTTACTTAGGGTACGACTCAAATATGAGATCACCTTCTCTTCACCACCGATGTCTTGGACAAGTGTTGCACCTATGCCGATGTTGGACGCATCAGTATGAACATAAGTAGGTGCATTTGGATTGAAGTGACCTAAAATTGGTGGACTTAATAGTGCTGTTTTTAGGGTTTGAAACGCTTCCTCTTGTCTTTCTGTCCAGGTAAATGATACACTTTTTTTTATAAGGTTGGTCAAAGGGTCGGCAATTTTTGAAAAGTCTTTGATAAATTTTCTATAATATGAACACATTCCCAAAAAGGATTGTACTTCTTTGACCTTTTTGGGCCGAGGAAAATTTCTGACAGCTTTGATGTTATGTTCCGCGGGTTTTATACCATGTTTGCTCGTTATATAGCCGAGAATCTCCAATTCTTCAAAAGCAAATCGGCATTTTTTGTCGTTTAACCTTAAATTAGATTCACGAAAACATCTAAAAACAGCTTCAAGTCTTTTGAGGTGCGTTGGAAAATCCGGGCTATATATGATAACATCATCCAGATAACACAAACAAATTTGCCATCTCAGATTTCCAAGCATATTCTCCATATTTCTCTCAAAGGTAGCAGGCGCGTTACAAAGTCCAAAAGGCATCACGTTGAATTCATATAATCCATGCGCTGTAGTGAAAGCTGTTTTCTCTTTGTCTCTTTCTTCGACTTCAACTTGCCAATATCCAGATCTGAGGTCTATTGCTGAGAAGTGTGTAGATCCTTGGAGAGTATCCATAACTTCGTCTATTCTAGGGATCGGATAGACATCTTTTACTGTGACATTATTCAGTTTTCTGTAGTCCACACAAAATCTGTATTTACCATCTCGCTTCTTGACCAATATTACTGGAAAAGACCAGGGGCTAGAAGATGGCCTAATTATGCCTTCTGTAAGCATCTCGTCAATTTGCTCTTTTATAATATCTCGTTCTTTAGCACTTACCCGGTAAGGCTTGTGTTTAATTGGCTTCGCGTCTTCTGTGTCTATCCGATGTTTTGCCAAATTGGTTCTCCCTAATCTCGATGAAAAAAGATCTCCATACCTTTCTAAAACTTGTTTTAACTCCTTCTGTTCCTTTGGTGAAAGATTTTCGTTTATTTGGAATCTAGGTTCTTCGTTCTTTTCTACCTCTCTTTCTCGACTCACATTTATTTTCGCTGGACTACTTCCAAAAGCCAATGTTTGGTTTTTCATTATTTTTAACGGTCGAGGATACGGATTAGTTATCCAGATGTGTGTTTCCCTATTTATAACATTGATCAAGCTTCTTGCTAGACGAAGTCCATTTGTCTGAAACATTTTGCTGCTCTCTTCGATAATATATTCTCCATCCTCTGTTTCTACCAATGCCTTGATCAATTTCATGGAACATTCCGGTACAATGGAATCCTTGGAACTCTTTATTTTCAACCTTTCAAAATTGATTTCGTCATGATTATTCGTCAAATCATATTTTATAGTTTCTTGCTTACAATCTATTTTTGCGTTCATTTTCTTAAGGAAATCTCTCCCAAGAATTAATGTCCGTAAATGCGTTTTCAATATCACAAAGTTGTGTGATAATGTTTCGTCATCAATTTTTATATTTAAAAATATACTTCCTACCATGTCCAATTTTTTTCCATCGGGTCCTGCACAAATCTTTGCGAGTTTACTTATACCATGGCCTGTATCGAGGGCCGTTCTGAGGTCGACCACTGAGAGGTCAGCACCTGTATCAACCAAAGCTTCAAAAGTCCCTATCTTGTCCACATTAATTTTTAATTTGTATTTAGGGTCCAACTTCTTGATTCCGTTTATGGTCGACTTGCTTTGATTGACAGATTCAGGCGCGACGCTTAGTTTAAATCTTCCAACACGGAATATCTATTCCGGGTAGGAATATTTGTCTGTGTGCTATGACATACATCAGCATAAAGCCGAGGTCCTGATTTCTCTGATATTTCATTCATTTGGCATTTTTCTTCGACCTTCTCTTGGGTATCTGCTGGATCCTCTTCTAGGATTCTTATAAACTTGACCCTACAATAACGGGCCACGTGCCCTGGCTTGTTACATTTAAAGCAGATTGGTCTTCCATCTTCCGTCCTATTTTTGCTCACTTCTTGGCTTTTATTGTAAGTGTTTCTCTGAAGGTTTGGTTTCGGCACAAAGTTAGGATTATAAGGACGTCTAGGGGTAGAGGGCTGGGGAAAGTTGTTTCGATACTGTCTGGGGGTAGGAGGGGAGTCGTTCTTGTAATTATTGGAAACAGGGGCTTGGGGCCTGGAAGTGGTCTGGTAGTTTCGTGCGGCAGTCGGCGGCACGTACCTCGATTGTTGTTGGGGTCTAGAATAGCGTGGACCGTTATATAGGTTTCTGGATTTCTCGACACGTTCCCGATACTTCTTTTCAAAAGAATCCATTTTCTTGCACACGACAAGAAGGTCATCGGTCGTTTTAGGAGGGTTCAGGTAGAGCGCGAATGAGTACTCTTTTTTCAGTCCTCCAATAACATGTTCAATTTTTGTTTCTTCTTCCATTGCGGGGTCAACCTTGTTGCACAACACTAGAATGTCTTCCGCGAACCTGATTGCTGGTTCATTCCAGTGTTGCATTCTGTTGAGCTTCATTCTAAGTTCTTCTTTATTCGCGTCCAAAGAAAAATCCTGAATGAGGCGGATTTTAATATTTTCCCAGCTCGTGAAACTAGCTTTGTGTAAATTCAACCAGGTTTTAGCGCTTCCCGTCATGTTCATGGCGGCATAACGAGAGATAATGTAGTCTGCCCAATGGTACAAGAAGCCAATTTCTTCAAGAGATTCAATCCATGGGCGAGGGTCTTCCGTTCCATCATACTTGGGGATGTCGATGTTGGGATTCAGGACAACTGGGTCGAAACTAGCATCTCTACCAATTGTTGCACCAGGCTGCGGCTTGGCAGACTCTTCAGCCTTGATTCTCTCCTGTGCTGGGTCTTGCATCTTACCAGAGCGTGTTTCAACCATCCTACAAATTTATATAAGGGAATAATGAGATAAGTCTACTTTAAGTAGCCTCCAGAATACCTTATTTATTTTCTCACATCAAAGAGAGCAGTGAAGTCACAGTGTACCTAAATACAAATGATGATAATCTGTTTTAAATAAATATCATAGAATATAAAAATAAATAAATATATAATTTAAATTTCAAATATATTAAAAATAATATAATAAATACGCCATTAATCATGATGTAACAATATCTATAGGGCGATATGTTACATTCCATACTCACAAACATCTATAACAATAGCCAACTACTTGAGAAACTCTGGCATCCAAACATATTACTGTAATTCCCCTAACATAGGCTCCACCATAAAAGTCCACTATCTAAAAATAATCCTACTATCATAAAACCCACTAACCAAAACAGAGAATAAAAGGCAATATATTCCGTAGAGTGTAACAGCTGCCAAGCCAAATACGCAGGGGAGACAGGAAGGAGAGTCAGCAATAGAATATATGAACATAGACGCAACGTTATTAATCAAGGCAATAGGTCTCTAATTTTCCAATACTGCAAAGGAACAGGTCACACTTTCGCATTAGGAGAACCTAGAATACATTACAATAACATAAACAGCAAATATCAAAGGCTTATAATTGATTCTCTATTATTCAGAAAACACAATAGCATTAATAGAAAATAGATTTGCCCGAAACATATAACACAATATATCCTAGTCCCAGCTAATAATATCAACAATAATATAAGTAACTTATATGTAATAGCCAATAACTATTATAAAACTACTTAAATAATAGAATTGCCGCCAGGAGGCGAAACTGACCGGACGTGCGTCGCTAGGCTCCGCTAGTTCCGGTAAATATTGTTTTAAATATTCATTTTACTTATTGTATAATTTATAAAAGTTTTATAAATTGTTTAATTAAAAATATTATAACCGTTTTTTTAATTGGCAATCGCTGTTTAAGAGTTTAGTCATTTTTGAAAGCCTTTTCAATTGTTGTTTTCGCACAAATATGCAAAAATAGAATATGGAAATAATTATTCAAACATTAAATGATAAGTTGGATGAAATTTATAACTATTTTGACAAAAAGGTTCAACAAAATCAAAAAAATCTAACTAAAAATGATATTACATTTTTGTCAACTATGGTTAGGCAAACCAAGGATGGTATTTCAACTTTAAAAGAAATAAATAACCAAGATATATTGGAACTAATGAAAACAACAATTACAGATGTTATGGACCAAAAACTGAAAGGGATCCAAGATGAATTAGTCAAAACAACTCCAACATATGCTCAAGTAGCTCGTACAGAAACATCACAAGATTACATAAAAAAAAACAAAATTTACATAAGGAGTTCACAATAGTGGCAACACCTATAAATGTGGAAGATAATACAAAAATGTATCAAACTATATCAGGCAAAGTTAAAAAGCTTAGGGACGAAGGAAAAAAAATAAGATTAACAAAATTATAAATGCTAGGAAATCTGTAATAATAAAGACCCCTACAGAATCAGACATGGAATCTTTAAATGATGAGTTAGGCAGGGCAGAGGAACTCGCAAATATCAGCAAAATTTTTATCCCCAAACCAAGAGATCCTACAGTAATAGTCAAAAATGTTAATAAACTTACAGAAACCGCTAATTTTACTAAAACAATCTGCAGTATGAACCCTGAATTGAACGAAATGGAAAATGATATCCATGTTTTGTTTAGCATGAAATCGAATAAGCCCCACCACAACATAGTTCTTAGGGTTTCTCCAAAGGTTTACCGAATCCTTAAAAATATGAATAATAAATTATATACTGACTTTGAACGCTGTTTTGTGGAAGATAAGATTCTGGTAAAACAATGTCAGAAATGCCTTCAATTTAATCCCAACCATAAATTGGCCGATTGTACTAACGTCGAGATATGCAAATTATGCGGCGCGCAAGGAATTCATGACTGTTCAAAAATTTGCAATTGTTATAACTGTCTAAAACATCCTAAATTTAGAAACTCGCCGAATCATAGAGCTAATTCCTCGGACTGTCCTCTATACAAAATACAGATAGACAGAATTATCCAACGAACGAGATATGATCCAACCGACAATTAGGCAAATTTCGCAGCTAAGATTTTTGTTTATTTAGTTTGAATATCATGCAGGGAAAAGGAATTAAATGTTTACAACAAAATGTAAGAAAAAGTATCTTGGCACTGAATGAGCTTCAAGCTTCTATAAAAGACAACCCACCAGATATCATCCTAATACAGGAACCTTATCTGATTGATAGAGATGTAATTTTCGATTTGGAATCTCAAATAGTGCATTCAACGACAGATGAACAAATTTATACTGCAACGATCTTTATGAATAAGAGTTTAAAATTTAATAAAATCAATAAATTCACAAACTCCTTTTGTACAACCACTTCTTTAAATTCAGCAAAATCAAATACTATTATCGCAAACTTTTATATACATCCACATAGATTTAATGACACTCATAGAAAATTTATCCAAGAGCTTCTGGAGACCTACAATCAACAACCTATTATACTATGTGGTGACTTTAATTCTAGACACCCAGTCTGGTTTGATCCGACAACAAACTCCAATGGTTTCAAATTCCACTCCATCATAGATGAACATAACCTATTTATTCATAATCTTAAGATACCCACCTGCCGAAATTCTAGCTTTATAGATCTTACGATTTCAAACAAAAAATCAATAGGTTTGGTACAAAACTGGAAGACGACTATATTGACGCACATTTCAGATCACGTAGCAATAACCTTTGACATTTATCACAATTTTAACAGGCAAAGGACAGTTCAAAACTCAACATGGAAATTTATAGAAAAAGATGCTGATTGGAAAACATTTACCGAAAAAATAGCAATACAAGACGTAGATAATATTATCACCATGATAAACCACGCGTCAAACATTAAAGATATTGACAACATTGTAAAGACTCTCACACAAATAATTAAAGAGGCAGCTTATCTGTCACTAAATGTCAAGACAAGAAGCGGAAATCATAAAACAAATACATACTGGTGGGATGGGAAGCTGGAGAAAATGAAAAACGATTTCCACTATATTAGAAATTTGTATTACCGACATGGAAAGGTCCTTGAAAAGACCTATAAATCAATGAGAAATAAATATTTAAATAAAAGTAAAAAGGCAAAAAGAGCGAGTTGGAGAATTTTTATAGAAGAAAGTCATTCAAATAACTCATTTGGTAATGCTTATAGGATATTCAAGTCATTGAGATCGAAAAATAGAAATTTAGGATTACCACTAATAGATAATTTACCAGATCATTTAAAGACCGACAAAATAAAAAGTTTAATGAACGATCTATTTCAGGATGATATTGGAGGTTTGGATAAAGATGATCATATTTTGATTAGAAATTATACGCCTAAATATAAAAATAAAAGTAGTGTTTATATCGAATCTAAGGAAATAGAGGAAACAATTTTAAAAACAAATATTAAAAAAGCACCGGGCCCTGATTACATTAGTAACAATATGATTAGACAGGCTAAAATAAAAATAATCCCAATTCTGCATAAATTATTCAATAAATGTATAGAAATGGGATATTATCCGGATGAATGGAAAAAATCATTCTTAAAAATAATTCCAAAACCAGGCAAAACGAATTATGAAATAAATAAAAGTTATAGACCTATATCATTGACATCTAATCTATCTAAAACATTTGAGAATATAATAAAAAATAAATTAAGTTACTATTATTTAGAGAATAATTTAATGAGCTCAAGGCAGCATGGTTTTATGAAATCTAGATCAACAATTACCGGAATGGATAAAAATTATAGAAACTATATTGAAACATAAACAAAAAGAATTGACTTCTTGATAGCTATAGATATTGCGGGTGCATTCGACAATGCATGGTGGCCTGCTATTATAAAAGAATGGATAATGATGATGTTCCTTCAGATTTAATACGGATCATAAAATCTTATTTGAATAATGAAAGGGAGGTGAAATTTACATACGAATCAGAAACTTTTTATAAGAAACTAACTAAAGGATGTCCACAGGGTGGACCTTTATCTCCACTTCTATGGAATATTTTGCTAAATGATTTGTTGATAAATTTTGATTCAATGAATGCAGATATTATATGTTATGCAGACGACGTTACAATAATTTGCTGGAATAAGACTATTGAAGGACTAAAAACCGCAAGTGAATACACCTTAAATTATGTGATCCAATGGTGTAATAGAAATAAATTAACGATCAGTACAGAGAAGACTAATATGCTATACCTACATAACAGACAAAAAATACCTATTAAGGTTAATAACAATATAATAATGCCGGTCAAGCAAGTAAAAATTCTGGGAATGAAATTTTCTAATCACAAATGGAAAACAAAGTTAACTTTACACCGCATGTTAATGATATTCTGGGTAAGGCAGGACGTATGAAAAATTTATTATGTTCACTAAGTGGCAATATGTGGGGTTTAGACACTGAAAAGAGGTTAACTTTATTCAAAACAATCATTAGGCCTGTACTTACATACGGTTCTGAAATTTGGTTCAAATATTTAAACAATCGTTGTAAACAAAAACTGAACTCCATGCAGTACCAGATCATTTTATGGGCAGTTAGAGCATACAAAACCACTTCATCAAACTGTGTGCATAGCTTGGCAAAAATTCCACTCCTAACAGATTATATAGAATCCAGAATAATCAAATTTGATCTAGCTCAAATGTCCATTGAAGATCTAATTACTTACGAACCCTATGCTCCAAGTATAGTCAAATCATTCTTACACGCAAAAATGAATGAAATTTTTGAGAATACTAATGAAATTTTCAGAAGCTTTTTCGTATTAGGAATTCCAAGATTTTTCCGTCCAAATTTTTATAATATCCAATTCATTACAGATCATGGCAATTTTGGGAAATTTTTGGCAACTATCGGCGCCGTGAAGGAACCAGGATGCTTCTGCGGAGGTGAAATTCAAGACGCGAGACATCTACTTCTGGAGTGCCCAATTTTCCGGGATTTTAGGGAAAATAGATTTGGTCGTATTGGACAGCTTGATGAATTTGTAGACAAAAAAGAAAAGTATAAAAATTTTGATCAATTTTGTAAATACATATACAACTTTCTCTTGAATTGGAAAAAAGAGAAGGAATCTTAGAAAAAAAAAAAGAACTGCGATGCTTGCTCTGTGTGTTTTGCTTTGTTGTTTGTTTTTCTCTTTGGACAATTTTCTTTAGTTAATTTATGTAAAATAATGAATTGAACAGGATTGTATATAGCCGAATTGCTGTAATGCAGTGAAATGTATTGGCGCAAATATCCCTGAGTTTGGGATATCGCGTTTCATGATGTTAATAAAGTTAATTAACCTATAAGATAATTCATAGAATATAGCAAACAATAGTAGAATATGTGTAAATACCTTAACCAAAAAAAAATGTCTTAAGAAAACAAATAATATGCAAAACTTCCTAATGTATATATATATATATGTACATAGAATCATAATAGTTTTAGCATCAGGCGACGTTATATTTTCTTGATATATTGTATATGTTTCTCCTGTAGGAGGGCGGACAAGCTCGAAAGCTTGAGAAGACCAGAATAAAAGATACTCATCCCCATAAACGTTTACTTTGATATCAGAAATCAATGAAAATATTAAGGTTTTTGCCACAAACAATGTGAATCGTAAAAGACAGCGGCGAGAGATGCGGTATACACCGACTCAACATAACTTTCATTGCCTGATAAAATGCCAGTGAAACGGAAAGCATAAATTAAAATTCACGATTTATAATAGACTGTTAATCTCAGGATGCGTGGACTACTTCACCAATACTTAAAAATAGTATGGCTTTTCATTAGGTATATATTTCTAAAGTATAGGGGATGAAACATATACTAAATTCGAGCCCCGCGGCGGGCGACATTGTTGCGTTCCCGGTTTGGAGAGATGAAAAGGGAGGATACACGATGTGACTTATTAAAGTTTCCTTACTTAAGTATATATATATAGCAATTTAGGCCAACAACCCCATGTATATAACCCGCAGCAAGACCTTAATGTTGTATAATAGAAGCACAGCTGTCAATGATACACTATCGACATATGTCTTTACATCATCACATGTAATGCAATTTGTGCAAACAGGATAAATAAAGAAAAAAAACGGGGGGGAAACTCTGTAATTGATTAAGAGTTTGAGTTAAAGCAGGGATCGAGCATATAATATTGTCAGGACAAAGGTCTAAAGATGGAAACAACCACGACACTAGTATACAATTTCATCAGACAACCCATGAAATCGTTATTAATTTGGGCATTCTATAAAAGACTCCTTCTGGAGGTTTAGCAACCCACTGAAGACGCTGGGAGCTATTTCATAGAGGAAAATTATAGCAACAGATCTCTATAATTTCTACAGATCAGCTGTAAATAGATTCATATTAAGGCATTTTTATAGCCCAAATAACAAAAACAATAGTCAAACATACAAATCTGTTTGCATCATGCCGTACCCTCCTAACAGCGTAAAAATAGCCCGAGGAATCAGAAAATATGGTATAATGGTAAATATGATGGAATAATGCACTGAAACACATAAAAGTACAAACATTACTAAAACCTGACAGATAGATACCCTCAAAGTAGCCCTAATAAAGTCGTAATTTTGCAACTGTTGCTGTGTCAATATATCACAGCAAAGATATAGTACACAACTCTATTTCAACAGAGTCGGTTGTTCTATAATTTGTACACTTTGTGAAATTAAGGTGTGGGGGGTAGTACCATAAAGCAAAAGGAATGAAATATGTATGAGAAGAAACAAGAAAATTTCTCTAGATATTTATTTAAATAAATTAAAATTTGGGAACATGTCTATACTGACGAGATATGCTATTTACATAGTAAAATTTAGATAGAGGTGACCTGAAGTTACTTTATAGCCCTTTAGGGCCCATGCGAAATCTAGGTTGGTTACTACACAAAAAGGGGGGGGGCGCTAAGTCATAATGACAAATGGCTTACCTTTTCTCGAAAGTGCCGGCAAAGGTCTGATCTCCCGTCTGAAGACTGTCCTCTCACTGAGCGACTCAGATTGAATTCGCCCTTTGGCAAAGAAACCCTCTTTTATTCATGTCTCTCTCCGTTTTCATTCGCCGAAAGAAACACCAATCAGAATGGCCAACGGCTCCAGTATACAATTTCATAGACGCCCCAGGCCTCTCCCATCAAAATAGAACATATAGTATTACCAAAACAAAAAAATCTAAAGAGAGAAACAGCCATGGCACTAGTGTAAAATTTCAGACCCCTGGCCCCCCCTCCACATGGATTGAAATACTATCCTCCCTTTTTCTCGGACGGTATATATATCGCCCCCCGTCTTGGCTAAAAATCGACCCAGGCCCCTTTTACCTGGACTGTAATGTGATGCTTCCTTTTTTCGGGAAGGATATTTATAAGGCTTAGTCTTTTAGAAATCTTCCTTCTCCATTTTTTTTTTCTGGTCACCTTTACCTAAATTTTGGTGAGGGGAATATATGTACATATGAAACAACAGCTTCCAGCGCGGATGTCTCTGGATGTCACTGGTGTCTTCTTCACCAGGCATCAGCTTTCGGCATGGAAGTCTGGTGTCATCAATTGTCTAGGTTTCTGGGCAAAAAATGGTCTGTAAGTCTATGTGGGAGGGAAGCCATGTATCCATTTGATTTGATTATACATACGCCTTCTGTTGGGGTATGGTTACAAAAACGTGCCCCAACAATAGTAAGGTAAACGAAAAGGAAAAAATATACATTTATTTCTCTACACTTTTGAAGTCCACACACTTGACCAACGATGCTACAGAGCCATTGTTCTGGTTTTATAGAGGTCTGTGTCGAGAGTGTATTATTATTTAGTTAGTTAACCCAGTTTCCTGGAGCGTACAGAAGTCACGAACTACCCGGGCTGTCCTTTTGGCATGTTTCTTGGTTTTATTTACAATGTTAGTGGTAGTCCAATTCGTGAGGTGGCACCAGGCAGATTCCTAGGGATGCTGTACTTAGGTTGGTGATTCCTAGGAGGGTGGCTCGAGAGTGTAAAAATAGTGTTTGGCAGCGAAGATGACGCCAAAAACCATGACCCTTTCCCTCAAAAGGAAGGCCCGCAGGTTAGCATCTTCAATTTTAAGGCTCTCCTCGATGAGCTTGTCGGCGAGCTGCACATTGGAGAGGCCGACCAGGATATGCCCCTCCATTTTTGTCAGCTGGTAGATGGTGCCCTTGCCCAACTTCGCCTCCAGCGCCAGAAAGTACTGGGCCTGGCTGAAGTCTTGGCAAAATTCAAGATAGACACATTGGTCTACCTTGCCCTCCGCCCACCAGGATCGGAACTCCACCTGATTTTGCCGCGTCGTCGTACATACTTGTACTTTGGACTTTGGCGATGGTTGAGGGATGGCCTCTCAGCTGCTTCCTGGACGCAGCCCCTCTTGGCTTTCCGGCCTGCCGCCTCGGAGTCTACAGGTCTCTTCCTCCTGGGCCCCACCTTGGTTAAACCGTTGTTGTCCCCTTCATGGGGAGTTGGTTATCCCGATCGACGAGATTAGTCCAGCTCATCGATGGGTTGCCTATGCCAAGATGTTGGTTGGTGCTCCCCTCCGTCGCCATAGAGGTGCTGATATCATCAGCATGAGTAGATGGTGATTGGCTTGCAGCCAATGCCATAGGGATTTGAAGGGGTGGGGAATCCCCCATAAAAATTCAAAGTTTTCTCTATTCTCTAGAGGCGGTTGAAATAAATCAAGTCTTCAGTGTAGGGCAGTATCGAGAAAGAGAGAAACACCTCCTAGAATCTAACCTTCGAAGTCAAAGCTGATTAAAGTCATGTGATCGTGAACCGCCAATCGAAGTTAATCAATTCGCTGTCACCTGACCCTAATCAGTCAATCAGAGCGCGATAAAATAATGCCATATGACATTTTAATCTGAAACAGCGTCAGATGAAAGACCTCATCACAGGAGAGACTCTGTTTAGCTGTTTCAGAAGGTTTCTTCTTGAACCCTTTACTGAACTATCACTCTATATAAATAAAAATATATAGTTTTTGGTATGTGTTAAATCTGCATGGAACTGTTAGGTTGGATTTAAGACGTGAAATACTGAAATACGTTGTACTTTCGACTAATAAATATCCTATTTAATGTATTTCGAAGGATTTACCGATTATACTAGACTACTGACAAACTGACAAAAAACACACCAAGGCAAACACACAAAAAAAAAACAATATACTATTAAGTTGCATATAGATGTTAGGTCGAATTTAAGACGTGTCGAAATACGTTGTACTTTCGACTAATAAATATCCTATTTAATGTATTTCAAAGGATTTACCGATTATACTAGACTACTGATAAACTGACAAAAAAAAACACTAAGGCAAACTCACAAAAAAACAATATACTATTAAATTACATATAGACACTAAAATAAAAGAGCGAGGAATGAAGAATTTCATTCGGACCATGTTAAGACATATTTCTAAGTTTAGGAATTTGCATAGTACACCAAAGTCCATTTATGTGAAGTCTAACTCTCCATATCACAACATAGTATTGAGGATAAACCTCAAAGTGGATCAAAGAAAAGAAAACTCTTAATACAATAATATTGTTATGTCGATTTCTATCGCAATGAGATATACAATCATTACTTCTACGATTTGAATGATATACACCTTTTCCCAATACGCTTTAAGAGGATTTATGATTATACTTAATTATCGATAATAAAAAAAAAACAAATTATTCAATGACAAGTACACGATAACACAAACGTTGGTTCAGTTTCCAATATGACGCGGTATAGAACCACTACACATACAAATTTAAACAATATATGCATACATGATAAAATAAAAAAAATGAGACTGACTTATATGTTAACATTATGTTATATATATGTAGACATGTGTAATTTTATTATAACTAATGCTGCCTACATAATTACCAGAATCTTCCGAGAATCTTCCAGAATATCCCTTTTTTTTAGTGTGAGAGTAGAATTTCCATTCATTATTGTATGTCTAGTCTGGTATAAAACACAATAAATACAAACTAATAAAAATATATATGTGAGATTTTATTATATCTAAAATTATCTATATTATGAGACAAAAGGGAGATGATATAATAGTGAAAGGTTTTATTCTATGCAAGCAAATTCTTTACTTCTAATCTCATCGATGTGTATATAAAATAACAAAAAAAAAATATTAGAAATATACTATATAGTAGAGATTGCAACTTTACAAAATAACTTAACACATTATACCAAAAATAATTTAAAAAAAAAAAGAAACTTACTAAATGCGGTATGAAATTTCTTTTCTATAAGCGGGCCTTTTAGCCCACATGAACTAAAATTAATTAGTATAATTCACTTACCATTTATCCTTTTCTTTACTCACCACGATTCCCTGCTTAATTCTTAGCCTGTCTCTTGTCCCGACCCGCCATCTTCGCTGTTTCTATTCTAACTGAATTTTTTTTTAAATCCTCGCATGACCAAAAAGAATTTTTTAATCTCTTTTACAGAGTAAAAAAAAAAAAAGATATTTATTTCGTAGAATAAATTCGGAAAATAAAATAAAAAAATTATTCTTTGGAATAAGATTAATTTTAAATTAATAATAAAAATAATAAAATATATCAAGACGATTCCCTGAAATTTTAATCTAGTATTTCTTCTTAAAATTTTATTATTATCTTTGAAATACCTAATTTATCTAGAGTATATATTTAATTTATTTACTCTATTTATATATATATTTAAATTTCAATGTGGTAATAAAAAGAAATATCTTGCTGAATTAAACCTTTCACCAAGTATACAAGGGAAGGGATTGAGTATTCTACATATAAGTACATATATACATTTTGTAGACCTTACTGCAGCGGGCCTCGGAATACAAGAAGTTCAGAGCTTGTCCAGGTCCTCCATCTGGGCAGCAAAAACTTCGGCAAGACACTGTACATATATGATGTAATATGTTCACATCATTGTTGGGTTCGTTTGGTGAAAAATGGCCCAACAGAACAATGATCTCAACACACTGGCATATGCACATTAACATGATATCATAGTATTTTGCATAAATCGCGCGAAATTAATAATTATTATAAAACAATAGTCACTGAATAAACGTTCAAGGAAGACCCGAGCCTGGATCACATTCTTCTCCATATATAATTTGAAAATAAATATCACTTTACCAATAAAGAAAGAATTCTGTATACTCATTACATTCCCCATTAATTGTCATCTAAGCATAATTCCTTGCAAGTAGAAGGCATATTTTTCATTAGGATATGCTTACAAACATTATTGAAGCGCCCTATTCAATCTAACAAGATCTTTAGAGAAGACTCAAATTAACCAAACCTAGAAGAAATGTAGTAAAATCCCTGTGAGCCGGCCATTATTCTAGTTAGCATATAGTTGATTATTTTAAACCTATCAACGATTCTAGAACTCACTGAAAGCATTGAATTAGAAAACTTATAATCTTCTTTTCGTTTTCAAACTGTATAATACTAAATCCGTAAAAAATGAATTATTATATATGCAGGTTTTCCTTCTTCCCTATTTTTATTTGATCAGAATTTATTTATTTCTATTCAGATTTGGCAACATTGTTTTTTTGTTGCGACAGTTCTACTATTATTATTTTTAATATTTTATAAATAGAGAAGATAAAAGGTATCGTTTCTATTTAATTTCCTAAAATATTTTGTTCAGTCCTATTTCCAGTAAAAAAACATTGGCTTAAAAGCATATATTTATTGATGAAATTTAATCACCCTTTTTGGTTAAATATGGATACGTAAACACAATTGTATACCAAAAGGGATGAGCTCATTGAAAAATAGATCTAAACACGATTGTGAATTTTAGGTTACAATTTAGAATAAATATATTATTAATAATATATATTTTTATACATTTTAATAGAAGATTTAATTCATGCTTTAGGTGTTCACAAAAGGAATGTTTAAAAGAAATATATAACACAACAATATATAAACTCCTAAAAGGTCAATTCAAATAAATATTTAAAATTCATCAGAAATGACTATATTTCGTTTATATCATTATATTTCTATAACCATATTTTTTTTGGTCAAATATAAATAATTTTAATCTTTTTCTGATAGTATTGTATTTATATTAATGTAATATTCTTTTGCTATTTATAAAGTGTCATATATATGAAAACTAGCTGAATTTTACCCGATTAAATGTTTTTATTCAAATACTATTCGTTACAATCATAAATTGTAGCCCAGGATGTCTCTCTTGTGAAATGTCCCGTTTCAAACTTTGTGTGTTTTTAAAATATAAAATAAAAATGCTAAATTTCACAACAATATTTGAAAATTATATTGAAAGTGTCAAAAAAAAAACACATTTTACATGTACATTAGGTCAGCTGATATTACCTCCCATCTTCACCGCTAGAGGCGCTGCTTGCGAGCGAAAAGGCAAATTTGCAAATAACTCGACAAATATTCGGGATAGAGACCTGAAATTTTCACTATAAGTTTTTCCAGATTCTACTTCATATATTCTTAAAATTTCAGTCAGATTAGTTACGTATTGTGGACGTGTATAGCCGACAAACATACATACATACATACATACACTGACTTTTATATATATATATATAATATAAATGAGTTTTAAAAATTGTAAAAAAAATGCATCGGCCGGGAATCGAACCTGGGCCGCCCGCGTGGCAGGCGAGCATTATACCACTGAACCACCGATGCTTATAAGAAATGGCCATTTTGGGTATTTATTCCATTCACAAAAGCAAACGATGACAGAATTGATTGTTGATGACTCTGATACTTGTATATTTTAATATTGAGTATTTAGTGTCAAAATACACAGATTATATCTTATTTATTTGGTGTCAATCACTAGTTATGTATTGTCATAGTTTAACTTGTGTGTTGTCTCTTTTTGTGCAAGGTTTTTATTAATTGATTTGATAAATATTGTGTATACATGAAAATGATGTGTTTGTTTGATATTACAAGTGACATTTGTAAATATCAAATACTAGACGAATGACCCGGCTTCGCCCGCTTATCATAAAACAGTTCGAGGAGCATGAACTCATGGAATTTGTGTAATCTTTACACAAGGGGATAAGAAACAACAACAAATACTGGCACTGACATTACATAACTTTTGTTTTCTCCTGGACAATTTAGGCCTAACTTAAGTGGCTGCTAGTTACTGGCGTAAACAAAGAGGTGTCTTGATAAGTAACATTCTACTATTTCAAATAACATACAGAAGAGAAAAGACATACATGTCGTTTGAAGATTGATCAGCTAGAATGCACACTGAATAGGGTTCTAGCCTAAAAGTAAATAGTCATAAAGTTTTATTTAAAAGATCATAATTTTGTAATAACATTTTTACTTCTTTATTTCTCAATTCCTTATTTCTCCTAGTAACTGAACCTACACTGGATGGTTTAGATGGTCTTATAATGAAAGTTGTACTGCCGCAACCAATCATTGTTGATTTACCTTACTTTACTCTTTTGATCTAGTAAGCCTTTGGACGGATTGAAACTTTTTTTTTTTTGCTTATCCATAGTACACGTGGTACAGGCCATGATAATCATGGTGGGTAGAAGTAGGTGGCTGCTTTTACTCTAAGTGCACCACATGTCTACACATGTGAAAAGCAGTTTGACTTTTGCACTTACAAATGTGCCAGAGCCCCATTTGTTTACTTGCACTTGGTGGTGGGGTTGGACTTTTGCAAGAAATGGGGGCCACTAGAGCATTTTTTTTTTAATCAAAAAAAAGTGCCCAATGGGGGAATTGAACCCAGGTCTTAGCTGTCGAAAACCAACAGTTTAGACCATCCTTCCACCGACCCCCCTTTAAACTGTTAATTGATATAATGTGTTTTCCCCCAAGAAAGCAAAGAGTGGAAGAAGGTCCTCCCTCTATATAGCAAGAGTGACACATTCTGGATTAATTACCCCATGTGTGGGAGGAGTGAAGGAAGCTTATTGATAAAACATACGCTTCACTTGTGTTTTTTGTTCTCTCTTAATTACTTCTACATCTTATTTCTCTCTTGTGTGAGGGGTCAGTGGAAGGATGATCTAAACCGTTGGTTTTGGACCGCTACGACCTGGTTTCTTTCCCGCATTGGGCACTTTTTTCTGATTTAAAAAAAAAAAAAAAAAATGCTCCAATGGCCCCCAATTCTTGCAAAAGTCCAACAGGGCTCTGGCACATTTGTAAGTGCAAAGTCGAACTCCTTTTCACATGTGTAGACATGTGGTGCACTTACAGTAAAAGCAGTCGCCTTCTTCTACCCACCATGATTATCATGGCCTGTACCACGTGTACTATGAATAAGCAAAAAAAAAATCTCTCTTGTAAGTGTTGTTAGAGTAAAACTTGTTTTTTTTTTTTTTCAATTCAAAGGAGTCAGAGGATCTCTGACAAGATCTAAATTAACAAGGACTCCATGAAATAGAGGTTGCCTGGCTGGCATTCAAATTTCTGTGAAAAATAGACAATTTGAGTTTTTAAAAAAACTCTTAACTGGCCGAAGTGTCTATTTTTCACAGAAAAAGGACTCCATAGTTGTGATTGTCATGTAGGTTGGAAAAAAAAAGATCAATTAAGCCAAATTCTCAATTCTATAT
This sequence comes from Cordylochernes scorpioides, assembly GCA_030710605.1. Taxonomy (NCBI): domain Eukaryota; kingdom Metazoa; phylum Arthropoda; class Arachnida; order Pseudoscorpiones; family Chernetidae; genus Cordylochernes; species Cordylochernes scorpioides. The sequence continues at coordinate 34,045,910 of CP092877.1, forward strand.
GTGAGGGAGTGGCAACATGAAAGATATATATTTTTTAAAATTATATCCTCAATATTGGTAGTGATTATAAAAATAAAAATACAACCTTTCGCAATGAGTTTCTTTTCACGTGGTACAGGCCATGATAATCATGGTGGGTAGAAGAAGGCGACTGCTTTTACTGTAAGTGCACCACATGTCTACACATGTGAAAAGCAGTTCGACTTTGCACTTACAAATGTGCCAGAGCCCTGTTGGACTTTTGCAAAGAAAAGAAAAAAAAAAAGAAACTCATTGCGAAAGGTTGTATTTTTATTTTTATAATTTGTAGCGCAATTTTTTCGTTTACTTCAACTATTGGTAGTGATGTTTGGGGTGACTAGCATATTTCTCAACCTTGTTGTTATCCTTGGTAGTTGCGTTGGCTTCCTGGTAGCATTTAGTCCATAAGTCTCCATGATGCTGCTGTAGTTGATCCACCACATTACACTTTGTCCTCCCCCCTCAGGAGTGGCAACATGAAGTGTAAAAGAAACATCTCTGAAGATGGTTGGTTGTTCAACTGAGACTAGTTGTCAGATTGTCTCTTTTGGATCTAGTGGATGCTAAAGGAGATTGTCACCCATTAGATGGTTCTTAACTCAAATAAACTAAAATATAACTGCACATATGTGGTCTTGTTCTAAAATAAAAGAAATAAAGAGTCCAACCTCTTTAATTCAACACCCTAAATGATCATATTTTTCAGTTGAATTATAATCAGTATAAATAAGCTGATTGATAAGTGAATTATTGGTGGAATTAAAGTCAGTGTTGAATTATAGTCAGTTAAATTGAAGAGGTCATAATATGTATGTAAAATACGACATGTGCTGCATAATAATGATAGATAGAATGTAGCAACCAGTTTATTTGTAAAAACTGTGTAATTTTAGATAATAAAGTAAACGTCCAAGGATGAGTATCTTTTAAAAAACTGTGTAAGGCTGTTTAGTTACTTCTTTGGTGAGTTCCATCCTCTGATTGAAACAATGACTGTTGATCCTCCATACTACCATCAGATTCCTTGGATTGTTGGTCTACCTAGGTTTGTCCTCCTCCTTGTCTCTTGTTAGAAATTTTCTTCTCTGTCGCATTCCCTTGTAAGAATTCTGAATATGGTTTATGGTTAGGTGTCAGTCCATCAGCATCTTGAATCTTCCATGTCTTCAGCCGTCCTCTTCATGTCTTTCCTATTTTCTCTATTATATAGGCTATGGAGGTATAGTGTAGTCTTCCTGATTGGTTTCTATCCCCCAACACTAAGTTATTCATAAACATAAGGTAACAAGACCTAATCAAAATTAATTAAATGTTTATGACATTAACATCATTTTTATTGAAACATCACAAATATTTCATTAATTCTTATTTAGTCTTGCTATCTTATGTTTTTAATCTATAATCCAAATTGTTACCTTATCAAGTTATACATAATTAGAATATGTTTGTTGTGGTTTTCCCTTTAGTACAGTCAAGATTGCTGGTCCCACTTCTTTATTCACATTGGAAAAATGATCTTTTTTATTAAGGTCACCTTGCTATTAAGGTCTCAATACCTCTCTCCAACTAAAGACTTTAATAGAGTTGGTTAATATAATACCGATTAAAATAGAATTATAGATGCCAATATGGCAGAAACTCAATGAGAGAACACTCACTAGAGGACACTTCTCTACAAACGACAGTTTTCTTCCTAAAATTGCCATTTTTACCTATTAGATGCTCTCTGGCATGAGGCCACCTCTCCCTAAAGGACTGCAACCAGGTGTTGTCCTTTACAGGAAGGTTCTACTGTACCAGCATGTGAGAAATATCCACACAAACAGACAGCTGTAGAAGGAACTACAACTTCAACGTAGATTCAATGCATCCCAACTTTATATCCAGGAAATGAAAAGGCAGATTCCCCTGCCAAATTGGCAGCTTCCCAAACAAATACAATCCATAAAGTGTTGTTGTACTCCTCAAGAACTTAATGCAGCCCTAAATATATCTAAGTTCTCCTGTTGTAATCTCTTTCTCCTTAGGAATCACAGTGTCAAAACTATGACATCAACCACTGTGAAATGTCACATGAAAAGAGGTAACTGAAAAGATATAGCCTAACTTATTGGCTATTCAAATTTTTTCAAAAATGCATGTAATAATTTTAATAAATCAAAAACTAATTTTCTGTAAAAAATAGTACAATTTCACTTTTTGATTTTATTTCCCTAATTTGAAAATGCATCTGTGTGACTAAAAGTTGATATTTATTTCTGACAGATGGCACAAGCCATCAGCAGCTTTTAGTTGCATGATCAGGAAATCTCTATGAGGATTCGATTAGAGTTAATAAGTGCATTTGATTGGTTGTTATTTTTGTGCAATGTGTTTTGAAACTAAAGTTATCTAAATGATTAAGTGCCCTTGCTTAACACAAACATGGCAGTAACATACATGGATAATACCCGGATGAAGCCAGGTTCATTTGGCTAGTAGTTTATAGTCTTCCAATTTTTTTTATCTGTTACAGTAGAACCCCCATGAGAGAGGACACCTTTCTACAAAGGAGAGTTTTGATAAGGCACAATTTGAATTATAGACTATAAACATAAGGTAATAAGACCAAATCCAAATAAATGAATAGTGTGTGACGTTTTGGTAACAATGTTGTTACCATCTTCAGACAAAAGTACTGAATTACTTTTCATAACTTACTGTTTATTAAGTGCAGTAGAACTTCCCTTTAGCAGACACCTCACTAGCGGACACCTCTCTACAAAGGACAGTTTTAATTTGCAAAATTACCATTTTTACTATTTAGCAACTCTCCAGTAGAGGACACCTCTCCCATAAGGACACTTTGGATCTGCAATTAGGTGTTGTCCTTTACAGGGAGGTTCTACTGTACTTTTGTCTGAAGATGGTAACAATGCTGTTACCAAAACATCACACACTATTTATTTATTTGGATTTGGACTTATTACCTTGTGTTTAAAAGGGGAGTTTTCATCACTAAAATGACCATTTTTACCATTTAGCTCAGGATACCCCTCTCTGGAAAACACTTTGGCTCTATGCCTAGGTGATGTCCTTTAGAAAGAGATATGTAGTTCTACTGTACTATTGTAAAATCTCTCCGATACAGCCATCCTTTATTGCTGTCAAGATCTCCATTAAACAATCACCTTTTTATTAAGGTCACCCTATTATTAAGGTCTCAATTTTCTCTTTTGTTGGGGCTTTTAATAGAAGTGTTTTACCGAGTCTTAATTATTTGTATTTGAACATTCAATATAAGGCACAATTTGGATTATTCTATATACAGTTACGAGCGTCATGCATTCTTCATCTCTTAATTCTTCAGTTTTCATCTCTGTCACCGTTTGCTTTTTTTTTGGAATGGCGCTCTCCTATTGGTTGGCTACGATCACGCCACCTTTGCCCCCCCCCCATCATGCCCCCCCACTCGCTTTTTTGTTTTTGTAACTATTGTGTTGGAGCGGGTCGCTCCTTAAATAAATGCATATATTAGTTAATAACTAAATGGAATCCTCTCTTTCTTTTTCCCAGTAAGAGACGCCTACGGAAGCCAACAGTACATAGACAGATAAAGCACATAGGCTATAGTTATTAACTAACATATGCATTTATTTAAGGCGCCAATTTATAATTGTAACAAATAGTATTTGAATCAAAACATTCAATCGGGTAAAACATGGGCGTTGCCCGGGTCATTCGGCTAGTAGATTATAAAAACAAGGTAATAAGACCAAATCCAAATAAATTGTGTGCGATGTTTTGGTAAGAGTGTTGTTACTGAAATGTCACACACTATTTATTTATTTGGATTTGGTCTTATTACCTTGTGGTGAACATGTATTGTTTTTCTTTGATGTCTATTTAAATGTTGTAATATAAATTAAGAAATCTTTTTATGGGTTTATTGTTGGGTAAATGTTGATCTATTTTCAATAATTTTTTATGCAAACCTCACAGTCCTGCATCTGTGGAATTGTGCTAACCATCTCAACAATTGGGTTGGTGTTCCACTTGCAGTACAATAGTTCAGTAGGACCTGTTTTAAAGCATAGCCCAAGTTGCTTTTTTTTAAGCAGGTGCAAGTACATACATAAGGTAACAACTTTCAAATAAATAAACTGTTTGTGACATTTCTGGAACAGCTTCTTGAAACATTCAAATAAACTGTTTGTGACATTTCTGTGACAGCTTCTTGAAACATTCAAATAAATAAACTGTTTGTGACATTTCTGGAACAGCTTCTTGAAACATTCAAATAAACTGTTTGTGACATTTCTGTGACAGCTTCTTGAAACATTCAAATAAATAAACTGTTTGTGACATTTCTGGAACAGCTTCTTGAAACATTCAAATAAACTGTTTGTGACATTTCTGGAACAGCTTCTTGAAACATTCAAATAAACTGTTTGTGACATTTCTGGAACAGCTTCTTGAAACATTCAAATAAACTGTTTGTGACATTTCTGGAACAGCTTCTTGAAACATTCAAATAAACTGTTTGTGACATTTCTGGAACAGCTTCTTGAAACATTGAAATAAACTGTATGTGATATTTCTGTGACAGCTTCTTGAAACATTCAAATAAACTGTTTGTGACATTTCTGGAACAGCTTCTTGAAACATTCAAATAAACTGTTTGTGACATTTCTGGAACAGCTTCTTGAAACATTCAAATAAACTGTTTGTGACATTTCTGGAACAGCTTCTTGAAACATTCAAATAAACTGTTTGTGACATTTCTGGAACAGCTTCTTGAAACATTGAAATAAACTGTATGTGATATTTCTGTGACAGCTTCTTGAAACATTCAAATAAACTGTTTGTGACATTTCTGGAACAGCTTCTTGAAACATTCAAATAAACTGTTTGTGACATTTCTGGAACAGCTTCTTGAAACATTCAAATAAACTGTTTGTGACATTTCTGGAACAGCTTCTTGAAACATTCAAATAAACTGTTTGTGATATTTCTGTGACAGCTTCTTGAAACATTCAAATAAACTGTTTGTGACATTTCTGGAACAGCTTCTTGAAACATTCAAATAAACTGTTTGTGACATTTCTGGAACAGCTTCTTGAAACATTCAAATAAACTGTTTGTGACATTTCTGGAACAGCTTCTTGAAACATTGAAATAAACTGTATGTGATATTTCTGTGACAGCTTCTTGAAACATTCAAATAAACTGTTTGTGACATTTCTGGAACAGCTTCTTGAAACATTCAAATAAACTGTATGTGATATTTCTGTGACAGCTTCTTGAAACATTCAAATAAACTGTTTGTGACATTTCTGAAACAGCTTCTTGAAACATTCAAATAAACTGTATGCGATATTTCTGTGACAGCATTGTTACCATCTTCAGATAAAATGTGTTACTACAGTAAGTAAAACTTACTATTAGTACGTTTGTCTGAAGATAGTAACAATATTGTAGCAGTACAGTTTATTTGAATGTGGTCTTGTTATCTTAATCTACTATAATCTAGATTGTACCCAGGTATAAGTAAACTTATTAAATAATTAAACAGGTTTCTGGAGATGAGTTTCTTTTTTATTTTATTCAAGAAGTCTTAGGCTTTCAGGCATCTCTACAGGAGGACATAGTAACAATGTTGTAACAGTACAGTTTATGTGGTCTTGTTATCTTAATCTACTATAATCTAGATTGTACCCAGGTATAAGTAAACTTATTAAATAATTAAACAGGTTTTTGGAGATGAGTTTCTTTTTTATTTTATTCAAGAAGGCTTTCAGGCATCTCTACAGGAGAACATAGTAACAATGTTGTCACAGTACAGTTTATTTAAATGTGGTCTTGTTATCTTAATCTACTATAATCTAGATTGTACCCAGGTATAAGTAAACTTATTAAATAATTAAACAGGTTTTTGGAGATGAGTTTCTTTTTTATTTTATTCAAGAAGCATCTCTACAGGAGGACATAGTAACAATGTTGTAACAGTACAGTTTATGTGGTCTTGTTATCTTAATCTACTATAATCTAGATTGTACCCAGGTATAAGTAAACTTATTAAATAATTAAACAGGTTTTTGGAGATGAGTTTCTTTTTTATTTTATTCAAGAAGTCTTAGGCTTTCAGGCATCTCTACAGGAGGACATAGTAACAATGTTGTAACAGTACAGTTTATGTGGTCTTGTTATCTTAATCTACTATAATCTAGATTGTACCCAGGTATAAGTAAACTTATTAAATAATTAAACAGGTTTTTGGAGATGAGTTTCTTTTTTATTTTATTCAAGAAGTCTTAGGCTTTCAGGCATCTCTACAGGAGAACATATATAAAACACCGCCTGATGCCTTGAGACTACTTGAATAAAATAAAAAGAAACTAGAGTCTCCAGAAACCTTTTTAATTATTCAATTAATGTCCAGGAGATTTAAATCAATTGAAGTACACCTATTAGTTACAACCTTTGGACCATGGAGTTTCTTGTAATGAGAAAAGGTTCAGCTGGCCCGGCTGATAGTACCATGTAAGGGCTCCTAATCCAGGGATATAGGATGAGCAGCGTTTGTACTCCATGTTAGGGGCAGCTGCACATGGCATCTGTTCCTCATGTCAGGGGCGGCCATTTCTTTTGGAGCTAAGTCGGCCTGCCACTGAGTAGTGCTCCCAGTCTTAATGACAAAGGCAGACGCATTCTACTTCACCCAGTCATCATGGTTGTCAAGTCTCAAGCTCTACAAGCTTGATACCCTGATATGATTTAGTGGAGATGAGAAAGAAGAAGTGTCATATCAAATTCCCAAGATGGGGAAGACACAATGTGGAGGCCTTGACCAACTTGACCAAAGTTTGGGTAAAAAAAAAAATTCCGGGTTCTAAAGTTTGTTCTTTAAAAGGACCCTCCAATTAGTAGAAAGAGGAAGAGACAAATGGGATTGAAACACCAGAGACCTAGATAACTGGGTGATAAAGTGATCATTGCATCACCTAGCTGTCTGTGACTCACACCAGATGGACCCTTTATGGCCAAGTTGTCATAGGTTGGATTTCTCACTCCACTCTGGCCATTCCAATCCTATTCCATTGGCTCAAAGACTTTTTAGGAACACTATATTTTCTGGTTCTCGAGGTCCCAAATACAATTCTGGTATCCTAACTAATTGGAAATAACATCGTTAAAGTTCCAAATTAATTTTATTTTTTTTTAATGATAAGGTACAATTTGGATTATAGATTAGAAACATAAGATAACAAGACCAAATACAAATAAATAAATCATGTGTGACATTTCGGTAAAAACATTGTTACCGAAACATTACACACTATTTTTTTATTTATTTAGATTTGGTCTTATGTTTTGTGATTTGAGAACAAAATGTTGCTATCAAATTGCCTATTTTTGTAAACATATCTATAATGTATATTAATGAGTATTTATATATATGTATATACTAGGAAACAATAGAGAAAAGTGTGTACACAAGGTACAATCCTATTGAGGGGTAAAATCTCAGTATTCAATGCTCTAAATATATAACATATGAGCTGATAAGGCACAATTTAGAATATAGATTATAAACACATGGTGTTAAGACCAATTCTAAATAAAAAATAATGTGTGATGTTTTGGTAACTGCGGTGTTACAGAAATGTCACACACTATTTATTTATTTGGACTTGGTCTTATTACCTTGTGTTTAACAAGTGAACCGTACATTATATTTCTAACAAACCTAAGGATTGATGTTGTCATCCCTTGTAACAACACCCCAGGACCTTCCTTGTATAAAAGGAACTTTCCTATAAGTCTTAACTTACTGTTGGGTGCAAATAACCAAATTTGTAAATGCAAAGTGGCATTTTTCTCTGCATGCGTAGAAGACCTGTCATATAGCCTTCTAGTCACCAGGATTATTGAAACTATATTTCATTTCAATTGATTTAAATCTCCTGGACATTAATTAAATAATGGAGGAATCTCCATTCTGTCACCCCGGAAGCCCTGAACTGGCTGAAGGCCTTGCCTCTCAGACTTTAATGACCGATGTGTCCTCACTTCTTTTTTTCTAGATTTAATTCATTTTGTCTCCTCTCTAATTGTAAATACGCTGCTGTATCACCTCATAAGCATAAATAAATTAAATAATTAAAAAGTTTTCCGGAGATGTGTTTCTATTTATTTTAAAACTTTCTCAAGCTTTCAGGCATCTCTGCCCTTCTACAGGAGACCAGATACAATAAATAAAATGGCAAACTGTTTGGCAACTGATGCCAACATGTTTAACTACATTTCATTCCATCTTGGGAAAGTATGGGTAGAAATTATACTTGCTCCCTGAGCAAGGCCAGTGTAATTAAAAATGCACAGTTGAGATTCGAGATTCAAATTAAAATATAACAAGGCCAAGACACCAGGACGTGGCAGCATGAGAGGTACCAGTGGGAGTGAAGGATGATGGAAGAAAACAGAAGGCTGGGAGAAATGGGGTTGAAATGGGCTTGAAGAATTTTACCAAATCTAATCAATTCTTCTTCTTTCTTATCTCCACTCAATCATATTAGGGTGTCAAGCTTGTAAAGCTTGAGACTTTAAATGATGTCTGTTGGGGATGAGTAGAACACATCAATGGATGAGTCAATACATTCAATAATGTGTTTTGGGGTTGCAGATTGAGAATTTCACTTAGTACATAGTGGGAAAACCATGCAACCATTCTGGAAAGTCATAGTCTGTAGATGACCAGACTTAAGTCTGGAAATCAAAGACTGTTGTTCTCTTGGGAGGACAGAACTGGTGCTTGTCCCTCCTGCTCTGTACCAGTCATGTGCAGCATTAGATTTCCATTCCTGCAGACATTGGGTTTTGATGGTACGGAGAAGGTCTCTTTTGTCTAGTTGGGTGGTAGATTTTCTGACCACAGAGAGGCCAAGAGCTCCAGACTTTGCCAGAGATTCTGCTAGCTCATTGCCAGGAATTCCAACGTGAGCTGGAAGCCATTGCACTGTGACAGAACTGTTAGCTGGGAGTCGGTTAATCAATTCTTTTGATTTCTAAATCCTAAATACAATTCTAGTGTGATCAGTAATAAGAGACCCATTACATTAAAAGACCAAGTCAGATTTAAATCCAGAGTTATTAAAGTCTTAAATTTAATTTTTAATTGATCAGATTTAACACAGTAATGTTTGTAAAACACCAATTTGCAGATTGGTTTTATAATTGAGTCATAAATTATTTGCATCAACTTTAATACTTCCAATGTTTGGACAACCCTCTGCCATCTTTTTCAAGGAACTATTCTAATTAATTCAATCTTTTGTAGTTTAATGGTAAATATTTAATGGTTATGTAGCCTTCTAAATGAAGTAATCAAAAACAAATGTGGAAGTTTGTAAGACATGTCCTGCGAGGATCATGGGAAGATCACCCATAGAACACACTGTGGGAAACACCTGAAGAATAAAGGGAGAGAGAGAAACATTGCTTTCATCATCTTATAGAATGGGAAGAGATGGGAGAATTGTCCAGAACAGGATGGTCGACCTCAGTATCAGAGATGACACTACAAGATAATCATGTTGTTATGATTTTTCTCTTCTAAATTCTGTCATTCCTCAAACAAGAAAGATATGACAAGCTTCTTCTTCTTTATTATCTCCACTTAATCATATTAGGGTATTGACAACCATCATGACTGGGTGAAGTAGAATGCATCTGCCTTTGTCGGGGTAAACGGTCTAATAGACAGCTAGTTGATGAAAAAATGTATAAAGAAATACGAAATAAGTATATGAATATTATTGAAAAAAACAAGAAATGTAAGCTGGAGGGTATTCCTGGAGGAAGTTGAAAATACATCTCCTTTTGGTAATACTTATAAAACTTTTAAACAAAAAATTTCTCCTAGGACTTTTGATTTACCAATTCTAGATGTATCTCAAGATGTGCTCGAATCAGAAATGAAAAATCTTTTATCTTCTTTATTTCCGAAAGACTGTCAATCTTCTGACACAAACTATCATAAATTAATCAGAGACAAGAGTTATACTTTTTCTAATGATAAAATCATTTATTTTGATGATATTCAAATCTGTTCAATAATTAAAAAACTCAAAAATGACAAGGCTCCAGGAATAGATCATATAAGCAATCAGATGATCAAAACGGCAGTTCAGCATATATCTCCTGTGTTAACAAAATTGTTCAATGCTTGTATTGGACTTAATTATTATCCGGAGGCCTGGAGAAAGTCAGCAGTAATGATTATAAAAAAACCTAATAAAGAAAACTATAAAGATCCGAAAGCCTACCGCCCTATAAGCTTGTCTTCTAATTTAGGTAAAATTTTTGAAAGTCTAATTCATATTGAACTTTTAAATCATATTGTGGTGTTTTGCATAACAATAGTTATGTTTTAGATAAATTGTCGAGATATGCAAATAAGGTTTTGCATAGTGTTTGTTTGTTTGTATGTTAATTATTTTTATGTATATATATGTATCATTAAATTGTAAATATTCAGTCATGTTAGAGTTATGAGCGAATAAAGGTTTTATCTCTGACTTAGTGGATCTCGGTGACCTGGAGTAGTTGTAGAGACACAACATTGGCGACGAAGGAAAACTAAGTGAACAATGATGAACATTGAACAGTTCAACCCAAACAATGGAAATGAAATCTCAAGTTATTTAGAACGCTTTGAATCCTATTGCATAGCGAATGATATAGTAAAGGTTGTTAAAAAGAAGGCAACATTTTTCTCGCTATGCGGAAGAGAAACGTATAATATAATACGGACGTTGACCTCTCCCAAGAATCCATTGGAAACAGAATGGGAGGAGATAGTAACAGGGATTAAAAAATACTTTGATCCAACGCCAAATATAATAGTGCAGCGTTTTAAATTTACGAAAAGGCTTCAAATGCCAAATGAAACAATATCTGAATTTATAACAGCTCTAAAGAAAATTGCCGAGAAGTGTGAATTCCCTGATTTGGAGGATAGGTTGCGTGATGCCCTGGTATGCGGTATTCTAAACGGGGAGATACAATCAATGCTGTTAATGAACAGTATGCTAACATTTAAAGTGGCTCAAGATATGGCATTGGCACATGAGGCTGCGGTAAAGAACGTTGCAGAAATTAAAGATGGACAACCTCAGGAAGAAATGAATGTAATGGGAAGAGCTGTTAAGGTGAGACGGAGGAATGAGAAGATTTTTAAATGTTTCCGCTGTGGATACACAAATCACAGAGAAGAGCAATGTTTCTTTAAAGATAAAAGATGTTTTAAATGCCAGAAGTTAGGGCATATATCTAGGGTCTGTAAGAACGGGAACTGGAGGAGCGATCGTAATAATTGCTCGATAGATGAGGAGGCAGAGGCAACTAATGGCCTTTTTAATATAGATCAAGTGAAGGACACAAGTAACATGCGGAATTATATGGTAAAAGTACGAACTAGCGGTCGAGATATGAATATGCTCATTGACTCAGGAACAAGAAAAAATATTATTTCTGAGAAGTCGTATATCGAAACTTGGGTGAAGTCAGAAAGGCCTAGAATAGAGAAGGATTCTACCAAGTTGGTGCAATGGAACAGACAGAGGTTATCCATTCTGGGTAAAATAAAAGCCGACGTAAAAGTGAACAAAAGAAGTATCACAATGGAATTGCTTGTGATCGAAGGTCCGGGCCCAAATCTGATTGGAAGGGAGGCGTTTGACCAGATTGGAATTGGTCTTGAATGGTTAAGTTATGGCGACAATGGCAATGGAGCTAAGTACGGTAATGGCAATGGAATGGCCGCGGCTATGAATGGAAACGGTAATGGAATGGCTGCAATGATGAATGGAAACGGAGGCAAATACGCCAATGGAATGATGAGCGGAGCTAATGGAATGGGCGCGGGTTACATGAACGGTGGGGAGGACATGTACAGTGAGGGTGACGGGCTGAGCGTGTACGGCAACCCCGGCGTGGACTTCCCACTTTTCGCCTCGGTGCCCGAGACCAGCTTCCAATGCGGACAACAGGAGCTTCCTGGATACTATGCCGATCAGGAGGGACCCACCAAGGCTGGAGGAAACACCTGGGCCAAGTAGACCAATAAGAAACCGGAGACTCCCCGAATACTTAAAAGATTGTGTAACAAATTGGGGGTGAGAAGATGTGGTGTTTTGCATAACAATAGTTATGTTTTAGATAAATTGTCGAGATATGCAAATAAGGTTTTGCATAGTGTTTGTTTGTTTGTATGTTAATTATTTTTATGTATATATATGTATCATTAAATTGTAAATATTCAGTCATGTTAGTGTTATGAGCGAATAAAGGTTTTATCTCGGACTTAGTGGATCTCGGTGACCTGGAGTAGTTGTAGAGACACAACACATATTAATAGTAATAATGTTATGCATCCTGCTCAACATGGATTTACACAAGAAAAATCGACAATCTCTGCTTTACAAGAAATAACTAAATTAAGTCTTCAGAAAAGAGAAACAGAAAATACGGCAATAGTAACAGTGGACATCAGCGGAGCTTTCGACAACGCATGGCATCCGGAAATTCTCCAACAATTGGACAAGGCAAATTTTCCAGCGGTACTTATAAAAATAATTAATTCTTACTTTGAAGACCGGAGTGTAGAATTTAAATACAGTCGAACCTCTTTAATTCAACACCCCAAGGGATCAGAGCTTTCGGTTGAATTAAAGGAAGTGTTGAATTAAGGTTAGATGATTAGGTAATCATCTAACTAGCTAAAATAATATATATTTTTTTTATAAATAGCTTTGTAATATAAATTAATGATATTAATTGAAACCATTGTGTGTGTACTTTTTTATATTTATATTTTTTATTTTCATGATTAACTTTTAGTATCTGGGACAAAATGGCAATAATACATATTTTCGAAACAAATAATATTTTATTCCAATTGAATAATAGTTTAAAGAAAATAAAAAGAAAATTAAAAAATATTATTTGAAAAGAATCAAGATAAAAAAAAAAAATCTTTTATAGATGTCTGTTTTTTTCTCTGAAATCCTATTCAGGATGTATTCCAGATAGTCTATTTTTAAAAGACATGCATGCCTTTCTTCCTCAGAAATGTCTTTTAAATAACAGAGTTTTTATTGTATTAAAGGCATCCACTGCTGCTGCAGGTGTTATTGATGTTTTGTTTAAATCTTTTTCTGTTGGCTCTACCTCTTCATCTTCTTCTTTTCCCATTACCTCCTTTACAATTTCTTCAATGGACTGTTCCCCAGCAACTTGCACATCTTTATCAACTTCCAAGAAGTCAATATAGTTGACCTGGATAAGGCAATACAAATATGTATGGCTGCAGAAAGGATAAACAAAGATTTTACACCATCAATGGCTTGATGTTTTTTTAATGCCTCAAAACATCTGTTCATTTCTTCTTCAACAACTTCTTCCATTGCTTCATCCATCACAAATCCTGAATGAGAAAAACATTTTTTTATTGTGGAAGAACTAACCCCAACCCATGCAGCCTCTAGCCAGCTAATTGCAAAGAGTAAATGTACTTGAGCATTTTTTTTTCTTCCATGCAAGTGAGAAGATACGTTATCATTCGTTTCCTATATTGGTCTTTTAGGGCTTTAATGATACCCATATCACAGGGTTGTAATGCACTTGTAGTTAGGGCGGGCAAAAATCTTATTTCAATGTTCTGTAACCCTTCAGGTATTTGGTGGGCTGGGCAATTATCTAAAATTAATAAAATTTTTCTTTCTCTTCTTTTGAATATTTGGTCCAATTTTTTCAGCCAATCCGTAAAAATTGCCCCAGTCATCCAGGCTTTTTTATTAAAATGATAATTTGAGGGCATATTCATGCCATGGAAGCATCGTGGTCTTCTATATTTCCCAATATAAAGTAAAGGCAGTTTTTCACTTCCATCCATATTACAGCACACCAACACTGTAATTCTCTCTTTAGACTTCTTACCCCCTTCACATTTCTCACCTCTGATAGTCATTGTTTGATTAGGCAAAAGTTTATAAAATAACCCTGTTTCATCAGCATTGAAAATGTCCTGTGGGCTGTATTTAGCTAAAAGTGAAGGAATAATCCCACCTTTCCAAGTGGCTACACTATTGGCATCCACACTTCCAGCTTCTCCATGAAGTCGTTTAAAAGCAATATTCCTTCTGGCCTTAAACTTTTCTAGCCAGCCATTGCTAGCTTCAAAATTATCTTGACCCATTTTCAAGGCCAAGAGTATAGCCTTTTCTTTCAAGATATTGCCATTTATGGCAAGTTTCATGGCATTTGCCTGCCTTATCCACCTAAACAGGGCTTCTTCAATCTCTGGGAATTCCCCGTCACGATCACGTTTCAAGGTAGAGCTAAAATTAGATTTTAAAAAGGCAGATTTTATGGCGAATTTATTTTAAAAAATTGTGCTAATGGTGGACCGTGGAATATTTCTCTCTCTGGAAACTTGACTATGTGATTTTCCTTGTTTTATTTCTTCTATAATTTTCATTTTTTTCCACATAAGTGAGCTGGTGATACTGATTACGTTTCCAATTTTTTTTGGCAGAACCTGACATTCTTGCCCACTCATTTATTCAAATTAACACAGAATATTGAATTAAAATGTTATCATAATCATTGTTGGATCATTTTATAAAAAGATTTATTTATTTAAAAAGAAATTATTTATAAATTTAAAAATAGCTAAAATATTTCAATGTTAAAAATAAAAAAATAAAAATTATTATTAGTTAGCGCATGATGTCGAAATTCCCGCGTAAAAAAACAACAATAACATCCGCGAAATTGCGCAACGGCACTGCAAAGTGAAACTTGAACTAACCAGAAACCAAAAGTGCGCAGGCGCGATCATATCGGCGCCCGCCGATGCCGATCGTCGCCGCCGTAATACCGTTTAGCGGTAAAGTTGCATGTAAAATAACATTCAACTGTCGAAATTCGAATTTTAAAATGGTCGAACTATCGGAACTGTCGTATTATCGATACTGTCGAATTACGGTTTGTTATTTGATAGGCCGGAGGTCGGGACATCGGAACATGGTCGAATTATCGCCGAGTGTCGAATTGGGGTGTGTGGAATTAACGAGGTTATACTGTATACTAATGTAAAGTGTATAAGAAAGATAAATAAGGGATGTCCCCAGGGTGGTATTATTTCTCCTATTCTTTGGAATATATTACTTAATGATTTCAACTTATCTTTTAACGAAAGTTTTGCTAGAGTAATTGCTTTCGCGGATGATGTGACATTTGTGGTATGGAGTTCAAACATCTATGATCTTCAGTACAATATTACCAAATGTTTAATAAAAATCAAAGCCTGGTGTGAAAAGGTGAAACTTTCACTAAGTCCAAACAAAACAGGTATACTCTATCTACATAACTATGAAAAATTGCCCATTAATTTTGATGGAAAAATAATTCAACCATCAGAAACTGTTAAAATTTTGGGAGTTATTTTTAAAAATCATAGACAAAGGAATAAGATTAATTTTGGAACACATGTTGACAATATAATTATGAAAGCTACGAAACTTAAGAATATATTATTCTCATTATGTGCACGTACTTGGGGCATTGATACTCGGCGTAGATTGATCTTATATAAAGCTATGATACGCTCTACAATAAGCTATGCATCAAATATTTGGTTTCCTTTTATCACTGCAGCAAAAAGATCCAAGTTGAATTCTATACAATATCAAATTCTTATTAGATGCATTCATGCATATAGGACTTCATCTTCTTACATCACACATATACTAGCGAAAACTCCTTTACTGTCCGATTATCTTGAATTATTACAAACAAAGTATAATATGACAAATTCTCTCACAGATCGAACACTCAAAAAAACCCTTCAAAAAGAATTAAACAAACTATATCTGGATCTAAAATTTAAGTTTTATCTTTCTCAATCTAATGAACTGTTCAAGAAATTCTTTCCAATTGCTGTCCCAAATTTCATTTCTTCTGATAAATTCACTACTTTATTCTTAACTGGCAAAGGACCCTTCTTAAGTTTCCTATTCAAACTGAATGCTATCAGTGATCCAACATGCGAATGCCGCTTAGATGTTGAATCACCAGAGCATCTTCTTTTAACTTGCCCTCTGACTAATCAAATTGTATGTAGATGCTTTGAAACATTACCAAATTCTCTTTGTGTATATACTCTATCTTATGAGAACTTTGTTAAGTTTAGAACTATTTGTACAATAATTTACAAAACAATACTAATCCATCGTGTAAATAATTAATCATATATATGTAAATAATACTAGCACAGCACAATAGTCCTTTGGACTTCGTGCTTTTGTAACAATAAATAAATAAATTAAGACTGGGAGCACTACTCAGTGGCAGGCCGACTTAGCTCCGAAAGAAATGGCCGCCTCTGACATGAGGAACAGACGCCATGTGCAGCCACTCCTAACAAGGAGTACAAACGCTGCTCATCCTGTATCCCTGGATTAGGAGCCCTTACAGGGTACTATCAGCCGGGCCGGCTGAGCCCAGGTTTTTTTAGTGAGCTTGTTACTGCTCCCCTTCCTTTTTCATCTGGGCTTGGGACCGGCAAAGGCGGACAAGCTTCTAAGGTAGCTAGGTCTAATAGGCCTCCTCTCTTTTGGGAATAGACAGGATTCTGTTAAAGTTGGCTATATAAATCTTGGTGATTCCAACACCTAACTATAATGCTATAGTTTTTGTCAGCAAATATAGTAGAACTTCTATGAGACGACGCTTTCCCTAGAGGATACCTCTCTACAAATAATCACCAAATTATCGCCAAAATTACAATTTTTACTAATTAGTAATTTTATGGTAAGAGGAAATATTTTCCTTAAGGGACACACTTTGGCTCTGCAACTAGGTGTTTTTTAGAGAAAGGTTCCACTGTAGTGTACATAAGGAAGCCTTTTTTTGTTGTTTCATTTAAAAAAGGATTGTGGGTTGTCTTAGAACATTTCTAACAGTTTTTTTAAACTTACCAAAAATGATCATTTTTGTGAGCCAGGGACATCACTCAACTACCAACAAGAGACCACCTCGAGTATCCGAATCTATTGCATCAATTCTCTCAGGTGGAAACAATTGCACTAATCTCTCTGCTGAAGAACTAAGGAAGTTTTTTTCCCTTTTCCCGAGATTGCACAAGGAAATACAATTTAGATAAAAGGAGATAGAGGGCCAAAATGACAAAAGGCGACACATGTAATCTGATTTGACACACCACTACTTTGGCACATTTTTATATATATTATATAATAATAACATATATATATGTACCAAAGAGGTATCTCTCCTATTAATTATACATTATAACAATGCACAATGTTTAAGACCCCAGTAAAAAGCTTTACAGTGATGATAAAGAACAACATCAGTTTTGGCTAATTCAGACAAAAACTGTATACTGTCTTCTTCTTTCTTATCTCCGCTAAATCATATTATAGGGTATCAAGTTAAGTCCCTTGATGGTGTCTGTTTGACAACCATCATAATTGGGTGAAGTAGAATGCATCTGCCTTTGTCATTAAGACTGGGAGCACTACTCAGTGGCAGGCCGACTTAGCTCTAAAAGAAATGGCCACCTCTGACATGAGGAACAGACGCTATGTGCAGCTGCTCCTAACATGGAGTACAAATGCTGCTCATCCTATATCCCTGGATTAGGAGCCCTTACAGGGTACTATCAGCAGGGCCAGCTGAGCCCAGGTTTTTTAGTGAGTTTGTTACTGCTCCCCCTCCTCCTTTTTCATCCGGGTTTGGGACCAGCAAAGGCAGAGTTCAGAAGGTTTATTATGGGGAATGGTTCATCTTGGTGGGCTACGGTCACTAGGGGCCAATCCAATGGGGTCGTTGTGTTGTTGGGTTCCGTCGGGCTGGTGGTAGGGGGTGTTGCTCTACTGTACACAACATGTTATATAATTTCTGCCAAGGCGTATTTTGATTGAAGGGTAAAAGATAACTGTCTCGTTATCTCTAACATATTGCCAAGGAAACCTTGATCAACAGTCAAATACAATTCCACCTGTCATCTCTGTGGTGCCGTTTCTGATATAACTAAAATAAAAAACTAATAAAAGAATAAGATACATAAAAATGAAACACAATTAACAAAAATAAAATAAAATTTCTAATTTAAGAAGTAACAATTTCAGGTCATGTGGTCAGCTACTTGTTGACACACAACAATTTATATAATTAGAACATCTCCCATGATAGACTGCTCCAAAAAACTCTGAGACTATTGGTCTCTCATTGGAAGGTTGTGTTATATGTGCCATCCTAGAAATGTGGATCTGGAAGGTGGTTCACTTATTCCACTTCTATGTAATGTGGGTGTTGGCAAAAGAGAGAGAGTAAAGCAAAATAAATTTTAAAACTGATGTTTTTTTAATAAGTTCTTTTATGAAAGTTTTGGAGCCTGGTACCCACTATTGATTATCAATGATCCAGGATTGAATTCCACAAAGAGCAATTGTACAAGTCCAGTCCACCAACCAGTGAATACAATAACCAAATGGGGGTTTGTGTTACCCTGTAGTTGTAAAAGTTCTTTCTACATATTTAGACATGTAGTATACTTACAGTAAAGACTTTTTTTTAAATCATCAGGTTTTTAAAAGCATAATTGCCTAACAAATTTGACCAATTTCCTAACTTCTCCCAGAGGATGTTTTGAAATCAAAGCTGCCCCTGTATTAATGGTCATAACCTGAAACAATGGTATACAGGTTGTTGGCTTTTGTATACAATTGGTGTGGTACATTCTTGGTGCTTATCTCCATGGTTAAACCAATTCCTGAAGTCCACTCCTCTCCAATTTTGCGATGGTACTTATAGGCCTGGAAAATAGATTACCTACAGTACATTCTGTACTGGGGTGATAAGAAAAATGTTTTGTTTTAATAAATTTTTGATTGAGTGAAGTGCCTTTTTTTGGTACATAATAACCTTAATATTTTGATGTCACTCTTTTATCTTATTGTAGTTGATATAAGCTACTGATGGCAATAAGAATGTCCTCCTTGTTAGCAGCCCTCTTGACTGACTCCCAAGCAGCCCTTCCTTGAAGGCCATGACTCACACCTCTGTGATGGCCATACATCCTGGCCTATATCTGCTCTAACTACTTCTCCGCCACACTTGGCTTTGTTATAATCTGCCTGAGTTGTGGATGCATGTTGTTGTTGTTACTCATTCTAAAGTACAGGCTATGATAACACAAATATTTATTTTCGTGAGAATATCCTCCAAAAAAGAGGGCAACAAAATTAATCTTAAATAGTTATAAAACGAAGAAAAAATTTTTTATTTTTACTATACATGGGCTACAAGCTTTCGGGCTTAACGCCGTCGAAGGGCTGATGTAAGAGAGTTAAATGATTTTGATCAGGAAACAAATGATGTCTCACTTCTGTAAAGTTGGGACAGTCATAGATAAGGTGGAGAGAAGTTTGTTCAGTTTCTCTGCAGGAACAATTTGTTGTTTAATCTTCAATGCATGGCAAAGGTTGGAATATTTACACAATAACATGTATTCATTTTCCACTTGCTTCTTACAGCAAACACATGGGTCTTTGGGCTGATATACTCCTTGGTAAATCCATGTATAAGAAATTTCTTTTCCTCGGATTTACCCAGGCCAATTTATTTATAAGCTTGATTGTCTTAATAAAGTTTCCTCTGTATTCATTATTACCAACCATTAAATGTGATTAGCTTTTATTCTTTCCATTTGTTAGAGAGAGAAAGACTGTGGTAAATCCATATACAGTAAGACCTCCATGAGGGGACACTCGTGGCTAGAGGACACCTCTCTATAAAGGACAGTTTTCATTTTCAAATTACCATTTTTACTATTTAGCAACTCTCCAGTAAGAGGACACATCTCCTTAAAGGACACTTTGGCTCTGCAATTGTCTTTTACAAGTAGGTTCTACTATATAAGACTATATGTCTTAATAAAGACATGTCTTTGGCTTGATGGAATTCCATTTTTATGCATTATTAAAATCCTTGGTAGGTAGATTTTAATGATAGGTTTTTGTGTTCTTTTGGTTTGCCTTTTTTTCAGGATGAGATGTTGAATGCAGTAGAGGTTATGATGATGTCTACTCTAAGTAGACCAAGTTTCCACATGTAGAAACAGGTTGACTTACAAAGTGCCCATTTAGTCACTGGGGCTGGACTTGGGCAAGAATTTAATGGCCATTGAAGCTGAGCTTATTATTTGAGAAAAAAAATTCTATCCAGTGAAGAATGTCTTGTAAGAAACTTCTCCCTCGATGGCATTTTTTTCCCTCAAATAATATCATACAAGGGATGATAAGGCACAATTTGGATTATTCTATATACAGTTACGAGCGTCATGGCCTCTGTCACGGTTTGCTGGCGCCCTCCTATTGGTCGGCTACGATCACGCCA
The DNA here is from genome assembly GCA_030710605.1 of Cordylochernes scorpioides. Lineage (NCBI taxonomy): Eukaryota > Metazoa > Arthropoda > Arachnida > Pseudoscorpiones > Chernetidae > Cordylochernes > Cordylochernes scorpioides. The sequence continues at coordinate 34,066,397 of CP092877.1, forward strand.
CCTTTGCCCCCCCCCCCCCCCTATCATTTGGTGCCGCCAATGCGCGAGACACTTCTATCACCGTTTGCTTTTGGTTCAGTGGTAGAATGCTCGCCTGCCACGCGGGCGCCCCGGGTTCGATTCCCGGCCGATGCATTTTTTTTTTTACAATTTTTAAAACTCATTTATATATTATACAAGAATGACATCCACGGCGCCAATCTATAATTGTAACGAATAGTATTTTAATAAAAGCATTTAATCGGGTAAACCCCGGGCGTTGCCCGGGTCATTCAGCTAGTAGATTATAAACACAAGGTAATAAGACCAAATCCAAATAAATTAATAGTGTGTGACGTTTCGGTAACAGCGTTGTTACCATCTTCAGACAAAAAAGTACTGAATGAGAAATTTTACCACAGAATTGGTCTTATTACCTTGTGTTTATCATACAAGGGACTATTATTTTTGGAATCACAGAACTTATTAAGAAAGAAAATCTGCTTCAATGTGCAAGTTTTGAATTCAGCAGGTTAACTAATTAGTCTAACCAACAGTATAGACTTGTGTGTCTGTTGTTTAGCTGACTGTATTTTAGTGAGGTCAAAGCTGCTTGGTGATCAATCTGGGAGATCTTTGAAGTCTTGATTCTTGGTTCATTATGTTTTTTCTAGAACCTTAGCACATCACATGCAGCAAAGTAACTTATGACTAGCTATACCAAACTGCCGATCTTGTTGGAAGTGACTAATTGACTTTATATAGAAAAATACCCTAGGTAAATAAAATTAAGAAACTGTTCAAGGTGAGATGTTGCTCATATAAAATTGTCTCCACACAAAGTTATTAAAGCAACATATATTATTGTGAAAAAATAGTACAAATGTGAAATTGTACTGGGATAAGGTGAATAAATTAAGAAAAAGGCATCTCCTTATCGTGCAACTGAAAGTTGCTAATGAATTGCACCATCTATCAGAATAAATATCAACTATTTGTTGATTCTAGAATAATTAAAAATCAAAAATAGCTGATATTTATTCCGATAGATGGCGCATGCCATTAGAAATTTTCAGTTTCACAATAAGGAGAATACCCTTTTCTCAATATATTATTGTGTTGATGCTGTGTTACAGTGCATATTTGTATGGTTTCAAGTTTCATTTGATATATAAGATTTCATGCAAAAGCAGCAGAATTCAATAGAGGATAGATTACTTGACATGCCATTTATCTGCATCTTTTTATTTTAAATAATATAATTGTCACATGCTTGAGCTTATTAAAGCTAAAGAAATAGATGGTGAACTTCCCTTACACACCTGAGACATGGCAGTGACTGCAACCAGGTATTGGATGTGGGAAGTAAACATGGAAGTTAGCTGTGATATAAACAAAGTCTCGTGTAAATTTGGGGATTGGAAGTCTTGGACCAAAACAGAAGGAGTGTGTATGGTGGGATAATGTGTGGTACCATTGAGCTTAGAAAATACCACCTAAAGCTAAAGATATACTGGGCCTACAAAGCATGTTAGGACCACACAAAGCCAAAGACATACTGGGCCTACAAATTATGTTATGACCACCTAAAACTAAAGACATACTGGGCCTACAAATTATGTTATGACCACCTAAAACTAAAGACATACTGGGCCTACAAAGCTGTTATGACCACATAAAGCCAAATACATACTGGGCCTACAAATTATGTTATGACCACCTAAAACTAAAGACATACTGGGCCTACAAAGCTGTTATGACCACCTAAAGCCAAATACATACTGGGCCTACAAATTATGTTATGACCACATAAAACTAAAGACATACTGGGCCTACAAATTATGTTATGACCACCTAAAACTAAAGACATACTGGGCCTACAAATTATGTTATGACCACCTAAAACTAAAGACATACTGGGCCTACAAAGCTGTTATGACCACCTAAAGCCAAATACATACTGGGCCTACAAATTATGTTATGACCACATAAAACTAAAGACATACTGGGCCTACAAATTATGTTATGACCACCTAAAACTAAAGACATACTGGGCCTACAAATTATGTTATGACCACCTAAAACTAAAGACATACTGGGCCTACAAAGCTGTTATGACCACATAAAGCCAAATACATACTGGGCCTACAAATTATGTTATGACCACCTAAAACTAAAGACATACTGGGCCTACAAAGCTGTTATGACCACCTAAAGCCAAATACATACTGGGCCTACAAATTATGTTATGACCACATAAAACTAAAGACATACTGGGCCTACAAAGCTGTTATGACCACCTAAAGCCAAAAACTAGAGCAGATGGAATTCCTTAGAACTGGCAGTTTACATCTGGGAGAAGGAAAACTGATTTCAAAACCAAGAGCAAATGGAGCTCTTTGAAGCCTTAATCAGCAACTCACCCAAAAAAGACAGCTTGGATCCTCCACCTAGATTATTGGTTCTAGGGACCGACCATGATACAGTATCAGTCTCTAAGTCACATCATGGAATGTTTTCTAACTTGACAATGGAATGATATTCCATGATAGGCTGACCTCCAAATCAGAGATGGCACAATATGATTCACATCTGATCAGTAATGACTTGTACAGACCTAACCCAATTTGCAGTAAGAGAGCACTTCTAGGAGAGACTTATCCTTGTTTATAGAGGCAGAGTTCTTGTAACTACTCAAGTTCTTATTTTCTCATAGTTTTTCACACCAAGTATAAACATGCTGAGCTTCCACCCTGACTGCACACTACCAACACTAATGTATCAATCACATTAGTGTGTGTGTGCAGCTCTAAATTGTATTTATTAAGGGGAATGAACAACACAGAGATAATAATTATTGATAATAGCTGATGAGCGAAAGACTGATGACTAAATTGACCAATTTATTTATCTCACTCCCCTCTCATCTGGAGATTGATACAATGTTTTTTCCTCATTCACAAATATTTATTTTTGGCTATCCTTCTGTGTTTCCTTCTATAAGTTGGATTTAACTCCTTGTTTAGTAAGCTTTCTTCAACTCCCTTACCTATGCTATCAGAACTTTTTATACAATTCTTTCTAACAAGTAGTAAACACAAAAGGACCAAGTTCTTTCTGAATTGTCTCCTCAGCTTCTCCAAACCACTATACATGTAATGATAAAGCACAATTTGAATTATAAATTATAGATACAAGAAAATAAGACCTAATCCAAATAATTTAATAGTGTGTGTGACGTTTCATTAAATTATTTGGATTAGGTCTTATTTTCTTGTACCTCTCTATACATGCAAGAAAAGAGCTTATTGCTACTTGATGTCTGAGTAGGCCTAGAAGGAGGGGGGAGAATATAATTGATTAACAAGTACACCATACATGGTGGACTAACATATTGCCAAATAGAACAACTCGTGAGTAATTGAGTAAAATGGAAAGTTTTGCCACCTGTCCCTACTGTGGCCTCAAAGTAATCATTTTAGCAGAAAACTAGAAAGGATGAGGTTGGTGTGGTGTGTAAGCTTCAATATCAATTTGATTTAGAAAAATATCTATATTTAGGTTGAGCTAAGACATGTGTATCATAGCTAAACATTTTAACCACATCATGAGCCACACAATTTTCTTTCTCAAAAAGCCACCATGATGTGGTTAATCCAATGGTTAAAATGTTTAGCTATGATACACATGTCTTAGCTCAACCTAAATATGTTTTTTTTTTCTAAATCAAATTGATATTGAAGCTTACACACACAACCAACCTCACCCTTTCTAGTTTTCTGCTAAAATGATTACTTTGAGGCCACAGTGGGAACAGGTGGCAAAACTCTCTCCATTTTACTCAATTACTGACAAGTTGTTCTATTTGGCAATATGTTAGTGACATGTCATGAATAACATTGACAAAAAAACTCCCATGATCATCAGGAATTTTGGAGAGATACAGCTGAAAGAAAGAAAGGAGAAGTAGACCAAAGAATGATTGGGTCAAATATCTATTCTTTCTTATCTCTGACTAGGTGAGGTAGAATGTGTGTGCCTTTGTCATTAGGACTGGGAGCACTACTCAGTAGCAGGTCGACTTAGCTTCAATATGAAATGGCCACCTCCGACATGAACAGATGCCATGTGCGACCACTCCTAACATGTAGTACAGACACTGCTCATCCTGTATCCCTGGATCAGGAGCCCTTACGGTGTACTATCAGCCGGGCCAGCTAAGCCAGGTTTTTTACCAAGCTTGTTATTGCTCCCCCTCCTCCTTTTTCATCCGGGCTTGGGACCGGCAAAGGCGGAGTTGAGGGAATTAGAAGATAGGAAAAGGTCTCAAGAAAATTGCTGATCAGAACAAGCTGACAGAGATAGAAATCCCTGATGATGATAATGAACAATGTTTCAGGCAGAAATGTAGAGAGATGACTGACTGATGGGGGAACCACACTATTGAAATGAACTGAGATCTGCATTGCTTGCTAATTTAGCAACCTTTCACTCCCAGTATCCAGTTTCTTTTCAAAATTACCTATCAACTTTCAAATGTGTTACCTCCTATATTTTCAGTCACTTAGGGAGCAGAAAGTGTACAATGAAAGAGAGAGAATCGAAATATAAAATAAAGGACAGGAAAAATTTCTCCTTGTTCTTACCATTTTTAAAACATAGTGAGAGCCATTTTGTAAAAAGGTCTTTCACAACTAGGTTTTGATGAGAAATGCATTAGTAATTACTTGAGACTTTTTACAGAATTTTAAAAAATATATGCGAGAAAAATAACATACCCTTTTAATGCTGTTTTCTCAACTTCTTAAAATAGAGGAGAGCTTCAGATCCTGAACTCTTTAAAATAGAATCTTCAAGTGATGGCATCAACATTGATATTCTCTTTGGAATTCTTTTTCTTCAGCTCATAGGAGACTAACTTCTTAGGTCCATTGAAGTCTATCAAAAATGATATGGTACAATTTGGGTTATAGATTAAAATTACAAGGTAATAAGACCAAATCCAAATAAATTAATGGTGTGTGACGTTTCGATAACAACATTGTTATCATCATCAGACAAAAGACTAAATGAGAAAAAATATTACAGCATGTTCTTGAATAGTACTGTTATCAAGTGTTTAAACAAGATAGCAGATAAGAACTACCTAAAATATTATTCTTAGAATTAGTAATGGAAAAATATTTTTTATAAATAATTTTTTTAGATATAATAAAAGGTATATTTGTAAATATCATTGATATTTCCTCTTTCTTCCATTCTGTTAATTGTAGCACTTTTTTTTCATTTTTCTGACATGTATATTTCATTAATTCTGTAAAAAGCTTAAGTAATTCCTAATGAATTTCTCATTATAAATAGATGGAATTTTCCAAAATCTTTGATTCAAAATAGGTTTTGATGATTGAAATGAAAGTATTATTGATGATGGTAGAGGAATAGAGAGGATTCACCTTGAAGAAAGAAGGGAGAGGTAGACCGATATACAGTAGAACCTCCCTTTAGCGGACACCCCACTAACAAACACCTCTCCACAAAGGACATATTTCATTTGCAAAATTACCATTTTTACTATTTAGCAACTCTCCGGTAAGAGGACACCTCTCCCTAAAGGACACTTTGGCTCTGCAATTAGGTGTTGTTCTTTACAGAGAGGTGCTACTGTAAAATAGATTGGTTTTGTAGATCGCGAAATACTTGGTGCTGCTGGTGATTCTCCACCAAACTCTGTATTGGTGGCAGAGGCGCCATATTCATTGTACATAGTATTATGTATTTATATAATTATCTTTTTTAAATTGTGCAGACTGTTCACTTTTGTATGTATTGACAAGATGTCAATAAAATTATTTTAATTGTCTATTGTCTAAGATATCGCTAAGACCCGGGTTAAATTCCCACATTGGGCATTTTTTTCAGATTTAAAAAATATATAAATTAATGCTCCAATGACCCATTTTCTTGCAAACATCCAACCTGACTAGTGAGTGAAATTAGCCAAACGAGGCTCTGGCACATTTGTAAGTGCAAAGTCGAACTGTTTTTCACATGTGTAGACGTGTGGTGCACTTATAGTAAAAGCAATCACCTTCTTCTACCCACCATGATTATCATAGCCTGTACCACGTGTACTAGGGATAAGCAAAAAAAAAACTCTGAACCTAAATTGGTCTTGATTTTCCTGAAGATAGAGGTTGCCTGGTTCATAGTTCTTTAGAATATAAGAGACACTTTGGCCATGTATTATTAACAAATAGTGAGATCCGTGTGTCAACGGTTGTGTGCTGTGTCCAGAGAAGTTCCACCTGCCATTCCATATTGTTAAAATTGACCATCAAGTTCTGGGTGAGTAGCCCTCTATTGGTGACATTCTCATTTTTTCTTACCATTGTCAATACATACTCCTACATGTTCCTAAAGATGACTTATTTTATTTGGTGGTTCTTTATTAGTTTTTATTTTTCTATAATACAAGTACCAAAAGGGGCACCTCTCCAATACGAGAAAATTCAGACAAAAGCCAATCTACAGTAAAACTCCTCTATAGTGAACCCCAATGGGACAGAGCTTTTGGTTCACTCTAGCCACGGTTTGGCTATTTTTTTTTACTTTCCAAAATATTTAGACTGTATAATTAAAGGACAGCCATGCACACAAGAAGAGGCTGCCTCTTAATAGTGGTCACTTTGTTTTAATTCCCTTAGTTGACCTATTTCCTTACATTAATACTGAATAATAATAGAAATCATTAGATGATAGGTTCTTCTTATCATTAACATACATGTACCTCTATGTCTAATTTAAAAATCAAGACAAATCCTAGGTAAAGTTTTATTAAATATATATTCAAAGATATAAATTATTTTAAAACATTTTTATCACATTATATAAATACAATGTTTACTTTAAAAATGGCTCCTAATACCTTGTTGCTTCAAAGCACTCTTCAATCATTGCATCTTTCAAATAAAGTTAATGTTTTTCTTCCATTTCATGTGTTTCCACATATTATTCTTAAGTCTAGATTTCCTTTTGTTTTGAATCTGTTATTCAAACCATTGCTGGCTTCCAAATTGCCATAGTTCATGGCATTAAAAATAAATTTTGTTGCATCTAGGGCCCATTATTTGGACTTTTTTTTAGCCCTAACACGTACGATCGCAGCAAAAGTTGAAATAAAAATCAAAAGAGGTTGATTCCTCTTTGTAAACAATTTTAATAGCCTTCTATTTTATCTCTTATAATAGAAAAGTTATATTTTCTTATTTAAAACATGTTCTGAAATTTTGCCAGTGTTGTTTCACTTTGAAAAGTTTTGAAAATGACCCTTTTTTTAAAAAGTAATAACGTTTTTGTTTTTAGAATGCCTTTATTTTCTTTATTTTGGAAGCCATTTGCATTTTTTCTATTTCAAATTTGATAGTAGCATAGATATTCTATTTAATAAAAAGTATAATGTGTAAAACATATATACAACATACAGCAAAAATAGAATGTAAATGAAAACAAACAATGCCGCTATATTTATTGTTTTGAAATCGTGATCCACGAGCTGAAACATGCTCAAAATTTTGTTTTAATTTTTTTTAATTAAAGTTCATTATAAGCATAGTATTTCAATAGATTTTATTATTTTGGGACCTAAAATAGGTTCGTTATAGGGGTAGTTAGTTATATTAAAAATCACAAAGTTCATTATAATGATGGTATTTTCAATGGAATGGAATCAGGAATCGCCTCAGGTTTGTTATAAGGGAAGGTTCGCTATATCCGTGGTTCGTATTTATTAGCAGGGTTTTACTGTATTTGTTTTTATGTATTTTTAAAGGGAGAGGTGTGCCATTTGCAATGTAATAAATATATATATACACTCAACTTTTTTGCTCTCGGAAGGCTAAAATTATTCCTAAAATAAGATATCCCAATTATCAAAGGCTCATGTTTTTATTCAAATTTGTAAGATTGAGAGTATTTTAATTAGTTTTGTTATCTTAAACTCTTTATTCAAGGCCTCCGTCTTTGTTGATTGTAACATTTCATGCTCCATTGTTGTTCAAACTCTCCCTATATAGTCCATTGTTGTCTCATAGCATTTCATTCTCCATTGTTGTTCAAACTCTCCCTATATAGTCCACTGTTGTCTCGTAGCATTTCATGGTCCATTTTTGTTCAAACCCTCCCTATATAGTCCACTGTTGTCTCGTAGCATTTCATGGTCCATTGTTGTTCAAACTCTCCCTATATAGTCCATTGTTGTCTCATAGCATTTCATGGTCCATTGTTGTCTCATAGCATATCTTGGTCCATTGTTGTTCAAACCCTCCCTATATAGTCCATTGTTGTCTCATAGCATTTCATGGTCCATTGTTGTCTCATAGCATATCTTGGTCCATTGTTGTTCAAACCTTCCCTATATAGTCCATTGTTGTCTTATAGCATTTCTTGATTCATTGTTGTTCAAACCCTCCCTATATAGTCCATTGTTGTCTTGTAGAATTTCATGGACCATTGTTGTTCAAACCCTCCCTATATAGTTCATTGTTGTCTCATAGCATTTCATGGTCCATTGTTGTCTCATAGCATATCTTGGTCCATTGTTGTTCAAACTCTCCCTATATAGTCCATTGTTGTCTCATAGCATTTCATGGTCCATTGTTGTTCAAACCCTCCCTATATAGTCCATTGTTGTGTCGTAGCATTTCATGGTAAATTGTTGTTCAAACCCTCCCTATATTGTTGTCTCATAGCATTTCTTGATTCATTGTTGTTCAAACCCTCCCTTTATAGTCGATTGTTGTCTTGTAGAATTTCATGGTCCATTGTTGTTCAAACCCTCCCTATATAGTCCATTGTTGTGTCATAGCATTTCATCCAACCTTCCAGATAATGGGTCATTCACATTAAATGTATATAAATTTTACATGAAGAATTTGAAAATCAAAGACATGTCTAATTAACTGGATCTTTCTTAAATTTCTTTTTAACTTATATAATACCCCTTCTCATAAAATGGAGAATATGTGTGAGACCAGAGAGTCTCAATAAAGGCTTTGTGTGTGTCTATGTGTCATAGCATTTCATGGCCCATTGTTGTTCAAACCCTCCCTATATAGTCCATTGTTGTCTCGTAGCATTTCTTGTTCCTTTGTTGTTCAAACCCTCCCTATATAGTCCATTGTTGTTTCATAGCATTTCTTGGTCCATTGTTGTTCATGCCATCCCTATATAGTTCATTGTTGTCTCATAGCATTTCTTGGTCCATTGTTGTTCAAACCCTCCCTATATAGTTCATTGTTGTTTCATAGCATTTCTTGGTCCATTGTTGTTCATGCCATCCCTATATTGTCCATTGTTGTCTCATAGCATTTCTTGGTCCATTGTTGTTCAAACCCTCCCTATATTGTCCATTGTGGTCTCATAGCATTTCTTGGTCCATTGCTGTTCAAACACTTCCTATATAGTCCATTGTGGTCTCATAGCATTTCATGGTTCATTGTTGTTTAAACCCTCCCTATATAGTCCATTGTTGTCTCATAGCATTTCTTTATTGTTGTTCAAACCCTCCCTATATAGTCCATTGTTGTTTTGTAGAATTTCATGGTCCATTGTTGTCTTGTATCATTTCTTGGTCCATTGCTGTTCAAACACTTCCTATATAGTCCATTGTGGTCTCATAGCATTTCATGGTCCATTGTTGTTTAAACCCTCCCTATATAGTCCATTGTTGTCTCATAGCATTTCTTTATTGTTGTTCAAACCCTCCCTATATAGTCCATTGTTGTTTTGTAGAATTTCATGGTCCATTGTTGTTCAAACCCTCCCTATATAGTCCATTGTTGTGTCATAGCATTTCATCCAACCCTCCAGATAATGGGTCATTCACATTAAATGTATATAAATTTTACATGAAGGATTTGAAAATCAAAGACATGTTTAATTAACTGGATCTTTCTTAAATTTCTTTTTTTTTACTTATATAATACCCCTTCTCATAAAATGGAGAATCTGTGTGAGACCAGAGAGTCTCAATAAAAGCTTTGTGTGTGTCATAGCATTTCTTGGTTCATTGTTGTTCAAACCCTCCCTATATAGTCCATTGTTGTCTCGTAGCATTTCTTGTTCCTTTGTTGTTCAAACCCTCCCTATATAGTCCATTCTTGTCTCATAGCATTTCATTCTCCATTGTTGTTCAAACCCTCCCTATATAGTCCACTGTTGTCTCGTAGCATTTCATGGTCCATTTTTGTTCAAACCCTCCCTATATTGTCCACTGTTGTCTCGTAGCATTTCATGGTCCATTTTTGTTCAAACCCTCCCTATATTGTCCACTGTTGTCTCGTAGCATTTCATGGTCCATTGTTGTTCAAACTCTCACTATATAGTCCATTGTTGTCTCATAGCATTTCATGGTCCATTGTTGTCTCATAGCATTTCATGGTCCATTGTTGTCTCATAGCATATCTTGGTCCATTGTTGTTGAAACCCTCCCTATATAGTCCATTGTTGTCTCATAGCATTTCATGGTCCATTGTTGTCTCATAGCATATCTTGGTCCATTGTTGTTCAAACCCTCCCTATATAGTCCATTGTTGTCTTATAGCATTTCTTGATTCATTGTTGTTCAAACCCTCCCTATATAGTCCATTGTTGTCTTGTAGAATTTCATGTTCCATTGTTGTTCAAACCCTCCCTATATAGTTCATTGTTGTCTCATAGCATTTCATGGTCCATTGTTGTCTCATAGCATATCTTGGTCCATTGTTGTTCAAACTCTCCCTATATAGTCCATTGTTGTCTCATAGCATTTCATGGTCCATTGTTGTCTCATAGCATATCTTGGTCCATTGTTGTTCAAACCCTCCCTATATAGTCCATTGTTGTGTCGTAGCATTTCATGGTAAATTGTTGTTCAAACCCTCCCTATATTGTTGTCTCATAGCATTTCTCGATTCATTGTTGTTCAAACCCTCCCTTTATAGTCGATTGTTGTCTCATAGCATTTATTGGTCCATTGTTGTTCAAACCCTCCCTATATATTCCATTGTTGTCTCATAGCATTTCTTTGTCAATTGTTGTTCAAACCCTACCTATATAGTCCATTTTGTCTCATAGCATTTCTTTGTCAATTGTTGTTCAAACCCTCCCTATATAGTCCATTGTTGTGTCGTAGCATTTCATCCAACCTGTCAGATAATGGGTCATTCACATTAAATGTATATAAATTTTACATGAAGAATTTGAAAATCAAAGACATGTCTAATTAACTGGATCTTTCTTAAATTTCTTTTTTTTTTTTAACTTATATAATACCCCTTCTCATAAAATGGAGAATCTGTGTGAGACCAGAGAGTCTCAATAAAGGCTTTGTGTGTCTGTGTGTCATAGCATTTCTTGGTTCATTGTTGTTCAAACCCTCCCTATATAGTCTAATGCTGTTTTGTAGCATTTCTTGGCCCATTGTTGTTCAAACCCTCTCTATATAGTCCATTGTTGTCTCATAGCATTTCTTGTTTCTTTGTTTTTCAAACCCTCCCTTATAGTCCATTGTTGTCTTGTATCATTTATTGGTCCATTGCTGTTCAAACTCTCCCTATATAAGTCCATTGTTGTTCAGCATTTATTGATCCATTGTTGTTCAAACCCTCCATATATAGTCCATTGTTGTCTTGTATCATTTCTTGGTCCATTGCTGTTCAAACCCTCCCCTATATAAGTCCATTGTTGTCTCAGCATTTATTGATCCATTGTTGTTCAAACTCTCCCTATATAGTCCATTTTGTCTCATAGCATTTCTTTGTCAATTGTTGTTCAAACCCTCCCTATATAGTCCATTGTTGTCTTGTAGAATTTCATGGTCCATTGTTGTTCAAAACCCTCCCTATATAGTCCATTGTTGTGTCATAGCATTTCATCCAACCCTCCAGATAATGGGTCATTCACATTAAATGTATATAAATTTTACATGAAGGATTTGAAAATCAAAGACATGTTTAATTAACTGGATCTTTCTTAAATTTCTTTTTTTTTTTTTGACTTATATAATACCCCTTCTCATAAAATGGAGAATCTGTGTGAGACCAGAGAGTCTCAATAAAGGCTTTGTGTGTGTCATAGCATTTCTTGGTTCATTGTTGTTCAAACCCTCCCTATATAGTCCATTGTTGTCTCGTAGCATTTCTTGTTCCTTTGTTGTTCAAACCCTCCCTATATAGTCCATTCTTGTCTCATAGCATTTCTTTGTCAATTATTGTTCAAACCCTCCCTATATAGTCCATTCTTGTCTCATAGCATTTCTTTGTCAATTATTGTTCAAACCCTCCCTATATTGTCCATTGTTGTCTTGTATCATTTCTTGGTCCATTGCTGTTCAAACCCTCCCTATATAGTCTATTGTTGTCTCATAGCATTTCTTGATCCATTGTTGTTCAATTCCTCCCTATATAGTCCATTGTTGTCTCATAGCATTTCTTGATGCATTGTTGTTCAAAATCTCCCTAAATAGTCCTTTGTTGTCTCATGAGCATTTCTTGATTCATTGTTGTTTCATAGCATTTCTTGGCCCTAAGTTGTTCAAGCCATCCTTAAATAGTCCATTGTTGTCTCATAGCATCTCTTGACTCTAAGTTGTTCAAGCCATCCCTATAAAATATATTGTTGTCTCATAGCATTTCTTGGTCCATTGTTGTTAAATCACTATACCAAGAAGTAGATACACGCAAACATAAAATTAATATGAAAAGTACACCATGCTTTGAATTTCAATTCAAATAAGCAAAGCAGGTAGGAATAAATCACATACAGTCAGTATAAAAGGTAGATCATAATTTAATATTTCAGTCTCTTATAGAAGTTACATTTTGAATGCTTGTTGAAAGGTCTTGTTAGGCCTTATGTATAAACTAATAACCCAATTCCAGCACATATCTGTATTTGATTTCTGAAAAGCTCTTACTCTACCAGGAATGAGTTTTATTCTACCTTTTTTTTTTCTTTTGTCTGATGATGGTAACAACATTGTTACCGAAACGTCACACTCTTAATTTATTTGGATTAGGTCTCATTTCCTTGAAGCTATAATCCAAATTGTGCTTTAAAATTTAATTCTACCATGATATTGCTTCTCTGGCTGGTCCCATGAATGTCACAAGAATATGGAATTACTGGAACCAGGAGGGCCATATAGAATGTTATATGGGATCTCAACAGCCTTCTGTCACTACCATCATGGGTATGCTATCGCATGCCGGTTTATGGACCGAAAGGTCTGGGTGGCCACTGCTCCGAGGATGTCACTACCATCTGAGAGGACAGACATCTTGTTCCCATGGCCCAGCATGATCATGTGCCATAACAAAGGAACTCTGCCATTTTTACAAAATGTCCATGGCTTCAATTCAATTGGCTGTCAACTCAGCAACCATTGCTGAGGCTTCCTTGACACTGCACTACCTAGAGTGTTGAACAGTGTGGTGTCACATTATTTTTTCTAATGAATCCACTCTTAATTCAGCACCATGATGACTGTATCCTTGTATAGAGACATTGAAGTGAACAACTAAAAGGTCTGCTTGCATTCACCATCTTACTTTGATGGGGTGCAATTGGGTACAGATCACAGTCATCTCTATAACTTACATGTCTTGGAGTGTTATGACCCATGGGCCTACTCAACCTACGAAGCCTTCTTCACACTATCTTTCAACATGAGCATGCACAACCTCATATTGCCTATCCTTTCCTTGATACAGAGTGTGTTGCTCTGGCCACCACTATTCTCCAGATCCTCCCTGCACTACCCTTCAAACTTTCATATGTGTAGAAATGTGGTGCACTTACTGTAAAAGTAACCAGACCATGATTATCATGGCCTGTACCATGTGTACAAGGGATAAGAAAAATCCTTCAAACTGGTACAAGCAAGGCAAAGAATTTCAGGTGAATCAGTCCTAAGAATGATGTAGCTCCTCCTCAGTTTCCTCCAAGACAATTTTTATTCCTAGTTTGAGGAATGGATGGGAACTGATGTAACAGGAGTAGGTAACCTTGCAAGTTGATATTGTAGTCTCATCTTTACACTTGGCTACATCTTTCAAATCTAGTTCCTCCCCATTAAAAATAATATTTTTAATTTTCATTTTATAAATCTCTTTCCAATGAACACAAGTAACAAACAGGATTATGGCACCCTGTAAGTACATACATGTATGTTTACAGTAGTCACCTATCTTATTGTCATGGACTAATAATTTGTCTCTTTTATTATGTCAAATCATTTAGACCCAACATAGAAACCTAAATTGTTCCTAATTAATCCCAGTTGAGGGTTTTGGTGAAAATTTGTGAGAGAATTTGAAAAATATAAACATTAAGTATATGTTATATTTGTGAGTTCAGATAAGGGAAGATTACAGTGATTTAAAAAAAATGTTTGTTCAATCTTCCCTTTCTAATAAGCATTAGTTTAGGGTTTACTATAAATGGGAATAATTTCTCTCCGTCCTACCTGATGAAAGATAGTTGTGTGAGATCAAAGCTATTCCCCTATTAGGACTATTATTATCCCACACACGTGGTACAGGCCATGATAATCATGGTGGGTAGAAGTTGGCGACTGCTTTTACCGTAAGTACACCACATTTCTACACATGTGAAAAGCAGCTCGACTTTTGCACTTACAAATGTGCCAGAGCCCCATTTGGTTACTTACACTCGCTGGTGGGGTGGACTTTTGCAAGAATTGGGGCCATTAGAGCATTTTTTTATTAGATAAAAGTGCCCAATGCGGGATTTAATTCCAGGTCTTAACAGTCATAAACCAATGGTTTAAACCACCACCCTTCCACCAACCCCCTTCAATTAGGACTAGTGATAAATAGTTATGTTCCCCAGCCAGTGTCAGTGACCTCAGGAACAGTAATTGTGGAATATCAGGTCAGTTGGGTTTCAGCACTTGAGTCATTAAATATAAGAATCCACCATCTCGACAAGAACTGAAACCAGTAAACACAATTTCTCAAGTAAAATCTCATACTACCCTCACTTTGATGAAAATATTGGAAGGATTAGTGGTAGGACCCTTTTTTCCAGTTCAATTATTCATTTATTGATTGGTTTTATTGGAAAAAATTGTGCTTAATATGGTTTGATTTGAGCACTAGAGGTGTTGTAGGTGCTAGCCTTGAAGCTCCAATCTGACTGTATAATAGCAGTGTTGTGTACTGAATAATGTAGTAGGCAGGGTGTACAGAACTGGGATTTAGCACAGCCGGGGGACTATTGCTAGCTGTCTCTGACATTGTTTCTCTGGTGATGGTGGTAGGATGGGAAAATGCCTGCATATATATTGCCACGTGGAGGGAAGACAAAAACTTCAGGATGAGACAGCAATTTATTTAAGGCAAGAACAAACTATGAAGGATAAACAAAAGATAAGGAATGAGGGAAGTTTACAGAGTAGTAAAATATAAACATAAAAAATAATTGTAAAAAAAAATGTAATTTTGAAAATATATCTAGAACATAGTGCATAAAAAAAGGGTATTTAAATAGTCTCCAAGTGTATCATCATTAGTTAAAGTTATCTTTTTTAAATTTTCAAGATCATCTTTAATCTATAGAATGCCAAAGTAAAAAAAAAAAAAGGGGCATCATACAAGCAAATTTCTGATTTAAAAAAAGGCAGAATCAAAGGCCTCAGAAAAGGTAGAATTTCGGCTAGAGAAATTTCTATGAAAGTAGACTGCAATCAAAGTACTGTTGTAAGAATTTGGTCTCAGTGGTCGAAGGAAGAGAAAGGTTCAAGAAAACCTGGCTCAGAGAGAGAGGTTGCCCTAGAGTAACAAAAGAGAGAGAGGATTCGAAGGATGGTTGTAGCAGACAGGACTGTACCAATGATTCCAGCTGATCTACATGTGCAGAATGGATCTGGACCATCTCTGAACACCATTTATAACAGTTTTATCAAAGCAGAACTCCGGCCGGCTTTATTAATAATTCCACTTTCTGCCAGACACAGAAGCGACAGGCTCAGCCAGTGTAAAGAGAGACATCTATAGGCTCAAAAATGGCATTCTGTCATTTTTTCTTGAGTCCAGATTTAGTTTGAGGGTTCATGATGGCAGGGTACATGTTAGACGTAGGCCCCAAGAAATATCCCATGGAAAGGCATACAGCTTCATGGTGTGGGGTGGCATCAGCTATGGAGGTAGAATCTCTTTGGTCTTTATTCAATGACTGCTCAGCAGAAGTGTTGAAACCTATTTGTTACCATTTTTCAAGCAGACTAATAATGCCATTTTCCAACAAGATAATGCCTAACCACATACAGCCAACATCTCACAAGCCTTCCTTCAAAATGTTGACTTCATAGAGAAGCTTCCACACACAAAGTTCTTGAATTCTACCACTATACTACATGCCTTCTTTTTTTTTTTTTATTTAAGTTTATATTCTAAATAATAATCATGATGGCTTCTGAGGGTGAGTTTCTTGTTTTATCTTTATCTCAAGCTTTCAGGTATCACAAACCCTTCTACAGGAGTGGGACCAGTGAAAATTGCATAGGTCAAGTCAAGAGGTAGATCATTGTATGGCTTGTGTTCTATTGTGGGATTTCCTTCAGAGTTGGTTGTAAAAATGTCCATTGCATGTCACAGCCAGGAAAACTCAAGATAGTGGTCAAGATGTAGGTGTCAAGCAAACAAAAATCTAGAACTACATAACTGTCTTGAGTATTACTGAAGGCAGTTTGTGTGTACCATTGCCAGAGAGATTGAATTTTAGGCATAGATGCAGTGTGGGCTTACGTTGTTGCTTGACAAAAGAACAACTTTCGTGAGTATAAATGATCTTTAGGACTTTATTTAAGCCAAATCGATGGAATTAATTACAGATGAATACAAAGCAAAAACAATGTAAAAAAATGCAGCAGTCGCAAACTTACCAACTGCAGCACAGAAACAGGAGACAGAAGTTGGTAGAACCTTCCATGAAGTTCACCGGCGGTAAGCAGCTTGCGCTTGCTTGGAGCACACCACGTAGCTTTGTTCTTCTTCTCCTCTTAAAGCTTCGTAACAATTTATTCCGCCTTCTACATGCTAAACCTCTTAAAGCTTCGCCTTCCTATATATCCTGGAGTAGATCTTTCCAGAACGTTCAAGGTCAGTCAGCCAATCAGAAAGCAGCCAGCACTAAGCCTTGCATAATCGATTTAACTTGGCCAATCAGTTCTCTTCTCTGATTGTTCAACATTATTCTAGAATGTTCTAAAAAAATATTATATTTTAGAATGTGCTTTTTATATATATGTCATAATTTGTATAGTTAATGCCAAGAGATATCATTTATTTCCGTCAAACTAATGTAAATATGTTACGCTTGTGTTAAAATGTAAATATGTAAATTCATCCATGTATAAAAGCTGGACAAAAATAAAAGGTGGCAGACATCGCGGGTGCGCTGTTCGCTAGGCATAACGGCTGCGCCTCTTCATTTAGCTACGACATATATATATATTCTATGCAACAATATATACTATTAGACCTATCTAGATAAGACAGGACTCAGGTCAGAACTTTCATACTTCAACCCTGGAGTATGCTAATTAGCCTGACACTTCTTTTAAAAAATCTCATATAAAGTCGTTTGGTGAATACAAAACAGATATCCATTTAAATACAATACTTGAATCAAATAAAGACAATGCAGCCACTTCGATAAAAACTAATTTGAAAAATCTTTCGTTTCCCACTATAATATGTCGTTTGTGGAGGCATAGAAATTAACATGACCTGTGTTGGCATCACAAACATTATTAAAGTCTATAATATTCCCTTCAATCATTTTAAATTTCACCAATTTAAATTGTGTGAGAGATGTTGAAATCTTCTATGGAGGTATACTGCAGCTGTTAGCTTTCCCATTGCCATTTCCTAAAGTCAGGAATTGAATGAATACACCAAGTACACTAATTAGAGTCCCGACGAAACTGTTTTCTTGTAGAAATAGTAGGTCTACACAGCCTCGAATCGGACCCTAGATAAGTACCAGAAGAAGTTCCACAGGATTGAGCACAAAGGTGGTGTCGCCCCAGTTGTCCACAGTCGGTCGGCGGCGTCCAAGCTGGGCGGGATATCCGTGCGTCGGGCCCAGAGCCCAGCCATCACCAAGTAAGTTGGGATCGTTCATTGAGGCCGTTGGTCGCATAAGAGGCGTTTTGGATATTCTCATTCGGAAGCCTGTGGCGCGATAGTCCCCCGATTTTCTTTACCCGAGCTAATAGAAGCATTTTATTTTGAAGTAGCAATATGTTTCGGAATCTTCTCATCTGAAAGTGTGCAGTGTTTGTTCCAATGTTACGATTTGTTTTTTTTTTCGAACTAATATAGGCCTCGTTAATTTATGAGACTTCATTTGTGTTAAGATATTAGAATCTACTGGCTATAAATGCCACCGCGCGACTGTATTGTCCAAGTTAACATGCAAGCGTCACGATTTGGAAGATCCATCTCTTCTTTGGGATCTCCCCACGAGCACGTAAGTTGCAATAGCCACGTTTTAGCTAACAGAAGCATCACGATTTTGGAAAAGCGTTTTGTCTTGGGATCTTTTCACGTAGAAACCCGTGAAGTCACGACTATGTCCGAGTTAAAAGATAGAACGATCTCCATTTCCTCCCTTTCCTTCTAAAATCTCGAGCCTAATTGTAAGAATTCACTATGCAGAGATCTTTCTATCCCCGAAACTTTGTTGTTGCTATAATGGTATTGATATTTACAATGGTTCCCAACCTTTTCTCTCTCTCTGACCAGATGCACATCTTAAATATATTTCACGCCACGTATTATTATCCATTAAATTGATAAGAATTTTGAGCACTAGATTCGTACCCCAAATTTATATAAGGCATATTATCCAGAATGCTATCAATTTTTCCAACCTTTTACAATTCTTTTGATTAGATTTTGATAGCATCTTTAAAGACCCTTAACTGTATTTCGCGACATGAGGATACACACACAACACACACACTGCTTTAGCGTATTAAAATTTGAGATACTTTTAGTTCATTTTTGTCTATTTGTAAAATATAGTTGAGTGGTCTAGGCCAGGGGTCGCGAGTCAGGGCTCTTCTGGATGTGAAGCTGCGGCTCTTTATATAGGTCCATACGTAAATATTATTTATGCGAGTACTATTTATTTTTGGCTTGAAAAAAATTTTTGGCTCTTTAAAAACTTTGAAATTTTGTGAATTGTAATTTTTGACTCTTCCGACTCAAAAGTTTGCCGACCCCTGGTCTAGGCCAATCTAGAAATACAAGGTTGAAAAAGAGAGAGAAAGTAATCGGATCGTGCATCCTAGTTTTGACGAACTCTAAGCCAATTTGCTTCAAGCCCCCCCATAACTGTTATTTTAAAGTTCACAAAAAGCGAAGTCTATTTCTGAGTGTGTTTTTTCATACACTTTTCTATTCGGACTGCGCATGTCACGAGGTTGTCGGGAGATGCTACTGTCGAGTTGGTCAGATTAAGTAGATTTTTTCCTGGAGCCGTGACTTGCATGGTCTGATTCACCCCGAGATGCCGAGTTTTCCGGGTGTCCTGTCTGCCGCCCTCCTCTAGGCGGTGGTGACAAGCTCCTTGGAAACCACGTTCTACATTAGACCAATTGCCGTTCCTCTACCGTGGCCATGAAATTTGCTCCACAGAACAAAGAATGCATAGAATTTCTTTCTTTTCTTCTTCTTCTTTTTTTTTTTTTTACAGATTTCAGATTCACACACGGTACATACTCTACATATTTACACATGTAGAAGCAATTTCAAGATGCTAGAATCCCGTATTTTGATTACCTGAACTCAAATGTAACTAAGGAATGTATACGCATGGAGAAAGCAGTTTGGCCTTTGCATCTACGATTTTCGAGAGTCCTACAAGGCCTTGTTTGTTAATTTTCACCCTCTATTGGAGTTGGAATTATGCAATAATAGGAGCATTGAGGCAATTTTTAGAAGAAAAAAGCCAAATTCGGAATTCGGTCCTGAGTCGTGGTGGTCTAAAATCGACGGTGTGTGTTACGTCCGACCCCTCCAGTTTCCTCAAATCGTTCGTGGAATGAAGAATTGCGTTAAGAGAACAATACTAACAGATAACACACATTTTAAAATCAATGTGTGTGTTTCCCCCCAATATATTAAATGCTATTTAATAATACTTTTTATATAATAAAGTTTTTTTTTTTTTTTTGTTAATTTTTTTCCAAACTTG
The DNA here is from genome assembly GCA_030710605.1 of Cordylochernes scorpioides. Classification (NCBI taxonomy): domain Eukaryota; kingdom Metazoa; phylum Arthropoda; class Arachnida; order Pseudoscorpiones; family Chernetidae; genus Cordylochernes; species Cordylochernes scorpioides. Next base: position 34,086,641 of record CP092877.1, read on the forward strand.
TGTGTCGCTAAAAATCTTATTTCTCGTAAAAAAAAGTATCCCTGCTGAAAATAAGAAGGTAATCGCTGGTTTGGATGCTGAAGATGTTGTATATGAGCCTTGTATTGGGTCATAATGTTGTTGTTTTTACAACCTATTTTAGAAAGTATGTGTGTAGTACTATACTATCATGGTGGCTAGATATGGTGTACGAGACAGTTTCTATTGTAAGCCCTTGTCTATACGTGCAGAAAGCAGTTCGACTTCGCAAAATAATGAATCGGTTATTGCACAGCTTGTGTAGGCCACTAGGTCTCTCAGCTTGCTTTGCAATGGAGTAGCAATTGTTTTTCGTGGAATCGTTATTTATACAAAACACATATTTACATTCAGAATTAACGTCCAAAAACAACTGCACATTGATCTTTAGATGGATTGTATTCCATCACTAGAATCTAAACTGAGTAAGGAATTCTTTCTCCATCAATAAATTGTACTCGGGCAGCAGTATTAGATGACGGCCGACATCCCATTTGAAGTGAAGATTTAAAAATTGGAGCGAGAGGCTCTAAAAGAACTGCCTCGACACCACATCGAGCTCTAATAAAGTATCCTTGATATAAAGGCATTCTCTTTAAAAACGATATTTTGGTCTTTTACTCGACCATCCGGGATCGCCGCTTCGTCCACTGATATTCATTGCTCAATAATGATTCAAATGTTTGAAATAGAGAACAATATCAAAATCCCGATGTTTGCCTCTCCGTACGAACACAAACCGTATAATAATATCCATTCGTTATACTTTTTACTATCTTCATTTTCAAATACTTTGGTCACTTTTGAAAGATTATCAAAAGAATGATCAATGCACCTCGCACCACACTTTCGCATTCTATTTTGCCGTATTGAAAATAACATACCCTACTCGTTTTTTTTTTTTTTTTTAAGCATGCCCCTACAGTTTTTATTGGCATATTTTAAAGCAATATCTCATTCACCGTGCGTCGATGCTATAGCAGTATGTCCCGTCCTCCACAAAGCTCTCAATCCGTTAGCAGATAAAGCCACTTTGATAAGGTCAGGCAGGAGAGGTGTTGACGATCCACGCCCAAGGTTGTCGGCTCCAACCACCGCCGCCCTCTCAAGAATGAGCTTCGATCCTCCCAGAATAGCTAAGTTGCGATGCAGCGCTTTCTCCCGCTTCCATTTCTTGGAACGTTCTTTCGTCATCTATAAGTTAGCGTAGGCGAAAATAAATTTGTCCTTTAAGAGTCATTCTCTTGATTGGAAATTGATACCTCTCAATCGAATACAATTAAACGACACCAAGCCCAGCGGCGATGCTGCTGTAGGTAAGGCAACCAACGATCAGCTGGGCCACCGCACCGACCTTCGGACCGCGCCGATCAATTCGCTGTGCCGCCGTCGCCATTAGTTCGATCCCACTCTCTCGCCCATGGCGTCCCAGGCGATGAAGGCCTACCGCCTGTAAGTATTCCCTTTAAGTCCTTCTTGTTTCACTGCAGGCTTTCTTTAATTATCTACCGAATGTGCGTATTCCTAACTTCGCCAATCTACATGTCTTATCTTGCCAGCCGTTTGACGTCTACCTACCCAGTAATGGCTCGGGCGGGCACCAAGCTCGCCACCTACCTAGCCTGCCTGCCATTACGCGCGGTCGTTATGTTATTTAAACACCTAATCTCTCACTATGTTTTTAGACAGTGAATGCCAGCGAGATGTGTCGTCACGGAGTATGGCCGCCTTAATCCAACTTACACTATCATTAAGCCAACAGCTTTTTATGACCGCTGTTTTTTTTTTTTTTTTTTTTCAAGAAGGGTGAAAGGGTGTGGGGGGGTTAGGCATACTTGATTTTTTTTCTTTAGATATGAACATTCCCACCTGTTATTTTCCGGTTTACACCCCATTTGTAATGATAGCTTTTATTGCTTTGCTGACATTAGTGCTGTTGGATTACAGCTTTGTTGTGTCAAAACATCCTGCTGAATTTGGCCAAGAATTTAATTGCTATATACATAGCTCAACAATATATAGGAAATACTGCTCTTGCATTGATTTTTTTGGTACTCTGTTGCGTCTGAGATTTGCATTTCTAACTCTACAAATGGGACGGTAGTTTCGTCGTATCCCAGAAAGCTGTCTAATATTGTCTGCCTCTTGTCGTTTTCCCAACTTTGTAGCTGTGGCAAATTAGACTCTCTTTGGAAACCTTTACTAGTCATACATGAGCATTGTGGAATCTTAAAACGATCAAAAAGACTTCAAAATAAGTAATTAACAGTACTGCTGGGTAGCACGTTATCCATTAGATAGCAAGATGTGACCATTTTACATTGTGCAGTCTTCAAAATGGACTAAGTCCAACTGCGATCACTATTTCTTTGAGGGTCCGTCATATAGTAAGACCAATACAGGAATACGTTTCTGTAGTTTCTCTCCATAGGTGTATATATAATCCTTTGAGAGTGTATCAGATTTTGTGAATATTTCGCTGAATGACAACAATCTTGAGGCAGAGCACTGCCTTTATTAGACATGATCCCCAGGATGGTAGAAAAGGCCTTTAGATATGCAATTTCTAAGTCCGTGCTTGTGTAGAATTGGAAAATCTGTGGACCAAGAACGGTTGTATTAGCATGGTGTGCACCGTTGACCCTATAAGATGCTACACAAAGACAATACATTGGAAAATAGTTTCTTGCTTCCAAAAGCCGGGCAGTCGGAACTGAGAGTTTATCTAGGAGCTCTTCCCATCGGCAACTCATCTAAGAGAATTTTTTTTATTGCAGTAAGAACAATAGAAATTTGATTTATATGTGAAAGAAACATTCGTGTCTTCATTTGCTATATATAGATGCCGCGATATTGGTTTGTATTAAGAGAGATAACTTTGTTTTTAATGGCAAAACTGTATTTGCGGTTCTAGGGACCTGTCATAAAAAGTCCTATTTGAGAGACTAAAATGATGATCGACCTCCCTATCTTATAAAATAGCATTATAAGATTATTCAAGTTGGCGATTTTCATCACGCCTCTATTTCAAATTAATGCAATTGCCGTGTTTTTAGATGAGATCCCCACACGAGCTTATAGACTATTAAAAAGAAATAAGAGTCACACAATATAGATTGCACCTAAATAATGACCAAAATCCTGGAACAACGTCTCCAAGTGTCGTTAATGTGTTCCATATATGCAATCATGGACAAAAGGAAGTTGTACCTTTTAGCATATATATCGGGATTCAGACAATAACTCCGAAAGATATCACAGTGACCTTTATTGAAAACAAACGAGATAACCAAGTGTAAACAAATTTGCCTCTATCTCCTTCAAAAAAAACGGCGACATCAAATATGAAACTTTTGTCCGTGAGTGTATATATTTTAAAGCGATCGCCTGCAGTATAATAGAGGCTTTTCAAGAAAGGACCCTGTCAAATTTTGTTGTGATTAATTAGTGTTTTGTTGGAATAATTCAATTAAGATATTTCGATAGGATATGGTAGCTGAGTCAGAACAGTAGTTTCGTCAATAGAATGTCGACTCACCGAAGTTCTGGAATTGAGGAACTTAAGGTTACCTGGATTACGTCTTCTTTTAAAGGAAAGGCCAATATAACATCTTCCTGCTTTTTTTTTTTTTTCTTCTTCCAGTTTTTATCTCCTTGCTGAGAGTTCGCTTATATAACTTGTTCCTCTTAATTTTTTTTCTTCCTTCTCCAGTGGCTTTTCCTTTGAATACCTTGCGCATTTTTGCTTCTCCAATTCTAGAGCTATATCGAATTAAAAAAAAAAAAAAAGTTTGACTTTTTTTTTTTTTAACCCAGGATTTTTTAGATATTTTCAAAAATAATTTAAAGTGAGCATATTGTTGGCTTATAGAACAATTTGTTATCTTTTTCTTTTTAAATAGATTTAATTTTAAAAAATAATGTCTTGAATTCTTCGGCAGACCTCTTCAAATATTTTTGATGGCTCAAATTTTTTTTTTCTTATATATTTATATTTTCAAAGCGAAGTAATGAGTATCACTCCCAAGCCGTTGAAACATCAATTATGGAGTTAGTCAAATTGTTAGATCCATTGTTGGAATGAGAAGTCCTTTACCATAGTAACTTACATATTAGAAGATTGAGGGGGGCTCTTGCAAATGGTTGAAGAACTGTTAGAGAAGAACAATTAGAAGAGTAATAACACACTGCCTCTGAAGATAAGTTTCTTGCTTTATTTAAACGATCTCAAGCTTTCTGGTATAACAAATTCTTCTACAGGATAAACAAATCAGTTGTATACTCCTGTGGAAGGGTTTGTTTTTACCCGAAGGCTTGATAGATCGTTTAAATCAAGCAAGAAACTTCGGAGGCAGTGTTTATTACAGTTTATATTTCAGAGGATCCAATTAGAAAATATTTGTACAAAGTTTGGTCTTCACTTGATTTTTCTCGAAGCCTCTAGGGCCGCCAGTTTTGTGATCGTTGAGCCACGATGACATTCAACATTGCTGTGGCCCCAACCTTACTTTTAAAAACATTGGCTAGAGCAGTATCATTGGTATATTTATCTATTGTTGCTTTTCTCCCATGTACACACGTTAAAAACCTGAGTGATCATGGTACGTTGAGTGTTTGCCACTCTTTATTTACTGTAAAGTATATCCACATTTCTGCACATATACGTGCAGAAAAAAAAATCGACCTCCAATTTATAAGATGCCCAAGCCCCTTTTGAATGCTTATACTTGATTGGATTGGGGTAAGAATCAAGAGGCTATCAAAGCACTTTTTATTTTAAAAATAGTTGCGTTATTTTGTATTGTTTTACGTTTCCTAATTGCTCTATCAGTTGCTCCGGAGGTTGGAGGTGACCATATCAATGGTATCTCAGAGCTATAAGATTCCGGTTGCCAAGTTGTGGAGACTTCAGCCAATCTCGACTTGAGTCACGTGTACGAGACAAATGTTTTAAGGTTACTGTTCATTCAATTGTTTTCGTAAGTACTTTTTGATCCTTCTAGATGCTAACCCTCCAGTCTCGACTGCGATATAAAAACGATGAGTTCATTAACCAACTTAACAATGTATTAGTTTTTAAAATTATATTGTGCTCTATTAAAGAAGAGAAGGAAACGAGCGTAATTACTTAATAAAAACATTCCAATGACGACGTTATATGTGCATTTTGTTTTTAATAAAAAATAAAAATACAATTCACGTGGCCTTGTAATTGACCTACATGAGGCTTCTTCTCAATCTTGTTTATAGCTCTTTTTTCCCAGTCGCTTGCTTCTTCTTCGTTAACTGGGTCATCGGATTTGTCTGGCCGGCTGCTCAGTTCCTAAACAAGAAAGATGGCCCGTTTCCAATGTGTCGACCTTTTCTTTCTTTCTTGGTTCTTAGGCTGCCTGCCGCCTCTCGATTTTACAGTACTGCTATTCAAATATCGATGCATCTGTACCAGCCCCACAATAACAGACATTTGTTGACAACAATATAGCTAATTATAAATGATATTTAGATCTGATATATATCGGACAAGATTGGAATTGTTAAGATGACGATTTTAAAAGTTTGAATATTTTTGCGGATCTGGACAATGATCAAAGAACTCGATTGAAGAAATCGCATTCTTTTTATATTTAGTTTGCACGCACATATGCAAGAAATATTGTCAAGATCAAATGGATAAACAAAGTAGTTTGGAGAATAATCAATGCACACTAGTCTTCTAGATAAAGTAACGGTTGGAAATGGGGTGAAATTGGCAGGCTTTGAGATGAACTCTGGAGAGATAAATGAAGTGAGAGGTAGACCAAATACGGATGGTTTGGAATTAGAAGATATGAAGAGAATTGTGCAGACCAGGCTGAAATGGCTGGCTTTACATGATGATTGCTTATCCCCGTATCGGAAATGGATCTAAATAATAAAACAACTTTCGTATATTTTTTTATTAATATCTTACATTGTATCTGTCTATATGGTTTAATTAAATTTCCCCTCCTTTCTGGTTTATCTCTTCAATTCCTATGTTAGTTTGTAATACGTAATTAAGATGTGAAAGCTAGCGGAAACAGCGTTCAGCTAAGTATTGTCCCCTGACATTATCCTCTAGATTTTTACCCTGTATTTACCCATTTATTGATGTAGTCTTATTATAATAACGGTAGCTTTTTGTAAGTTAGGTCTGATCCATCTTTTTCGCCTTCTTTGTAAACCTTTCTTTGTGAGGATTAATTTTGTAACGGTCAATTCTTTAATTTTCAACCCTACATGAAGATTACTGAATGGAATTCATAGTTTTTAAAATTATTTGGCAGAGAATAGCTTTATCTTTGGAAAAAAATCGAGCTACTGTAAATGCTGCGAGTATTGGGAATGTTGCGTACTAGTATTGCCCAGGAGGAGTTTTCGGTAGTCATACTTGAGGCAAGACGTTAGTAAGGAACTTAAGTCAGGTGTAGGGGCCAGGATCTCCAAAGATGGTTGGAGTCGGTGGCAGGGATGGGCTAGAACGTCCTAAAGTCTCTGTACAGGGAATCCATAAAGTTATTGATACCGTTAGCCATTGTGTAGTACAAATATTGGCTAGACATTTATACCTATTCTTCCACATATATAGTCACACAATGACAGTCACACATGTTTTGAAACAAACCCTGAATGTTGGGTTTGTTCAAAGAGATTGTCGTTTTTGTATTTTATTAAAGGAATCTTGGAACTCTTGTTTCAGCTCTAAACATGTTGAAAGAGATGAATCACTTCCTGTCGGTATTGCACGAGTTAGCGTCTCTTCTAGAGCCGTCGTCGTGTTGACCACGCTCTCGATACTCGTCGCTGATTCGAGCAGATTCGTCGCTGATTCGAACAGATTCGTCGCTGATTCGAACAGACTCGTCGCTGATTCGAACAGATTCGTTCGTGATTTGAACAGACTCGTCGCTGATTCGAGCTGCAGCAAATTTTCGCCTAGGTCTCTCCGAATAGGTAGATTGTGGATGGATAATATACTTAGCTATCGGGATTGCCAAGATATCGACATACAGTCAACTCCCCCTTAAATAGACATACCTCTCGGAGAGATTTAAGGTATATTTTTTCGACATACAGTCAACTTCCCTTAAATAGACATACCTCTCGGAGAGATTTAAGGTATATTTTTTCGACATACAGTCAACTTCCCCTTAAATAGACATACCTCTCGGAGAGATTTAAGGTATATTTTTCCCCCTGTACCAAATTCAATTCTAGTGTGAAAACTAATTGAAGGTAGGGTATTTCGGATTTAAGATCAAGATTTTTAAAGTTTACCAGATTCCCTATTTTCATCTTTTAATTTGATCTTATTCAAGATAAACTCTTTGTTATTCATATATATATTGCCTAGTGCATTATAGAAATAAACTTTTTTTTTTTCATTTGGTCTACTTACAGTAAAAGCAGTTGCCTAAATTATTGCCATGATTATCATAGCCTGTACCACGTGTACTAGGGATTTTCAACAAAAAACAACAACAATATTTTAAATCTGAGTTTGAAGGTTTTCAACATTTTCATAACTGTGATGATAAAATATCGTATTCAAGATCGATAATTTCTGGCCGGTCTTAAATCGGGAATGAATCATATATAGTGTTTTTGTTTAGGATAGAGAGAGCCCATGTTTCCATTTCACCTGGAAAATCCTCGCTGCCATTCTCTGCTAACTAGACGATTAGATAAGAAAGTGTTGGGTCAGTTTGATTCAAATATTTCCACAGTTGGCGTCAACACCCCTCCTCTCACTGTCTCCGCCGACCTTGGTTGGCATGGCAACTCGGGGGGAGTTGGCGGCCTTCCAAACCTTTTTTACCACCGCAGCGGTGGCGACGTCTTCACGGGGGGGACAGACGTCTGGATCAATCACACTCGCGTGCCAAACTGTAAACTCGCCCTTTTCTATTTATATACGTGCCCTGCCCGCCGCGTACGTTTTGTATATTTAGCCTATATATATACACACAAGCTTCCTTTTTTTTGTTGGGTTCTTTCAAGAAGTCTTGAAGCCCAATAAGCCCCCCCGATGATCACCCTTGATGGGCACGACTGGCTTAAATAATTCACTCTATTGTATAAAAATGAAGAATATTTCGGACAAGGTTTTTACTGGAGAATTTTTATGTTCACCCCCCCGAGTTTAATATATAATAACAATCACCACTTTTTTTTTTTTTTTTTTTTTGAGGATACTGTACAAACATTTTTATTCACGATCGAACGTTGTGGCCCACTGTACGTATTACATCCCAAACACGATGCGATACCAGCCATCTGTCTTGAGCTCAGTGTACCATCTCGGCGACTGTCAAGCCAGTGAGTTCCTTAATTGGTCCACGAAGCGTGTCGGCGGGCGTCCAGGTATGCGTCGTTTTAGTTATGTACAAAGTCCGCAAGTGTGTCGCGCGCGCAACACGAAAACACTGCCTTGATTGTCCAGCTTTCTTGCTTCCGTGAAACTTGTTATTTACTCGCTTTCTGAGAGAGATCTTCCATTCAATTATTACAAACTAGAATACGAGGTCGTTCTAACGTCGCCCAAAGGTTGACACATCTCTGTGTGACGGCCACTTCGGTAACATTTTTTACCCCGCACTCCTCTCCCCCCACGTCCATAATTGTCACGCCAGGTGCCGCGAACACGCGAGTTTAGAGACCCTGGTGGGTACTTCAATTTAAATCACCTTTGTGTTTCCAATGTGGGTGAGAAGTCCTGACACACACGAGTCGATTTTCACAGATCCTAGAGTTTACTTTTTTTTTTTAAACAAAGATTCAGGTCTCACTTTTTTTAAATTTTATTAAGGTAGATGGTCAAATGAAACAGTTCTGGAAATTTAGTGCTAGCATTTTTTTTTTTTCACTCAAAATCAACATGCTACTTCCCTTCTACCTCAATGAGAAAAATATTGGAAGGGCCATCAGTGGTGAACCCTTCCAGCAGTCTATGTCAGCTTCAATCCACTTTGTGTGTGTGTGTGGACCAACCTTACTATACTAATATATTGGGTTGTGATTTAGATGAATTCTTAGTGAATACCAATAGCAAACAGTAAAAATCTTATTTGAAACTTTAAAAAAAAATGTTCATTGCAATAAGGGGGGAAATTGTTTATAAAAGAAGTAAACATGCATAAATAGTTTGCCATTTTGAATACATTTACTATAGTGTTTTGTTTTAACTTTTATATTAGCAATCCCCAGAAAGATATTGAGCAGTTTCTATTTACACATTTCTCACAATATATTTTTATAACTTTTCATTAGTTTGGACACTTTTTTACAGGTTGGCAAACATAAATAGTAATATTCGTTTTGAATTGCAATTTTTTTATTATTTTATTACATTACACTATATATACATATATGGTGTCAAGTTTATTCACCCACAAATTGGTTCTCTGCTATCATGTGACCTTAATGACATTTAGTTCATTAGCAAATCAGTTTATAAGGTTTTTTTTTTTAAATCTCGGTGGTTGTATTGAGCAAAATAATACTATATATTATTTTTTATTATTATCCCCCCCCAATACATGTTGTACAGGCCATGATAATCATGGTGAGTAGAGTAGGCGACTGCTTTTACTGTAAGTGCACATGTCTACACATGTGAAAAGCAGTTCCACTTTTGCACTTACAAATGTGCCAGAGCTCCATTTTGTTACTTGTACTCATTGGTGGGGTTGGATTTTTGCAAGAATCGGGGGCCATTGGAGTTTTTTTTTTTTTATTATTATTATTATTTGAAAAAAAGAAAAAAAAAAAAGCCCAATGCGAGATTCGATCCCAGATTGTATCGGTTGAAAACTGTGTTAGATCACCCTTCCATTGACCCCCATGTGTATTTATTGCTATGCAAAATATTTAGTTGTTCTCTTTTGGTAAGAGGACACCTATTTAAGGTACACTTTGGCTCTTCAGTTAGAGAGGTTTTACTCTATTGGATTAAGGGATTTGTGTTTCTACTAAGTACTGGAATAATGCTTATCATCATACAGTTAAACTTGTCTATAGTGCCCCCTCTTGGGACTCACCAAAATAGAGTGCTATAGACCGGTCACTTTTAATGTAAAATGTTTACATTTTAATGTTTAAAATCGGGCGCTATAGAGAGGACGGCGCTATAGACAGGTTTAACTGTATTTTAGATTAGCTTGATGGTATGAAGGATGTAGCTTACTCCACGGTCTCAAGCCATCTCATATCCCTCACCAGTATTGTGTCATAACTAAATATTTAATCGAAAACACAGTCTCATCACCGCCCAGAGAGAGCAGTTAGTTTAGTTGACTGCATTTTACACCAGTTGTTGTGGATTGTTTTAATAGCAAGTTTAGAGAACACATGTGGTCTGTGCATTGACAACAGATGTAAAATAATGATAGGCTTATGGATGGTTGGCCATATTGCCATTTAATACACCAATAAAAAATCTGATCATGTAAGTTGATGTGGTTGATAAGGCACAATTTGGATTATCCCTATATATATAAAGTCAGTGTATGTATGTATGTGGGTATCTATGTCGGCTATACACGTCCACAATACGTAACTAATATGACTGAAATTTTAACAGTATATAGAGTAGAATCTGGAAAAACTTATAGTGAAAATTTCAGGTCTCTATCCCGAATATTCTTCGAGTTATTTGCAAATTGCGTTGCAATTTTGCCTTTTCGCTCGCAAGCAGCGCCTCTAGCGGTGAAGATGGGAGGTAATATCAGCTGACCTAATGTACATGTAAAACGTGTTTTGACAGGACAGAGAGAAAAATCTGGAAAATATATTTATCGGATTTTTAGACAATAAAAAATAAAATTGACAGGTTCTGGGCAAAAATAATTGTTTTTTTAGTCAGAAAATGATGATGACAATATTGCTGTATCATGTTTGATTATCAGATACAAAATTATATCGGGAAAAATTCCAAAAAGCTGAGACCACGGGTGAAGCCAGTTCATTTTTAGTGTGCAGGAACAAAATTCTAACAGAAAAACATTCATTCGAACAGAAGACACAAAGCCAGATCATCTCTTTATAAAAATATCGCTTCTCTGACACAAAGTTTGGAGCGGGACATTTCACAAGAGTGACATCCACGGCGCCAATTTATAATTGTAACTAATAGTATTTGAATAAAAACATTTAATCGGGTAAAACCTGGACGTTGCCCAGGTCATTCAGCTAGTAGATTATAAACACAAGGTAATAAGACCAAATTTTTTTATTTGGATTTGGTCTTTTTACTTTGTGTTGATGTGGTTTGTATGATAAATATCAACTAATTATTTATTTTTAATTATATACTCCAGTATATTGGCCAAATACCCCTCGTAAATAAATCAAGAAAAGCCAACCATGTATGTAATATATAATATATATATATGGTTTTGACAAAGGACTAGGTTGTTGTTGTGTGATATAATCAATACAGCGTGAGATATTCATGTTTTTAGTTCTTATTATAATTCTGTAATAGTAAAATATGTAAATATAATAATTGGGGTTGATTCCTGTCGACTAACTGTGGGATTGGTGAATTGTGGTGAATCCTATGTCAGATTATGTTGAATTTGGTGATTGATAGCGCAGTCTTGGTCGAATGGTGGTTTTTCACAGGGGAAATACGAGCACACCTGGATGGGATCGAAAATAGACTTTGCAAAAGGGAGAAAGTGATGAGACTGGAGGAGGTACTTTGCCTTTCACATGATCGAGAGGATCTACCTTGGTTGGAGCCTAAGTTGAGCACACCTTGCTTCTAGCCTGGTCACCTTCCTTCTCCCTAAATTCTTGTCCGAGATCATCATCATTAACTCTCTCGGCTTCTCATTGGTGGAGATCATTCTACATGCTTGCTTCTGATTCGCTATTAGTTGGTCATGCTTAAAGGTGATTGGTTGTTGATTTGTCATGCTTAACTGTGATTGGCTTAGTACCTCCATTGTCGCCATGATTGCAATCTTCCAGGAAGAAGAAGGTCTTTGAACTTTAGTTTTATGGGTCCTGGGCAGTGACCTTTACTTCCTGGATGATACAATCCTGTTAATTGTTGTTCCCTTTTACGCAAAGCCTAACTTTTATTAAATCTTTTGACACTACATTGCATAGATTGTGGTGGGGTTACATATTGCTATATACAAATTATCACATAAATATATAACTTTTCAGTAGCATACAATCTCTTTTAATGAAAAACTACACTACTAAGATTATTGAATATTAGGTAGAAGAGTACACATAACAGTAAATAAATCAAGAAAAGCCAACCATGTATGTGTTAAATCACATTTATATTTAGAAAAGATATTTGGACAATATTCTGAAGTAATTAAGGAAATATTTGATATTTATTCCGATAGATCAACTTTCAGTTACTCGATCGAGATATGCCTTTTTCTTAATTTAACCTCTTGATTCCAATGCAATTTCACTTTTGTACTAATTTTCATATAGAATATAAAGATCTTTGCCATCATGATCTATAGTATGGAGGCTTTCAGTGGAATGTTGGAGATATCTCTCTCCAGATGGGGTTTTCTTTAATGTTCCTGTTGGTATCAAAGTACATATTAGTGACACAGGTGGGTTTTTAGTTCATACTATTTTAGTATTTTAGATCCCTAAATACAAGTTATCTTAATACCAAATGCACACTAAATTTCTTCATCAAGGTTTCAGAGAAGACCAGTGATCTTGACTATACTTGAAGGGAAATTGTAATAAATGTGTTACTCATATTTTTAGAAAGCTCTTAATAACAAAGTTTGCTGATGTTAGTGCTGAATCTCTTTCCACTGAAGTGTGACACCAGTGGTGGTGTGTGTGGCCAGGAAGAAGATAGAGTGCATCGGCAAGATGACTCAGATGACGCAGGAGGAGATCCTGACCAACACCAAGACGGTCATCCAGGGGCTGGAGGCTCTGAAGAATGAGCACCATTCCATCTTGAATGGGCTGCTGAGCTCCCTGCGCGCCGTGCAGATGGACAATGCCGGCAGCCCCGCCAGCCTGATGGAAGAGAAGGCAGGGCTGATCCGCAAGAACCTCAACTCCATTGAGCTGGGGTTGGGGGAAGCCCAGGTGATGGTGGCGTTATCAGGCCACTTGCAGGCGGTGGAGGCAGAGAAGCAGAAGTTGAGAGCCCAGGTGCGGCGGCTGTGCCAGGAGAATGCCTGGCTGCGGGACGAACTGGCCAACACCCAGCAGAAGCTACAGGCCTCGGAGCAGTGCGTGGCTCAGCTGGAGGAGGAGAAGAAGCACCTCGAGTACATGAACTCCTTAAAGAAATATGACAACAACATCTCAGATTCTGTAAGTATCCTTACACCTCTCTCATTAATTGGTGTGTGGGACTCACAGGATAAAGTAACAGATATAGATGGTTTATCGCCCAATAAGCTTGCAAGATGTCTAGTGGCTCACCTGAGGCATGCGACCTGCTGCTACTTCATAGCAAAATACCTCGTAAAAGATGGAAGATTGGTCCATCGAAATATTGGATTAATAAATAATCTTTTTACAATCCAAAATAAGCCTTATTTTTAAAGTAACATGTGTAATCTATTCAGTACACTCTTAATCCCACACATTGACTTACAAAATAAGCTTATTTTTAAATTGGGGATACTGAGAATTGGAACAAATTTTTGTTTTCTGAGCAAGTTACAGAGAGTACATAGGTAGAAGTTTGTAGTCCTATGTATTCATAGTCTTGGTTGTGGATAATTGGCACCACATGGTTTAGCTCAGCTTTGTCTCCCCTTTGGGAGAAAGTAATGTGAGGTGCTGGAATATTTAAGTCTGCCTTTCTCATACTGAACTATCAATAATTTGATATACTGCCTTTTAGTTGAAATCATCACCATTTGTATGAGCAATTTAATGTTTTCTATATTTTTGACAGTGCAATAACGTTCTTACATGCACATTGATTTCCCTAGGTTAGGATGTGTAAATGGGTATAATGTAATCTTGTGGGCTAGACACAAAGCCAATTTATAATATTGCGAGCCCATATAGAGTCAAATGAAACAACTTTTAAGAGTCACTACTATAAATGGATGGAGTCAAAATTGTATAGGTTGCTTTGGAACACAATTTGTAGTGTATGTGTGACCTCCCAGGGTTCCACTTAGGACAGACAGGTTTTACTACCAATTGTGAGTTGGCTGGTTGGTGGGCAGGTGGTGGAGGAGACCAGCAGCACCGGCAGTGGTCCAGAGAAGAAGTCCACAGACACGGAGCTGGACCTGGGGTTCCCAGACGAGGATGAAGATGGCACTCAGCAGGAGACCCTGAGTCCCACACCTCCGGGCCAGATGGCAGCCGCAGCCACCGCTGGCTATGAGATCCCAGCCCGCCTGCGCACACTGCACAACCTGGTGATCCAGTATGCCAGCCAGGGCCGCTACGAGGTGGCAGTGCCTCTGTGCAAGCAGGCCTTGGAAGACTTGGAGAAGACCAGTGGACACGACCATCCTGACGTTGCCACCATGCTGAACATCCTCGCACTCGTCTACAGGTTCGCACCCTTTCTCTATTACATGAACTCTTTTTAAGTACATATTGGAAAAGGCAAATTTGCCTTCCAAGTATGTTTGAATCATTATTTTTTAAATACTAAAATACAAAAAAAAAAAACTTTTCTGGAATAATTATTATGTCAGACAGGTATGTCTGATATTTTTTGTCATAAATATGATCCAGCCACTTTGCCAGCCAAATATCTTTGGAAATTTGGCAATATCCATTACTTCTCATGTGGAACCTTATAAAATTGAAGTAGTTCAGACTGACAAGAGCTAGAGACAACAACCATGATCTTTATAGAAGGTCTTTCAAAAGTTTCTAATGTTCCAGGAGAGAAGCCCATTTTCTAGGCCTAACTGTCAAGTTGTGTTGCTGCGGCAGGGACCAAAATAAATACAAAGAGGCAGCAAATCTCCTCAACGATGCCTTGGCCATTCGGGAAAAGACCCTGGGCGAGAACCACCCTGCTGTAAGTACATGTTCTGCTGAGTGGCCTGGCTGCTGCTGTAATTTGGGGGCCACAGGTGGCAGCCACCCTCAACAACCTGGCCGTGCTCTATGGCAAGAGGGGCAAGTACAAGGAGGCCGAGCCCCTGTGTAAACGGGCCCTGGAGATCAGAGAGAAGGTAAGCTCATCTTTTCCACTCATCTTTTACCATCCTTCACACTTTACCTTCACCCTCATCCTTCACACATATGCTTGGCATATTTACTAGTAACATCTGCAATGTGGCTACAAAAATAGCAATATCTAATTTATCGGTATATTTATCGTCTCCCCTTTTTAAGGTCAAGACCACCAGTCCTTCTATTTATCTTTTATCCCTTAAAAACGACCTCTTCATTAAGGTTACCTTAAGGTGTCAAACCTCCTTCACTTAGAAATTAGAGCTTCATTTACAAGAGGACGATTGTACAAGCTTTTGGGAGTCTTGCCCTAAAGCTTGTGTGATCATCCTCATGCAAAAGACACTCTTCTTCCCGACTTGTGTTTCTTCCATTATCAAATAGGGAATTCTAACTCTATGAGTTTAGTTTACAGTATACTTGTGCAGCAGCAGCAGTCCAATACAAGGAGAGAGTGTGTGTACCAGGTGTTGAGCAAGAACCACCCTGATGTGGCCAAGCAGCTCAACAACCTGGCCCTGCTGTGCCAGAACCAGGGCAAGTACGAGGAGGTGGAGTGCTACTACCAGAGGGCCCTGGAGATCTACGAGAGGACCCTGGGTCCTGATGACCCTAATGTGGCAAAGACCAAGAATAACCTGGTATGTTTCACCATATAGTAGCTTTTTTTTTTTTTTCTTGACTTTGAATAAGATGCAGTGGGACCTTTTAAATTAAATGCTGAGTTTTAACTCAACTATTTTTCAAATCCCCCACTAAAGTAATTAATTTGGTACAAATTTATTAATAGTCAATGCAAAGAAAAACTAAATTCTTCCCAATATCAAATTCTTATTTGGGTGATTAAAGCATACAAAACTACTTCTTCCAACTGTGTCCATAGTTTAGCGAACATTCCCCTTCTCACAGATTATATTGAATCTAAAATAATTAAATATGATTTGGCTCAACTTTCTATAAAGGATCAAAATGTTTTTAGACCACATGTTCCAAGTATAATTAGATCATTTTTAAGTGCAAAAATGAATAAATTATTTGTAAAAACAAATCAAACATTCCAAAGCTTTTCCCATTAGGAATTCCATCATTTTTCCGTTCTAACTTTTATAATACCCAGTTTACAATGAACCACGGAAATTTTAAGGGATTTTTAGCAACCATTGGAGCGGTTGAGGACTCTAGCTGTCACTGTGGCAAGGAAACCCAGGACTCGAGACACCTACTGCTGGAACGCCCACTCTTCTTTAGCGCTAGACAACAGCCATAATCAATGTTGTAGAACTACATGAATTTGTAAATACTAGACATAATTATCACAGATTTAACTATTTTTGTAAATATATTTATGTCATCTTCTAACCTGGAAGGATCAGGTTTCTAAAATATCTTATTGTTTTTATTATATATATATTTTTTGTATAATATGTTTATAACTGCTCCTGTTTAAAAATGTAAATTTACACAATTATCCCTAGCCGGGATATCGTGTTTTGTGTGTTGAAATAAAAAAAAAAGTAACTACTTTAATTTAACCAACTATAATTAAGGCAGACTTATTAAATGGGGTTTTATAACTAGAGCATTATTAGCATATAATAGATAAAGAAAAATAAACTTTTCTCCTTCACTCTTAGACTTTCCTCCACTTGTTTATAAATCTTCAATTTTAAAATAGTTGACAGTAAAATCTACTTGGCTTCAGATTGGATTAAATATTTGTTGGGAAGCCAACTTTATTCAATTCTCTTTAATGGCTCCACTTCTGCTACTTTGAAAAATATCTACTACCACTTTGGTGGCAAGATGAGCATCCATTCCAGGGCCCCACCTTCCACACATGCTAAGGTGTTAGAAAAGAAAATCAATGATGTCTTTAAATGTGTAATTGTGCTTCCCCAGTGTCAATTTCTAACCTTGATGGTTTTCCCAGGCCTCAGCCTATCTTAAGCAAGGCAAGTACAAGGAAGCTGAGATCCTGTACAAGCAAGTTCTGACTCGGGCCCATGAGAGGGAGTTTGGAAGCATTGACGGTAAGCTAGGTCATATATACGTATCCCTGGACATATCCAGACTGTGTTCTGGTGCAGGAGAGAACAAGCCCATCTGGCAGGTGGCAGAGGAGAGGGAGGAGAACAAGAACAAGCAGAAAGAGAACGCTCCCTATGGGGAGTATGGAGGCTGGCACAAGGCTGCCAAAGTGGACAGGTAGGCAAGCCATTGTCTACCTGGGCTGTTGTTGTTACATGGTGCTATGTGGCTGCAGCCCTACTGTAGCCACCACTCTCAAGAACCTGGGAGCCCTCTACCGCAGACAAGGAAAGTACGAGGCTGCAGAGACTCTGGAAGACTGCGCCCTCAGAGCCAGAAAGGAGGTATGAGATTCTAAGTTCTTCATGGTTCTCAGACTGAACCTAATAGATTGGCCGGGCTTGTATTCTCAGAAGGAAGGTGTTTCACCATTTATCAGAATCATCCGTTCTAGACTGAGCCAGCTGGAGATGTGGACCAGGCAGATTAATTAGCGCAGTAATTGTGGAGCCCAGAGGGCATTATATATACAGGAAATACTGATTTAACAAATGCAAAGCTCTACTGGGCCATGGATTTAACATCTAAGTCTAAAAGGATTTATTGAACATCTATTTCTGTATTTACAGTGGAATTCAATAGACCCAATGTGGTTGCTAAACCCTCGCTGCCCCAGTAAATGAAGTGATTGTTGTTGAGATTGTAGAGACAATTAAGTAGCGCAATAGGCTGGATTGATAATATTCTGAATATGTCATCCGCCAGTGTTTGGAACTAGAAGCAATTGAGATCTTGTATTACTTCCCCAAGTCTCACAGTTGGAAGTTTTTTTTTTTCTTGGTAGTTTTAGAAGACTTAGTTTAATGTGTGAATATACAAGTAGCTGAAAGGTTTCCCACAATAATATCCCTTGTAATATAGATGTCAGTGTTCTCTCCTACCTCCCCCCCCCATAAAAGGAAATTATTATTTTCCTTATCAATTCTTGTTTTTGCCTTTCACAGTTTAGTGATAAAAACACATCTATCACTAATTCAGATCACTTTTACTTCCTCTATGAGTAATTTTTCCTACCTTTGTATGCCTCAGCTGTTGCCATCAATAGGAGACACTTCCAATTACTCCATATAAGGAGACAAGCAACACCACTACAAGCATTGGACCTTTGTCATAATCCAATGGAGCTGTTGTATCACACTGTGTGTGTTTTGGATATCCCCCACTCTCCTCTGATTCCACCACTACCTTATCTAGAATGTCACTGTGTTAGTTGTGTGAATAGTTCTAATCATTGTACTAAGGATTTTGGTGCTTATATAGCAAATATTTCAAATGGTGTGAATTATAGTTAGAGAAGCTGTAAGAACACTCTGTATTTTCATTCTCTGATTTCATTCTGATTTTTGTTACATTAGAATTCACCTTTCTACCTTTACCACATTTTACAAACACACATGTTTACAAATGAATGCATTGAATCATGCAGTACATTTGGGTTAAGAGATATAATACATCAGCACACCATCTATTGAAAGAACCATTTTTATTGTTCACCTGATGTAGTTGTAATCAGTTAGGCTTGGATGTATTGTTGAAGTGTGGGTGATGCACCAGGCCATGGAGGGAGTCAAGGCCAACCAGTACCTAGGCACAGAGTTTGCAGCCGTCCAGAGGGACAAGAAGCGCTCCAAAGACAGCAGCCGTAGAGGTTCCAGAGAATCCCTGGACAGCATGAACTATGACAAGTCTGCCGGGGACACAGGAGATGAGGTGAGTAGTTTGACTGTGTGAATCGCGATGTGGTCTGGAGATGTCGGGCAGTCATAGGGCGGCAGCTATCCCCCCAGTTTGTTCCTTTTGTTTCTTTCTTTGTGTTGTGTTACATTTTTTTGTTGCATGTGTACCCCTTTTTGAATTCTCTGTTGTTATGTTTTTTTATTTTTTATGTTTTGTAACTTTTGTTTATTTTATTATTTTGTCCTTTAATTTAGAACCAATGTTTGTGCTGCCACAACAATGATGCCTAGAGCAAATGTCTGGACTCATCCCTGTTTTGTTTCCTCTTAGGGAAATTTATCAATGTTTTTGTTTCAAACAAAGAAATCTGTTATTTAGATGCCCTTCAGTTGCCTGGCCTCCTCTTGGTAGTGTTTTTGTAGAGCTGGTTCTTTTTGGTAGCTTCTTTAGAATATCATTTTGTGAAAGCTAGTTAAGTTTAATAGTTTTTTTTTTTTTTACTATATTTCTATACTCTTAGAAAACTTTTTCCCTTCTATTTTATTTATTTATTTATTTTTTGTATTTAACCCACTTTAAACCTCACTATAATTGCCTTGCTTAGGGGGATTGCTTTTTCAGATTTTTATAAAAATGAATTTCCCTTTCAGAGTCCAATATTATATATACAGTATAACTTACTTAATTCTATCTATTTCAACCCCATGCCATTTTTCAAATCCGGACCAAGTCTAATGGCCCTCATCAGTCTTATGTCTGGCGCTGATTTCAAGAGATCCACAAGGGATTCCTGGAATCTTTAGAATTTTACAAAGAGTGGCTAGGCCAAACCTATGACCAAAATATGTAGAAGAACCTCTGTGAGAGGACACCTCTCTACAAAGGACATTGCCAAAAATACCATTCTTACTATTACAGTAGAACCTCCATCAGAGGACATTCACACTAGAGGACACCTCTTTATAAAGGACAGTTTTTTTATTTCCAAATATACCATTTTACTAAATAGCAACTCTCTGGTAAGAGGACACTTCTCCATAAAAGACTCTTTGGCTCTGAAACTAGGAGTCCTTTACAGAGAGGTTCTACTGTATTTAGAAAAAAGGCATCCAGGGATAAATTTCTTTTAGGAAGTTTCAGTTAGCACTATTCCTTGAGTTAATTAAAAATTCATAAAAGAAATTTATTCCCGGATGCCCATTTTTCCATTTATACTCTGCAAGGGAATATAATTTTTCACTTGAAACCATTTTTGCCGTTTTGGCAGTTCTCCAGTAAGAGAACACTGGTTCTGCAACTAGGTGTTGTCCTTTACAAAGAAGTTCTACCATATATGGAAATTTTGACACAGGAGGATATTTTTAAATCTAAAAAATTTCTTAGTTTCAGGGTCTAAAGTGAGACAGGGCCATTCCTTTTATAGATCAATATCCTCCAATTTCCATCTATATTCCAGCCATAGAATTGGCCATAGCCACTTTGGTCAAATCCTGAAGCTTCCAGGATTCCCTTGTGGATCTCATGAAATCAGCACCAGCCTTGGACTGATGAGGGCCATTAGCGTGAAACCTCTTGGTCAGCTTTCTGAGTTTTCCAAAGCATAGCTGTGTCACTGACCTTAATACTCTGGCTTGTAGAGACAGTCAATAGATGTGGTGCTTAGTTTTAGTGTCTCTTTTAACCGGAGAGGTGGCCATTTTTGAAAATAATTTTTATTATTATTCTTCCTTAGTACACACACACAGTACTGGCAATCTTGGTAGTTAGTGCCTGCTTTTACTGAAAGTGCACCACATGTCTACCTACCAATGTGGAAAGCAGTTCGACTTTTTATGTGGGCCAAGAGCTTGCTTGGTTACTTGCACATAACTGGTAGGGCTGGACTTTTGCAAAAATCAGGGGCAATTGGAGCAGTTTTTCCAATTCAGAAAAAAGTGCCCAATGAGAGATCTTGGCTGTCAAAAATAGACTGTTTATGCCATTCATCCACAAACCCCCCAATGTGAGTCAATTCTGTGTTCCTTTACAACATTGCCAATTCCAGGGATTTTTTTTAAATAATAAAACTTTTGTCATTTCAGATATTGGAGACTAACTTTAGATTTCACAGCAGGTCTTATATTCAATGAGTGGTGTGTGACTATAAAATATATTAGTGAATATACAGTAGAACCTCCATGAGAGGACACTTGCGCTAGAGGACACCTCTCTATAACGGACAGTTTTTATTTTCAAAATGACCAATTTTGCTATTTAGCAACTCTCCAGTAAGAGGACACCTCTCCCTACAGGACATTTTGTTTCTGCAATTATGTATAACTAGACGAAAGGCCCGGGCAATGCCCGGGGTTTACCCGAGTGCGAATATATTTTAAAAACGTTGTCTTGGGTGGTCGCTATTGACAGGGTGGTCTGTATAGACAGGTGGATGTATCACACAGCTGATAACAGGGTTGTCTAGAGTGGTCGCTATAGACAGGGTGGTCTGTATAGACAGGTGGATGTATCACACTGCTGATAACAGGGTTGCCTAAGGTCACCGCTATAGACAGGGTGGTCTGTATAGACAGGTGGATGTATCACACAGCTGATAACAGGGTTGTCTAGGGTGGTCGCTATAGACAGGGTGGTCTGTATAGACAGGTGAATGTAACACACTGATGATAACAGGGTTGCCTAAAGTGACCGCTATAGACAGGGTGGTCTGTATAGACAGGTGGATGTATCACAAGCTGATAACAGGGTTGTCTAGAGTGGCCGCTATAGACAGGTGTATGTATAGACATGTGGATGTATCACACAGCTGATAACAGGGTTGTCTAGAGTGGTCGCTATAGACAGGGTGGTCTGTATAGACAGGTGGATGTATCACACAGCTGATAACAGGGTTGTCTAGAGTGGTCTGTATAGACAGGTGGATGTAACACACTGCTGATAACAGGGTTGTCTAGAATGGCCGCTATAGACAGGTGTATGTATCACACAGCTGATAACAGGGTTGTCTAGAGGGGGGCGGGCAGGGAGGTCACGTGTTTGCTGGCAGCCAATGGGGCGCGCATTCTATCCGTGAGCTTCAGACAAACAGACAAACAAACAGACAGAATAAGGCAAATATATAAGTAGATATGAATTTATATTATTACAGTAGAACCTCCCCGTAGTAAAGGGACACCTAATTGCAGAACCGAGGTGTCCTTAGGGAGAGATGTCCTTTTACCAGAGAGTTGCTAAATAGTAAAAATGATAATTTTACAAATGGAAATTGTCCTTTGTGGAGTCGTGTCCGCTAAAGGGAGGTTCTACTGTATGTGCTTTTTTAAATGGATTAGTATTTAATACTTATAAATACTTTTAACAATCTAAAAAATGCAATCCCTGTAATCCGACATTCATGGTGAGGTTTCCACTATTTTTCAACTTTTAATTTTTTTTTTTGTTTTCTTCACTGTGGCTGAATGCTAAAATGGCTTCCCCAAGATGTGAACTAAAATGAGGTAGCACTATTTCAGAGAATTTCATTTTTTTTTTTTTATTTGTTTGTATTTGGCAGGGAACTACTGCCTATTTATAATTTTGTTCTTTTATTTCTTTTCTCTTATTTTTAAATTTATTTTATTTTATTTATTCATATTCTTTGTTCTTTTCCCGACAAGAATTTGCAAATATGCTAATAATAGGAATCATTTAAAAAGTTTTCATAAGATCTATGTAGGTTGCAGAGTGGTTGATAATAGGAACAATTCCACTTTCAGGCTTGGTTTAATGTATAGGGATAAAGGTAAACATGGATTCAACATCTAAAGATATAATTCTTTGATTTCCATTCAGCTTCATGTCAATAAAATCTTTGAAATCTCATAGGAGTTATCCATTTCATTTTCATTAAAAAATCTATCAGTATTTCAATGTAAATAAAATGGTTAACATCTATAAATTTAAAGAAGATTTTATTTACATGAAGCTAAATGGAAATTAAAGAATTATATCTTTAGATGTTGAATCCATGTTTATTTCTTTCAGGCATAATCTCTTTGAAAGAGCTTACAAGTGAAGTCAGAGTTGAAGAAGCCTACAAAACTTTCAGATTAGAGGAAAAAAGCTGCCTTTAAGATCTAATTTCAGTAAAAGAACCTACAAGTGAAGTCAGAGTTGCCCATAGACTGGTTCACTGCCATAGGGTTTCTGATAACCAATCTTCCCTGCACTATCTGACCAGAGTAAAGAATGATATGGAATCTGTATAGGCATGCATTCTGAGTGAGTGATCCTACCAGCCAATCAAAGAAAGGCAATCTATTGGTGCAACACAGGCATTCCTCTATAGATCTTAGCTTTGCCAACCATGAACTGCATACAAACTGCATACTCTAGCTTAGTTCCCTAGTTTAGATACAGGGGAATCTTCAAGGTACTCTTCTCTTTACTAGCTTCCAGTATATTTCTCTTTTACTTGTTGCCTCTCAGAAACCATCAAAAGGCTTGATTGAATGAAGATAAGAAAGAATAAGACCTGTTGCCTTCATAAAACTTTGGTATCTTCAACATTTGTCTGTTTTTCTTATAAGTGAAGTCTTTTTATGGAAGTTTCATTGTGTGCTGTTGGAGAGGAGGTGCTAAATCTCCATCACTGATGCTTACATAAAAAAGTATTTTTCCCCTCTAGTTGTGAACAGTATTGGGTGAATGAAGAGTTAGCACTTCCCTCCCCCATGTCCCTTGATGTGTCCAGTACTATTGCTCTAGAACAGGCAGCCTCTCTCTTTGTTTATTTTTTTATTTATTTTTTGGATTGATCTCTATCAATGAAAACCCCTACCTGAGGCCACTGTACCCTTTTGCACAGAGAAGACAGGATCCATCTAGCTCGAAGCCCACGCCCTTACTCAAGGATTGAAAACAAAGCTGTTTCACGCCCTGGGTATTGGGCAGAATTCCTCCTCTTCTTCTTAAGTGATGCTTTGGTTGCTTTCTCTCCTTCCTCTCTAGATTGTATATTCTTGTCTTTCTACACTGCTGCTGCTGCCTTCACACCTTGTTGTTGTTGTTGTTACATTCCACAAACCCCAGTTCTCTCTCTCTCTATTATGTCTTTATCAAAAAATCAAAATTTTTATAGCAATCTTTTTTATAAAGAAAAATTTACACCTTTAAATTTATTTAGGCCTTTTTATACTAGAACCTTCTTTTTCTATATAAAATTTTATGTATGAAAAAATAATGAACTGAAAAAAAAAAGTTATATTTAAAAAAAAAAGTATCTTTTTTTTTTTTCACTTACTCTCGTCTAGTTTGCATATATATTTATTTTATATAAATATATGAATTTTTAAAAAATATATCATTTAAAGAGAAAGAATAGAATAAATTCTAAAATATTTTCTCTTTGTATATAAAAATATATATATAAATGGGGATCCCTTCTCTCTTTTCTTTCAATGACTAAATAATTATTCTAATAATAATTTTGACCAGTTGACCCTATCGAATTTTAAATATTATTCATCATATTTTAAGAAAAAAAATATTTTAGAAAGAATTTTTATATATTTATATATATATAAAAAGTACATTTTTTATATCTCAAAGCATTTATATGTTTAACAAAGTTTTTTTTATTATTATAATTATTTCTTCTATCTCAATTTTCTAAGAGAAAAATATTTCAGTGAATGAAAAAAAAAGCTTTAATATTATTTTTTTGTATATTTTTTTGTTTTATCTCTTCTTTTTTTTTTTTTTTCTAATTTATATTTTCTTCTTTGATGATATATTTATATTTTTACCAAAGTCTTTTCATTTCTTTTTTTATTATTATTATTCGCTCCTATTTGGTTGGGGTGGTAAAATTCTAGTTTTAGCTTTCTTTTTAAATAACATTAGAAAAGTTTATGTATATATTATAGAGTAAAATTATGGCGTGAATTTATGAAAAGCAACAAAAAAAAGTTTATTAATTTCTCTGTTATCTTTATGGTGCTTTTAAAAAAATTGGAGGGAAAATCTTATTAAAATATAAGATTGATGAAAAAAATACTTAATTATTGCATGTACAGAAATCATGACTTTAAAAGGTTTTTTTTTATTAGTTATTATTTAATTTTGTTTTCATTTTTTTTTTTTAACGACAAAATTATATTGTTAATTTTCACAGTTTTAAAACTGTCTCAGAAATCAAATTTCAATTTTATTTTCATTTTTATGAAACATCCCCAATAGAGTTGGAAAAAAAAAAACTTAGTATTTATTATTTCTTTTGGGTTTTTTTTTTATAGCAAATCTCGTGTTTTTTTTTATGATTTCTTTTTTTTTTTTTATGATTTCTTTTTTTTTTTTTATGATTATTTATTTTTTTCTTATCTATATTTGGGAAATACAGATTTTATAAAAATATAAAAGAGAATAAACATTAATTTGTATTTAAAAAAAAAAATTATGTTAATAAATAATTATTTAAAACTTCTTTTCTTTTGTTTTATTTATTTGTGCTACTTTTTCTTTCTTTCTTTTAATTTTTTATTCTTCTTCTTTTTCTATGTTTGTTTTGTTGCTTTTATTTATTTTGTTGTGTTCTTTGTATGCTTATTGGTGGGTTTTATGATAAGTTCCAGAAGGACAATAAGGACAATGAAACAGCATTCTGTTCAAATTTCAAGGTTAGGTGATGATACAATTTGAATTATAGATTAGAAACATAAGGTAATAAAACCAAATGAATAAATAGTATGTGAGATGTTTTGGTAACACAAAGCTGTTATTGAAATGTCACATACTATTTATTTATTTGGATTATTGGTCTTATTACCTAGGGTTAATGTTAATGATGTGACCAGTATTTATTCAACAAAATTATTTCAGTAATTAATTGAGTGTGAACACATATAGCTCAAATATATAGGCTGCAGGTTTTTTTTTAGGAGCAAGGAACACATGCTTTTTTTTTTTTATGAATAAAAAGGGTTTTATTCTGTGTAATACCAAGAATCAGGTATAACTATCTCTCATCCAATGCCATCTATTGATGTGACTGGAGCTGGCTGCATCAGTAAGCTTCCAATATATATAGTTTAAACCTCTGCATTAATCACATCTAGCTAGAATCACCAGCTAAGACCAGCATACATCCATTGGAAAATTGCTGACCAATCAGGTGTAAGAATTCCCACCATTGCTGGCTGGATGACAACTGCCATTCTATATACAGTTATCAGCGTCATGCATTCTGTCACCGTTTGCTTTTGGTGGCGTGATCCGTAGCAAGCCAATAGGAGAGCGCCATTCAGGTGTTGGTCGTTTGCTGCGCCACCACGTGGCGCGACGGTGACCTTGAGTGACGTAATGACTGGGTAGGAACAAGAAATCACTTGCTATCATTATCATATCATTTTATGTATATATCAGATTTAAAATATATTCATACAAAAAATCTAAATAATACAATTTTCAAATATCGTTGTGAAAATTTACATTTTTTATTTTTGGATTTTAAAAACACACAAAGATTGAAGCGGGACGTTTCAAAAGAGTGCCATCCACGACGCCAATTTATAATTGTAAAGAATAGTATTTTAATAAAACATTTAATCGGGTA